>CM070629.1:52535545-53152112 GCA_036346255.1 Ampelocalamus luodianensis | reverse complement strand
ACACTAGTTGTATCGTGTGGGTAAAGTGTACAAACCTCTACAGAGTGTTAATCAATCTATTCGAATAGCCGTGTCCTCGGTCATGGACAATGCTCGGGGATTTCACATGAGGGGTAGTGTTCATAAAATGTGGGATTGGGAGCTGTGTGATCTCAATCCTATGGCTGTGTGAATCATTCAGTTTAGCTGTGTGTCTTTGTGGAAACAACTGTTAAATTAATATTGCTTATTTGTTTTAAATTATGCTTTCAATCTATTATTTGTATTCTTTTGCAAATGTTGCATTTCTGCAAAATAACCACAGAAGTCATTCCTTTGGAATAAGCCTGCATATATACATTGTATTCTGTGGTATGATTTGCGAGTACGGTTGTGTACTCACGCTTGTTGTAAAACTTGCGTCCAAACCTACAGAAGTGGAGGAGTCTTCACCTGCTTTCGAGGAGGAGTTTGTGGAAGAAGGTTGATCGCTAGGTCATCGATCCCAGTCGGTTGCCTGTGGTGTGCTGATTGGAGTTTGCCAGAGTTTATTTCGTTCCGCTGCAGTATTTCTTTAGTGTTAGCCCTGCGTGGCTTAATAAGTTGTAACCCCGACCTTAAGGTCAAAACTCTAAGTTGTTACTCAAACTATTCGTTTATGTTATATTTCGCTTGTGTGGATTGATATTCACCTATGTTACCGCTGTGTGCACTAGCGTGATCCTGGACTAGTGCAGAATACACAGAGGGTCCAGAATTGCATTTTTGGGTCCCGACAATTACCCTTGGCCTCCTCCACCTCGCCCCAGCCTTCTCGTCGTCGGCCTCCCCCAACCTTGTCGCCCTCAGCCTCCCTCGACATCGTCGCTGACCTCTACCTTAGATCGCGAACAATCCGGTAAAACAACCATAACTTTTGCATACGAACTCGGATTGCGACGTTCTTTGGCTTGTTTGAAAGCTAACAAAAATTTCAATCCGAAAATCCATAAGTTGAGGTTAAGTCAAGGTTAGATTTATTTGTGAGGCTCCAGAAAAATGAAAATCCAAAAAAGATCGTTTAGGACCTCAAAACTGCATTTGAAATTTTAGCACCCGTTTTCGCCACTCGTTCGCCATCCAGTTTGAGTTTTCTTTTATTCCAGATTACAACCTCCTAGCAATTGATTGGTTTGGCTATCAGAATTCAATTTTTTTTGCAATAGAAAAAAACTATCACAAACGGTTTTTACTAAAAATCGTCTGTGAAAATGCTATCACAGATGGTTTTGAATAAGAACCGTCTGTGGTAGTCAATTATCACAGACGGTTCTTGTTCAAAACCGTCTATGATAGCTTTTTTCACAGACGGTTTGAAAATAAATGCGTGATGATCTCCTGTTATCACAGACACATAAATTCAGACGGTTCAAAACCGTCTGTGATGACGATTTAGAATCATCTGTGATGACACTTTGTGTAGTAGTGTGAGGGTAGTAGATGGCAGTCAATAGATTCGAGGGACTAGAGATGGCAGAGACATCTATCGGTTGTTGGGAATAGTTTCCACATCGGTTGTGGGAAAGAAAAAAAGTACAACTTATAAGTGTCAGGGAGACTTCACTGATTGGACTAGTCTTTTGGAGGGAGAAGGCTCAATACCACTTATAAGACTGTTGCTATAGGGCTTGCATGTTGCAGCATATGAGCTTAGTTGTGTTCAGCCTGTTTGGACCTGTGGTCTGGGGAGTAAATCCGGTTAGATCTGTTAGAAATTGGCCCATATGAGTGAGACCCATTTTCTATAATTCCAAAGCATTTATGGTTTAGTACCATATTGCTAAGGCAAGGTGGAGCTGACCAACATATAAGGTGGAGTCCTTGCCACTCCTTGAAACATGTGACACATAGATGAGGGTGGCAGGAGGAGGGCTTTGGCTAAATACACACGCGCGCGCACGCGCACGCGCATTTTCGCGTATTTCCCCTTGAAAAAATCGCGTGACTTGTTACTTGCGACGCACGACCGTGACGTGACGTGGCGTGCTATTTGGCAGACCAAGTCCACCTTATTTTTGCTGAACCATGCATCTCTCTCTCTCTCTCTCTGTTTGAATGAGATTCAAATGTTTGAATTTGAGGCTTTATTAGGTGATGATGACATACAGTTACTAGTGGGTAAATGGCTGGTTAAGTGTAGCGATTACGGTGGGTAAATGACTGGTTAAGTGTGTCGATTACGATGGGTAAATGGTACTGTTTAATTTGTCGATTACGATGCATCTCTCTATATATGCAGAGACGTCCATGCATAGCGAGTAGAAGAATAGCCTCCATTCCTTCTTCCTTCTAATCTATCTTTTGTTATCTTGCCCGTCGAACCTCATGACTCTTCTTCTCGGCGTGCACCGTGAAGAAGAAGCGGTATCTCGAGCCGTTCTTTGCCGTGAAGACACGCACGGGCGACAATAAGGTTCTGGGCAGCGCATCTGCGCGACCGCTTCTTTACCTGCGACATCTACGTTTACGCCTTGCATCAAGTCTGCTATTGCTTCTGTTCTTCATCGGACCCATCTGTAAGTCTCTTGTGTGATTGATTGACTTGTACATCCTGTTTTCATATATTGCAAAGTACAATGAGTTGTCTCTTTATCGATCTTGTTTTATGCATCATTAGTCTTTTGTAATATTTGCCTTCTAATAAAATCTGGAATTAAAATATTACCCTCATTTTCAACATTCGAAACCTTATTCTAAACTTTGTTGCAACACAACTATGGCCTGAGCTTCGATGCTATGAAACACGAGAGGTTTTAGGTGAATTTACGTAGATGGCGAGACTAGAGCCAAGTTTTGGCTCATGTCTTTAGGGTGTGGTGGGTAATCCACCCACGTATCCGTTCTGATTGACTAGTATATGCAGTTCGATAATGCGAATAACACTGCTCTTGGCTGCCTTCTGACTATTTTGGCAGATCAGCTCTATGATGTGTACATGGACTATAATCCCGCCACAGAGTTGTGGGATGCACTAGAGCACAAATATGCAGAGGCAGAGGCAGGTCGTTGGCTCTACATGTGTGAGCAATTCTTCGATTTTACCATGGATGAGGCTAAGTCTATAGTTGGACAAGCTCATGATCTCCAGCTATTGGTTGGAGAGATTGCGCACCTGGGCTGTGTGTTGCCTCCTAAGTTTGTGGCTGCGGGCATTGTCGCCAAACTTCCTGTTTCTTAGTGGGATTTTGCCACTAGCTTGAAACACAAGAGGGAAGAGATTTATGTTGAAGATCTCATTGCTGCCCTCGATGTGGAAGAAAAGGAAAGAGTAAAAGATGCACCCAAAGACTTACAGTGAACAATGCAAATTTTATAGAGAAAATCACATTTGCAAAGAAGTATAAATCCAACAAAGCGAACAAGACAACTAGCTTTAAGAAGAAAGCAGAGAAGAAGGATATGAAGAACATCACCGCTTTGTGTGGGAAAAAGCGATCATATGGCGAAAATGTCATTTCATAAAGCGAGAGATGGTGAGCGACCAAAGAAGAAGGTCGCCAACGTGATCATAGGCGAGGCCTCGACTTCGAGGAGGGTATAGTAACTCTCTGTTGTTTTTCAGCATGTCAATCCACCGATTGGTGGGTTGATCTGGTGCTAATGTTCATGTATGTTCGATATTTCCTTGTTTTCTTCTTACCGGCGGCGGAGGCTTCCTCCGTCTAATAGGAAGCAGTCGCATGCTTCATTCTTGGTGTTGGCACGGTGAATGAAGCTTACTTGAGGAAGATTGTCCACTTGAAGAGCGTGCGGCATGCTCCTACAATAAACAAGAACCTCGTTAGTGGTTCTGTTCTATCTGAGAGACGGTTATAAGCTAGTCTTTGAGTCAAATAAAATTGTAATGTCTAAGTTAGAATTTTGTTGGTAAAAGCTATGAGAGCGGAGGCTTGTTCCGCCTAAGTACTTTAGAGTCTTGTTATAATCAATGTTGCAATTGGTTTAAATAAATGTGAGGCAAATATTTGGCATTCTCGTTTACGTCATATTGGTTTTGATAGTATTGCTAGAATGTCAGTTAGATTTAATTCCAAAATGTGAAATTGTCAAAGGATCAAAGTGCAGTCATGTGTGCAAGCAAAGCACCTCGCAAACCCTTTAAGGGATTAGAGGACGAAAGAACTTGGCACCATCAGATCTTGTTCATTCAGATTTGTGTGAAAATGAATGGATTGTTGACAAAGGAGGCAAAACATATTTTTAACTTTTATTGATGATGCAACACGCTCTTCGCTATGTGTATTTGTTAAAAACTAAGGATGAAGCTTTAAACTACTTTAAGACTTATAAGGCCGAGGTTGAGAACCAACTAGAGAAGAAAATAAAAGACTAAGGTGCGATCGTGGAGGAGAGTACATCTCTCATGAATTTTCTCAGTCTGTTTTGAGCAGAATAGTCCATGAATTTACACCACCATATTCACCCCAATCAAATGGGGTAGGCGAGAGGAAAAACCGGACACTAACGGACTTGGTTAATGCCATGTTAGAGAGTGTTGGTATGCCTAAGACATGGTGGGGAAGCTATATTGACAAGACAACTTTAGTCCTAAGCAGTAATCACTAAAAGAGTGATATTACTTCATATGAGGATGGAAGGGAAAACCCAATGTCAATTTTCTGCGAACTTGGGGGTGTTTGGCCAAGGTTAATATACCATTGCGAGAAAAGAGAAAGCTTGGACCTAAAACAATCGATTGTATTTTTCTAGGATATGCTTATAATAGCACGACCTATAGATTTTTAGTAGTTAAATTAGAAATTCTGAGATTATTGCTAACACAATAATGGAGTCTAGAGATGCTTCATTCTTTGAGGATTATTTTCCTATGAGAACAGTGAGCGGTGCTTCACAAACCGAGAATGTTCAAATTGAAGATGTTGAAAGTGAGAATAATCAAACTTCTGAACTTCCCACCATCTCTGAACCAATATGTGATATCCCTCAGGAGGATAACAATCTAGTCACGAAACTCTTCGTAGGAGCAAGAGACAAAGGGTTGAGAAACCTTTGGTGATGACTTTATGTATACCTCGTGGATGATGTGCCAAAGACCCTTTGAGAGGCTTATGCATCTTCGATCTTGAGTATTGGAAAGAAGCGATCCGTAGCGAGATGGACTCTATCATGGCTAATGGGACTTGGGAGATCACTGATCATCCTATCGGGTGCAAACCCGTAGGATGTAAGTGGATCTTTAAAAAGAAACTAAGGCCTGATGGTACTATTGAGAAGTACAAGGCAAGACTTGTGGCCAAGGGTTACACCCAGAAAGAGGGGGAAGATTTCTTTGATACCTATTCTCCTGTCGCCAGACTAACCACCATCAGAGTGCTCCTTGTGTTAGCATCTTCTTATGGTCTACATATCCATCAAATGGATGTAAAGACAACTTTTCTTAATGGAGAGTTGGAGGAAGAAATCTATATGGATCAACCTGATGATTTTGTGATTTCTGGATAGGAAAATAAGGTATGTA
Organism: Ampelocalamus luodianensis; assembly: GCA_036346255.1. Taxonomy (NCBI): domain Eukaryota; kingdom Viridiplantae; phylum Streptophyta; class Magnoliopsida; order Poales; family Poaceae; genus Ampelocalamus; species Ampelocalamus luodianensis. The sequence continues at coordinate 53,146,615 of CM070629.1, read as the reverse complement.
AATTATTGAAATCCTTATATGGTCTAAAGCAAGCACCTAAACAATGGCACGAGAAATTTGATAAAACTTTAACATCTCTGGCTTTGTTGTGAATGAAGTGATAAATGTGTATATTATCGTTATGGTGGGGTTAAGGAGTGATCTTGTGCCTATATGTAGATGACATACTTATATTTGGAACAAACACTGCAGTAATTGTGAGTCAAATCTTTCTTATCTCGATGCTTTGATATGAAAGACTTAGGAGAGGCGGATGTCATTCTAAATATTAAATTAATCAAGAACGAGGATGGGATCACTTTGAGCCAATCCCATTATCTTGAGAAAATCTTAAGCCGTTTGGCTATGAGAATTGTAAAATTTCTCCAACGCCCTATGATGCAAGCATTAAGCTTGAAAGAACCAATGGTTAGGAAAAGATCAATTAAGATTTTCACAAATTATTGGATCACTTATGTATCTATCTGGTGCCACAAGACTGACATATCATTTCTTTGTGAGCAAATTAAGTCGGTTTACTTCTAACCTGGAGACGATCACTGGAGGCACTTGAGAGAGTGTTGTGCTATTTGAGAGACACAACCTCATACGAAATTCACTATCTTTGGGCATCATACGTATTAGAAGGATATAGTGATTCAAATTGGATCTCGATGCGATGAGATCAAAGCTACAAGTGGTTATGTTTTTACACTAGCGGGAGAGCTGCGGTTTCATGGAGATCGTGTAAAGCAGGACTATATTGACGAGGTCAACTATGGAGCGAGAACTTCAGCACTAGACACGACTCTGTTGAGGTGAATGGCTTAGAGAGCTTCGTTGGACTTGCCATTGGTTGAGAAACCAATACCAGCAATCCTAATGTCTTGTGATAATCAAGCGGTGTTGATTAAGGTTACAAGTACTAAGGATAACATGAAGTCCTCGGACATGTGAAGCGTGAGGCTTAAATCATCGAGAAAATTGAGGAACTCGGGTGATTCTGTGAATTATATACGCCGAGAAAATCGCGGACCCTTTTACAAAGGGGCTAGTACGGAAGGCGATTTCCGTTGCGTTTATGGACATGGGAATGAGGCCCATTGGAGTTACAACTCAACAATAACCCACACCTTCTTGATCGGAGATCCCGTGACTTAGGCAATAGGAAAAACAAGTTGATGTTGTAACAAGAGAGTATATATTCATTGAATCCATGTCCTAATAGACAAATTACTCTCGACTGTATGGAAGGTTGGCATAAAGCCTTAATATATTCATTGTCCAAATGAGGAAAAGGTATTAGCTGCAGGATACCTAGAAAGAATATACCTACTTGAGCCCAAGCTGAGGTCGCAGTTCACGAGAATAGGGCATTCTCTAGAAAGCTCATGAGCGAGATAAGGAGCATGACCAAATAATGCTCCGTTTAGCGCGGTTCTTTGTGACCTAGTATCGTTGAGATTTCAAGTGAAATCTAATCACAAAAAGCTGTGAATTCAAGGCATGGTCCATTCATCAGCTGTGAGAAGATGAATCTTGTCATTCTAGGTGTAAGTTCAACCCGTACGGGACTTACACTAAAAGACTGGTATATTAACAGTACTTCAGCACAATTTCTTTGATATTCTTTTTGCTTCTTGCTTTGGAATTGGTGGGGGATTGTTAGAAATTGGTTCATATGAGTGAGACCCATTTTCTATAATTTCAAAGCATTTATGATTTAGTATCATATTGCTAAGGCAAGGTGGAGGTGACCAACATATAAGGTGGAGTCCTTGCCACTCCTTGAAACATGTGACACATGGATGAGGGTGGCAGGAGGAGGGCTTTGGCTAAATACACACACCGCGCGCCGCGCGCCGCGCGCGTTCGGCGTATTTTCGCGTGAAAAATCGCGTGACTTGTGACTTGGGGCCTTTGACCGTGCGTGGCGTGGCGCTATTTGGCGAACCAAGTCCACCTTATTTTTGCTGAACCATGCATCTCTCTCTCTGTTTGAATGAGATTCAAATGCTTGAATTTGAGGTTTTATTGGGTGATGATGACGATTACTAGTGGGTAAATGGTTGGTTAAGTGTAGCGATTACGATGGGTAAATGACTGGTTAAGTGTGTCGATTACCGGTGGATAAATGGTGTTTAATTTGTCGATTACGATCGCATCTCTCTATATATGCCGAGGCGTCCGATTGCATAGCGAGTAGAAGAATAGCCTCCATTCCTTCTTCCTTCTAATGCATCTTTGTTGTCTGCGCCGTCGAACCTCGCCGACTCTTCTTCTCGGCGTGCACCGTGAAGAAGGGAAGCGGTATCTCGAGCCGTTCTTTGCCGTGAAGACCGCGCGGGCGGCCATAAGGTTTCGGGCAGCGCATCTGCGCGACCGCTTCTTTCCTTCGCGACATCTACGTTTACGCCTTGCATCAAGTCTGCGCCGCTTCTGTTCTTCATCGGACCCATCGTAAGTCTCTGTGTGATTGATTGACTTGTACATCCTGTTTTTCATATATTGCGAAGTACAATGAGTTGTCTGCTATCGATCTTGTTTTATGCATCATTAGTCTTTTGTAATATTTGCCTTTTAATAAAATCTGGAATTAAAATATTACCCTTATTTTCAACAAGATCTAGGCATGTTGCTAGGGTCCGATCTAACAATTGGTATCAGAGCCTAGACGTTTAACATCTCTTTGGACTTCATGGTTGCAGAGATTCAATTAAGTGGAGGCGGAACTGATCGAGCGATGGTGGCCTGGATGAGCCACGATGGTTGGCGGCGGTGGATGGCGGTGCGACAACCCAACATCAGTGTCTCCAACAAAAGTGACTGGGAGTCCAGATCTCCCCTCGTCGCCGTTGCCCTTGCTGCCTTCTTCCTAGCACGGAGAATTTTTGCAATTTAGCCTTTTCGCAGCTTCAACAAACAGGCCCTGTATGTGTGGTTAGCATCATAGAAGACCCCAGTTTGAGCCATGGACGAGCTTAGCCAATATCATGCTCACTCTAGCCCGAAACTTAGGAGAGGCATATCTATACAATAATTAACCTCCTTGACGTGCTGGGGGATGGTGGTTTGCGATTTTTTAATTGTGGTTCTGACCACCATTCCTGCTGAAAGGTCAAAGGTAAACCGCAATATGCCACCACGGATCGTCTTTCAGATTTTGGGGCAATCTTTCTCATCGGATTCTCTCATCTGACCCTACCATGACCGTTATAATTTCTCACACCCAGTATCCTGGAAATTTGTGGCATCATTGCAACACGGTGCAATGCACATGCATGCATGAGCATAAACAAGGCGAGCTGGCTAGGGTTCTGACCATGACAACCAGGGCCGGCCCTGAGTTTTTGGAGGCCCGGGGCGAAGCTGAAATCCGGGGCCCTTTGTACATACATGTAGTTGATAGTACTAACTGTAAATACATATATATGTTTGCAAATCCTTAACTGCGTATGTAAAAGCAATATATATTCATATGCAACAATTCATAAATATAAAATTACCTTAAAAATTCCTTCTAACATTCCTTCTACCTAGTGTTTGCATACTTGGAGTGGGGCCCTGCCTGATTGGGGGGCCAGGGCGGCCGCCCCGCTTGCCCGCGTCCAGGGCCTGCTTAAAACCTCACGATCAATTTCTGCTCATGTCAATACAAGTGTGAGAGGAACTAGTCTCATCATGATTATGGGCTCGAGGGTGAATGAAATGGATACCTTATCACGATTAAGAGCCTTAAAGTGCACACACACAACTAAATGCTTTGGAAGAGGTTAAATGATTGTAGTATGTCATTTAACAGGGTATGCATGATCATTTCTTATTAATTTTTTTTAGATTTAGTACTTTATTGGTCAGTGTGCATGTTAGGTTGTGAACAAATACAACTAAACCAAGGGAATTAGTAAAGAGAATAGGCACATGAAAATGAAAGACATAGGCATATTAATCTTGAAAAGTACTCTCGTAATAAAATATTTTGTAAATTAATGTTGCTTATATATAATAGCGAAAATGAAATGTGAAAGTTTTCGTTTGAAGAAAACAAAACTAACTGTGAAAGTTGTACATTGGAGGCCCTGAGACCAAGAAAAAAAACAACAGATTTTCGACTAGCAGTGGAATGTATAAGTGTCGTCCTTGTCTCGTCCATAACTTTTGTACAACCGAAGAGAGAAGAATCCACAGAGCGCTTTGGCGCGCAGAGAGAGAGAGAGAGAGGAGATGGAGAGAGAGGCACATTCGCCCTACTCGCACAGAAAACACCGATGATTCTGCCCTTCTTGGTGCTGTGCTTCCCTGTAGCACACATGCTTTCTGATGATGATGAGCATTGCTACGGGAGGAAGCCATGCGGCTGCCAACAACCTAAGGCAATCTTTTAACCAAGCATGCCAACATTATGTTACACATGCATGCACCTAGCTAGATTCATTACATACAACAAAAAGGGACTAACATGCACCTAAGTAACAGATCAACACAAACAGCATTATGCTACATGCCAAGCTTAGAGTCATGCTGTATTTTAGGCAAAAACAAAGTTCCCTACTATTGTGTGCACTAGAGGCACAAGTTGGTCATGATTCATGAAGCCAATCATGGATTCATGGCCAGTGTGAGTTAGCTTTGGTCCACCCATGTAAATATCTCCTTCAGCAGCTAGTCAGCATATCTATCTTTCTAGCTTCCCTTTACCATGTCAAAACATTTGGTGGTGGTCCACATCACAAGGCATGATAGGCATTCCGGTTTGGATTTACACTGATTTCGGAAATCCAGTAGTTATTCAAATTTTGAATCTTTACCTAAATTTTGACCTCCCCTCTGATCTGTGGCTCGACCCATGGTAGTGGAACCCGAAAGGCGCAGTGGAAAAAGAAAGGTAAGTGAGTTGAGGCATGCTCGTTGTGGTAGTGGCTCAAGTGGAGACTTCAACCTTAACAAGATACGTTTTTCAACCTTGCCATCTATTGCTTGTCATCATGTTCTCCAATAATTTCAGACGCGTTTTCGAGTAAGCTAGGTCTGTACAATGGTATAGACAGCTGTTGTCTATAGTATATCTCTATATCATCTATAGACAGTATTAAAGACAACTCCTACAATGAGTTATCTTTTAAGGTCATGTACATGGGCTTACATCAGCTGTCTATAGTCTCTGCCACGTAAGATTTAAACTGATATAGATGAAAGAGAATAAAGAGAGAGAAATATGTTGTCTACAATCCTGTAGTCAACTGTATCATCAGAATGAAGAAAAACATTAAAAGATTGTGTGATATATAAAGATAAGTAAAAAGATAACCCATTGTATGAGCTGTTTTTAGTGCTGTCTACAGGTGATGTGGAGAGTTGCTATAGACAACAACTGTTTGTACCATTGTGCATGCCCTTATATGTCTCTAAAGACAACTCCTTCGTGTATAATGTGTATTGTTTCTCGTGTTACAGTCAATTACTGCATGAGAGACGGTCCAATTCTCTATACTTCTTCTCTCTCATCCACATTATCTAATGTTCAACGTGTCAACTCTTACAGACAGCTAACGTTACATTATTGTAAATACTATGAGGCTGTAATATCGGTCCATCGCTCCCACATTTGTTTGTGTCGCCCGCCAATACCGGTGTCGTGTGTCACCTTAGTCCCGTACTCTTAGAAGACTATATCATAACATAAATAGTGTTGCTATGTTCCTAAGAAGAAAATTCTTCACATCTTACAAGAATCTAATGTTACTAGTTAGTGGGTCTCCACAAATTAAGCAGCTTAATTATCATCACAATTTTTTAAAAGAAGAAGAGAAGTGCATGCACGCATATGATTATCTTTTTAGCGCGGTGAAGGGATCATTTTCTTGAATAATTTTCGATGTTGGGAATATTTTTATGCCTATTAGTTCCATATCCGATCTGCATGGTTTGCACACACTTGCACCAAGTTGGTGGCTGACTTAGTTAGCATGTGGTACTAGCATGTCACCATTCTACATTGTATGTGTCTCTTCTCTGAGGGGAAATGGCAGTGGTGTGTGCGCAAGATATATATGGTTTTGGTGTATCTCTGCAGAATAAAAGTCCTGAGTGATATGGGTGTGATTTGGACTAAAGGGGTATGCAAATGCAAGACCACAGAAGAACGTCAAACAATATTGTGCCGTGAAAGCGACCACAGCGCAGCTCCCAGCTGCATATATATGCGTGCTGCAGTCAGTGTGTTGGCTTGAATCTCGTGGCAAAGGAGAAGATTAATCCTTCAAATCTGACCTTATGCGTACGCTAACATCCAAGACTAGTCTTTACGCATACTCAAGTCGCACCGCAAGCAAGGCTCCCAATGAAATTTAAAGAGAAATTGCGATAAATTAAACGCGCTGCACATAATCTTCACTTACTGTGGCGAGAAAGGAGTTTTCTATGAACCCGCTTAATTACTTCTCAAAGTCAACTTGGACTAATTTATTTACACTCTTAGTTTGAGGTTTTGGTAAGAACTGGTATCTACAAATGCTTTAAAATATGCACATTTTTCTTATACGTAGAGGCAGAATCTCACTCGTCCAAAATAAGTATTTGAGAGTCGAAGCAGCTACACAGTGACACATATTGTCAAGTGTCACCAAGGCTAGTTACTCTCAGCAAAGTGGAGTACAATCACTGCCTGTGTTAAATTTCACATGCACCAGTTTCTAATGTGAATTTGTTTTCCCGTACTCTTTTGTCTTAACATGGATTTTGCCATGTAAATATGTACCATATCATCTAAAACTCAAAAGCATATATGTTGGTATCATTTCTTGGACAAGCGAGCTAGTGTGGTTGTGGTGTATCGATCATCATACTGTTTGACAGCATCTCGACACTGTACCCCTACAACAAACGGTCACCGTGGTTGATGCAAGCCTGGAAAAGAATCTTAGAAAGCAACCCTTGACTAATTAGTATTATTTTTGTCAGACCCCAGCCATAGAATACTTACATAGCAATTTGCCAAGGATGTAACATCCTGTTTTCCAGTATTGCAAAGGATTTCAAAGTCTAAATTTTGAATTCAATTTGCCAATCAAAATCCTCTCAAAAGTTTTCAAACTTTCAATTTCAATTCTCTCTTGGGCTTGGCCCAACCCATCTCCCCTATTCTCCCCATGGCCCAACTCGGTCCTAGGCCACCCCGTGCCAGCACCCTCGCGTCCAGAGCGCGCTCTGGAGCGCGTCCCGTCCTGGCTCCCCCGCGCCCGCCTGCCACCGCCGCCTGTCAGCGCCGTGTCACCTCGTCCGATTTTTCGCTGCTTCCTTCACCTTGCTCCACGGCGCCCGTGTCTGCGCCTCGCACAGTCCCATCCCCTGGCCTTTCCCCTCTTTTCCACCGCATCCGCACATGCCTCCGGCCCAGCTCCGCTGACCGTGCGCAGCCACCTCTCTCACCCAACAGCTCTCTCCCCCTCATGTGGCCATAAATCCCTCACCACCACCGCCCGACTTCCATTTGCCTCCCCACGCCTTCTTTGCATCCAAGAGCCGTCGAGCCCTTCCTTCTTCGCCTCCGATCAACTTGCCGCCTACCGTTGCCGATCGAGCCTCGAAGCACCTCAGTCAAATTGCTGGCGCTAGGAGCACCGCATCAACACCCCGAAGCCATCCCAAGCATCGCCAAGGTTCTTCCTCCTCTCTGGCAAGCTTTCCGAGCAAGCTCCTCGTCGCGCCTCGAATCCTCATCGCCGACCCGCCTCCATCCTCCCTTTGTGCACGGTGAGTTCTCCTTACTCCTAGGTGCTCATGCATGCGTCCATTTGCCAAGGGCACGGCCAGTCGCCGGCGGCATTGTAGCTGTGTGCGCCGCATGATAGACCACCTTGAGCCTCGTCGTCGGTACCCATGGGATCGCTCGCTTAGTGGGGTTCCGTTTTTGGCCTTGCCGTTGGCGCGTGGTCCTCTCACCGTGTGGCGTGGCCAGAAAGGCCCTTGGAGCTCCTCTATTTGTCTAAAGGTAGACAAGTTGTTAAAAATAATGCACGGATTAATAGAGACAGGAGACACGAATGTTACGTGGAAAACCCTTGCGGAAAAAAATCACGGGCGTCAATCGGCGATGATCACTATATGAGGAGTGTTTACAAAACTCCAGGGGATTACAATGAGCCGTCTAGTGTCAACTCTCCCTGTGCGACTTATAAGAGGTATATAAAGGGGTAAACAGACTTGGAGTCCAAGTAAGAAACTAATCCGCTAATATAGTAACTAATTCAGATACTTTCATATTAGAAATTTGGATCACAATTCAACACAAGCCCTGTAGCATCGCAATTAACCCCTAAATCTCTGTTGTTAGGGTTTAGGTGTTAATTGCTATTGGTTTGTCTAATGCGGTAAGTCATTGTCGTGTGGACCCAAGACAGTTAATGAGGTCCATTAAAACCCTGATTCACTGCAACTCAATGACACGCGGGCCCACGAGGCTTTAATTGCATAGTAGGCCCGGTGGACCGGTCTGTGTGCACATGGACTCTAGTCCATGCACTGTTTGGTGAGTCGAACCACTATGCAGTGGACCCCTCATGTCAGTGATCGAGAGAGTTTCTCTCCCTTGTCTTTTTTTGAATTTAATTCAAAAGTTAAACTTTAGAAAGTCCGTTCTCCCTCGTTTTAACTCCAAATTTAATAAAATTTATTTCTAAAATTTTATAAATTCAAGATCTTTCTAATGGATGTGGTTGTGTTCACTTTTCTAAAATTTTATAAATTCAAGATCTTTCTAATGGATGTGGTTGTGTTCAATTTTAAGTTCATTTGATATTTCTTTTGTATTATTTGTTTTGCTTGTCTGTTTGTTCTTTTTCTGATGCAGTCGTCCGAATAGAGTTCGAAGATGCGGGAGAGCCCCAATTTGATCAAGCTCAAAACTTTCAAGACCCTCTTTCCTTTGACCCAGGCGAGTCAATACTTTGATCATATTGAATCTACATTTTATGCAACTTTATATTCTTTTAAAATATCAAATTGCATGCTAAATTCATTTATGCAAATATATGTCAAATCTTAAGGTAGTTAAATGCCAATTTGATACTTTAATATTATACCATCCTTTGACAATTGAATCTCTTAAATCCTTGTCACCCTAGATATTAAGTGGTAACCTTACTAGCTATAGCTCGTACTTAAGTGTTATGTTAGTCTTGCTTAAGTACCAGGGCATTAAATGCCCTAATTATCATCTTTAAAATCATGAACTTTATTTTGGGCACTCATTGGGGTAAATGACTGATATATTTGGAATAAATTAATTTATGCTCCTCAAAACCCTAATAACTTGGTGTTATTATATCTGAGTGGATGGTATGATGGTTGGTGCTGATGAAGCATCAGAATTGGTGGAACGTGGTATGTACCGCCCAAATGACTTTAAGAACTTAATCCTATGATGACCTCCTAATGTAAAATAGTGCAACCATAAATCTATAATGGTATCGACCTAGCTAAATAATTTGTATCTACCAGTGCGAGTTGCACCATTGGAGTGACCCACGAGTCATGTCGCTGGCGTAGGCCGTCGTGGACACGAGTTGAGAATGCTGGTGTAAGCTGTCGTGTGGTGCAAGAGGGGGTATGGGTGTGGTTGACGTGGGTGTAGTGGGCATAAGCACCCTCAGGTGAAACCTTAGCGGATGTAACTAACACTGAGGTATGTATTATGAAAGCCTTGTGATGATCTCCTTGATTCAGATGTCTACGAAAATGTGTGTACATATCAAATAATTATTTCTTGTGGGTAAAGTATACAGTCTCTGTAGAGTATGAACTGTTCGAACAGCCATGCCCACGGTCAAGGGTGGGTATGGGAACTTGCTCGAGTTAGTTCTAATTTAAAAACTTTTGTGAGTGGGATGAAAACTTGTCGGGCTGATGTAACCCTGATTTGGATTTTTTTCCTCGGTGGAAGTACCCTAGTGTGGATAATAAGGTGGATATAACCCTAATAAAAAAATTAAGCATTAGGTGGAGGTAACCTGCATCGTTATAAAATATTGCACAACTTCTCTTTAATAAAATGTGGTTTGATTAAAATGCTAAGTTATATGAATTTCTATCTATGGTAATTGAAAATGTTGCTCTAGGAAATAAAAGAATCTGAGCCATCCTTGTTAAACCTTGCTTGTGTATGCTCGCGAGCACATACAGTTGTTTGTGCTCACTCTCGCTCTCCCCCAAACCCCTCAGAGCCCATGGACCAAGGATATTATGCTTACTACGACGATCCAAAAGTTGATGGCCAAGAAGATGGTGAAGATTAGTTTAGTCTTTAGTTGTTCTAGTCTTGCCCCAGTCTAGCTGAATCAGTCCGTGCTCGTGTACACCAATATTATCTAAGTCTTTGTGTAATATCGGCCGCACACAGGCTACCTGAGTCGCTTGCCTGTGGGAAGACGATGTGCCTTCCCTCTTTTGCTTTCACTACGGCTTCCTCAATTTATGTAATGTACTCATTTGGCCCTAATGGCCATATTCTAAACTCGATCGACCTGATGCGGTCTATTTGAACTCTGAATGATTGTATTAATGTATGGTATGGTTTACGATTCTGTATGAAATGATTCAGTGATGTATCTGTGAGCACTACCTACTGATCCAGGGAATAGTGCGGTGGCTTCATAGAGGATTCTGGATTGGCTAAATCTGGGTCCGACAACAGAGAAACATTACAACATTTGTTTTGAACCTGTCTATTTGTCCAAGATTGTTGGACTTATGTTTGCCTAGGATGTACAACTCTTTTATCGGTTCATGAATCCATTTTTGACCTGAAAGACAATATTCGACAAACTTTCTTCATGGAGATTATAGTCTTAATAGCCTAGGCCATCTGGCTAATGTGCAGTAATAAAGTGTTCCAGAATGTCGACCCAATGTTTCAAGATTGGCGGAATACTTTTCATCGTGAATTTGCCATAGTTATCCATAGGGTAAAGACAAAATATAAACCTCACATTAGTGATTGGTACAATAGCTTGATTTAATATTCGGGATCTCATTTGTAGATAACATTTTTATTTTTTCTTTTTAATTATATTTATAAATATATACAGTAGGATCTTTTTCCCACTGTTTCCACTAAAAAATCTATATATTCACGAGTATATATTAATTGTCAAAATGAAACAGATCGTTGGCAGAATACAGAAGTGACAAATTTGGGGGTATACATATATAAATAAAGCTGCACAAAACTAACTGAATTTCCTATGAAAGATCCTAACACTGCGCCAATACACATATGGCCCCACTAACCTCTGCATGTGCATATGGTCCCACCCATCAGTCAGAAATGTTTCTGTGCTTACCATGCCCTGATCGATGAATGTGTGCTGTCTGCCCTAGCTGCTAGCCAGTGTCAAAATCAGCAGCAGCAGCAAGTCCCCATGGAATCTCATCATACCATTTCCTAACATGGTGATCGCCATGGCAGAATCAATACGTATTAGCCATCCAAGAGTAGATGGGGAGGGAACAAACCCTAGTGCAATGCCAATGTGCATGGATGGAATGGATGGATGCTGCTCTTTCGATCTGGTAGGTGTATGTGTATGTGTAGAGCTCTGCGGAAAAGATATATGGTTTTCATTTGGCGTTTGAAATTAAGCTCGCGCGGCCCCGACCGTGCCAACAGCTTGACTGGACATGTCTGGCGGGTCGCGGCCGGGGCATGCGCGACACGGCCGTCTTTTCCCGTGATTTTACCGGCCGGCTAGGTTGACGACGACGCACGCCAGAGAATGTCTCTCGTCGATGCATCTGCAGGGTCTCCGTGAGGTTGACATCGTAGGAAAATTAGCGGCGAAGGAGCTGATCGAGCTAGTCATGAAACGATCCATCGAGTACAAGTTGAAGTGGTTGCATGGGCAATGCCTGAGTAATTTCCTTGACAAGTACGTCGATGATCATGTCAAAAACGTATATAACTAGCTAGCTAGTTGAATGGAACTACGTACCTAACTAAACACCTCGGAAATTTCCTACATGCATACATGCAGCCTGCAAAATAGCTTGCATGCACAGACATATATATGGGCCTTTTCTCTTAAACTTTTGCACCAGCTAGTATGTGTTTCGACTATTGGAAATCAGTTTTGTTCAAGAATTATAGTTTTTTAAAAAAACTAGCTGAATTTTCCGCACAAGTGCGCAGCTAGATATTACAACACATAACATCTCTAATGTTGGTGCAAAACGGTGTGCCTTCCTTGTAAGTTAAAAACGGTGTGGATTTTTTCAATTACATGAAAATTTCTAGCCCTTTAGAGCGTAGTTAAAAAATATTTGTTCAAGAATTATTATTTACCTCAACTTCTGCATGCAGCTTCCAAAAAATATGACCCATATTTATGCATGGATGGTCTTCTTTGGAAAATTACAAGGACAGGTTTCTTATCAAAGTTGGCTCCATGGTAAAAAAAAAAAAAAAAAAACAAGTTGATGGATGCTTAGACTAGTTTCCTAACTAGCTAGCCTATATATGGTTCTATGCACTTGAGCATGAATTGACCAGTTAATCTACTTTGCTGTTATTACCTTTAGTGATGAGTTCTATGAGATCTGGACTCAGATCATGGGGGTCGACGCATGAGATGACTCTTTTGTTGCCATCCCACAGCGCCAATTCCTTCTCCTCCCCCGCACATCAAGAACATTCCTTTTGCTCCAATCATAGCGGTTAGGTTTGCAAGTGATATGCAAACTTAAAAACACTAGTACTCCTATATATCTATCTAGCAACAACAATAATCATGGCAAATTTGTCTACACAAGAATTGAATATGAATTGCAACGAGAGGCCCCTCTCCTGAAGTGATAGATAGACTTCCATAGTTTAATTAGCTAGTGCATATTCCTCCCTTCAATCGGATTATCATAAGCTTCCTCTCACTCTTGCTAAAAGCTTCGCATTTTGCTTGAGACCAGCTGAGATGTGGTTGGTGGTTCTGACGGGGAGTGGTGGCTCCCCACACCACCCCGGCCGGCCTCAACCTTAGCCCCTTAGGCGGCAATTGTGTGACATCTCTTTCCAGCTTTGCTTTTGAGCATCACTTTGCAAGTCCAACTTTTAAATTTCCTCTCTTCTCCCTCTCCCTCTTCCTCTTCCTCTCATCTTTCCTCCTAACGTTGATCACTTTCCGCCCATCGTTAACCACCGTCTCACGCCAGTTAATTCTTTCCCTCGATTAATTATCTCAAGTCCTAATCTACAACAATACTCGCCTGTCGCTATGAGCACTTGCCTTTGTTACATATGCTCGCTAGCTTTAGGTTATTATTATTTTTTTGCTTCGTCGTCTTGCAATTCAATATGATCATCGTAAAAGGTGTGTTAGAATTTTCTTTGACTGCTATAGTGGGACAAAGACTCTCTGCCCAACTGAACCTTTCCATGACAAATGGGCTAGCTGGTTGGACTCTACCTATGCCTTTCCATGACAATTGTGAGATTTCTTCACAGAATTATGTTACAGCAGATTTATATCATGTTGTAACTAACAACAATACAACACGCATCTGTAGTAACAATGATTGACCTAGAAATTAAACCTCTAGGCACATGCACAAGAGAATGAGATCTAAATGTACAAGCATGCACCTTTAATTAGGTATACGAAAGACATTCCATAACCAAATTAAAGGAATGTTATGAGAAGGATAGCGATCTCACTCTAACATTTGCTTTAGGTTAAACAAATGCAGAGGCCCTTTCTGGCACAGCCATTTCCCCCTCCTTAATTATATTACAAGCCCTCGCTCATATCCAACATAATCCTACTTTGGTGCTATAAAAACAAAGAGCGGCAGTATAATATTGTGCCATGTCAGCCCATTAATAAGCCGTCATTAGCACGATCTTCTCGCTATACTAGTTGGCTTGTCAATGTTACTTATCATCATTTCAATCAAGCTAGCTAAGTAATTAACCAAGTCAACCCCCACTAAGAAGCCAAATATATCTAGCTAGCTAGGATTAGATGAGTTAATTATGTGTTTATAAGATTAACAACACAGATGTTAGAGTGCACTAACTAGCTAGTAAATCAACTATGATAAAGAAGACAGTTGGACTGCAAACCACTGCAGGGAACCTATGCAACTATGTAGCTATGTTCAGATGAAATCAAGTATGAAACGAAGGCCTCTAGCCTGTATCATGCATGTGTGCATCTCAAATGAGATCAAAGGGCCTTCTATAACTTATCGTTTGTTAACTCACACACACTTTTGTGCTTTTTACTTCATGGGAGTTTTCTTCTATATAATTTTGTACGAATACGTATGAGCTGGCTATCATATATCAAGAGATGGAATAAGTACCCTCTATAATTGAATCTCCTTGTTCTTAAGGAAACACTGGCCATGGCATCAATCACTTCTGGGGAAGAATTACATTCTATTCCTTTATTAAATCATTCTTTCACATCAACTAGCTTTATAAAAAACAGAAAACTACAAGAGTTTTCATTCTTTCCTTGTCTATTTCATAATACATATATAGCTGTGCTTTCAATTGTTCAGCCGAGTACTTTTGTATTCATGGTTGCTCAAATATGTGAATTTAGACTATAAAGTTGAAGACCCGGTGTATGAAAACTTCTATGCATCCGGTTATGGAGATGATAGTGACGGTGTTAACTAGGTCCTAGCCTGAGTCGATTGCTTGTAGCAATATATGAAGCCCACACTATTTTGACGTTCATTCCGCTGCTACTCTGTTACTTGAACTATTTGGTCTATTTGTCCGTTTTGTAAACTCTGGCCTTAAGGCCCATTTATCATGTTTTATAATAATATTTAAGTACCATTTATGTATGTATTGTATGGATATATTTGTACTGTGTAAGCTAATTACTGATCATAGGACAAGGTCAGAATATATAGAGGTCCGGATGTAAATCCCGGTCCCCACAGGGGTATGTGTTCTTCTAGAAAATTTCAAGTTCCTCATTAATGGTCTATTCCATATTAACTTAATTAATTTACGCACTAATTAACTCATGCGTTATATAGGTGAGGATCAGCTATTCCAACACATTGACACAATGGGCTTTATTTAATCATTTTCCGATCAAATGGACCAAAATGAAGACAAGAGATCGTTACGTATGAAAGAGTGAACTTTAATTACTTTCCCTTTTTAATTTCTGAAAAATATTTTGTTTATTAGGACTTGCACAAAAAGAGACGTGTGTTTTTAACTTTGGGATTGATCGCATTGCACAATGACATTCATTTACTTTTGGTACAACCAAATGATATAAATAATCCATATTCTCTATTCGAAACACCTTTTCAAAGAAGAAATATTTAAATAACAAATTGCATTAGTGTTCCTCTTTTTTGCATGATTAACAATTCGCAGGAAAGTTGGTAGAGGGAAGAGTATATATATGCCTTTTGTAAGATTCGTGGATGACAATAAACCTCTTAGTGCGAGTGCGAGTAAGGTGCGTATAACCTTCCTTTGTGTTGCTAAAAAGAAAAACTCCCATTGCTTAAGACTCTCCAAAAAAAAAGCCCCAAAAAAACATACGAGGACATCATTGCTACTTTTTGCTATGGTAGTTTATTTCGGAGAAAGTACTCACTTTCTCCCTCAAAAAAACCCGATAGGGCGGAGGAAGATCAGATCTGGCACTGACAATGCAAGAACCCCTCTGCTCTAACTCATCCGGCAATAATTCAATATTTTGAAGGGAGAAAGTAATCTCCCTACTGACCTACCTCATCTGAAAATGCAGTCCTCGGGAGAAAGTAGAGGCTCTAGCATTCTCTCCTCCAACCAACTCCCTGCGTCCCTCATGTAATCTTCTCGGTTACTCTCTGACCCGGATTTATCGTCCGGAACCCTCTATGCATATCAGCACTAGTTTCTGGGTTAGTAGGTAGTGCATACAGTTACATCGTTGAATATCAAACACATATCTCGCAAAAGTAAAGCTATTACATAATATTAAATGATACGCAAATAGACCTTACGGCTTTCGACTTAGAGAGCGGCCGACCAGGCCAAATGCCTTTAAAGAATAGCAGCGAAAGCGGAATCAATAACACAACATGTGAGACCTTCAGGATAAATCAACAGACAATCGACTAGGGCTCGTGACCTAGTTCTTGGCCTCCTCAATTTCCAGTCTTGTCGAACGCGGTTTAGCGCCCACAGAGACTTCTTCTTTTTCACTTACTAAATGATAATATTGAGTGAGTGTGAGTACATAGTCGTACTTTGCGAGCCAACACACATAATTAATTCAGTTATAATAGATGCAAGGATGATGAAATGAATGGCTTGAGGTTCTTTTATTTGCATAAAGCCACTATTAAAATAGATTAAGTAGTAGACAAGTCCTGAGACCTAACATTTTGACTAAACCAATTTTAATGAAATTGAGTAGTGTTGTATAATACTAGCGAAGGTTCCATCCACCTGCTAGCGGAGAATAGTTCCCGAAGGTTGCAACCACCCAGGAGTAGATAATGGTTCCATCCACCTCATGCTATATTATTTCCAAGGCTACCTCCACCCGACATTTCCAAGGATACATCCATCCGGTAGTTTTATCCAACCCACAATTGGTTTTTATAAAACAGAGACCAACCAAGCAAGTTCCCGCACATCACCCATGACCGTCGGCACAACTGTCAGATAGTTTTTACTATGCAGAGGTTGTACAACTTTACCCATAAGATATGATCAACTCGTAATGTCGGCCATGACATGCTTCCTTAGACATGTGACTGAAATGGTCATAACAAGGCCTTTACAATAACTCTCCATAATACTACACCATCCAATGGATCGATCTTTGGGCGTTTGAACAACATTAACTCTGTACAAACCACTGTTGGGGGAGCAGATGGATCCCGACTTAGTGCCACCACAATACACAAAGGATGCGTATATAGAGATGCGCCCTCCTACAGCCCACGTCCAACAACCCAACCCAAACTACCCACAATATGGCAATAGCATCATGACTCACTAAATTAGTTGGCCAGGTTATACCCATTATAGACTTTTGGTTGTACTGTTCGCTCGGGAGGTCATCACCAGATTTAGTCCTAAATTGACTTGGGCGGAACTACCACATTACCAGCTCTCGTGCTACCTCCGCACCTACCCCACTTACCTTCCGTCCAAGTCTAAAAAAGTGTTTGAGTTTTTGTTTGGAAAATATTTTCTAAGTTGAACATACCATCCATTTACCTCCAATGGCTGCCCAAAACCAAGTTTTGATGTTTAAATGATGCTGGGGCAAATTAATGCTCACATATTAATGTATCAAAGCAAGGCAAAGCATGACACTTAGATACAGACTTAGTGACTAATTATGTTTTCCATTATTCCTTGTGTGACAAAGGCTAGTTTCCAAGATCAAGGAATGGAATTTAATATATCAATTAACACTAAGGCATTAACAACAAGCTAATGACAATATAATCGTAATAAAAATATAGCATGCAATTTAATATTTTTTAAAAATATAATTTACATTCAAAAGTAGGAGCAATATGATGAAATTGTTGGCTCGCCTTGCTCAATGTTTTGATAATCTTGGGCTTGTTCTTGCTCTTGCTCGAATTGTTGCTCCTTCAGGACTTCAAATTCTAATTACGTTGAACATGAACAAATTCAAGAATGCCTGAATACTAGCACATGAAACCAAATAAATCTAAAGGCACTCGAACATAAGGAATTGAATTCAAACCAGCGCAAATAAATCCCAAAAATCATATATACATTTGGTATAAGGGTAAAGATTTGGATTTTAGATGAATTTAGGATCAGTAATTATTTGATTCAGAGTTAGAGCGATGAAGATCAAGTTCTTGGAGTTAGATCGGGAGAGGACGGGATTTCGGAGAATGTGCTGGAGAAGGAGAAAGAAGAGGGAAAAGGGATATTCACAGGAATACCCCTTATTATTCAATTGGGTACATTAGGCTGACCGATGGATATTATGGTCTTTACTTTGTTCCTGATTATTTTATGATGAATAGTGACTTGCACTGAAGGAGTAAGCATTCTTATTTATCGTACAATTATTCCCTAGTTGGACACACTACTACAAAACAGGCTATAGAAGACACCCCATCACAGACGGGTTAATTTGAATCCGTCTGTGTTGGGTCTGTTGGGCGCGGTATTTTCTTTGCCGGCCTATCACAGACAGTTCTTACTAGTAACCGTCTGTGATATATGCTTATCACAGACGGTTTATATATAGAACAAATCGTGAAATATCACGAATAGTTCTATTTATGAACCGTCGTGATAATCCCCATATCACGAGCGGTTTATTAATAGAGCCGTCAGCGATATGTCCTGACGATTCGTACATAAACCGCTGCGTGATAATCCTCCGTATCACGAGCGGTTGATAAAGAGCACTGTCAGAAATATCACGACGGTTTTATTTATAAACCATCTGTGATATATGCTATCATGAGCGATTCATATTTTGAACTGTCAGTGATATCCTCGCTATAAATACCTCAGTACCCCCCCATTCCCATTTGAGCCGCCACCCGGATAAAACCCATCACACGCGCGAGAGAGAGGGGAGGAGAAGGAGAGGAGAAAGGGAGGGAGAAGGAGAGGAGAAAGGGAAGGAGAAGAGAAAGAGAGGAGAAAGGGAGGGAGAAGGAGAGGAGAAAGGGAGGAGACAGAATCGGAATAGATCGATTTGGTATTTTAGTCGTGAGCTCAGAGGGTAACATTCTTTATAACCCAATTGAGATATGGTAGAATATGCTAAGCATCGCGTGTATAAGAGTCGAAGTGGGAGTGGGTCCTTCCATAGCATCGGGTAACCATACGTGAAGAGGGAATTGTGCGGATTTTGCAACTGCACCAAGGAATAATAAAAAAGCACACAAAGTAGTAAGGAATTAATCCCATTATTAGGAATGCAGTTATTAGCTATTTTGAACAAATCCCGAAACTCTACCCTTTAGAGCATATGCAATTTACGTGCTTAATTAGCCGGTTCGAATGGCTAGATTTGATGCTAGGAACCGATTTCACAAGTGGAAGCTGCCTATTCCGAAACAAAACACTAGGAACCGATGCAAACTTTTGTATCCGGATGTAAGGGAATAGAATAATATTTTTCATTTGGTAGTTGGAATAATCCATTGTAATTAATTTATTCTATAACATCATGTGTTATGGACTTGTAATCTCTCATATATTTTGATATTGATGTCAATGTGGACGTTCATCGTAACCGACAATTGGTTTTTGAAGTAAAATGTGTTATGAGCTTGTCTTCATATATACTTGTCACCAGGTTTTGTCATCTCTCATATATTTTGATATTGATGTGAATGTGGATGTTCATTGTAATTCATATATACTTGTCACCAGGTTCATTGTAATTGATAATTGTCTGGATCTATCACAGACGGTTCTATAATATAACCGTCTGTGATAATGAATCACAGACAGTTCTAATATAGAACCGTCTGTGATATGAGATTATCTCAGACGGTTCTATTTGATAACCGTCTGTGATATCCCGACAAAACCAATAGGTAATCTGTGATAGAACCGTCTATGATTACTTATCAAAGACGGTTTTAGTAAAGAACCGTCTGTGATAGCCTCTTATAAGGTGGGAACCGCTAGGGTTTTCCTCACTCGTCCCTTCCTCTCCCGCACCACTGAGTTTATCGCGCGCTCCTTTGCCTCCTCTAGGGCTCCGTTCACCGCCGCCTCGACCTCGACACCGCCACCCGACCTCGCCGCGCGCTCCCGACCTCGCCCCAACCTCGACACTGCCGCCCGACCTCGGCGCGCTCCCGACCGCGCGCTGCTCCCGACCTCGGCGCTCGACCTCGGCACCCGACCTCGACACCGCCGCCCGACCTCGGTGGTTTTGAGTGCCATCGCCGTTGTGAGTATTGCGACTTAACGTGCTCTGTCTCTTTGCATATATATACACTTTGTGCTAGTTGTTTTTGATCTGTGATTGAGATTGATATTTGAGACTAGCTCTGGAAGATATTGCAAAGAAATGAGTGATTCGGGTTTTGCTCTGTGATGTTCATAGCCATATTCTGATAATTGTTTCAATAATTAATTCAGTCTTTTGAGCTCTATAATTGAGGTAGCTACCTGTTGTCTATGTGTGTTTCTATGATTACTTTCGGTAGTAGTCAAGAGCTTTGGATCATTTTGTTCAAAGAGGATTGATTAGCTTCTAATCTGTTATACTTGTCTGATTTTGTATCGGCAAAAGGCCTCAGAAGCTGAACACTGAACCTGTGCTGCTTTTGTTCTACAAGCACTTCTTTGTTACGCTTTCTTGATACTAGTATTGAATCGTGATCTTGCACTCTACTTAGCTTCGCTGCAGAAAGATAGTGTAGTTTAAATACATTCGTAAAGAATTTCTATTGTCATACTGATTAGTTAGCTATAATAAGAGCTCATAGTCCAATTTTAGTTAATTGATTCGATTTGTGAAGTATATTAGGCTTAAGGGCTGTCATGGCAAGGTTTTGAACTTTGCATCTAGCCTTCGAGAGCACCTTTTAACATCAAGAATTTGAGCTTTATGCTGATTTATGGTGTTTCTTGATATTTATGATAAGCATATTCTTGTGTTTAGATGACATGGTAGAATTTCATGATTTCATGTTATTTTGGTCATTTAAACTCTGGTTGAATTATGCTGGGATGTCATTAATTATTGCTGGAATTAATTTGGTATATATTCGAATGCTAGAACACATAATTAAACATTTGTAGCTTCCTTTTGCATTTCACTGGCTGCCCTTGATGTAATATGTACCATGTTTGATGGTGTTTTAGTGTTGCATGTAATATGTACCTCTGTGCACTACTAATTAGTTTATGTTACTTTTTTTTGCCTCCTTTGTATATGTAAACATCCAAGCTCACTCTTAAGCTATATTGAGTACTATAAGGACTTGCAATATATAGATATTGATGGCACCATATATATTTGTCGTGTTTTCACATACTTTGAGCTATAGCTGATCTCCACATCCAAAATAGATTTTTCACATACACGGTTTGTTTTCTTGGTGTGTTAACCTCGGCCTGGCCTGCGTAGTAATATATCTCAAACTAATTATATAGATAGCAAGTAGCGAAAGGCGGAGGCACCATCTTCCCCGCGTCGCCGCCGCCGGATGCAGAGGCACCATCTTCCCGCCGTCGCGACACCGCGACGACAATGACACGCGAGATGGCGGAGGAGAATCGAAGATACCGTGGGCGACCGGTCATCACGGAGGTTAGTGAGTTTGGGGTCCCTCTGCGTCCCAAGAGCTCGTGGCGAGATTCCGGACCATGTGCGGGATACTTGCAAGAAACGGGTCCCCATCACCACACCAAGGTGGAAGGATCCGAAGAAAGAAGCGAGAGGCGCGCGTGGATGAACTATTACAAAGTTCACTATCCCGAAGCGGACATGGCACGCGTGGAACGGACGGCGATGCTCATGATCGATAAATCGTGGAAGTCGTTCAAGAGCATTCTTGTCACGCGCATGCGTGAACACGGTCGACGCCTTCGCGAAGTGCACGGATTCTTGATGCAGAAACATGGGACGCCTTTGTTGCTATGAAGACGGCGCTGAATTTAACGAGCAAAGTGCGGCACACAAAGCTCTCCAGACACGAAACACTCATCCGCACAGACTCGGCACCGCTGGATACGCAGGAAAATATGATGAATGGGCAACGGCGGAGGACAACGCGTTTCCTGATGTCACAGACCCGCGTTCCCTAGCCTGGTTAAAAGCGAGGGCAAAAGTCTCGCCTTCGGGAAGCATCTCTTTCACAAACCCGGCAGACGAGGAAGTGTCTCAACGTTTGGTAAGTATGTCGAACTACCTAGTTAATAACTCCATATATAACTTCATAGTGTCTATAATAACATGATGACTTCTTGCGGCGTGAATTATGCGCCCAAACTTCCCAAGGCTCCTTCCATGTAGACGAGGAGAAGGATATACTCTCTACGCCCGGAAACAAGGAACACCTGAGTCGCACGCGAGGTCTTGGGGTTACCGTACCATGGAGTCATGGATTCGCGACGACTCGCACGCACGCGGAGTAGGAAGAGATCTAAGGCCGAGCGTGAGGACCGGTTCATACAGATGACCGAACATTTTGAAGGAAAGCGGCAGCATTGCGAGATCAATTGAATCAACTCCTCGGCCCACAGCGATGCAAAGCGCGCCTGTTAATTTGGGAGCAGTCACCGCCGACATCGAGTAGCGTCGTGTCCACGCATAATTACGGACATGACGATGTCCAATGCCGATAGACGAGATCAAGGTAATGTACATCTATGGAATGCAGCAAAGATAGACCTATAGGACACTTTAGCTAATTGCGTATCGTTTTGTAGGAGCCGACGGCCTGCAAGCTCGTAGTGAGGTTAGTTGGGTCCATTTCTATTGAGGCCGCGCGGGGGATGGTGCATCCATACCAAGAAAGGCGGTGCAGCACGGTGTCCAGGTGGCGCAGGGTTACGCCAGGGTGGAGGTGGACATGGTACATGAACATTTCATGGCCGTCCAGCCGAGATTCGCCCGAACGAAGAGATCACAACACTAGGGGATGCCGTGCACAGTTTTATCCAGTGGCCCAAGAAGGACATCGTCCTGGACCCAGCAGTGCCGCGATCTCAACACGACCATTCCTCTCCAACGGGACCCTCCATGACTCCACCTCATATTTCGCCTCAGAAGGCCACCTTTTCGGTTCCCTTGGAGAAGACATCGAAGGAACAAGAAAAGCGTGTCACCAGTCGGTCCCGAGTCATCTCGCAAGAAGACGCTGGCAATGCTTAAGACCAAATCAAAATCGACGAAGGCGCCCCTCAAGTCCGGCAAGTCGGCAATATCCGGGAAGTACATCCTCGAAAAACCGTTGTGCTCCCACGCAGTATTAGGGCGTGCTGGATATGCTTGTCAGGCTTTGCATGCCTGGTACTTGGATAGGACCCAAAAGGAGGGGTGCGATACTGGAATCACCGTCGATACGAGCATAAGCATTTCTTCAACGGACGAACCACTTCGTCGTGGGCTTCAACGACCTATATGACCTATTCAACCTCGTTGGCCTTGGCGCCTCGCTTCTACGATGTTGGACAACGTAGTGCATACAATCAAGTTCTACATTCACGTAATACCGATAAATATCACAACTCATTTCTTATGTATGCGGATACATGATGAAAAATGTCCGGGGCTGGAAAGAACCGGTGGGTTTCCTCGACCCACATGTGGTATCATTGCAAACCATCCAAACAGACTCGTCCTTCGTCGAGAAATACATAACACAGACATTGCTTTGTCAGCAGAACACGAAGTACATCGTGGTGCCCTACAACCGAGGTAAGTGTCACTACTTGCTCTACTTTATACGCAGACGAACTCGGGTTTAATGACTATAGTGACATACATGAGTAGGTACCATGGATCCTTTTAGTCATCATACCAAAGAGGAACCATGTGATATACCTTGATTCCCTAATCCGCAACAACCACGACTTCAACATTCTAGGAGGAATACTCGACAGGTATGCTCATTTCCTTCATACATAACTCTATTTTAGTCTTCATTAGTTTGAAATGGTCGAGGATAACTTTTTGGAATCATGTAGGTCGTTCATCGACTATGTTGCCAACAAAGGAATATACGATGGAAAGAGCGCCCAACTAACACACAGGACAAAATTTCCGGTACGCGCTATAATACGATAATCCTATATCATACTTCATAATAACGCATCTCGAACTGATATATGTAATTCTATTTTTGCAGTGTGCCGCCAGAAAAAATGATGAGTTATGTGCAATCTACGTTTGCCATCATATGGAGCAAATCATTAGAGCTAGGAAGAAGGATCCCGAGGTTTGTGAATCTCCAAATAATTATTTTCTAATTATAAAATTAAATATATATGCATAACACTTTATTCTTGCTAGCGACAGGGCTTGAATATAGAATTAGATGGACTCCTTGATAATGAGATCAAAGACATTCGAGGAAGCTCTGCGGCTTTATCATATCGAGATAATTAAGGACACGAGAGAATTTCACTCCGCGAATCGAGCGCATCACCTGCCGACACTTCTCAACCACGCAAACAATTGACTCAATTGTAATCCAATTTATTTTGTAATAATACTTGAACAAATGTGATCTTTTGTAATTTATTTTGAGTAATGATCAGATTCATTTGTCGACAATTGATTATCGTGATGTATCATTTTTGCATGCTTGTTTTGAGAGGGCATGGCTAGCAATTCTGAGGCTAGCCAAAAATCGAGAAAAATGTAGTTAGTTTAATGAACTATCACGAGCGGTTTTTATAAAAAGCGATGCAGTGAAACAAGTATCACGACGGTTCTAAGTAAAAATATGCGTGAAGTCGAGTATCACGCACGGTTTTACAAAGAACCGCTCGTGATACTCGACTTCACGACGTTTACGTGTAAGAACCGTCGTGCGGAAGAAGTATCACGACGGTTTTTACATAGAATCGCTGCGTGATACTCGACTTCCTGACGTTTGTTTCCGAACCATCTGCGATACTGCGTCTTCACTGCACGGTTGTTGATAAAACCGTCGTGATATTCATATCACGAAGGTTTCTCGACCGTCTGTGATATCCACCTGTTATCAGAGACCCATTTTTCCAGACGGTTCGAAAACCGTCTGTGATGACGGTTCCGAACCGTCTGTGATGGTTTTTTCTGTAGTAGTAACATCAATGGCAGCGTACTACATATGGATTTTTGAAGTTAATTAATCTATTGTCTATTAACTTCCTTAAAGGAAATGTTTAAAGAGGTCAATTGATAGGTCTTGCTTTACTTAATGATTTATTTTATTATTTGCTATTTATCGTGGAAGTTCTATGAGAGTTAGGTGAGACCCACAAGTATTAACTAAATATTATCCTTACAAATTAATAAGTGGTTCCTACACGTCTGAGACATACCATCGAGCTAATTTTCTAACTAACATAATTACTTACATGACCAAGCATGCATATGTATATAATTATGTTTTAACAGACTTTCTAATGGAGTTTGCACTCTTAAAATAATTACTAATGACTATTTTTAGTTAAGTAGCTAGCTATTCATTTCACTATATAGCACATGTGTATTATTGACTCATAATTATCATTTAGCAATTAATTATACTAATTAACTTGATTATCATTTAACTAACAATAGGCCATTTATAGGAATTACTATTGCTGACTTTTATTTTGTTGGACAGAAATGACGACTATAGGGGGATGAATAGGAGCACCTATTTTTTTTTCCAACCACGACAATATTCAATTTTTTTCTTCACTTCAGTAGCTATGGAAGCTACGAAGATCAGAAACACAAGCACATCGTAAGTTTTGCGTTGAAACCGGAAAACTCCAAGGCAAAATCCTCCTGGCCAGTCTGACCGCCAAGGTATGACCGGTCTGACTAGCAGCTGTAGGAACAACAACCCGCGATGATCTCAAATGGACCTGACTTTTGATTCCTACCTCCAAATCCCCCGAGATTTCAACCATAGGTCATCAATAAGGTTAGGAACCTATTCCAATCGACGTTCAGGAAGATCAAAGCGAAGGTTCCACAAATTTTTTGATCGAGGTCAAGGAGGCACAAGAACTAAGGAAATTCAAACTTTGATCCATAAACTTGCTCATGGTGGAAGATGGTCAATATAACCCCAGATCAAATCCCACAGATCCTAGCAAGCTAAATCACAGTAAAACACCCAAAGAAAACCAAAGGAACACACAAAATTCCAAAGGCAGCAAAGAAAGAGCAAGAACAAGATCGAGCTCATCTTGGGGCAAACCTTGCTTGGATTGATTCGAGAGTTTGTTGGTTTATAGCCACTCCACAATGGAGGACAAAAGCTCAACACTTGAGCACTCAACTAATTCATCTCCCTCAAACCCTAGCCTCCTCTATCCCCCACTTTCCCAAAATCACAAATTATGGTTTCCTTTTATTGGAAGGGTTGAGTGCAAATCCTACACTTTCTTTTATAGTTGAGGCTAGGTCTAGAAAAAAAACTTTATTTGGCACCCGTTAAGCCCGCATACAAACGGGTCTACACTCATGTACGCTTCTCAAAGAAGATAAGGGACCTGGTCTTCCGAATCTATCTCTTCATGATCTTCATCTTCTCTTGACCTAAACAGTCTATCCTTGTAACGTGGTTTCTCCAATGTCACCACTCGATATTTTCATGAAGATACCAAAATACCCCTTCTCGATCCTTCTCCAAAGACCGAGTCCAATCGTCGTGAAGCAATCCCATACTTCACCACGTGTACGTTGATCAATGAATCTCTTCATGTTGGCAAGTCTCTTCCATCCAGCTCCCACCATAACTACCATGGCACTTGCACCGATCCCCAAGAAACTTGATACAACCAGTCGAACCGAACCTTTCGTTCGGTCGTTCTTGTCCATCTTGCACCATGCTTGAGTCCAACCAGTTCACTCGACATCCTTGATCATTCTGGACCTCAGCTCTCCTAGCATAGTCTTGATCATCCTTACCATTGATTGTCGTTGACTCTAAGCCACCTGCACAACAATAGACCAAGAAATCAATTCCAGGCATAAGTTCTTCGCAACTTGACCTACGTTAGCCAAAACATGCATCATGCAACACCTATGCACTGAATCCCATGATTTCGGCCTAACCCATGAAATTCACTGTCTTTACGGTGCATTAACAACCTCTAGCTGGTTAGACCGCCGCCGCTGGCCAGTCTAACCACTGCTTGGCTGGTCAGACGGCCCTACCGTTCTGAATGTCAACCAACTTCCGGTCAGACCGCATGGGACTTAGGAAAATTTCCAAGTCCCTAGACTTGCACTTTCTCTAAAAATTTCAAACTCTATCTAGTTTTTCCTTGAAGCTCTATTTTCAATGAGACCAAGTGCAAACGCATCCTCTCACCTTGCTACACACATGATTTTTGGTAGATTCCAAAAATTAAACTTTTCATTTTTGGCCGGTCAGACCACTGCATGTGACCGATCTGACCGCTAGCCTAAGGCCAGTCAGATTGCCGATCACCGGCCGATCGAACAACCCATAGGCCCGGTCAGATCGCCTCTGACCTGATAGTTAGCTGAACTTTCCAAAAATGAATGTTTCTCCAAACACCTCGACACTATTACCGATTGTTCAACACACTAACATTAGGATTATCTACCCTTGATCTCCACAATCCCCCCTTGATGAGCACATTAGTTATTTCCAAAAAATGCAAATTAGAGAAAATCCAAATTAGAGGTTGTTTTGAAAAACTCTCACTCATTTTCACGCAAAGGCACAACTTGGTCCATAAGCAAGAAAAAACCGTGAAAAATGACCAAGTTAGCATGAGGAATGTAGAAGCGACCTAGTAGAGGCAATTGAGTGCATAAAAGCCTCAAATCAAGAGAGGGTACCAAAAATTCACTCAAGGTCCATAAGAAATAACAATTGTTCAATTTGACCTTTGATCATAGTGAGGTTTCAAGAAAAGCAATTCGAGCCACGAATTGAACATTAAGAGTACAAGAATGCATATGAGATGCTCCCCCTCACTAAGATCTACAATTCTTTATGGATTTTTCCATTTGCTCTCCAGTTTTGCAATTTCGCCCAAATTCTCCCTATATTATCATTTTTGTCATATCTTCTCCTCCTTTGACAATGGAGTCATCAAGGAATTATGCCTTCTTCTCATCCAAAGATCTCAATTCTAATGTGCATGGAAGAAGCATACGAAGGAGCATGCATGAAATGCAATGGAATGACTTTATTTTTGGATTTTTCAATTTTTGAGAACAAGAACTTTTGGAAATTACCCAATATGAAGAAGCTAGCACTTTTACATGCACAAGACATACCAAGTATGAAAAGCTATCATTGTCATATCTAAACATATATAGCCAAGCTAAGCAAGATAGCATTGGATGAAGCAATCAAATTGATTAACAAGTTCACTAAAGGTATCCAAATATGAGTCATGGCATGTCAAAAAGTCTATGTGAGACCAAGAAGATACAATGAACATTCTAGTGGCTATAAGTTCCAAAGTGAACCAATTTACTCAAATATCTCAAGCACCTATGCTTCTAAGAAGGATATGATATTTCATATTTAGATAGCATGTAACATCCCAAAAATGAAATACATAGTGAAAATAAATGGGAAAATAATTTTGAGCTTATTCTATATGGAAAATTATTTATGCATGATTTTTGAACTTTTTGTGTACAACAAATACTAAAATTTTATGTAAGCAGCAACTTATAAGAATTTTTGGGAAAATCATAGAGCGTATAATTTCCTAGAAAAATTACATATAAAACTTGACATTGTTAGAAACTCTCACAAAACTTTTCATAAAATTTTGGACATATTTGATAGGTTTACAAATTCACCAAAGAATAAGCTAGTCTAGACAAATTCCAAGACTCAATTCAAATTTCCCGCTTGCCCTTGGGCCAAACTGAGCCAGCCCAAAACTCCCTCGCCTATCTCCAGCGTGTGCCAGCATTCTCGCTCTCCCTTGCTGATGTGTGGGGCCCACCTGTCAGCACCATTCGTCCACTTCGCCCTCGCCCTCGCTCGCTAGTGCTCCAGCGCGCCTTCACCCGCTCCGCTCGTGGTTTTCCTCGCCACCCACCACTTTTGCGCCTCAC
Organism: Ampelocalamus luodianensis; assembly: GCA_036346255.1. Classification (NCBI taxonomy): domain Eukaryota; kingdom Viridiplantae; phylum Streptophyta; class Magnoliopsida; order Poales; family Poaceae; genus Ampelocalamus; species Ampelocalamus luodianensis. Next base: position 53,117,879 of record CM070629.1, on the reverse strand, counting down.
CTACCTCTATCACCTGCACTTGGCTCTGTCCATGCTAACCATATCCTTAATGGTGCCCAGCCCCTGCTTTGGCGATCATCTCGCGCTATACTCGCTACTACTTAAGCCACTGAGCGCGTCACCATTTCTCCAGCTCACCCCTTGTTCCATCTCACACTTTCCTCGAGCTTCTAGCTCTCTAAATCGCTGAGAACGAGTGCGTCATCTTCGACACCGATGAGCAAGCTCCACCACGCCATCTTCTCTGATGAGCTCCCTTGCCCTTGCCAACCGTGTCATCACACACCCCTTACCTTACTGATGCTCCTTCCTTGCTTAATGTAGCTCCGGGAACCCTATAGCGCGGACAAGCCATCGTCTTCTTCACCTCCGGCGCACAACTCATTCTAGACCTTCGTGTTCCCGACGTTATGGTGAGCTTGAACCTCACCTGATAGCCTCACTCCGTGTCTTATACCTCCCTGATGCTTCTCCCTCAGTTGATGTGGATTCAAACACAAGGATTCCCCCGAATCAATCGTCTTCCTCAATTCCAGCCGTTGTAACTTTTTTCCAGTTAGCCGCCACCTTGGTGAGTTTTTGGTCGATTCCTTCTATCCCTACCATCCTCAGTGTGTATGTAAGCTAATGCGCACCTCCTTGTAGCATCTCCATCCTCGTAGCACGCCATCAATGAGAGCCTCCTTTGAGTCGCTGCTGCTCAATATCACCAAGCTGCTCCAGTCATCCCCCGACGCCGCCAAGGATCTTGGTGAGTTTCTAGTAGTCCCTTAGAGCTTTTGTGCGCATTAGATCGAAGAATTAGCTAGTGTAGTGTACACTTCGTCATAGCCGGTCATGGCGCCACCGCGGGAAGCATTGTCATCGCCGCTCTGGTGACCATTAGTCCCCAAGCCGCTGCGTGTAGCATCGTAGTAGCCTCTTAGAGCCAATATGCACCTTCTTTTCCCACCGATTTGCCTCAATCGCGAAAACTACTTTGAGCCCAAGGAGCTCCACCACTCATCTCAGGCATAGTGCCACCTCCGGCCATCTCTTCGGCCTCCACCACCACTCGGTGGCATTGCCGTCGAGAGAGGAACTCATTTTGGCCATCCGCGAGCCTTGCCATCGCCCCAATCGTTGGCGATGAGCTCGCCATGGCACTTGGCCATGAGCGCAGCTCCGCCTCTCTCTCTTCGCTAGTGGGCCCGTATGATTAAAAGGTTGATGAGCTCTAAGTAACAGAGGTTAAATGTAACAAGAGTATGACACGTGGGACTAGCTGAAAAGGTTAAAGAAAATCTAATTTCAAACGTTATTAGTAAATGAGTCTATGACATGTGGAACCACCTCAGTTTTATAAATAAAAATCCGGAAAAGAAACCTATAAGTCACTGACAAGTAGGCCCCACATGCAAGTCTATAAAAATCAGAGAAAAAGAGAAAAGCCACCTTTAGTTCTGAGGAAAAATACGCTTTCTCTACTCGAAAATGTAAACCGCAATAGAACGCAGAGAAGAGTAGGCTTTCTCTGCTGGAAAGTGTAAACTTCGGAAAATACGTCTTCGACGTCAGCGTTTTTCTATTTTTCTGGAATTTTCAAACCGAAGCAAATTAAAACATTAATAATTTTTGCATACAAACTCCAAATGAGATGAATCTTATTTATAAATTCATCTAAAATCATGCTCTACCTGAATATACATTAAAATATTTGGATTTTGTTGTTGTTGAAATTGTTTTGCTATATTTAGTTGCTTCCGGCTCTTTTGATTAGACGTCGACTGTTCGAATGATTTTTACGACGATACTTCATCCTCATATTCAGAGCAACCAGAGCAAGGTAAGTACCCCTTTTGACTATGTTGATCCTACTACTTTAATTAATGTACTTCTTTTTGCAAAATCTATGATGCAAGCGTGTATGTTGATTAAAATTGTTATATTCGGGGTTAACGGTAGTTGTAATCCTATTCGATGCATGAACCTCCTTGAAGTATTGATTTCCTTATTGTTGTAGCCATTAGGTTATGGTTTAGACAATGAATGATGAAAATTTGGGTTTTTCAAATGCGAATCTCGCGTAACTGCTTAGTCAAGCTTTAGTCTTTAATAAAAATTGCTAAAATGAATGACATGTCAAATATGAGTTTGGGAGTTTTTGAAATGATGGTCCAGAAGGTCTTACCTCTATTATTTTGTATAAAAATAAAAATAAAAAATTTAGTTTTCGACGCGGACGAGTTATATTATATTCTGAGAAGTGTGAGAGGTGTATATCACAAGTAGATAAGGAGAGATCCTCGCCCAAGTCAATTAAGGACCGAATGCCAGCAACTCCTATCTAAGCCTAGGTGTACAACCACATGCGCTGGTATGGGACAATATTAGCTAATTAAGTAATTGAAAACTAGCTTTGCATGTTGGTAGGTTGTAGTAGTGCGAGCATGATCGGGGTAGGCATGTTCGAAGGGGCTCCCTTCACCACGGTGTTGGGCACAAAGCTTGCCGACATAACGACAAATGCCTTACTGAGATGGGGGTGTACCCGGGTGAATTGAGGGTGTTCATTCACCAGGCTAGTGCCAGGTTAGGACTAGATGACGTAAAGGTTTCGACACGTGCTCTAGACTGCTTACCAAAGGTAGTAAGCGGTGGTATCAACGGATATCAAATAAACTAGAGAATTCGTATGTTGTGGGTAAAGTTGTATACGTCTGCAGAGTGTAAATCTATTTAAATAGTTGTGCTTGCGGTCATGAGCGTACAGTGCAAAATTAATGGGTATAGTCTTGGTTTTTCATAAAAGCAGTTTCATTTGAAAATGTGGGAAACAGTTTGTTGGTTTGTATTTGAGTTGAATGCGATATCTATGGCTGAAAATAAAGTGTTCCTCACAGCTGAGGAGGGTTGCGAGTTGTTATTTATTCAATACTTAATTGTTGTCCTTTATTTATTTAACCACTCTTTAATTTTCTGTTGCAAAGTACTACATATCAATATTACAAATAAGACTTACTTAATGCTAAAAATAACTTATAGCATAGAGCCTCACCCTTTGTTAGCCATGCATGTATATGAACCTTGCGATACACTACAAGTCTTGCTGAGTACATAATGTACTCAATCTTGCTTAATTTGTTGTTCAGACTTAGAGGATGAGCCTACACCAGATGACACCTTCTTTGCACCCAGAACCGGTGGGTTCGGTAATGGGTGTTTCTAGGACTTGTCTCTAGTCGGTTACTTGAGGGTTCGGATAGGCATGCCACTAGAATTTTGGACTTACAACACATTTTGCTTCCATTGTTACTTTTGCTATTTCTGATACTTAAGCTTTTATTTGGTCGGTCGGCCCTTGTGTTGTAAATAATGTATCATAATTTATTTTATTTTGTATGTATGAATGCATGGATGTGAATATCAATGTTGTGAATGTGTGTACTAGCCACTAATCATGGGACAAGCACGGTACACACATGAAGGCTTTGGGTATTCAAAGCTCAGGGTCCGGCATAGCACATGTTGAAGTTTTTTAAATGTCTATCTTAGTAGAGCATGTCATAGACTAGGAGCTATCCATAACTGCCCCCCTAAGCTTCAACCAAGAGACAAATCTTGAGATTCATGTTAAAGATCAAATGACAAGCCATCCCCATGAGATCGTCTAAATCATCAAACTATCTCTAAGTTCATGCCAAAGTGCAATGACAAGCCGCCTCATAAGAGTAGTTTGGCACAAAATTTAGCGCACATGAGGAGCAAAATACTGCTACACTTGATTAACATTTTGCATAAGATTATGAGCAAAAGATACTCCTTAGTCCATAAGCAATACCTGACCCGAGACACAAATGCCTAAGTGGAGTAACCTCACAATTCAAGAAAGGACTAGTAGTTCAACTAAAGTTCAATCTAGATTCAAGATTAAGCAAAGTATTCTTGACATGACATGTGTCATAAAAGGATCACTAGAGGAGTAACTAGCCAAAATATCCACAAATTGCAGTTTTCAGTTCAAATTGCCTTGAATGTTCAGCTAATCTAGCAAAGACTAAGCTACACATAAAAAAATAACAAGTCTAGCTAATCAATGAACTAGACAACGAGCAATAATAAAAGTGTTGCATAACATGAGGGCAATAAGCAAAGCTTCATCAATTTAAAAGATAGAGACGGTAAAGCTTATATTACAATGTATTCTTTTATTTTTCATATAAATGCACTATGATACAATGAGATGCAGGAAAAACATCAAAAACCAAAGAAAGATCAAGAAGACCAAAAGAAGATACAACTTGAAAAAAGTATAAGAAAAGATCCGTTCCCCCTCAAACCAACTCATAAGGGTAAACTACCCCTAACTCACTCCTCAAGGTGGCAAACCTAGTAGAATCTAAGGGCTTGGTGAGGATATCGACTAATTGAGCTTCATGACTCCACAAATTTTAGCACAATATCACACTTCTCCATATAGTCTCTAAGGAAGTGACATCTAATGTTAACGTGCTTGGTCCTAGAGTATTGCACCGGATTTTTGGCAATGTTGATGGCACAAGTGTTTTCATACAAAAGCAGTACACTATCAAAGGTTAACCCATAGTCCTTAAGAGTGGAGGCCATCCACAAGAACTGGTTACAGCAGCTAGGAGTAGCTACATACTCAGCCTCAGCAGTGGACTATGCAACATAAGATTGCTTCCTAGATGACCATAAGATAAGAGAAGTGACTAAGAAATGACAAGTGCCCGAAGTACTCTTCCTATCAAGTCTACAGCTTGCAAAAATCAGAATTCAAAAACCCTTGAATAGACAAAGATGATGAACAGGAATATCAAATGCCATATTGAAGGATTGATTGGAGGTACCTGAAGATACGCTTGACAGCTTGATGATGAGAAGACCTTGGAGATGCTTGAAATCTCGCACATACGCTTGACAGTCAAGCAGAATGCTCGCTGTAGATGACACGGGATGCAGGCGACGTCGCGACAGAGTGGGTGCGAGGATGACCATCACGTGGGTACACAACAGCGGCATGTGCGCCACTCACGAGCGAAGGCATTGAGCGGCATAGAGGCCAGGGGAGGAGGAAGAAGGGAGTTGGGTTGGGTGATGTCGGGTCGAGGGGGCAAGAGGTTGGGTGGGTTGGGCTCCGGGAGGGAAAGAAAAGAAAAGGGGGAATGGGCCAGGCTGGCTGGAATTTGGCCCAAACCTATTTTTGGGGTTTAATTATATTTTTCTTTTTCTTTTTAAATTCAAATGTTAGTTCAAAATTGTTTTCAAATTTCATCAATTTAAATTTGGTTTGAATTTTGTTAATTGTTTCTTGAAATTGAAAACTCAACAAAGTTTCAAACAAAAATTCGTGATATTTAAATATCATAAAAAAGGTTTAAAAAGTTTTAAAATATCATATTTTCAACAATTTGAAATACACTCAAATTTTTGGATGTTACCGTTACAAACCCAACTCCACCCTTTGTCGGTCTAAACTGGTTAGCGTCAATAACTGATATTATTTATTTGTGGTTAAACTCACATGCATAGTAGTAATTAATTCATATTTTGAAGTTTTTTTTGTTATTCTCGTGCATGTCATTGGTGTGCACTAGCAATATCAATCCACTTCAGTTTTATTAGAGGTCATGCCACCGAAGAGAGAGTTCTTTTTATTATTTAATTCTTTTTTTAAAAAATATTTTAAAGATAGCATTTTTCTAACTTTATTTTCAATTATGACCCCTTTGGTCATCCCACAACGCGTGGCGTGGCAAAAACACGTTGTCACGTCACGGATCTCGGCGTGACAAACGAGTGCTGTCACGCCACTTCTCTTGGTGTGATAGGACTTAGCCCAAGATCGGGCGCATGTTGGCTCAGAGGACTATGGTGGTAGGTTTGATCACATCGCGATCGGTGGTGTACAAATTGGTCACGCCACGGGTCATGGCGTGACCAAATGGTAAGAATTGGATATAAAGTTATGGAAATGTTATCTTTAAAATATTTTTTAAAAAGGATTAAAAAATACATAGATTGTAGTTTATAAATCGATTGTACTCTCTCTTGTCATTTAGTTTGAATAAAGGAATATTTGACTGTATGCTACTGCTAAACTACCAATTATCAAATGTAAATGCCAGCCAAAAAATATATTCCTGCTACGCCGCTGTAAAAAGTGTTGGGAAACCATGGGCCTGACCCTGCAGTCGGCCCATTAGTGGGCGCCCCATCCCAAACCCTAGCAGGGTCGTAGCCTATAAATAGGGGGTGCTATTCATTGTAAAGGATTGATCGTTTGATGAAGGAATAAAGAGAAGCAAGAAGTCCCCCTACATCTCTGTGTTCTATCTCTTATTCTGTTCTTGTTGTTCATGCATTGTTCTTACGATTCTACGCTTGTCTACGAGGTAATCGCTCAGACTAGACTCGCCAGCGACGGTTCCTTAACACGTTATCAGCACGATCGACTCTCCTCGCATCGAAAAGGTAACCGTCGATGAACGACACTCGTAGATTGAATCGTTTTTCTAGATTGCTTTCAATTCTGCAAATTTGGCTTTCTAGATTGTTTTCCTACGGTGCAAATCCGCTCTAATCTATCGCGAGCCGACTTGAAGTCGTCGGCCAAGCCGATCGGTGGATTGTATGAAAGAGTAGATGATGATTGTACCGTAGATAGTAGATGCAATCGCATGGAAGGCACCATGTGCACGGCACCGCCTGCAAGCGGCTGTCACTACCTCCGCGATACATTATCGGTCGGCATAGTCCGCCATCACGTATCGCCACGGAGGCAACGACAGAGCCACGCCGCCAGCACGCGGCAAGCATACACATGTCGGCATGAAGCCGCGCCCCCGTTGCAATCTCGTATTGCATCACATACAGTCGTATGAACAGTAACTCAATATGAACAGTAGTTGTGTATAAACTGTAATTGCATAGGCCATGGTGCCACGCCGCCGTTGGTGCCCGAAGCACCATGAAGGCCGTACTGTGCCTGCGTCTTGGTGTACACCGGCCCGTTGCCGCCGCCACCTTGTAGGTGCCACTAACGAGCAGCTGTCGCCACCACCTTGCAGGCGCCGCCGACAGGACGATGTCGCAGCCGCCTTGCAGGTGTTACCGAAGGGCCACTGCCGCAGGCCCCCATGCGCACTGCGCCTCCACGGTTGCTCGAAGCGCCGCCATGGCCGGCGGGTCGCCGCACGACCGGGTAGCACCACCACGCCGCCGACCATACGGCATCCACACCGCCTCCACCGCCCGGCGGCGCCAACTCGTCGGCCACCCGCGCACGAATGGCGCTGAGCCGGCCGACTCCCACCCGCAATCGCCGCCCCGCCGACGGCCGCAGCCGCGGCCCGGCCAGACGCGCGCCCCGCAGCCACGGAAGAAAGAAAAGGGGAGGAGATGCGCCGCCGCCCCGCACCGCCTCCACAAAGCCGGCGCGCGCGCGGCCGCACCGCACCGCCGCCGCGACGCGCTGTCACCGCATGGAGCCGCCGCCTCCGGCGCCTCTGCGGCTCGCGGCCGTCGCTTCCCGGCCCGCACCTTCCCTACTGCGCGCGCTGCGCGCCGTAGGCGCCGCCGCCGCTACGCCTCTGTTGCGCCTTGAAGGCCGCCATTGCCGGCCGCGCCCCGCACGGCCACCCGCCGGCGCCGCACGTGCATTTTTTGTGCGCCGGCCGCCCCCTCGTGCTCCATTAGGAGCCGCTGCCACCTAAGGGATTTGGGGTAGGGAAACCCTACCCGCCCCCTTTGACCGGCCAAATGAAGGCCCAACAAGGAAAGAAGGGAAGGGTGGCCCAGCCACGGAAAAAAAAGAAGAGGGGCCCGGGCGAAAAAGAAAAAAAAGAAGGGGCCCGGGGTTCGGCGGAAATTCTCGGAATTTTTGCAAAAAGAACCCTGAAGTGTTCATAATTGCGCAGAATTTTCGCGAATAAAGGAATTTTGTAGAAAACCCCTCAGAAAATATGGAATTTACGCGCAATTTCTCTCAGAACTGAGTTTTCGCGTTTTAGCCCCTAAAACTTGCAGTTTTCGCCGAAAAGTTATTTTTCCAGCAGAAAAGGGCCTCGGGAATCTAAATTTTTGCATATTTTTGAAATTTGAAGCATATTTATTCTTGTTATTGTTATTTCTATGCAATTTATTTTCTGTATTTACTGTTTTTGATTATCTGTGATTGTTTATATTGCTTTTAATCACTGGAAAATAGCAGTAAATCATGAAAAATGCATAGAAAAATACGGGAACACGAACCTGGAGTTCGAAGAGCATTGTGAGAATTTTGCAACCATTTTATGCAGATTACCAGAAGTAATCCTTTGAACTTTTTGCATGAATATGAAGAAGACTGGTATCACGAACTAGTAGTTCAAAGTCTCGACCAAAGATGGTCGAATTTGTACTGCAATTTATAACAATCTTCAATTCTGTGGTAATGTAATCACGGATGAGCAGAAGATTGAGAAGACTCTCTACCTTTCACCTGAACGCGGTGCAATCCGCAAGCAACTATCGTCAAGACGGCTACATGAAGTATGCCGAATTAATTGACATCATGCAAGTTGCAGAAACTCAAGATGATATTCTAAGAAAGAACTTCATCTCGCAACCACCTGGTAGCAATGTTGGCCATGAAACCACTGCTAGCAGCTACAAGGTGATGAATCCTCTCACGAATGAGAGGAACAAGAAGGGTAAGGTCGTGCGTCGCACATTATTGATGTTTTCTAGTCTAAGAAGAAGGGCAAATGATAGCATGAGGCATACCTCGCCATTGCAGGCACAGAGGATCCACATCCATTAGCTGCACTTATGAATGTGAACAGCCCAGTAGAAGCCCCATCATCCCTCCTTTGGACATCGCAGCGGCCACAGCCATAGCTGCCCAAGAGGAGAAGATCGCGTATGGAGCCGATTTAGGCAGAAGTTCCTAAATACTTTGCCTATTAGATCTAGTGCACGCATTGCACTCGAATCTTTTATAGTAACCTGATGTTTGTAATTGAAGCAGAATTTTGAATTATTGAATAATGGTTGCAAGCTCTGGGATAGCAAAGCATTAAATTCTTATTATGAGTCCTGCAAGACTTATTTTCCCGTCTTTATAATAGCAAGTTACGTTCTGATATCTGAAGTATTTTATTTATGTGTTGCTTGCTTTCTGCTACATATTAATGAAGTACATTATATTAGAACGCGTGTGGCGCCCTATGGAAGAAGTGTGCTTAGCATGTAGCGGCACAACGAATACCATCCTGAGAGAAACAGAAAATTTTCCAGTCGATCAGCAAGAATGTTGGTAGTCTTACGACAGTCACAGGCAGCGATACTTGTATAATAGGCTCTGGAAGGGCCATAATTATACTCCTAATGGGCACAACTTTGGTCATTGAAGAAGACTTGTTGTACCCAGAATCGACTAGAACTCTCAAGGATATTTGCGCTAACAGTTTTCATGTAGAGACTGAAGAAGAGTATGGTACAGAATACCGACTCATTACAAAGCGTGAAGAAAGTGAAAAATAGCATTAGAATATCTTCCTTCATATAAAATTGGGCTATACTACACTAATATTAAGGCACCTGCAGCCTATACTGCCCTGAATACCGTATTTAGAAGCTCTGAACTTATCTATCTCTGGCATGATAGATTATGTCGTTTAGGTCTTAGGATAATGAGAGATATAATTAACAATTCACAGGGACATAATATGAATATAAAAAAATTTCCCGAATCTGGAAGATTTTGTGTGCCCCGCATGTGCCACCGGGAAATTAATTATTAGACTTTTGCTCTGAAAGCGAAGGATGAAGTCCCTGTATTCCTGGACCGTATCCAGGGAGATTTTTGCGGTCCTATACAGCCCCTGTAAGGGTCAATTAGGTATTTTATGGTGTTCATCGATGCTTCATCGGAATGGTCGCACATATGTTTATTGTCTATGAGAAACCATGCTTTTGCAAAGCTCAATCTCGCAGATAATTAACAATTGAAAAAATTAATTTCCCTGATCATCACGTGAAGTCCATCTGAATGGACAACGCCGGAGAATGTACTCCGAAAGCATTTGATGATTATTGCATGAAAATGGGAATTAAAAGTTGAGCATTCTGTACCGTATGTCCACACCCAGAATGGACTAGCAGAACTTTGAAGAATTGAAATTTACCAACTACATGTTGGGGACACGCAGTCCTGCCCGCAGCAGCTCTCATCAATTTTAGACCGTCGGCCTATAACATCCATCCATCTATGCAACTAGCGTAAGGGCCAGCACCGAAAACTTCTCATCTTCGCAGGTTTGGTTGCAAGGGTTATATACCTATACCACCACCACAGCGAACTGCAATGGGTCTTCTCCGAAAGTCTGGGATATACGTTGGTTATGAGACATCATCCATAATTAAGTATTTGGACCCTATGACTGGAGATTTGCATAATGCCCGATTCGCTGATAGTACAATAGATGAGGTTAGTTTCCCGTCATTAGGGGGGAGGAAATCAACCCTTGATAATAATGTCGGGAAATAATTGAAGTCCAGAAGATAATTAAAATCTATGCATATGACCCACGCACTAGTGAAGCAAATAGAGAAGTCCAGAAGATAATTGCAGTCCAGAAGATAATTGAATTGAAGTCTAGAAGACAATTGAAGTCCAGAAGATAATTGATTCGCAAGTATTAGCGAATCAACTGCCAGACTACTTTAGTGATTTGAAGAGCGTGAATAAGTAGCATTTGCCTGCAAGCAATGCACCGGAGAGGGTTGAAATACCATTGAAGGTATCCCTAATCCCGTCCAGAGGCCTCAGAATAAAAGGACGAGAACTCCAGTCCCTCAAATCCGAAGTAACCGGGGACGCCTGGTGAAAAAGGATAAGAAGGACCTGACACAGCCGATCACCGAAGTGCCCCGAACTGTATGGGAGCCGCTTGAGACTGCATCGGTATGGAACCTTCAGAAAAGGCATACCAGAATTGAACATCCCCATGAAGGGAGACATCAGCATGGATGTGTGCGCAAACATCGGAGCTGAAAAACTAAAGGGACTTGCCCCGCAATTGGAAGCAGCGGTGAGCAAGTAGAAGCATTAAAAGAATAGCCCCTTGAAGAAATAGCTATAAAATTTATGACCTCGGGAGAATCTTTGAATATGACAACAGCCAATATCGACATATACTTTGCAAAGAAACTTGCCACAATCATCAATCTTGATTCAGAGCCTGTATTGCTCACTGAATGAAAGAAAAGATCAGATTGAAAGAATGCAGTAGAAACTGAATTATTCTCTCCGAATAAAAGAAGGGCGTTTGGGCCTGTAAGCCGTACGCCTCCCCTTGTGCACCCAGTAGGGCATAAGTGGATATTTGTTCGAAAGAAAAATGAAAAGAAGTAAGGCTCGTTGCATAAGGTTTCACTGAACATCCAGGAGATGATTATGAAGAAACCTATTCCCCGATCATGGGCAGAACCCCCTTTAGACATTTATCTCATTGGCAGTGAACTTGAAGTTAGAATTGAAATTGATGGATGGGGTACCAGCATACCTTTATGAAATATTGGATTCAGACAATTATATGAAGATACCTGAATGTATCCCTGTCCCGAACCAAGATAGAACAAATAGAAATATGTACAGTGTGAAACTCAGAAAGTCATTGTACGAACTTAAGCAATCAGGCAGAATGTGGTATAATCGCTTGAAGCGACTTTCTATGCAAGAAAGGCTACACGAACAATGAGAATAATCTCTGTGCATTTATACGACGATCCCGGAATGGATTTTGTATAATCGCTGTGTATGAAGTTGATCTGAATATCATCAGAACCCTGAAGGATATTAAGAAAGCAAGCTCTTACCTGGAGTCGGAGTTCGAAATGAAAGATTTGGGTGAAAACCAAATATTGCCTAGGCTTGCAGCTTGGGCATGCCCCTGAAGAGGTATTAGTACATCAATCAACCTACACTCAGAAGGTGTCAGAAAGGTTTGACTTTAGAAGGGCATACCCTTTGAAAGTGCCAATGGTCGGGAGATCTTTGCAGCAAGACAAAGACCCGTACAAAATTAAAGAAGAGGGGGAGGAAGTCCTAGGACTGGAATTCCCACACTGAAGTGCAATAGAAGCACTAATGTATTTAGCAAACTGTACTAGAACGGACATTGTATTTTCCGGGAACCTACTAGCAAGGTATAGTGCAGAACCTACCAAAGGCATTGGCAGGGAATAAAGGATATCTTCCGATACCTCTAAGGAAGCAACGAACTTGGTCTGTTCTACAGAAAGAACAAAGACTTAACTATGAATGGCAATGCAGAAAACGGGTACTTGTAGGACCCGCATACAGCCAAATCGCAAACAGGCTATGAACTCCTATGTGGTGGAACTGCAATTCCATGAAAATCGTCTAAGCAGAGTCTTGTACCGACTTCGACGAACCACTCGGAAACAATAGCATTATACGGGGCCTCACAAGAATGTACTTGGCTTCGCGGATGATTCACTACATCCAACAGCTTATGTGGATTGAATACCGCACCAACCCCACTATTATCAATGAAGATAATGCACTTGTGTTGCACAAGTGCGATGGGTTATTGTGAAAATCCTCTCACAAAGCATATCAACCCCAAGTTCTTCTATGCTCATGAATTGCAAAAGATGAACGTAATCAAAGTCATCGCATACTAGGTCATGTGAGAATCTTGCAGATTTATTCACTAAGTCACTTCCAGTGTCTAGTTTTGAAAGATGCATATGTGGAATTGGAATGATGAGACTTAGAGAAGTGCAGAATTCAGGGGGGAGAATCTTCACAAACTCATTACTAAAGCTTGATCACGAAGATCGAGTACCCAAAAGGTAAATCCTGGAGATTAAATGAAATTGGGTGGATTGTACTCTTTTTCCCTTGACGAGTTTTCCTGAAGTTTCTCGGCTAAGGTTTTTAATGAGGCAATTCGTGCAGCATAGCAGAACATGATTCATGTACTCTTTCTCTAAATTTTTTTTCACTGGGTTTTTATGGAGTTTTGACGAGACATGGACATGAAGGATGGGTGCCCAAGGAGGAGTGTTGGGAAACCATAGGCCTGACCCTGCAGTCGGCCCATTAGTGGGCGCCCCATCCCAAACGCTAGCAGGGTCGTAGCCTATAAATAGGGGGTGCTATTCATTGTAAAGGATTAATCGTTTGATAAAGGAATAAAGAGAAGCAAGAAGTCCCCCTACATCTCTGTGTTCTATCTCTTATTCTGTTCTTGTTGTTCATGCATTGTTCTTACGATTCTACGCTTGTCTACGAGGTATTCGCTCGGACTAGACTCGCCAGCGACGGTTCCTTAACAAAAAGAAACTAAGTTACATATACACCACAGGGAAAAAAAAGAAAGAAAGAAAACCAAACCGGCACATATTCACATCCAATGTGCTCTCTCTCTCTCTCTGAATAAAGGATTCTATTAAGCATTGAACATAGCCAAATCACTCGTCACCAAAACCGATACAAAAACTGGGATGTTTTCTGTCCAGACGACAGACTCGAGACCAGCACACGCCCCTTATCTTGCTAGGCAATCAGCAACCTTATTACGCTCCCTCAAACATACTGAGAGTTTAAACTCAAGAAAATTACAAGCTAACAGGAGCTTAAGATCCTTAATGAGGATTCCCACATCGGAATTATCAAACTCTGTAGAGATCAGCGCCTTTACCAGGTTTATCGCATCCATCTCCAGAATAACCCGTCCCATACCCATTGCAGCGATCACCTGGATTGCACGATGAACTGATTCTGCCTCTGCATGGAAAGCATGTTGCATTTGCTTTAAGGTACCAGCTCCTGCCGCTACGAAATCACCATTTTCATTTCTCACTACGAAGCCCCAACCCCCTGTTCTATTCTTTCAAGAACTCGGCTTCCATGGGAGAAAGGGATTTGCAAACTGCAACGGCCTAGAGCTCCATGTCATTGACAAACCAAGGCCCTTGATATGGAATCCGAGGGCCAGTGGCTAATCGTGCAGTAAGCAGTAGCATTTGTGAAATTTCCAATGTTTACGATGGCATCCAAGCGAATCACTCAAAAATAAGAAGGCCAAAAAAAACTGCAGCTGGTAGCAAACCCCAAATGAACACGTGGCCACAGCGAAAGATAGGCCCAGCGTTGCTTTCTCAAAGAGAGACAAATCCAAAAACAAAGAAGAGAAAAAGGCAGACGATTGAAGGGATAATTGACTCCAAAGAAGCAAACGGGTGAATTAAGCATGCGGCATTCTTTTCTCTTTGCCCCTTTCTTGTATCTGAAGAAAGAAAACGAAAAAGAACATCAATAAGAAACGACGCTGATGGAGCCCTTTGTCTCCTTAACCGACAACTCAATAAGGACCATATAAACTTTCCATCTTGATTGAGTTTTACTTGCTTCAATCAAAAAAAAAGGGAAGAGATTCTAGAATACTGCAGCCTAGACTTGCACATGCTAAACAGAAACCACAAGCATTATGAATCACTGGAAATAGTAACACAACATAGACTTATATGTTTATATCCTTACATAAACCGCAAGCATTCTTAGTCACTGGAAATAGGAACACACTACATATAATCCCATGTTCATCAAAACAACACAAATTTAATACTATCCATTTCAGGTTGTCATCCTCCAAGGAGCAACATAACAACCTTTGCAAACGTTCTTCTCCAGGTCTTATTCTTCAGAGCTTGCTCTTATTCAGGTGTAGAGGGACTAGCAATAGAACATGAACCTTTTCAGCTCATCTTTTATCTCAGGAAGTGGCTTGACACCACCAGATGGAGCTGTACTGCCGGAGCTAAACGTTGACGCCATGTCGGAACCTTGGGTGAGGTAGAAGCGAGCACGGAATGCGAGCTTATGAGCATAGTACGCAGGAGGAGCTGACAATACAAACGAAACAAGTTAGCACAACGACATGTAACAGGAGTTGCAAACAGCAAGCAGAAATCACACTGTTCTTCAAAGCACTAGGAAGAAAACTTCAGCAGAATAGTAGTAGTAACTTGTTACTATTGAGTATTGACTCATCTCCTGGCTCTCCAATTCTACTTCAATTTATATTGCAGATTTTTGCCAAATACCGAACTCTCCAGTAGTTTTATCGTATTGCTTTGAATTTTTATCACAAATTCAAACAACTTATCAGTGTAGGGAGTTAATGTTCTTTGCACTAGACACCATGGCTTTAGGAGAATAAACAGTCAAGTTCATTTAACTTAATTTCTCTGGGATGAGATAGAGCTGATAGAGAAGACATACCAATGGACACCGAGCGAGTGCAGCTTGCATACCTGACGAGCGCATAACAGAGCAAAACGTCATACAACTGAACAGTGCAAACTGCAAACAACAAGATGGAAGGTAAGAGCATCCTTACAAGTAACACAGGTTGTTTGTGAGGGACTGCAAACCATCTGCAGTGAACTTGTTGTCATCTCGCAACACATGGTAATGCGTAGGACGGCTTGTTCCCTGCATTTGAACAATTTACCATTCGTTAAGATTTCATCAAGAAGACGGAAACAGCTATCTGTAATGTGCCAGGAATATTACTTTGATCCCAGCATGGCTGATCAGGAAGAAATCAAACTCTGTCGGGTGGCAGATCTGCCTATCAACAACTGTGCCTGCAATTTACAGAAAGATGTGAGCAAGAACACTGTCGAAACAAGATACTACGACGTTAGTGAATAAGCTTGTCAAATCTAACCTGCCAGAACATTTCCACTTTTGTCCATGCTGCGCTGATCATTGTAATTATTGGGGAAAAGCCTTGTGTGATGCCTCTTCTGCACAATTATGAAGGTAATTTGTGGCTTCTCATTGTATAGCGCCTTCCATGCCTGAAACATGGAATTTCAGTTACCAAATTTTGTAACCAATAGGTTGAAATACCGAGCAACATTAGTCATCAAACTAGTTGTACCTTTTCTATCTCTGGGATTTCTTTCTCCAAAACCTGCCTGAACTGACCCTCGCTTACACCATCCCTAGATGAAATGAAACGAGAAATGTCAGTGTCTCGGCATGACGATCAGAAGAGCACAACTCAGAACTGGGAGTTACGAACCTGTAGAATATCAGCTGCTGGGGCCTCTGCTTAGACTCCCTTTGGAATGCAAGGAGGAGTTCCCTGCAAAAAATTTACAAAGTAAAGAACTTCCCAATTGTGGCGTGCACATTTAGAATTTAGATGCGCAGTATAAAGATCTTACTTAACAATGCCTTCAAGGCCTTTTATCATTTCTTCACGTTGACCTTGTGCGCGAACAATGCCATTATACTTGGTCACCTCCGGCCAGTCTTGGGAGGCAACAACCTAAATGGAACCCCACCAATTGAAAATTTTGAAGAGATGAAACAAGAGTAATTACTGTTTAATTTCTGAACAAATTAAGATCTTACAGAAGCAATGGAAGGGGCAACATCATCTAGAGCACCAGGATGAGTAACATCGGCACCAAAGATAATCGTTGGTTTGTTCGAAACAACCGGTAAACTTCCTCGTATATCGGCAAACACTGAGTTCCTTCCTCCAGCCTGTGGAGATGGTGAATATATCATGTAGATTAACAAGCTTTATGAAACAGCACTTTAAGAATTGAAATTGAGTTTACCTTGGCATTGATCTTAATAGCGACATTTGCAAAGTATTGAGGATTCCTCTTTAAGACATGCATCTTTCGACAACACTGCGACATCAGACCGATGTCTGTTTCACAGATCCTTTTGATATTACCTGTGGTTAAAAAATGACATCAGGCACGGGATATGTAATAATAAGTGAAGGAATAATGTCCGTGCTAAGCAATATTACCATATAAGCTGCCGTTTTTATCTGGCAATACAGCAACTAGGAGGTCAATCTTTTGACCCCTCAACATGTTCCGCGCTTCCTGATACCGCATACGAAGATCAGCTTCAACTTGATCTGGACGAGCAGGGAATATTGGAAGCCTCAAATCAGCGAAGTCCTGAAATCAACGTGAAAAGAGCAAGCTAGGAGTATTGCAAAAAAAATTGAAGCACAACACAATCAAAAGGTGTAATGAAAAAGTAGATTACCAGTCCAGTAATACGGGACATTTTAGTCAGTTCAAAGCAGAATTGACGAACATCATGCTCAGACAAATCACGGCAAAAGTTAACACATACCCAGTTGGTAACCTTAGCCCCATTTACTACTTTCTGCACATCAAATTGAAAAGTTTAAAAATATTGCAAAATCTCAAAAATATATATATATACAATACCAATCATACTTTCAGTACCACAAAAAGAACTAGGAGGATTCAGTAAATATTTACTATGATGGGAGGATGGCAAGGGGTGGTAGGTAAAAACAGAGGAGAAAACTAGAAAAGAACTCACTGCTGTAAAATACTGTATACAGTGCAAAAGACTAGAGAATATCGTGCACAGGTTTGGGAAGGCCAGGATTTCCCACCATTTTTTTTTTTAAAAAGGAAGGAATAAGGAGTTTGATATAGCCAAGAGTCAGGGGCGACTGTGGCTTGTCCAACAAAACAGACTGACAGCAATGACAACTAAACAGGCGACAGCAACCACCAGTGCAGACCAGCAAAACTAATATTTTCTGTGATATGGTACTAGACAAGAACATGAAAAAAAAAGGTTAATTGCACTATTTATAGTGATTTTAAAAAGGGTCGCTCGCTCTACGGTGTAGTATTAATAATGGTTAAGTTCCACATAGTATACCCTGTTTCTCATGTTCCACTGTCCATCCCTTGGGTAGCAATTCTTCTCAGATCCAGAATCATGGTACTTCAACTACAACAAGAAAAATCGCAGGCAACGTAATCAGAAAAGTACTTACAAACTGCAAAAGAAACAGCAATGGGAAAAAAAAGGAAGTAAGATTACTGTTGGAGCCGGCAAAACTCTAGCCGGAAGAGAAGTAGGATTGTAGTCAACTTCTATACCAAACTCCTTTGCACGTTTGGTGCAATTGTAATGGTTGGACTCAACAGTCTAAGCAAAAGGAAAATTTGGCTTAGAGAAAACTTAAAATGTTTTTGCTTCTGGTTTTCATCTAGCACAAGATTACACAAAACTCAGTAGAAGCAATAACCTGACGAATGGACTCCTCACGGTTGTATGGATTCTGGCAGGTTGACAGCATCAGAGTAGAAACCTGACTGTCGCTCAGTTTCTTCTGGTACCGCTGTCCCGGGACTATCTTGCAAACCTGAAACGCAAATGAAAAATCAGAGACAGGAAGAGAACATATGGAAGGCGAGTATAGAAAAGTATTGGATATTAATTTTAATTTGAAGTTCATTTGCACTAACCTCCATGGGCAGGTAGTTTGGTCTCTGATCACTACCAACTTGCACGCATGGGAGAAAATCATAACGTAATTGCAGCTTGTATGTTTCTCTGAAATAATCCTTGACAGTCTTGTAAACGCCAGTTGATGATTCGAACCTAAAATTTTTGGCGTTCAAACAAACATTTGATGAGAATAAGCGATGCAAGAGAATTCAATACCATCATTGCTGAATAAATGACTAGGATAATTTGTATCAAATTAAGGAAAAGGGGGTATTCCCTACCTCAAATCTCTGGTAGCCTGCTGTGTCAAGCCATTTATGCGGTATTTTCTGCATGCATCTCCTCGGTGAGTGACTTCAACCCTCAGACCCCTGAGGGCTTTCTTGATCTGCAAACTCAGGAAGCATGAACAAACCACTTCAAGAGCAACTTTGCACAATGCATTTTGATAAGGAAAGCATTCAGACATAAGATAAACGTACATTCACATACTCAAAATCAGTCATGTTCTGAGTAATTTTTCTGTTCAGTGTCATTTCGACAAAGGCAATCAACAGCACAGGTTGAATGAAAGCAGTTGAAGACGTATCTGCAAAAGAAATTGTGCAGTGTGTGAAGTATAGAGAGAGACAAGATCTGACAAATACAACACAAACAAGTATGATCAGCCAATGATGACCAAGTAAAATCTCAGATAAACAATAATCACAATTTCTACTTAATTCCTCAAAATTTATCAAAATAACTCACAACAACACATGTAATTTCGATTACTTCCATCATCTAATCATCCCGACTTCCCGGCTGCATTTCTGAACATGCTGCAGACAACTCAGAGATATTCAGAAAAAAACATATATGTTACCTATGTTCAGAGACAGCCCCCCCTGTGTAGGCCGCATACTCTGGTAGAACCCCTTCCACCCTTCGATACCCAGGCCGAGATCCTTGGGTTTCACGATGTGCGGCGAAAAGAAAGACCGGCCAAACGGGACGTACCTGCGCATTGTCCACAGAACAAAAAATTCTCATCCCAAATCAAGAAATGCAGCGAAATGATCAAGACCCAAAGAGCAAGTCAGAGTTCAGTTGTTACCCCATCTCATTGCGCTCGTTGAGCACGATGTCGCGTAGCACGGTGTCAAGCACCTGCAGTGCCTGCCCCGGTATGTCTGCCGTGAAGCCTGCCATCAGCATCTTAAGCTGCTGCAGGCTGATCATCGTGACATGCTTGATGGCCACCTTGTACTTCCTTTCCCTCCTGCAAAGATTGTCACGCGTCCGCGAGCGATTGTCGTCAGTTAGGCGCCTCGATCGATCTGCAGCAATAAAGGTAAATGAAAGCATCTAGTTTTGTTATAGTAGATTACGTGTGCCCAGATGAAAGGATCTTGCCGTCAGACAAGGTGACCTCGAACTCCTTGCTGCTGAACGGCAGCTCGCCGGCGGTGTACAGGGTCTTGCGGCCGTCGTAAGCGGGGAGGCGGCCGCCGAGGTGGGTCTGCTGGTTCTCGGACACCAGCTTGGACATGATATTGCGGTAAACTCTCGGCAGCGTCGCCTCCGGCGAGATCGTCACCTGAAAACAAGAACCACAAACATGGCAATGGAGGTCAGTGCAAGCAAGCGAGCATGACAAGATGGAGATCAAGATCCTGATCAGTGGAGTGGATGAGTATCCGTACGTCGTACTGGTGCAGACCCTTGTCCGTGAGGCCGACGAAGAAGTGGTTGGCCTTCACGTGGCACGACTGCCCGGCGGTGCCGAACCCGGGGCGCGCCGGGAAAATCGGCTCGGTGCGGCGGATGTCCATCGCCTTGAACTTCTGCCGGAGCTCGGCCGCCTCGGCGGCGTAGCGCTCGGCGAGGGGCGGCCCCGCGGCTTGGCGCAGATCGGCGGACGGCAGCCGCGGCGGCGCGGCGGGCTGGCCCTGGCCGCTGTCGCCGCCACGCCCACGGCCACCTCTGTAGTCGCCGCCTCCTCTGCCGCGGCCGTAACCGTAGTCGTTGCCGCCCTGACCACCGCCGCGGCCTCGACCGTCGCCGCCACCATGATAGCCGCCACGGCCTCGACCGCCTCTATCACCGCCCCCTTGGTAACCACGGCCTCGGCCGCCACCGTCACCGCCACCCTGGTAACCACGTCCTCGGCCGCCGCTGCCGCCGTCACCACCTCCTTGGTACCCGCGGCCACGGCCACCGCCTCCACCATCGCCGTTGCCGCCGCCACCACCACCGCGGCCACCGTAGTACTGCCCTCCACGACCACCTCCACGGCCTCCATACCCCGCCTGAGAAACGTTCGGGTTGTTCTGCCCCCCTCCACGTTGATGACTCGCCATGGCCACTGCTCACACGCGCACGCACGTAGTGTTTAGTTACACCACGAAGAGGAGAAGAAACCGACTCGTGCACCCACCAACCAACTACCTGGTCGTCACAAAACCATATAGGTCATCACAGCAAAAAAAGATGCAATTCTCAAAAGGTTGATGCAGATTTTGCATTGATATCAGATCATGAAAGGTATCATATATAGTTTCTGTTTCCTGCAACCAAAAAAAAATTCTTTGGTGCAGTTATGTTAGGAAAGAAGATAAAAACAACAAGAAATTTCTATCCAAAGAAGAAACGGATAAACAGTTGTTTCCAAACGTAAAATAAATCTTCCATGAAAACAACAAAGCCGCAATGGATGAGGATGGAGGTGCAAGTACATGGGATCATCAATTTCTGCTGGTAAGCTTCACCGACAGCGTCTTGGCACGAGTCAAGAGTGGAATCTTTCTTCTAGGGCTAGTCGAGTACGGTTGGCACGAGTCAACGTCAGAACAGTGGAACCTTTCTTCTAGGACTAGTCAAGGTTGTAATCTCGCCGACCTATCATGGTTTGGATGTGATGCC
This sequence comes from Ampelocalamus luodianensis, assembly GCA_036346255.1. Taxonomy (NCBI): domain Eukaryota; kingdom Viridiplantae; phylum Streptophyta; class Magnoliopsida; order Poales; family Poaceae; genus Ampelocalamus; species Ampelocalamus luodianensis. The sequence goes on along the minus strand of CM070629.1, from coordinate 53,096,638 downwards.
TTGGCATTAATTTGTCTCAAATTGGGGTAAATTAATAACACACGAAGACGATCCCGCCAAATACCTCCAAGAACTATGGAATGAGTTAAGCGTGACACACGTATATCTTGGACTGAGGTGAGCATCGTCAAAGGCTAGCCTAACAAAGGCCCGGCCCGATAGTTGGACTAGGTTGGGCCCATATCTTAGGTCGAGCCCGGCCCGGCCTAAGCCTTGGACCTTCCACTTTTAGTTAGGTCAATTTTGGACCATTTGATCAGCCTCGGGATTTATACCCCACCATAACCCTAACCCTTTCTTTACTCCTTCCTAACCTCCTTGCCGCCGCCACTCTCTTCCCCTCACCCATTGTTTACTACATTCTACCTAACCACCACCTCGCTATCCTACCCTCGCCGCAAAACCATCTTACTCCGTTTGCCTTCCATTTTTGCTCATGTCAATTTTGGACGGTTTGATCAACCTCGGGATTTGTACCCCTCCGTAACCCTAACCTCTTGTTTACTCCCTCCCAACCTTCTCATCACCGCCGCAGCCCTTCCTCTCACCCTTTGTTTACTCCCTCTACGAACCCCCTTCTCGCCGCCCCACGCCGCGCCGCCTACCCTCGCCACAAAACCTTCTTACTCCATTTGCAAGTCTAGTGTCACCCTCTGGATTTCCCACCGATTACCTCTGCCACCCACGCATCACGGACACCATTCCTGCCTTCTTTGCCTAAGGACTTTCGCCACCTCAAGAGTCAAGATTCCTAACGCGTACGGAAGCAAAAACATGCACACACAGCAGGTTGCAAAAAAGTGTGATCTACGCCTAACTAACAGATCAACTCCCCCAAAAAAAGATGCATCTCTTACATAGTTATCCAACTGTGAAATCGAAACGACGTCTCCTCTTGTGACAAACGGAGAGTAATCAGCATCAAATCGAATACGTAGAGGACAAACAAATAAAATATCTACACCTCGTCGATCGAAACCTACGAGTGAAACATCGTAGGAACCAACGACGACCATGGTAGACCAGAAGACCTTGTTCTTAGCGTACAAGACTAAACCCTAACCGGTCAAATCCTTTTTTCTTAAAAAAAAGGAAGATACAAGAAATCCTTTTAAAATACGAGAGAAGCATCCATCTTCTGGTACAGGGACAGGAATCCATGAATTCGAAGGTGCCACAGATTCACAAAAGAAAGCCGTATGTTCTTCTTGCGAAGAAGAAGCAAACAAGACAAAAACAGAAACATCAAGAAGAGCCATGACACAAAACATGGAGAAAGATCCAAACACCAGAGCCACCAAATAGGGACGCCACGAACTCAACCGGTCGATCCCAAAGAAGTGTTCTTGTCAAGAACAAGAGCGAGAACGAAGAGATCGCCGTGCGAAACAAGGAGAAATTAAAGATCCAATCCAGGAGGAGATTAAGAAAACAGTCCAGATCCTATGATAACACGAACATACGACAAGGAACAGATACATCAAACGAAATTATTCAACGAGAGACTGGTGTATTTTACCTTGTACCGAAGCCCAGGGAGGAGTTGCAAACTGGCAACGAGAGCGGCGCTCTCTCTTGCTCGCTTTAGGTCTTCCTTTTGTCGTTTGGCATATTTCAGTCCAAACTTGCATCTGCGAGGGGCTATTTATACGTGGCCTGGGAGGCGGGGACGAAGTAGGTGGCCAGGAGGTCCTCGTGGCCCCACCAAACTTTTGGGCTGATGGAAAACAATCAACTAAAATTTCACACATTATGGTAAAAAAAAAAAAAGATCGGATCCAAATCCTAGCTCATCCTCGCCCCTCCAATCCCCGTCCTGATCTAACCCTATCTCCAACCGCACCAGTCCACCCCACTCCCACCCCGCCACCACCCAAGGGCGAACCTAGGAATATGGCAAACCTAGTGGACCGGGCCTACCGCGCTGGGCCTGCCGAGCTGTGAGGACCCGGAATATTTAACTAGTAACACTTAACCTCCAAATGGTTCTAGCGTTACTAATTAAACATTCTAAGCCTCGATGGACATATGCTTCCCAGAATTGCAGCATATGCACATCAACACAAAATCATACATCATTTCCATACAACAATTATCACTAAGTTCGACAACAACATACAACAAGTAAAGTTATTACAAAAGAGAGTCGACCGGCCAAATAGAACAATAAACAAGAATGACAGCGGAAGCAAAAGGTGCCATAAGATGGCCAGAACAAAAGTCGACCGGTTAGCCACACACCCACAAGGCAACCGGCCGGCCGCCAAGCTAGTCGCCCATAAACTACCACAACACACGCTCAAAAAGTGAGGCCCTCAGCTCACCTTCTTCCTCTGCAACAAAACAATTAAGCATAGCAACCGAGTACAAAGATTGTCTTTGTACCCGAAGATCGACGTGTGGAATAGCGGACCTATTCAATAAACTACATGCAAGCTTATTTAGGTGGAGGTTGTATGTCTCATTTTGCATGAAACCAACTTTATTTGCAATAATGTAATATATTTCAAAAGCAAGTTTGCAAATCTGTTTTGTTATCAAAGTAACAGTAAGTAAAGATACATACAAGTAACCACTGAAGTGACTATCCCAATAGTCACCACAACATAGCACCTAATCCCGATTCGTACCACCCATCAAGTTTTAGTTTAAAAGGTTGTAGTCTAACTCTTGAAAGACCTTGCCAAGCGTGTCCATAACCTAGGGCGAGGCTATTCGAATAGTTTTAACCCTGCAGGGTGTACCAATGTACCCACACTTGCATCGCCTTTAAGCCACAAAACACACTTCCAAGGTATGTTTGCACTGCTAAGTCCTACGAGACTTTTTCCAATATTGTGTATCAACCACGAGCCGCTCGTATGGGTAGAAACACCATACGCTTACATTGCAAGCGAAAGACGACAAATCCCATCACGGGTGAAGTCTTTCTGACACTACAATGCTCCCAACACCATCCCTCCCGCGACCTCCTGCGACCGAGGGCAATACACGCCAAAGTACTAAGTCAAGAGAGGTCCCATACCCTCTAATGTGGTTAGCACGCTAAAATGCTTGGTTTAGTGTAACAAGATGTTCGGTCCTTGTTGACTCAGGCACCATTCCAGTCACACCCGAAAATCACACCAACTTACCATTGTGCCCGAGTCTAAATCATTTTGCTTTTAGTTTTAGTTTTCATAAGTAGACATGGCACAAGGTGGAAATCATAAATCATAATAAGTTTTGTGTGATCAAGGTTATCGACAAGTCGATAACCGCCCATTTCTACCGGAATCTAAGCATGGCTAAGCAATTAATTCGCAACTACTAAGTGACAAGAGCCCATCCACGAACTCTAAATCACAGCAAGTAACCTAGGCTCATGGTAGTAGAGGATAATCATTTGCTAAGGAAATGCATCTACTAGGCCAACTATTAAAACAAAGTAGCAATGCATACATAGAATTTGTAATCAACATAAATACTTAAAATACTGGGATTAACATGATCAAACTGCTTGCCTTCTTGCTGTTGCTCAATTTGTTGCGGAGGATCGTTCTCGGGGTTACCGCAAATGTCGAATCCTAAGCGAAAGGCAAAAAGAACCAAGAACAACCAATAAGACTAGCAACACTCAAACCAATGAGCAAGCAACAAACATCCAAATGCGACGAAATTTATACATAAGGTAGAATACGAATATACCTAGACATAGAAACTGGAAAATCCTAATTTGGATTTGTGGTGCAAAAGATATTGCCTAAAAACACATTTTCGGCCATAATTAGCACTGTAGCAAAAATATTTTCTAGAGATATATTGAAGCTGAAATTTTTATGGTAGCTACCTACTGGTATAGAGGTAACCCATAAAAATTTCAGGTCATTTGGAGTTAAAATGATTTAGTTATGATTTTTCTAAGATGCAAAACTAGTATTATGCACTTTCCAGAAATATAAACATGTGCAAAACCTATTTCACATTATGGAATGATAACAGAGGGATTTCCTAACATCAAATTTCTATTTTTAGGATTTACAGAGAATTACTGGTGCATTTTATAAGTCTTCCAGAATTTTCTAAATGCTGAAAATAGGTACTAAATCATTAATCAAGGTTTCTGTTACAATCTTGGACCTACCATCATTTTTATATTAACATGGAGTTAATAACAAATTTATCAAAGTTGGAATCATTCATTTTGGACATACACAGAGCAAGATATGCATTTCCTAAAGTTTTATTCATTTTCTGGAATATTTAAAATGACAGGAACCAAGTTATTCCTAGTTATACAATTTTTCACATCGAACACGCTTAAATCCATTTTTAATATAAACTAGAATAATAACATGATTTAATACCGTTGGAATTATCTAAAAGCGATTAAAATGAATTAGTTATGAGTTTCTAAAATTTTTATATCATTTTCGGTTGTTAAACAAATACTTACCAAATACGTAACAACCCAATAAAAAGAAAATGACGTGGGCGCCGGCAACCCTTGATCTCGACATCCTACGCTCACGCGCGCCGAAACAGCGCACGCGCGCGAAAAGCCACTAGAAACCCACCGTTGGATCAAGATCCAACGGCTCACGCAGTGTATGCAACCGACGATGCGTTGCCTCGGTGAACCACGACCGCAGATCTAAAGATGAACGGCCGTAATCCATATCTAACCGGAAGGTCCGATGCACTCATGATCTCACCGCAGATCACGAGATGGACGGTCCAGATGATAAGGGGAACCGATGGTCCGAATGCATACAAGATCCGGGCGCAGATCTAAAAATGAACGGTGGATAATGATCGCATTCAAAAAGGGTATCGACGAGTGGGACCGCATGTCGGTGACTACGAGTCACGATCGCAACAATTTAACCCACGCACGCTGCACCGCCCACAAGTCGGCGACTAAGCGCGGCGGTTAAGACCAAATTAATGATTCTAATGATTGACATTAAATAGACTCTAATGACTGCTGAGATTTGATTTAAGGAGATTGGGCCCACTGGTCAGTGGCTCAACAATAATGATTAAGACACAGATAATACTAATGATTGGTAATTAATGTGTCCTAATGAGTCGACGAAACGGAGCTCTCGCCAAAAATCGAGCGACTTGCACGGCAAACCGCCGGCGACACTGGCCGCGGCGGCGCCCACCAAGCACCAAAATGGAACCGCAATAGCACCACGAATCTAATGGTAGCATTCTCGCCGGCGGCGAAGGACTAGAACGCCGGCTAGCCGGAAAATGAAAACGGGAGCTTTACTGCTAAACATGAAAATAGCGAAAAGCCCCGCTGCGGTCCAAGGAAGCGGGTGCCAAAGCTTCTGAGGACTAATAAGAAGTTACCTTAGGGACGAGAAGCTTCAAGGATGGCCGGAGATGCTTGATCACGGTGGAAGCTCGCCGGACACGAAGAAGAAAGGTTGAAAATGACCCCCTGAGCCAAATGAGTGATCCCCAAGCATCAGTATAGCTTTATTAAGGTTCACAGAGGCTACATGAGCAAGTAATTAGAAAATGGAGCACTCACCTGAGCTGAGGAAGAAGATGACCAAAATCGGCCGAATTTGAACAAACCCCAAATTGGACAATTCCTGAGAATCAAATCCAAAATTAAGTGAGGGGAAATGTTCAAGGAAGTAAATAGATAAGGTTAGGGCAAAGAAACATGAAGGAGGACCACTGGAACACCAAGAACACCAATGGAGCTCCACGGTCAACAATGGCGGTTTGCCATTTTCGAGGTATTAAGCTCCCACACTGTGAGTGAAGCTTGGTGGTGGTCTAAAGACATACCAGGAGGCATTGAGGGTGCTTATAAAGCCATGAACGTGTTAGGGCTTGCACCACTCCTCTCTCGGGCGGCAAAACACAAAACACAAAGCGCGGCCGACAAGGAAACGAGGTGAAGACGTGTATTAGGGCATGGCCTAGTTCAATGTACCGCCCATACCACTACACGTCGGCTAGGGTGACTTTAGGGAGCAAGAAATGACCTCACCATGCCTTGCACTGTTTTCGCACGGCGGGAGGTTGAAGATGACCAACGCAAAAGCTCGGGCGATTTACAGCCGTTGGATTAGACACGAACGGCTGAGATAACGCCACGCCTACGGCTTTAAAACACAACGGAGAGGATGCGAACCCTACGATTAGAATTGGATGGCTCAGATTGCTCCACGTTGCAAACTCTTATCTGCAACGAAGGGGTACGCGAGCGTTGGATCTTAATCCAACGGCTCTGATTCAAAAATGCAACCGAAGGGTCCGAAGGTTTCGGGGGACCACAGCGGTTGGATTGAGATCTAACGGTTGACAACCAAACTTGCAACCGGAAGGTCCGAAGTCTTACACGCGCGCGGGCCGTGCGATCTAGATCTAACGGTTGAGATCCACCGCGCGCTTTAAAGAGTGGCTCGGTGCGTTTAGTTGACTGAACCAAGTCGTTTGGCTCGAGCCCAGTCCACTGAACCCAAGTAACAGTAAAACCTAGTTTGACTTTGAAATAAAAACAGAGACTTTGAAAGATTTGTTTGAGGTAGCAAATTAACTCCAAAAATTATGAAATTTTTACAGGAGCTTGCTAACTCAGATATCAACCTCGTGAAAAATTTTCAGAGGTTTTTACACTGTGAATAAACCTCCAAAAATTCTGCAAGGCTCTGTTTTAATGTTTGACTAAGAGTCAAATAGGTTTGATTGCCTCTAAAAATATTCAAACAATTTCTAAAAATTGTGAAATTTTTCAGAGGGGTCACATACCATCACAGAGACTTAGGAAAAATATTTTCAGAGGATGATCATAAGATTTGACAAGATTGCTTTTGGAATAGCAAGATTTGGATCAACAAGACTTGTGACAATGTAATTCCATAATTCTTTGAACAAGAATTGATTGGCACAACAGGAATTACATGATGTAAGAAAAAGTTTTAATTTCCCCTCATTTTCTTACATTTGAAACACAAGCCTAAAATTGGGATGTTACAACTCTCCCCTTACAAGAATCTCGACCGAGATTCCGCTTACTCTGAGAAGAAAGAAGGAAAATCGCACGGCGATCTTCTCGCTCCCAAGTTGCCTCATCTTGAAATGGTTTGACCATCAACCTTAAGGAACTTGATGACACGATTCCTTGTTTTCCGTTCAGATTCCTCAAGAATACAAATAGGATGCTCGCGGTAGGTCAAATTCTCCTGCACATCGAGAACCTCCAATGGAGCTTCTCACGGGACACGGAGGCACTTCTTTAGGTGTGAAACATGGAACACATCATGCACACCCTCAAGCGCGGTGTAGCTCCAATCAGATGCAACTGCCCCAACTCTCTCGATGATACGGTAAGGCCCAACATATCGAGGAGCCAACTTGCCCTTGATGCCAAAACGCGATGGCCCTTCAAGGGTGAGACTTTGAGATACACAAAGTCATTGGGCTCAAAGCTCAACTCACGGCGACGGCGATCGCGCATAGCTCTTTGTCCGGATGGGCCGTGCGCGCAGATGCTCGCGAATCAATCGAACTTGACTCGGCCTCATTGATCGAATCGGGCCGAAATCGCCGCCACCGCCTCGACCAGTTCAATGGGGTTACGTGATCTCCTCCCATACAAAGCATCAAATGGTGCCATGCCAAGATCGCCTCGAAAGCTGTTGTTGTAGGAGAACTCAAGAAATGGTAGGCACTTCTCCCACTTCTTCCCATAGGAAAGAACACAAGCACGAGCATATCTTCCAAAGACTTGGTTGACTCGTTCCGTCGGCCATCGATCCCGAGGATGAAAGGTCAGACGAAATGAAGGCGGTCCCCATAGCCTCTTGCGGACTATGCCAAAATCGCGAGGTGAAAAGCGCACCACGATCGAAATAATCGTCTTGATGCACCGTGAAGACTCACAATCCTCGAGACATAAAGTTCGCCAAAGGCCCCACACGGCCGAGTCTTGACGGAAGGAAATGTGCCACTTTAGTCAACTTTGTCGATCACGACCCAAATAGCATCATTCCTTTGGACGAAAGGGGCAATCCGTGATGAAGTCCATGCCAACGGAATCCCACTTCCACTCGCACCGCAAAGGTCAAGAAGACTCGCCGCCGCCGATGTTCGGCCTTCACACGACAAAGACACGCCGCACGACAACGAACTTGGCAATCTCGCGCTTCATTCGGGTCCACCGAATTCTAGCGAAGATCTGATACATCTTGGTAGCCCGGATGGATGGACAAAGGAGAATCATGGGCTTCGCGGAGAATCAAATCCCGCAATGCCATGACCTTAGGAACCACAAGACGCGCCCAACCCACACAACGCCATGCTCGCCCTCCGAAAAGCACTTGGCTATCCCATCCTTGATGTTCTCGCTTGATCGGCTCACACCGCATCTCTCTGCTGTCGCCTTGATTTGGTCCACCAAGGTTGGTTGCACAACCAATGTAGCAAGAGAACCGTGCTCGATCAAACCCAAATTGAGGCGCTGGAATTTCAAATGAGGGTAGGCTGCTTCTCTTGGAGCATCAACATGTTGCAATACACCTTCCGATCGAGTGCATCCGCAACGACATTGGCCTTGCCCGATGGTACTGAATGCCCATGTCATAGTCCTGATCAATTCCAACCATCTTCTTTGCCCGAGGTTCAGATCGCTGGGTGAACAAGTACTTCAAGCTCTTGTGGTCTGAATACACCTCACAACGGTTACCAATCGATAATGCCGCCAAATCTTGAGTGCATGGACCACAAAGACTAACTCTAAGTCATGAGTAGGATAGTTGAGTTCATGAGGCCTCAACTGCCGCGATGCATAGGCCACAACCTTGCCCTCCTGCATAAGAACACAACCAAGACCCTGACGAGAAGCATCACAATAGATATCGAAACTCTTGTGAATATCGGGGAGAACAAGCACTGGCTGAGGTCAACCGCTTGAGTTCCCGAAACTCACATCACAAGTAGCGGACCACTCAAATTTCTTGTCTTTCTTGAGCAACTCGGTCATAGGCTTCGCAATCTTGGAGAAATTCTCGATAAAACGGCGGTAGTAGCCAGCCAAACCAAGAAAACTCCGCACATCGGTGACCGACTTGGCGACCCCAAGATAGCACATCGACCTTGCTAGGATCCACACCACACCTCCTGCCGAAAGAACATGGCCCAAGAATGCCACTTCCTTCAACTAACTCGCACTTGCCGAATTTGGCATACAACTGGTGCTCACGCACTGCCCAACACAAGCTTAAGATGCTCAAGATGCTCTTCTTCACTCTTGGAGTAGATAAGGATATCATCGATGAATACCACCACAAATCTATCCAAATACTCCATGAATACCGAGTTCATAAGATTCATGAATAAGGCAGAGCATTAGTCAAACCAAAAGACATGACGGTGTACTCGTAAAGGCCATAACGAGTAGCAAAAGTCGCCTTAGGAATATCCTCGCCCGATCGACTTGATGATAGCCCACCTCAAGTCAATCTTGAGAAGACTCGTGCTCGGTCAATCGATCGAAAAGATCATCAATACGGGCAAAGGATACTTGTTCTTTACCGTCACCTCATTAAGCGGACGGTAATCAACACACATGCGCAAGGTCTTGTCCTTCTTCTTCACAAAGATAATCGACAACCCCAAGGAGATGAGCTAGGCGGATAAAACCCTTCTCTTGCAGCTCACCCACCGCTTCTTCACTCCTCCAACTCATTAGGAGGCATGCGACACGCCTCTTAGAAATAGGGGCGATGCACGGCAGAACTCGATCACAAACTCCAGATCTTGAACAGAGGCATCCTCGCAAGTCTTCAGAAAGACATCCGCGAAGTCACATACAGTGGGGACGTCGTGGATCTCCAATCCGCTTTGCTTCAAGGACATAAAGATGGGGCTCTACTGAATCGCGCGAAAACCCAACCTTGTTCACCAAGGATCGTGAGGTAGACAATCTTCCCGGCACAATCGATTTGCCCCAAGTGTTGGGACAACCAATCCATGCCAAGAATCACATCCAAGCGCCGAGTCGAGTAGGATAAGATTCGCCAAGAATCCCACTCCTTCGATGTGGATAGGAACATCCCAAGATACTTGGTCGGCTCTCATTTCCAACCCGAGAGCGAATGAGCGGTGGAATCCCAAAGGAACACAAAGAAGTCCACAATCAACAAAGAAAAGACTTCAAATAAAAGAATGCAAAGCTCCAGAGTCAAATAAAGCGCAGTAGCAGACGCAAATTAACAAGGAGCGCACCCAACACCACGCCGGGCGCCTCGTGCCTCCTCACCGAGATATGGTTGACTCGCCGCTCCCCAAGCCCGGGTCTTCGGTCGTGGGTGACCACTCCCTTGCCCGCCCTCCATTAGGACGAGGGCGCTCAGCTCTTCTTAGGACAACTACTCGCGTAGTGGCCCTTGTTGTGGCAAAGAGAAGCGGTGACGCCGGCGCGGGGTTGCGGGAACACCTGCTGGCTGGTCGCAGCGCGCGTGGATCGAGTCACAACTGCGGAGGACGTGGGGCAGGTCTTTGAAGGCCTCGCGGTGGTGAAGCCAGAACGCCACCGTGCAGCCCAACTCGGGACGAACGAGGCCGGCCGCGGCATTGGGCCTCCCACTTGCGCTTGCGGGACTCGCCAGCGCTCTTGCCTTGTGCTCGGCGATAATGGCCTTGTCCACCAAGGTCCGAAGTCGGGAAAGTCCACAATAGAGAGCTTGTCCTCAAGCTCCTCGAGACAAACCCTCCATGAACTTCTTCGCTTGGCCTCATCGGTGGCCACCTCGGCAGAGCGCACCTCGCGAGATGGTTGAACTCATGAAGGTACTGATCCACGATTTGCGCCCTGTTTGAGCGCAAGGAACTCCTTCTTCTTGACTTCATCGGTAGGCGGGGACATGGGCCCGACGAAAAGTCGATCGGAACTCCTCCACGAGACCACGTGTCCCGCAGTGCATGGCGAGGAAGTTCTCCCACCATGAGAGTGCCGCACCTCCAACTGATGGGATGCGAAAAGTGCCCGCTCCTGCTCCTGGCACTGAGCAACGTTGAGCTTCCGCTCAACCAGACGCAGCCAGTCGTCTGCGTCCAAGGGATCCTCGGACCGGGAGAAGGCAGGAGGCTGCGTGCGAAGGAACTCCGCAAGCCCCCCACGGGTCTGGTGTCCACCACCTCCAGATCCAGAGGCACCAGAGTGAGTGGAGGTGTTCCTGGCGATGACCTCCAACACCCTACGGTCCTCCGAACGATTGCGTTCGATCTGCATGAGGACTTCCGCCATGGTCTGAGGAGGGGAAGATCCTCATCGGACTACCCTACCGATTCCGCCGCTCGTGTCCCACCACCATCCCGATTTACTAAGACAAGTTAGATACGATCCGCACCGTGAGCACGTAAATCCAAACTTAGTTAAAATGACCAAAGAATAGCCACAAAAGAACATGAGACCACAAGTCGCCGAATCAATTCCCCGAAACGACTAACCCGTATGGAAGAACGAGTAATCGTTTGAGAAGACCCAAAATTTCAGAACTAAAATCTAGCTCAAAACAGTCCAAAAATCAAGGTATAACCACCTAATAGAGTATAGGCATTAGCTAATTTCATATCACTTCTTACCCTTTTATTCCCACAAATTTTTAGTTGTATTTACCTCTCAGGCCCTACCTTAATTACTAACCACTAGCTAGCTGTCCAAATTTCTTTCTCCAAGCTCTCAGGTTCCTCCCAAAACCAAGTTAATCGATAGAGGCTAATTTTTGAAAGGAAGAGAGGAACAACTTTTTCAAACTTAAGTGAGAGTAAGGTGAGATGAGCAAGCTAAGATAGGTAAGGAGCAAAATTAGAGCACTTACTTAAGTTTTCATAAACTATTTGGAAGTAAGTTTTCAAAATAGCCTAGAGGCGACCAAGCTAGGGGTTTCTACGGTCAGTATGGCTCTGATACCAACTTTGTGAGGACCCGGAATATTTAACTAGTAACACTTAACCTCCAAATGGTTCTAGCGTTACTAATTAAACATTCTAAGCCTCGATGGACATATGCTTCCCAGAATTGCAGCATATGCACATCAACACAAAATCATACATCATTTCCATACAACAATTATCACTAAGTTCGACAACAACATACAACAAGTAAAGTTATTACAAAAGAGAGCCGACCGGCCAAATAGAACAATAAACAAGAATGACAATGAAGCAAAGGTGCCATAAGATGGCGAACAAAAGTCGACTGCTTAGCCACACACCCACAAGGCAACCGACCGGGCCGCCAAGCTAGTCGCCCAAGAAACTACCACAACACACCTCAAAAGTGAGGCCCTCGGGCTCACCTTCTTCCTCTGCAACAAAACAATTAAGCATAGCAACCGAGTACAAAGATTGTCTTTGTACCCGCAAGATCGACGTGTGGAATAGCAGACCTATTCAATAAACTACATGCAAGCTTATTTAGGTGGAGGTTGTATGTCTCATTTTGCATAAAGCCAACTTTATTTGCAATAATGTAATATATTTCAAAAGCAAGTTTGCAAATCTGTTTTGTTATCAAAGTAACATGTAAGTAAAGATACATACAAGTAACCACCTGGAAGTGACTATCCCAATAGTCACCACAACATAGCACGAATCCCTGATTCGTACCACCCATCAAGTTTTAGTTTAAAAGGTTGTAGTCTAACTCTTGAAAGACCTTGCCAAGCGTGTCCATAACCTAGACGAGGCTATTCGAATAGTTTTAACCTGCAGGGTGTACCAATGTACCCACACTTGCATCGCTTTAAGCCACAAAACACACTTCCGAAGGTATGTTGCACGGCTAAGTCCTACGAGACTTTTTCCAATATTGTGTATCAACCACGAGCCGCTCAGATGGGTAGAAACACCATACGCTTATTGCAAGCGAAAGACGACAAATCCCATCACGGGTGAAGTCTTTCTGACACTACAATGCTCCCGACACCATCCCTCCCGCGACCTCCTGCACCCGAGGGCAATACACGCCAAAGTACTAAGTCAAGAGAGGTCCCATACCCTCTAATGTGGTTAGCACGCTAAAATGCTTGGTTTAGTGTAACAAGATGTTCGGTCCTTGTTGACTCAGCACCATTCCATCCACACCAAAATCACACCAACTTACCATTGTGCCCGAGTCTAAATCATTTTGCTTTTAGTTTTAGTTTTCATAAGTAGACATGGCACAAGGTGGAAATCATAAATCATAATAAGTTTTGTGTGATCAAGGTTATCGACAAGTCGATAACCGCCCATTTCTACCTGGAATCTAAGCATGGCTAAGCAATTAATTCGCAACTACTAAGTGACAAGAGCCCATCCACGAACTCTAAATCACAAAGAAGTAACCTAGGCTCATGGTAGTAGAGGATAATCATTTGCTAAGGAAATGCATCTACTAGGCCAACTATTAAAACAAAGTAGCAATGCATACATATAATTTGTAATCAACATAAATACTTAAAATACTGGATTAACATGATCAAATCGCTTGCCTTCTTGTCATTGCTCAATTTGTTATGGAGGATCGTTCTCGGGTTACCGCAAATGTCGAATCCTAAGCGAAAGGCAAAAAGAACCAAGAACAACCAATAAGACTAGCAACACTTAAACCAATGAGCAAGCAACAAACATCCAAATGCGACGAAATTTATACATAAGGTAGAATACGAATATACCTAGACATAGAAACTGGAAAATCCTAATTTGGATTTGTGGTGCAAAAGATATTGCCTAAAAACACATTTTCGCCATAATTAGCAATCAGTAGCAAAAATATTTTCTAGAGATATATTAGTTGAAATTTTTATGGTAGCTACCTCTTGTATAGAGGTAACCCATAAAAATTTCAGGTCATTTGGAGTTAAAATGATTTAGTTATGATTTTTCTAAGATGCAAAACTAGTATTATGCACTTTCCGAAATATAAACATGTGCAAAACCTATTTCACATTATGGAATGATAACAGAGGGATTTCCTAACATCAAATTTCTATTTTTAGGATTTACAGAGAATTACTGGTGCATTTTATAAGTCTTCCAGAATTTTCTAAATGCTGAAAATAGGTACTAAATCATTAATCAAGGTTTCTGTTACAATCTTGGACCTACCATCATTTTTATATTAACATGGAGTTAATAACAAATTTATCAAAGTTGGAATCATTCATTTTGGACATACACAGAGCAAGATATGCATTTCCTAAAGTTTTATTCATTTTCTGGAATATTTAAAATGACAGGAACCAAGTTATTCCTAGTTATACAATTTTCTGCTACTGGAACACGCTTAAATCCATTTTTAATATAAACTAGAATAATAACATGATTTAATACCGTTGGAATTATCTAAAAAGCAGTTAAAATGAATTAGTTATGAGTTTCTAAAAATTTTATATCATTTTCAGTTGTTAAACAAATACTTACCGAAATACAGAACAACCCAATAAAAAGAAAATGACGTGGACGCTCGGCAACCCTTGATCTGACATCCTACGGCTCACGCTACGCAAAACAAAAGCACCGCAGCGCGCAAAAGCCACTAGAAACCCACCGTTGGATCAAGATCCAACGGCCACACGAGTGTATGCAACCGGACGATGCGGTTGCCTCGGTGAACTCACGACCGCAGATCTAAAGATGAGCGGCTCGAATCCATATCTAGCCTGAAGGTCGATTGCACTCATGATCTCACCGCATCACGAGATGGACGGTCCAGATGATGAGGGGAACCGGATGGTCCGATGCATACAAGATCCGGGCATGAGATCTAAAAATGAACGGTGGATAATGATCGCGATTCAAAAAGGGGCTTCGACGAGTGGGACCGCATGTCGCTGACTACGAGTCACGATCGCAACGATTTAACCCACGCACACGGCACCGGGCCCACAAGTCGTGACTAGCGAGGCGGTTAAGACCAAATTAATGATTCTAATGATTGACATTAAATAGACTCTAATGACTGCTGAGATTTGATTTAAGGAGATTGGGCCCACTGGTCAGTGGCTCAACAATAATGATTAAGACACAGATAATACTAATGATTGGTAATTAATGTGTCCTAATGAGCTGACGAAAACGGGAGCTCCTCGCCGGCAAAATCCCGAGCGACTTGCGACGCAAAAACCGCCGGCGACCACACGGCATGGCGCCACCAAGCACCAAAATGGAACCGCAATAGCACCACGAATCTAATGGTAGCATTCTCGCCGGCGGCGAAGGACTAGAACGCCGGCTAGCCGGAAAATGAAAACGGGAGCTTTACTGCTAAACATGAAAATAGCGAAAAGCCCCGCTGCGGTCCAAGGAAGCGGGTGCCAAAGCTTCTAAGGACTAATAAGAAGTTACCTTAGGGACGAGAAGCTTCAAGGATGGCCGGAGATGCTTGATCACGGTGGAAGCTCGCCGGACACGAAGAAGAAAGGTTGAAAATGACCCCCTGAGCCAAATGAGTGATCCCCAAGCATCAGTATAGCTTTATTAAGGTTCACAGAGGCTACATGAGCAAGTAATTAGAAAATGGAGCACTCACCTGAGCTGAGGAAGAAGATGACCAAAATCGTCGAATTTGAACAAACCCCAAATTGGACAATTCACGAGAATCAAATCCAAAATTAAGTGAGGGAAATGTTCAAGGAAGTAAATAGATAAGGTTAGGGCAAAGAAACATGAAGGAGGACCACTGGAACACCAAGAACACCAATGGAGCTCCACGGTCAACAATGGCGGTTTGCCATTTTCGAGGTATTAAGCTCCCACACCGTGAGTGAAGCTTGGTGGTGGTCTAAAGACATACCAGAGGCATTGAGGGTGCTTATAAAGCCATGAACGTGTTAGGGCTTGCACCACTCCTCTCTCGGCAAAACACAAAACACAAAGCGCGCCGACAAGGAACGAGGTGAAGACGTGTATTAGGGCATGGCCTAGTTCAATGTACCGCCCATACCACTACACGTCGGCTAGGGTGACTTTAGGAGCAAGAAATGACCTCACCATGCCTTGCACTGTTTTCGCACTGCGGGAGGTTGAAGATGACCAACGCAAAGCTTCGGGCGATTTACACCGTTGGATTAGACACGAGCAATGAGATAACGCCACGCCTACGGCTTTAAAACACAACGGAGAGGATGCGAACCCTACGATTAGAATTGGATGGCTCAGATTGCTCCACGTTGCAAACTCTTATCTGCAACGAAGGGTTACGCGAGCGTTGGATCTTAATCCAACGGCTCTGATTCAAAAATGCAACGGAGGGTCCGAAGGTTCCGGGGGACCACAGCGGTTGGATTGAGATCTAACGGTTGACAACCAAACTTGCAACCGAAGGTCCGGTCTTACACGCCGCGGCGCGTGCGATCTAGATCTAACGGTTGAGATCCACCGCGCGCTTTAAAGAGTGGCTCGGTGCGTTTAGTTGACTGAACCAAGTCATTTGGCTCGAGCCCGAGTCTGACTCGAACCCAAGTAACAGTAAAACCTAGTTTGACTTTGAAATAAAAACAGAGACTTTGAAAGATTTGTTTGAGGTAGCAAATTAACTCCAAAAATTATGAAATTTTACAGAGCTTGCTAACTCGGATATCAACCTCGTGAAAAATTTTCAGAGGTTTTTACATCAGTGAATAAACCTCCAAAAATTCTGCAAGGCTCTGTTTTAATGTTTGACTAAGAGTCAAATAGGTTTGATTGCCTCTAAAAATATTCAAACAATTTCTAAAAATTGTGAAATTTTTCAGAGGGGTCACATACCATCACAGAGACTTAGGAAAAATATTTTCAGAGGATGATCATAAGATTTGACAAGATTGCTTTTGGAATAGCAAGATTTGGATCAACAAGACTTGTGACAATGTAATTCCATAATTCTTTGAACAAGAATTGATTGGCACAACAGGAATTACATGATGTAAGAAAAAGTTTTAATTTCCCCTCATTTTCTTACATTTGAAACACAAGCCTAAAATTGGGATGTTACACGAGCGTCTTGGGCTGCTCGCCTCATGAGTAAGGGGGTCCAACCCACTAGCCAAGCCACAAGTCACATTGTTTCACACTTTGACAACTCTCTCCCACGGGATTAGGGTATAATACTGCAGAAAAGATCACCACAGACGGTTCAAAAATGTCATCACAAACGGTTTCATGAGTCGTTTGACTTTATGGATCAGTAATGACATGAGATCATCACAGACGGTTTTTGAACTGTTTGTGATACAGACTATCACAGACGGTTATTAACGCAGAACCATCTGTGATAGTTGATGTATCACAGACAATTTATCCTAAGAAACCATTTGTGATAGTTGTTTCTCTATAAAAATCTCCAAGTAGTTCGTAGTTCCTTGTTAGCTAACTCGAGGTCTGAATTCAGTTAGCTAGCCCACTCCTTGGGCGTTCATCCTAAACACAGGTGAATCACGGTTTACTTCATCGAACCTGACACACTTGGAGTGTGTGATTTGCTTTATACTAATCCTCCAAGTGCCTGTAGAATCTTCCTAAACCACGGCCTCAGAACTAATAGCAGTAGAACTGAACAAGAAGTACTAACTTGGAGATTTTATAGAGAAGAGATCAGGAATAGAATGGTAGGACCCTCGGACGCAAGGAAGGAAGCGAGCTCGGGGAGGAGGCGTGTCGGGCTCGGGGGATGAGGGGCACCGGGTTCGGGGAAATAATCGATCAAGATAACATATAAACATGTAATTTCTGTAAGTCAATTAACCAAGATAAATTGCTCAGTTTTGAATGTTTCTAATTGCTTTCAAATGTAGAGTTGTACAAGATGTAATCTTGACCTTCTCGATATATGCCAATATTCTTTATCAATTAAATGTGATAATAATAAATCAGGCTTTTGAGCTCAAATAATGCTTCACTGGAATGTCGAGAAATAACTTCTAAAACAGCAGTTTTATACTTTCAGTCATCAGAAGGTCATTCAACTAACAGTGTGCACAAATGCTTTATTATCATTAGCTAATTAGTAACCAGTTAAACGAAAACTGAACAGAATCACTAATCTCAAATACTGGACAGAATCACTAATCTCAATAAAATAGCGAATCTGCTATCAGTAACCAGCAAAAGTACAGAACACGAATTATGTCCAGTTTCAACTGAAAACAAAAAAATATCAGAACTAGCTACTGAGTACAAATTGACAATGAGAAACAATCCAAATAGCCAAAGTCTGATATTACTATCACATTAATTTCAAAATATGACAATTATCCACATCAAGCAATTACCAGAGCCCAACACAATACCAAGTCTCCCAGTGCTAGTCAAGACAGATTGAAATATAACTAGCACATCACACTTAGTAAAGTAAATCAATTCTGACAAATAGAAACAACTCACGAAGGGATGGCAAGAACCACCAAGGATGAATTGGCCGAGTGCACCTTAGAGCAAGAGAGAAGGCATGCCGGGCTCGAGGAGGAGGCAACACGTGCTCGGGGGAGGGGAGGAGGCGGGCTCGGGGAGGAGGCAGGCTCGGGGAGGAGGTATGCTGGGTTCGAGGAGGAGGCGGCGTCAAGGACGACGGCGATGGGCTCGGGGAGGGGAGGAGGCGCACCGAGAGGGATGCCGGGTTCGGGGAGGAGGCAGCGGGCTCGGGGGAGGAGGCGCGTCGGGCTCGAGGAGGAGGCAGCGTCGGGCTCGGGGGAGGAGAAACTTAATCGTTTGAGTAGAAGGCGTGGGCAAACCCTAGAGTCCAAATATAAATAGGGTCGCAGACGGTTCTAAAGTAGAACCGTCTGTGATAAATACACATCACAGACGGTTCCAATAAATAGCCGTTTGTGATAATAAATATTTTCATATACATAAATACAAATTCAGAACATATGACACATTCACATATTAGTAAAGCATTAGTTTGAGTTCAAAGTCTGATTTGCAGTTGTCATATTTAATTAGTGAAGAATATTGACAAAAATAGCGAGAAATTATATGTGAATATTTGCTAAAACTATGCTAAAACTGCTAATTTTACGACAATATGCTTTACTTCAAGTAGTTCGACATCTTTGCAAAGAACTTGGCGTACTCATGCTTAATCCTACATCTGTCACTGCAGAAGACGACGTAGTTATCCCACCCTACTGTCATGTCGCATCCAGTGCTCATGCACCGTTGGCCATCCTCTGGCAGCGCCAACACCCAGCCCTGCGGCTCGGCCATCTTCTTCCACATCGCCGCCTAGACCGCGTCCACAGCGAGCCTCGAGCACCGCTTGCACTCTCGGTTGGTTCTATTGGCCATCTCACATCCACCGCTGGTCGGCTCGCCCTCGACCTGGCTGATGTAGTGCTTCTCAACGTCGCGCGCCTCGCCGGCCGTGTAGAGGAGGAGGCCAAGCACGTAGGCCATGGTCTTGTGGCCAACGACGACAGCCAGTTCGAGGCTGTCGAGGCTGCACTACATGTCCTACTGCGCGAAGACAAGCATGAGGTCGACAATGAAGCAGGCCTCTGGGTTGCTGGCGCTGGCCAGGTGGTTGACGACGGCGAGGTAGCCCTCGTTGTCCAGCCACTTCATTGTCTCTTCCTGCTCGGTGCCACACGCCTCCCCACGGTGTGCTCTTTGGACGTCTTGTACATGGCCTTGGGCTGAGGAGAGCTCGCGGTCACGCAGCCATGATGGCGATCACTGACCTCCTCGCCTTGGTCCTTGCCGTCATACTCCGCATGCTCACCATGGCACGTGATCGATGGTACTTATAGCTAGCTGTGTACATATTTATCAATACTGTGCATCCTTACCATGGCGCGCGATGATCATTCTTATAAAACAAGGAGTAACACCGGCGCGCGAAACGAAGAGAAGCGACCACAAGATGAAGAGACGCATTGTAACGTTGGTGCACAAGATGAAAAGACACATCGTAACGTCGGCACGTGAGACACAGAGACGCATCGCGCGGGAGCCAAAACATTGAATTATCACAGAAGGTTATATTTGACGTCTGTAATCACAGATGGTTTTTGTTTAGAACCGTCTGAGAATTATCACAAATGGTTCTTATTCAAAACCATTTGTGACGTTTGTAATCACAGATGGTTCTTATTAAAAACTATCTATGATGAGGCCTCCAGCTTGAGTTGTAAAGATAGAATTATTTTCCCTGGGAAGATAGGAAAAGGAGCGTTAACCGTATTTATGAAAAATAATTCCTGAAAAGACGGTGATGCTTTGGTTACCAACGGTTTATTCGGACTAGATTTTAATAAATCCTATTCGTCGGACTTCCATTTTTATTCATTTAATCATGCCATAAGTTGTTGGCCTATAAATAATCATCAGAAGGGCGAACTAAGAAAAAATCACTCACAAACTTCCCATCTTTCCTTACTTCCATTTCTTCTTAAAGTTCCCATCTTCATGTCATTCTAGTAAGACAAAAATTATAGAACAAATTGACTTTTTGACCACCGCGGAAAGAACAAAATCCATGGATGACTTCAATTAAGGTGGTAGAAAAATCAGTTTGGTCTATGGATTTGAAGTCTTCAAGAAACAAGGTGCCTACCGAATTACATATTTTCTAGTAGAAGAATAATATCCATACGATCAAGTGAGGACTTCACTGTCTATGATTTGTAACTTTCGATTAAGTGAAGTGTACTTCTGCTTTCTTTTGTTGATCGGAAGTTACACATCAAACACTGTGAAGTTACACATACGGAACAAGGTGCCTACCGGATTACATATCTTCTGCTTTCTTCTGTTGGAGATCAACTTCGACCACTTTAGAAGATCAATCCCGAGGAACTGGTCAGAATCAACTAACCAGTTGCTTCTCATTACAGACGGTTCCAATAAATAATCGTCTGTAAATTTTGTAATATCATAGACGGTTCTTCAACATGAACCATCTGTGATACTTCACAGACGGTCTTCAACATAAATCGTCTGTGATGAGACATCCAGTATTAGCCTTTTCGTAGTAGTAGTAGTAGAGGTTTAGAGCTAGCTTATGGTGTCATCTCGAGGCGGGCCTGAGGCATTGCGTGGCGGCGCCGTGGTGCTAGAGCTGGTGGTGCTCATGCGCTGCCGGCTTTGTCAGAGATGGCGCTAGCATGCGGTCGGCCTTGCTACCGGCGGAGAAGAAGGCAAGGTGGCGCATGAATCATCAAGCGTGATTTAGAAGAAAAAAAAATTAGTTGAGTGTTGTATATCAAGTCCACAAAATTTTTTAGGTCACCCTGTTCTGATGCTAAGTTGCTGATCCGTGGGTGTTACTAATCTCGAGGCACATTGGGTCATCACCGTCATGGTCCACATTACAATCCTTAAGTAACAAAGGTAAAAGGAAATCTGGGGCTACACCTAGCCAAGTTACAAATAGCTTGTCATCACAGCCAACTTTTGCTAAATTATAATGGGAAAATCAATTATTTGGCACCCTAAAGATTTCCAGTTTATGAAATGCTCTAGGATTTGCTATCCAATAGAAATAGTCATGATTTGCCACTCTTTTCGTATTTTAGTATTTTTTTAATTATTTTTTGACTAAAATTAGCATGCAAAAAGACATATTTACCCTTCTTCCTCGTTGTCTTCTTCCCCAATTTTCATCCCCTTCTTCTCCACCTACCATGCATGAAGGTCTTGTAATTTTCAACCTCTTCTTCTTCCATCTCTCTTTCAATACTCTAGTTGATTACGTTCATGATTGTGGTTAGTATTGTTGGATCGAATTAGCAACTAGAGGTGGGTAAGGAGCCCACTTTTTCTCCTCTAGAATTTAACTCCCTTTCCACTCCAATAGCTATATGAATCAAGGTCTCAAATTCACAACTAAATATTTGAGCTAAAACCAAGAAACTCCAACTTCAACACCCCTCAGCCGGTTTGACCGGTAGGCACCGGACGATCTGAGCGCTAGGTCGTTTTGACCGCTTCTAGGGCCAGTCTGACCACTCCCCCCTAGCTGACAGAAAAATAACTCAATATTGGATCCACAAAAAGAGTTTTGATCTAGAGATCGAATCATCCAAATCACGTGAGATTTTAGACATAACATAACAAGAAGGTCAGAAACCTATTCCAATCGAAGATCGCAATGATCATAACCATAGTTCTATGAATTTCTTTATCGAGGGCAAGATGGCACAAAACCGGGTGAAACCTAACTTTGATCCCAAGGCTTGCTCATGGATAAAAGATAGTCAAGATGACCTAGGATCAATTTTCACAAGTTCTACCAAGTTAGATCACAACAAAAAGACCAAGTCAAAACCCCTATAACACATGAACCCAAAATCACAAGAAAGAAAGCAAGAATAAGATAGAACTCATCTTAGCACGAATTGTATTGGATTGAGATTGAGAGATTGAAGGTTTACAACCACTCCACCTAGAGGACAAAAGCCCAATCCCACAAGATTTCTCTCAATACATCTCTCTCAAACCTTAGCCTCCTCTATTATCTCCACTTTTCCCAAATATCAAATTAGGGTTTTTAGGCTTGATTGGTGTGCAAATCCTGCACCACCTCTTTTATAGTAGAGGCTAGGTCTAGAGAGAAAATCCTAACGGACACCCTATTGTAGTTGATACGGAATATGGGTGTGCAAGGATGGGTAAGAAACTTCCTTTTCTTTTCTTTTTTTTGTCAACAAAATAGTTGCTCATGTGCTCGCTATGTGAGCCAACTGCAATGATGCTTTAGCAACAAGATCAATCCCACAAATGATGGAGAATAAATTGATTAGTTGTCAAATTCTGTTGTAGTAGTTGTTGCTTTCCTTACTTAAAAATACTACTTGAATACCCATGCTTTGTTACAGATAAAAATAATATCATATTATTCCAAAACATCAAGTCGATGTTGTTGGGCTCGGCCTGCTCTACGCCCATGTGTAACATCCCAACTTTTGAGGTTTTCTAAATCTTTTATTGCAATTGAGGTTTTATAAAAATTTCATGAATTTCTTAAATTGATAAAGCTTAAATTGGTACCTTCCGAAATTAAAATGACGTAATGTGAATAAATCAAACATCAACTAAATCCAAAATCATTTTCTTTGAGTTCCCGTGTTCCAAAGTATTTTCCTAAATTTCTTCGAATTGTTCCTAGTTAATTTGCTATTTTTCCTATTTTATTTGGGTCTCCTGTAATTTCTAAAAATGAAAAACTAAATTAAATACTAGGAAGGCTCGTGGGCCAAGTCTCTTCCGTCCATCTCTCTTTCTCCCTCTTTCTCTTGGGTCGAAGCCCACTTCCCCGCATCGGCCTACTTCTTTCTTCCTCTCCTGGCCAATTCCTATGCCACAGACTGTTGGGACCAACCTGTTGGGGACTATTCCACTTTCCCACTAAGTCTGTCTCTCGCACACCTACACCATCGTGACCGAGCCAATCTATGCCTCTGCAAACCACCCCTTCTGTCTATTTAGTTGTCGGACCTTGGAAAAATTAATTCCTTAATCCCATGTGTTTACTATACTAGTCACATGATCAGTGGCTAGTACATACATTTACAACATCAAAATTTCACATCCATACACGATATATTAAACAAGTAGTGCATAAATTACAACTGAACATATGCCTACATAGCGAGGTTTACAGTACAAGGGCCGACCAGCCAAATAGTACACATGATAATAAAAGTTCAGCGAAAACATAGATAAAAGAGGTACCAAAACCCGTCTAGCACGGGCAATTGACAAAGTGAAACCTTATAACTCAACATCAACGTTGTCGAAACCCGTTGCGTAAAAGTAATCATACGACCGACACATGGGAGTTGGGCCATGCCATCCTGGGCCAGCCCAAGGCACGGTCGGCATGGCATGGTACACCCTACGGAAGTGACACGACGGGCGGCACGGCATAGCATGGCACGACTAGTAGGGTCGTGCTCGAGTTGGGCTGACACAACAGCAGCATGATGGCATGCCAAGCCCTCGCCCACCTGGCCGTGACGCCACGCCTCCCATGCCCATGCACCTCTGCGTCGTCGTCCCCACACGCGTCCACCTCTGTGTCCCGGGCTCACCACCCGTGCACACGCGTCGTGCCCCCGCCCGCGATGCCTTGGCCGCCCACGACACCTTGGCCGGGGGAGAGGGGGCGGGGGTGATGGGGGCTAGTGGGGGAGGTGGAGGTGGTGGGAGAGAAGGGGAAGACCAGGGCGGTAGGGGAGAAGGGGGGAAGTGGGTGGAGGCACAAGGGGTAGGGGAGAGGGAGAGAAGAGGGAAGCGGGGGAGGCGGCAGAGGGACACACCGAGGGTGGGGGCAGAAGGGGGAGGTGGGGGATGCAGTAGAGGGAGGTGTCGGGGTGGGCTATGGGGGGAGAGGGTGAGATGGGGGAGGTGGGGGAGGCGACGGGGGAAGAAAGTCCAAGGGGGAGGTGCTCCTAGGGGAGATGGTGCCTGGGCCCTGGGGTTGTCACGTCAGCATAGTCGCACAGACGCCATTGCCCCACCCTCACCCCCTCCGCAACCACCGCTCCGCCCTCTCCCCCTCCGCGCTCCCTTCCCACGCGCAACCACAGCCACGACTGATGTAGGCGGCGAGGCGGGAGTGCGCGGCGTTGCAGCCAATGCAGATAGCGAGGTGGGAGCGCGGGCAGGGGCAATGATGCGGGTGCACGTGCCACCGATGCAAGCTACGGATTGGGACTCACGGTGATAGAGTACGCGCACCCATAGCCAACAGTGGAGGCACACCACCACTACGTGGTGGGGCCGGGCCAATGCTCCTCCCTCCTCGCACAGCGCATCCACACGCCGCGCGCTACTATCTAGGCGGTCGTCCACCACTTTGGCTGCCCTCCCCACCAGTACCAGCACCGGTCGCCACCGTGAACGCGACGGAGTTGGGCGAGCTACAGGTGTCGTGTGTTGTGCCCGTGGTGGCACGGAATGATAGCTGCCCGGCGTACCACTATGCCGTACTGGGCCTTGTCAGTGGCTTGCCTTGCCGGCATGGTATGGCCTGGGGAGTTCGCCATGCCATGCCATCGTCACCCATCGTGGCTTGTTGCCCGCCATGCCCATGCCGTTCCAGCACGGCACGGCACGACTCCCACCCTCTAGTCCTGCTGTAGAGCTGCCAAAGCTTGCCGCAATGCTATCAGGGTTTGCCATGGGAATCATGGTTCTGTTGGAGTCTGCTGTGGCCCTACCATAGTCTACCACACATTGTTGTTGTATTCTATGGCGCTATCGACACATGTTGCAAATGTGGTACTGCCGAACCTACCAGAGCATCGGCTGCATCTACCATGGAAACTCTAGGGACTAGTGCGGGGCATACCATGGTATTGCCACACATGCTATAGGTTGGTCACGCACACCACATTTCTAAATGCTTACCACCTGTGGTATCCATTGCACCTACCACGCCAAGTTGAAAGTGGGTGGCCTCATACACGTGTGTGTAACATCCCAATTTTGGCTGTATTTTGAAAACTATTTCAAATTAAGTATTTCATAGTATTTGGAGTTCAATTGGTGTTCTTGAGTTCAAATCCTAAAGTCTAAATTCCAATCCCACTTTCAAATTCAAATCTCATTCTGAATTCCAAATCATATCAAACTCAAATCTGAATCTCAAATTCCATTTTTCTTCTCAGTTTCCTTGGGCCCAAGCCCATTCCTCTTCTCCGGGCCTTAGCCCAAGTTGGCCCACCATCTCTCCCCTTTCTCTTTGCTTGGCTCTGTCTCGCATCACGCCAGCACTAGGCCACACCTAGGCCGCACCACCAGCATCGCTCCACACCGCTTGCGCTCGTCCCAGCTGGAAACTGTCAGCATCACCGTCGCATTCAATCCATCATCACCATGTGCCTTCACTCCCCCTTGCTGTTCTTCAGTTTCCAAAGGAGGAACCAAAACCGATAATGTCGATCCCGTTCACATCTGCACCCACTCCACTCCCCGCCTGTGCCTATATATTGGATCACCGAGTCCATCTTGGCATCCTCTTTGCTCTAGTGAAACCCTATCCTCTATCTCGCCGCAAAGCTGTCGGATTTTGTTGCATCACTGTCATCTTCCTCAGAGCCGCCCTTGCCCTGATCTTCATCTTCGGTAATCTTCGACCAAATCCAAGTGTATCACAATGCATTCTACCCTCCACATAGTATTTCCCCTTGGTCAATCTGACCTTTTCTTTCCCCTATAGGTTCGTTGCCGACGTCATTTCCTTCCTCCATTCTAGTCGTCGTCGACCTACCACCTCTCGTCGTCTCTAGCCATGTCGACCGCACCAGTATGCCGAAACTCTAATTCCTGTCGCATCGTCACGTATCCGTCGGATCCATTCACATCGCGACATATTCTCGATTCCTGCCTTTGTGTCCTCTCAGTCTATTAGAGCTAACACTCCCTCGTCTCTGTGATCGGGCATGTCGTCTTCACCGCCATCTGTGTGCCTTTGCCATTGAAACTCACCATCTCTGGTGAGCAACCTTCTACGCCATCTACCCTATGGAGTTCATCTCGATCCGTTCTATCTGATGCTTCTCTCATCTTTGCGGGTGAGCCTCTTCACTCCACTGTGACTTATGCTTCCCATTCCTTCTCCGCTACCTATGACGTTGTCCCCGACAATCCCACCTATGCCGCATTGTTCCCATCCTCTAACCAGAATCCACCCAAGGCAGCCGCCGTCGGCCATGGACAATAGGACCGAGCCCATGTCCTCACCATCACTCTTTTTCTCATGGGCCCCACTCGTCAGTGCACTGCAAGCTACTACCACGTCTTCCCACTGCTTCAACAGCCACGCATGAGTCCGTCAACGCATACATGTGCACCCAGGTGTCAACCGACCTAGGTGCAAACCCCTCTCGCTAACATTCTGGTCCCACATGTCATTATGTCCCATCACTCACGCTAGACCCAAAATCGCCTCACTAACATGCAGGTCTCACATGTCAGCACAGTTGTTCTCTAAACCCAGTCCATTATGGACTATAGCCTTTTATGTGAACTTGGTCCATGGACCAAGGGCTCACTCGTTAGTCCCTATCCTTCTAATTAAATATATTCTCCTTTCTTTCTCAATTTTCAGCATTTTCCCTTCCGTCCAAACTTCTAGAAGCCCATTCTCCTCACACGAGCTCCAATTGATCCTGTTCTTCTTCCTAAATTCATCTATATTCATACTCTATCCTTCAGTACTAATATTGTAGTTTTTGCATTTTATTTGTTTTTTGGTTATTTATTTGCTTTGATTCGTACGTATAGAGTATGACGTTGCTGAATTGAACTTGGCATAACTAGAGGAAGCGACACCAACCTACGATGAAGGCAAGTCTTCCTTGATCATGTTGTGCCTATTTTTTTCGAAATCTTTTTTATATATCATTCAAAACTAGTATGCATGGCTAATTACATCAAATGATAATTTTACCTATTAGGAAATGGTATCTATGCCTAATTGAAATTTACCTCTTTGATATTGATATTATCAAACCTTTGCCGCCCTGGTATAGCAAATCCACGATAATGGTTACATTATTGATGGATAAGTCTAGAACAGTAGAATGCTTAGACAAGTTATATCGGTCATTGTCATCCTATGGATGGGATCTATTATAAGACTTTATGTAATTCAGTTTGAGAAATGTATGGCAATAGGTATTGTTGCTGGTTTATAAAATAAAATGAAATGGTGAAAATCTATTTTAGACTTGGGTGGATGGTAAGTTCAAGCAGGTGCAGCTTGAGCAAGAGAATTTATAATGTGATAGTTCCGCCCGAGTCAAATTAAGGATCAACACTTGTGTCTATCCAAACTGAGCACCACCATACAACCACATGTTCGGAATGAGATGGACCTGGCCAAGTAATTTATCGAGTTTGAGCATTAAACCCGCATGCTGTAGTCAGTAGGTTTTATCTAGGTCGTGCAAACAACGGTTAAAGGACGTCCATATCTGTAGGGCACTTGCAACTACTTTTAAATGGGATTTGCAGACGATGGTAAAGGACATTTATGTCTGTAGGACACTTGCATTAGACGATGGTAAAGGAACGCCCATGTCTTGCAAGTGTTACCAACACAACTGTGAGCCCTCTTGATGATGGTGAAGGACGCCATATCTTGAGGAGTTAGCTCATAGGGCGGGCTGATGTAAAGGTAGGGTATTGTAAAGGTCTTATAATAATCACGTAGTCGCACACCTATGAAAGTGTGTTAGATGGATATTATAAGCTAATTATCTCTTGTGGTTAAACTTATACAACATCTGCTGAGTGTAAAACTATTCGAACAGCCGTGCCCATAGTCAAGGTGCGTTTTCACATGGTTGATTTCGATTTTTCTTTCAAAGAAATAAACTTTCAGAATTCGAGAGTGGTTGGGACTCTCGGGTAGTTATTCTGGTAGCTAGAGTTAGTTGTGCAGCTAAAGCCCTATCCTTCAAACCTTGGCAGATATTACCTTGATACTAGTGGTTGGCAGCTAGAACGTTCACTAGTGAAATAATTAGTTCAATTATTGCAACTACTTTTGTCAAATGAATGCTTTATAAAAACTGTTGAAACTTAGAATGTTGCTTTGTACAAAAGAACCATGGGATAAAATTTATGTATGTCTATGTATTGACTGTGATAATCTGAAGATGCTTACCAACCCAGCATAGATCGAAGCGCACTTGATTCGAAGGGGTTTTAAAGAAGATTATACATGTTGGACCAGTCACATTGAATAGCAGATTATACCGAAGGTAGTAACATTAGCGAGAAAGACAACGATATGCTGAATATGGACTGTGCTTTCAATGAGGATAGGTCACATGATGACAATCTGGATCAGATGCTACGCGATGTAGAAGGGAACTATAGTGAGAGAGAGTTTGGTAAATTCGATGGCTTAATGGAGGACTCGGGAAACCTTTGTTCCCAGGCTGCAAGCTGTAATACACAAGGTTGTTATCCGTACTTGAACTGCTAAAATTGAAGGCAAGCAATGGTTGGTCCAACAAGAGTTTCACGGCGTTGTTAGGTCTCCTAGCGGACATCCTTCTGGAGGGAAACGTGTTGCCCAAAACCACCTACCAAGCCAAGAAGGTTCTTCGTCCATTGAAAATGAAAGTAGAAAGAATACATGCATGTCCGAATGACTGTATCCTCTACCGTAAAGAGTATGCAGATATTCATGTATGTCCGATGTGCAAAGCATCCTGATACAAGCGTAAGAATCACTCTGATGACGGTGAGTGCATCGAGGTGAAAAAAAGGACATCCTACTAAGGTCTTGTGGTATCTGCCTGTAATTCCCCGTTTGAAGCGTTTATTTGCGAACCAAAAGGAGGCAAGATTGCTACGTTGGTACTTGGAGGAGCGTAAGAAAGATGGAAAGATAAGACACCCTACTACTTCTGCCCAGTGGAGAAACTTTGATTGGAGCTTCAAAGACTTCGGTGCGGAACCGAGGAATATAAGGTTTGGGTTGAGTACAGATGGAATGAATCCTTTCAGTAACATGAGCAACCGACATAGCACCTGGCCCATGAATCTATGTATGTACAACCCTCCTCCTTGGCTGTGTATGAAGCGGAAGTACATTTTGATATCACTACTTATCCAAGAGTCGAAGCAACCTGGGAACGATATTGATGTGTACCTAGCACAATTGCTGGAAGATCTTGTGACACTGTGGAACGAATGGGTACAGGTATGGGATGCGTATAAACGAGAGAATTTCACTTTACACGCCATGTTGTTCTGCACCATCAATGATTTTCTCGCCCTTGGTAACCTGTCGGGGTTTAGTACAAAAGGAGCCAAAGCCTGTCCGTATTGTTTACATGATACCGAGAATGTGTGGCTGAACAACTCACGTAAAATTGTGTACATGCGTCACCGTAGGTTCCTTCCCAGGTATCACCCATACCGTTAGATGAAAAAACAATTCGATGGAAATAAGGAGAACGTTTAGTTCTAAGGGATTTTAGAGGAAAAGAGGTCTATGATATAGTTAAGGATATCGATGTTGTGTTTGGAAAGAGACGTAAATTGAGAACCCATCAGAAGAACATCTGAAAGAAGCGATCAATTTTTTGGGACTTACCTTATTGGGAGCACTTAGAAGTTCACCACTGCATCGATGTCATGCATGTGGAGAAGAATGTATGTGATAGCTTGTATGAAGTCTCATGATTGTTATGCTCTGATGATACAAATGCTTCATGTTGCAATTAGAAGTATTTTACCGAATAAGATCCGAGTGGCAATCATGAGACTATGTTATTTCTTTAACTCAATTGCTCAAAAGGTCATCGATCCCCAAGGACTAGATACTCTGCAGCCGAGGTGGTGATGACTCTATGTCATCTTGAGATGTATTTTCCTCCATTATTTTTCGATATCATGGTCCATCTCATTGTTCACCTTGTGAAAGAGATAAAGATAAGTAGCCCTGTGTTCCTACGTCATATGTACTGGTTCGAGAGGTACATGGCAATTCTCAAGTCCTATGTATGCAATCGATCTTGGCCGGAGGGTAGCATCATCGAAGGTTATGCAACTGAAGAGGACATTGAGTTCTGCGTCGACTACGTGGCTCAGGTGGAACTGATAGGTGTGCCTCCATCTCGTCATAAGGGGAGGCTGGAGGGTATCGGGGCCATCAAAAGGAAAGCAATCACTTCTGGTCTGGATACGTACGCTCAAGTTCATTTCACGGTCTTGCAACACATGACCGACGTGTCACTATACATCGACGAGCACAAAGACATGCTATGCCAACAGAATCCAAGCCGGTCGGAGGTTTGAATCACAAGATAGCACAACTGTCGGTTCAACGAATGGTTAAAGGTACGATTCACTGGGAGGTCATCAAGTGATGATATGTTGTAATGGTTGGTAAAAGGGCCAAAATTTATAATTATGATATGGCAAGGATACGACATAAATGGGTACATATTTTATACAACAGCTCAGGATAGGAAGAGCACAATCCAGAACAGCGGTGTTCATATAGATGTGTTTCACGAGCAGCTCAATACCACTGGGTTGAGCGGTGTACGTACTTTTCAGGATCCCCCTGTTTCGGTGCAATAGGGTCAAACTTCCACAGGGCGTGAAGGTCGACAAGTACAGCGTCAGTATTGTGGACCTTGTAAGGACCCGGGATTAACACCCCAAATCCTCTGTGTATTTCTGAACTAGTCTCATGATCAGTGGCTAGCTCACACAGTAAACAAATATGGTACCACAACCATAATCGCAAATTTTATTAATAAACAACAGAGCTGATTACAAGAAAGCTTACGAGCTGACAATACAGAATACAGCGAAAGTCGAAGAGCAAGCAGTAGAGCCCAGCTAATCTGCCACAGCCAATCGACTGGGGAGGCGGCCTAGTCGTCCAAAATCTCAATCTCCTCGTAGCATTCTTCTCCTGCTCAATATTTGAATTAAGCAAGAGTGAGCACAAACAACCGTGCTCGCAAGTCACACCTGTCAAGTAACAGATTATAATACATGCAAAGATTTATCAATAGGAGGCTTATATGGCTCAATTTGCATAAAGCAACATTTTTTATTTAAATATTCATACTAAGTTTCTGAAGCAGTTTATTACATAGCTAAAATTCATTTTCCAAATCTTAAGTTTTATAGTCGGATAACATTTATCAACATGTGGTGAAGGACACCCTCCTATCACAAGGCTAACCGCCCAAAACCCAATTGGATAGAAATCCAAAACCATTTGACAAGGCCTTTACAAAGCATCATTCCACCACAGTCCCCCCTCGCTAAGGTTTCGCCCACTTTGGATAGAAACCCGCAGGGTTCAGGCCCCCTCTTGCGCTAGGTAGGAATACCTAAAAGTAGGTCGTAAACGACACCCACGCAACCGGATGGAATGACCATGGTGAAACATTACAAATTAGTTAGCCAGGTTCTTCCCACTCAGAACATGTGGTCGTACGATGGGGCATAGCAAGATGCGGCTTGAAGACCGGTCCTTAACTGACTTGGGCGACTTCCAAGAGAACCTTAGGCCTCGACCATAGAAATGAATTGATCCCGTGCATGAACCTGCACACATCTGAACATCCATTTCGCCTAAGTCCAAACCACTTTTTATTTCGTTTACCACATTAAAACATCTCATAAAACTCCATGGTATTGACAATACCATGGCAACAATTTAAATCATAGTTGAGTTTTTGGCTAACTTTTCCAAATTGAATATTTTTTAGCTAAGCTTCGGCTAAGCAGAGAGTTTTGCAACAAGCTAGTTAATACTAATATACCAACTAACTTTTAACTATGGCATCAAGGGGTGGTTAAATCAATACTCAAGTTTGGATGTACAAAGAAATTAGGAATAACTATAAAGTTAAAATAGGGATTTAAATTACTTGAATTTAAATACGCATGCAATAATAAGTTAAAATGGAATTTAGATAATTTGAAATACTCGAATTCAATATGATCAAGAGTATGACTTGCCTTGTTCGAATGTTTGAGGATCTACTTCTTCGAAGTATTCAAGTTCCCCAGAGTCGTCGAAACCTACACGCGAAAACGAGCCAACTTCAAATAAACTTCGAATGAATACAAATGAACTCAAAATTAAATAATTTTAGCGTGGATAGCTAGATCTGGAAGCTAGATGGATTTAGAAATTTGAATCGCTCAAATCGAAGTTCGAACAGAGGAGAACGGGCGCTCAAAAGTTTGAGAATTACATGATCGGAAAAAGGTTCGACTACAGGTGGTCGGAAGGACTACCTGGTCAGAAAAAGTTTGGCTTCAAGTGGTCGGAAGGACGGATACGACTACTCAACGTGGTCGTAGGAAGAATACAAGAAGGATACGACTACTCAACGTGGTCGTAGGAAATATTCAAGAGGGATACGACTGCTCAACGTGGTCGTAGGAAGAATACGACTACTCAACAGTGGTCGAAAGAGAAGGGGAACTCGACTACTCAACAGCGATCGAAAGAGAAGGAGAATTTGACTACTCAACAGTGGTCGAAAGAGAAGGAGAATTAGAATTCGACTACTCAACAATGGTCAAAAGAGACGGGAGGACTCTACTGCTCGATGCGGTCGAAAGAGAAGGGAGGACTCGATGGCTTGACGCGGTTGAAAGAACAAAAAGAGACTCGACGGCTCGACGCGATCGAAAGAACAAAAAGAGACTCGACGGCTCGACGCGGTCGAAAGAACAAAAGATACTCGACGGCTCGACGCGGTCAAAAGAACAAAAAGAGACTCGACGGCTCGACGCGGTCGAAAGAACAAAACGAGACTCGACGGCTCGACGCGGTCGAAAGAACAAAAGAGACTTGACGGCTTGACGCTATCAAAAGAACAAAAGGATACTCGACGGCTCGACGTGGTCGAAAGAACAAAGCAACAGAACATGGCATGGGAGGTTGGCCAAAAGAATAAGAGAAAGCAGGGTACGGGAAACTCACCAAAACAGAGAGAGAGGCTAGGGGAGGCTGGTGGAGGACGGCAAACGGCGGCGGGGGAACTCACAGCCAAAGGCGAAGGAGCATGGCGGCAAAGGGGCCAGCCGGAACTGACGGAGAGGAAACGCGGTGACTCCTGCAAAACAAAACTGAAATAGAGAGAGAAGATTACTTCAAGGAGCTTTGGGACCAGAATTGATGCGGGGCTTAAACTCGGAGCACGGTGCTTCGGGAAAACCACAGCAACAAGAGTGAGGGAGGGTGAGTTGGGTGCATGCGATGCTCACCTAAATAGGCAAAGGCGGCACACGGTTCGACGAGGAGGAAGGTGGTTCGGCCGTCGGTAGGAGAAGCTTGACGGTGGCCCTAGAGGCGGTGGCGCAAGCTCCAGCCGGCGGGGGCGAAACTTGAAGCGCGGCGAAACGGGGCGAGAGAGAGGGAGAGTTGAAAGCTGAGGGGAAAAAAGAGGGCAAAGGCTCCCTGGTGCTATATTTATAGAGGAAGAAAGGAGAACCAGGCAACAAGATGGAGCAGTGTGAAAAGAGAAGAAAAAATTGTTGCAGGGCGGAGTCAACAGCATTTAATGCGCACGTAGAGGGATAGGATGGGGAGTTAAGGTTAAGCTAGGGCATGGGCGAGAGCTAGCAACACGCGCGATGCTGAGGAAACCGGGGCAGAGGTGGTGCGCTAGCGCAGCTGGAGCCGGAGTGAGCCACGGCGTGCGAGCTCAGGTCAGCTGGCAAGGGTGCTGCCACGTGGAGACGAAGGGCTGACAGCAGGCTTGGTCGGTCAGTGGTAGAGGGAGAGGCTCGGGTCAGATCAACGCGCGGAGAAAGGAATGGGCCGACGGAAACTTGGAACAATAAAGAAGGGGAAAATGTTTTTATAAAATATTAAATAAAGCCTAAAAATTCTAAAAAAATATACAGAAATTCCTTAAATTGATTTGAACTTAATAAGATTATTTACAACTTGGAGTTGTCTTTTACTATTGGAAATAAATCATTTAAAAAAATTGGGAAAAGGAAAAACCTTTTTAAAATCCAGAAAATCTAAGAAAATACTTAGAATTTTCTTTTTAACTTTAAACCCAATAAAACCCAGTAAACTAAAAAATATATTTTTCTTTCTTTTTTTAAAAAAAACTTAGAGAACTTAGGAGGAACAATAAGACTCTTTTACAGCTTAGAAGAAGCGATAAAATAATAACTTTATTGGTTTCAAAATAGTAACAGAACTTTAGGATGTTACAGACCTCGAATGTGTCGGATACAAGGACGAACCATTCGTACTCGCTAAGCAAGTTGTTCAAGTTTTTTATGTAAAGGACCTGGAAAATATTAACCGCCAGGTAGTTCTTCATGGAAAAAAATGATTGTCGGAGTTGAGAATGTCATGGATGAGGAAGAGTACAATCAATTTGACGACTTGTCTCCTTTCGGAGACGGCATTAGGCTCGAGGAAGAACTCAGTGGGGAAACTAGCTATATGCACGTTGACCATCATGAAGGGCTATTTTTTCAAACAAAATAGCCAAGTGGAATGATCCCACACGGTGAACACCTATTTGGAAAATTATTCCATTGTAATTAAGAAACTCAACATGTAATTAAGAAATTATTCTATTGTAATTGATTCACTAATTAAGAAATTATTCCATCTGTGATTGTACCTGATTTCTTGTTTTCAAAGGGCATGGCTAGCATTTCCTAAGGCTAACCGAAAAACAGAATATTTTTTAGCTATAGAAGAAATTATCACAGACGGTTTAGTAGAACAAACCGTCTGTGATATATGTAGCACAGACGATTTCTAAGGTGCCAAAATGTTTCACCTCCCGCACATGCATCCCCGCACACGCATCCAAAAATTTCCCCCCACGCGCGCTAAGCATCACAGAAGGTTCCATAATAGAACCGTTTTTGATATGTCGCTTATCACAGACGGTCCTGGAATAGAACCGTCTGTGATATATAATATCACAGATGGTGGGCCCACTAGCTAGGGTTTATGCCCTTACTCCTTAGAGCTCACTCGCCCGTCCACCTCCCTAGCACCCTTACTTCTCGTGTTCCTCCTGAGCCTCCTCTCTCCGCGCCGTCCTCCTCCCCTACGCCGTTGTAAGGTTAGATGGCCACAATGTGAGGAGTTGTCCACTTAATCCAAATGCAAAGTAGAAGAAGAAAGATGCAACTTCACACCTCAGGAGAGATGCTACCAGAAAGAGGAAGCAAACAGAGGCATCAAGCTCTTCACCAGACTTAAGCATGGCATTGGTAAGTACTAAACATCTTGTCATGAAGCCACTTGATTACTAAAACTGTCGGTGATCTAGAACCGATCTTGTCAGGGGTCTCCTACGATTGGAACTATGCAGAGCGAAGACACAGAGATTTTATACAGGTTTAGGCTTCTTCGGAGAGAATAACAACCCTACTCTTGTTATGTTGTATTGAGAGTGCTAATTACAATCAAGAGGAAGACTAAAGTCTAATGTCCTGTGCTCTGGATTGCTCCGTTCTGTCCTCTCTGCCTTTTGATTTTAGCCTTTATATAAGGTACAAAGAGGTGGTAGTTCCTCCAATCCAAGAGATGTCCCAACGTTTCAAGTAATGAACCACTGATGGAGGTTATTGTCAGTGAGACAAGTTTCCCACGTTGCTTAACGATTATCATTGAAGACAGAGAAGAGAGCATGCGGTTATTTTTAAAGATAACTTTGTATGTTAACTGCTATGTGCATCGAACGCGATGCATATGACTTCTTAATTAATTAGGCCCACATGACAGCAAGCTTTACTAATTATAGGGTTGTTGAGACCAGGCTAGTCAAAAGCTGGACAAGTCGTAGAAGATCTTATGACTACAAGGTAGTCATAGAAAGGCTTACGACTAGGCCATGATCATAGAAAAACTTACAATCATAGGGTGGTCGTAAAAAGATTTACGACTAGATAACTTGGTTTCCTCCTTATGAGTAATAAGGGGTATACTTAAGACTAGAAATGAGGATTATTATATGCTCGTCAGAAACCAATTTCTGTAGTGTGATAAATTGATAGTACATAATCACTGATACTAAGATTACCATCTTGTAGGTTGTTCACAATGTTGAAGCTGGTGCTCAGAAATCAACGAAGAAGTCAAGCATCAAAGGTCCAATTGTCAGCAAGACTACCAAGTAGATAGTTTGTGATGTAACTATGTAGGTCAATGAAGACATGTAGTCAGTTTGTGATAGTTCATTGTCATGAAGCTTTTGGACATGTTGATGGTATGGACATGTAACTATGTAGGTGAATTTCATATGTAGGTGAATATTTGGAGGTGAAGCTCTTTGTCATATATAGGTGAATATTTTGGACATGTAACCTAGTAGACTCAATGTCATGAAGCTTTATCATATGTAGCTGTCAATATCTGTCAATGTTATGGATATGTCAGATGTTCCAGAATTACTGCAATTTGGATATGTGAATAATGTGTTTTGGATATGTCAGGTTTTCCAGAATCAATGTTTTGGATATGTCAAATGTTCCAGAATTATTGGAATTTGGATATGTCAATGATGTGCAAGTAATTTGGTTAATACAAGGATTACTTGATGTAATGTCAAATTTCTCGATGTTAGTGTCAATGTTGTTTACTTTGTCATATCTGTCAATGTTGTGCAATGTCAAACTTCTCAGAGACAAATGTTCTAGAATTACTACATTCCATATAGTTCAATATTCAAGCATTACAACTACATATCACGATTACAAAAGAGTTACAGTTGTTGATTACCATTTCAATTACCACTTGCCCACACAGAAAACACAACTATACTAACAACTACTGCATAAAATAAGAACTTGAACATGTTCTACTTCTGAACTCTAATAGCTAATTCTGCCACCTCTATTTTCTTCTCCTCCAACTTGTTCTTTACGACAACAACCTCTGTGGTGTGCCTTCCTTTGACCTCTGCCACATTTTTTCGAACATCAACAATGTTGTTCTCCATTTGCATCTTCTCCCTCTTTAGCTTTGCATTCTCATTCCTTAATCCCCACACATTATCACAGAGATCCAACAGCAAAGGATTAAAAAATGAAGGGGTTTTCGGATCATGCCACTACCAAAAACCACAACCAGCAGCCTAATCCAACAAAAAAAGGAACCCAAATCAAAGTGAACTCCAACAAAAACAAGTTCAATACACAGAAATAGATCTAAACTATTTGCTTACCCTTGCTCCCTTGCATGTGTAGTACCTCCACCCAGGATTCTCATCACTCCATGAAATCCATCTCAGCGCTTTCTCCTCACAATAGCATAACCGTGCAGGGAGGTAGCCCAATGGCTTCTCACAGCACACCACTGGCAACTGTGACCCTCCCGACATGCGCCCTTTACTTCCCGACGGCACCGCGCTGGGTGACCATGATCTCCCAGAGTTTTCTTCCTCCTCCATGCCTGAACCCTATCCTCACTAGCGTCGCCGTTTATAACTTTCCGCAAACTCATGCTAGCTCACCTTGATGACACAGTGATCGACCTGGCAAAACCAGGCCGAATCGATGCCACATGCGCAATACCATCACACGAAACAACCTCAGGGGGCTAAGTTGTCCAGTTTTCCATCTTCATGGTGTCAAAGGTCCGCATTTTCAGTTAAGGGGGTTAGGTGTTCGAATATCGAT
The DNA here is from genome assembly GCA_036346255.1 of Ampelocalamus luodianensis. Classification (NCBI taxonomy): domain Eukaryota; kingdom Viridiplantae; phylum Streptophyta; class Magnoliopsida; order Poales; family Poaceae; genus Ampelocalamus; species Ampelocalamus luodianensis. The sequence continues at coordinate 53,058,550 of CM070629.1, read as the reverse complement.
ACTTGAGGGGCGTAAAATGGACTTCTTCTTAACTAAATGATTAAACCTATTTTTTATTTTAATCTTCTGACATCTGGGGTCCACATGTCAGTCTCTCAATTTTAAAACGTGTTTTAAAAACCAGGAATAGAGAGTGGTCCAACACGTTAGTGACTCATTTACTAAATATATTTTAAATTAGATTTCTGATTATCTTTTTAGCTAGTCCCACATGTCATTGACTTAATGTGTTTAAGCACTATCATTTAGCATTAATTAGTCCTTAATCACTTGGACCCATCGGTTAGTGAGAGAAGGTGAGAGAGGAGCAAAGCTGCATGTGGCCGAAGTGCATAGCGCGTACGCCGCCGGTGAATGGTGCGATGTGCGGTGACGTTGAGCGGTGGAATGGAAATTGGGGAGTAGGACGAAGCTATGGGTGGTGGTAACGGCGTTAGAGATGGCCAGAGGTGGTGTTACGATGGCAAGAGGCGGCGAGGAGCTTCAAGTCTGCGACGACTTTGGCGAAGGAGGTTTCCTCCAGGCTAAAGGAGAGACGCACTAGACTCAGTGAGTCTATTTGATGCTAATGGGCTAGGCACGAGGGCCAAAGGTCACCGAAGGCGAGCTGGCTGAAGGGATATGGGTAGGCTACGTAAGCTGACAATTCAAAAATTCTATCACATAAACCAAGAAGCCAAGCAAGAAGATGATCACAGATCATTACCACCAGATATGTAGTGCAGCGAAAAATGAGTTAGAGTAGCCTGATCCAATGTAGAGCACATCGATGAAGTGGTCATAGTCGATCGTCCACTGTAGTCGATCGTCCAGTCGTCATCGAACGTCCAACGTAGTCGATCGTCTCCTCCAGCAACCAATCGCGTTCCTCGCCATGGTCGTGGATCGTCCTCAAGCGTAACTGTAGTAGCACCTCTATAGTATCCACATGTTCAGGGAAGGAACACCGTACGCCAGTATGCTAGCACCAAGCCGCACAGTAGGGCTCTCTAGAGAAGATGGCGGCTAGGGTTCAGTGGAGCAACTCACGTGTATCGCATGTCTCCCTATAGTCTCAAGCATCTCCTTATATAGTGCCTATGATGGATACTATCCGAACACGTTTTGTTCTAACCCATTAAGTGTGTGATCCTATAGGTTCATGCGTAATTGGTTGTAACTCAGAAATACTTTCCGATCATAAGTCGTTAGCAGTTCCTAGTAGGACATAACGATTCCCGAATGCACACAAATTATATCTGACGAACCTTAATACAATATGATCTACGACCAGATCCTTATCACTAATAACCAGCTCGTATCTCTATATGACTAGTTCATATTTGGTCTCAACCAGTTCGTAACTCCTTACAACCAGGTTTTGACCACTTTGTGATTACGTTCGACGAGTCTATGACCAGCTCATATCTCTATACGACCAGTCTGTATTTTGTCAAACTAAGTGACCTACTCGTGTATTCTCCCTTTACCTCACGATATCTGGTTGAACTCCATGTGAGATATTATGTCATCCATGGACTGTTCAATACTTTCTCAATCGAGTGTCAGATAACCTTATGTGGTCGAACTCTTCGACTACCAGTGGTATGACCATGCACTTTCTTTATCCGACCACTTCGAGGGGGTCCAGAGATATCTCTCATGTTATTTTAGAAGGGGTGAATCTCATATCCCACCAATCACATCACTTTGTATGTTTCATAGCATACCCAAAAGCTACCTTTATAACTACCCAGTTACGAGTAGCATCTGGCAACCCCTAAGAGTGCTATTACACATGTAGGGAATCATGTTGATCTCAGGTCTAAGGATTATACATCATCATTGCTTGAGACCAACTAATGACACATAGATTCATAACAATCTCAATAGTATCTCAAGGTGAGTCTTATCCAACACCATGTTCTCTAACATGTGTTCACATTATCGATTCGATATCTCTATATCCATGACCGATGAAACATGGTTATCAATCAATACATGTGTTGATCGATAAGTCACTAGTGTTTCGACTAGTGACATTCGACCAGGGATACCTTTAGAACGACATCATATAAGTTAAAGAGTTTTACCAACAAGTCACATACTCATTGATCTATATAACTGATGATTCATTTAAGAAACAAAATAACATTTATTCAATAATTCATAAATATAGACGTGATTTAATCATCTCTATGATTGCCTCTAGGGCATATCACCAACACTAGCAGCATGCAACCGCGGCGGTGCCATGGGCGACTACAGGCTCTACTGCATAAACTACTCGTCCTCTACAAATTGGCGCATGTGCGAGGTTTAGAGGCTCTCCACGATCACAAAATTGAAGATGATGAGGTCGGAGAGGTACTAGAACGACATGTCAATGTTGAGCAATAGCGGCAGTGATGAGGTTCATAGTGATGGCACGCTTCAAGGTTGAACGTGCTACAAGAAAGTGTGCGTTAGCTCACTGGTGCTCTAGGGATGGTGTAGTCGTGAGGAATTGGACAAGGATTCACCAAGCTTCAAGGAAGATTAAAAATGGCGACGGCGACCGAGAATGAGGAAGAAGATGGTGAGGCTGGGACTCACAATGAACTGGCCTACATTAAGTGAGGAGATTAGCTGTATGGGAGTTGGAACACATGACGATGCACTCGAGAGAGGTTCAAACCTTCTGGAGTGGCGGGAATGCGGTGAGTTAGATCGGGTGCACGCTGGAGCCGAGGACGAAGGAGAACATGATCAAGATACTAGACTCCCGGAGTTGCATTGACCAAAGGAGAGGGATGAGTGATGCATGAGGATCAAAACAACGCAAATGTCATGGACAAGGAAGCTCACCAGAGCTGCAGAGGCACGCTCACCGGCGTCGAAGATGATGCAACCATTCCCAGCGAAACCAAGGAACAATCAAGCTTGAGTTTGCACAAAATGGAACGTGGGCGAGCTGAGGATGTCAATGCGTGCTCTAATGCTTAAGTAGCTGGCATAAATGTACGAGAAGAACGATGAGACGCCAGCAGTTGTGCGAGAAACTCACAGGCGACCTCGGGTCTCTTCATTTGCACGGGAAAAAGGGCCGTCAACGGGGTGAATAGCATGGGCAAAAGCAGGCAGAGGTGACAGGGGTGGCTCACGCTCAATTATGTGGGTGGAAATCGCGAACCACGGGCATGCAGCGGAGCAAGCAAGGCGAGCTGGTGCGCAGGTGTGCGAGCGAGAGGTGGATGAAGGGTCTTGATGGGTGGGGTCACCATGTCAGCGAAAGGAGAGAGAAGCACTAGAGTGGGTTGGAGCAGGTGTGAGCAAAGTGGGCCGAGTTGGGTTTTAGCCCAAAAGTTCGACAGGAGTTCAAATTAGGTTTTCGAATTTGGTAATTTTGTGGGCAAAGGCTATTATAGCGGAGGCTTGTTCTGCTAATCCATTCTAGATTTCAATAATGTAAACATTTTTAATGTTTCCTATTGCATTAAAATTCATGATATTTAGCATTCTCGTTTATGTCATGTTAACTTTGAAGCCATTGTGCGGTTAAGAAAAATGAGTTTAATTCCAAGCTATAATTATGAGAAGGGTTCAAAGTGTGAAGTGTGTGTGCAAGCAAAGCAACCCCGAAAACCTTTTCATAGCGTTGAAGGGCGAAACACCTCTCCACTTGAGCTAATCCACTCTGATCTTTGTGAGATGAATGGAACATTAACTAAATATGGCAAACATTATTTTCTAACTCTCATAGACAATGCGACTAAGTATTGCTACATTTACTTACTTAAGTCAAAAGATTAAGCACTAGAACACTTTAAAAACTTTAAAGCTGAAGTGAAAAGTCAACTAGAAAAGAAAATAAAATGGTTAAGGTCAGACCGAACTTATCATTTCTTTGAACTTGGGGATGTCTTGTAAAAGTGCATGTGCCATTACCAAAGAAAAGAAAGCTTAGTCCTAAGACTATTGATTGTCTCTTTCTAGGGTATGCTAAAAATAACACGGCTTACAGATTTCTAGTGGTCAAATCCGAGGTGAGTGACATCGCTATAAATGTAATGATGGAATCTTGTAATGCGACGTTCTTTGAACATGTGTTCCCATGAGACCAAATGAAGTCATTGACCCTAATGGTTCAGATGAACACGTTATTCTTCTTAGTGTGGATAACACCGCTCCAGAATTGGAGTTGAGGAGGAGTAAGAAATAAAGGACTGGAAAGTTTCTTGGTGATGACTATGTCACCTATGTCGTGGATGATGAACCACGAACCCTTTGAGAGGCATACACATCCCCGGATATGGATTACTGGAATGATGAAGTCTGTAGCGAGATGGATTCCATCATAGCTAACGGAACATGGGAGGTTACGAACCTCCCATCTGGATACAAGCCAGTGGGGTGCAAATGGATCTTTAAAAGGAAGCGTAGACCTAATGGTACTATAGAAAAATACAAGGTTCATTTAGTTGCTAAGGGTTTCACGTAATAAGAGGATGAAGACTATTTTTGACATATACTCTCCTGTGGCTCGTTTACCCACAATTCGGGTGCTTTTAGCACTAGTTGTCGTATACAAACTCCAAGTACATCAAATAGATGTAAAGATCGCTTTCTTAAATGGAGAGTTGGATGAGGAGATTTATATGTAATAGCCTGATGGTTTTGTGGTTGAAGGGCAAGAGAAGAAAGTATGTCGATTGATTAAATCCTTGTATGGCCTAAAGTAAGCTCCCAAGCAATGGCATGAGAAATTTGATAGTACTATGACCTCGGTCAGCTTTTGTGTAAATGTAGCCGATAAATATGTCTATTATCGGTTTAGTGGGGGGCGAAGGTGTCATTCTGTGCCTTTACTTGGATGATATATTGCCTTTTGGGACCAACACCGATGCAATCAATAAAACAACGTCTTTCCTCTCCCAGAATTTTGATATGAAAGACCTGTGTGAAGCTGATGTTATCTTAAATATCAAGCTAATAAAGTGTGAGAATGGGATTATTCTTTTACAATCCCATTATGTGGACAAGGTCCTAACTAGATTTGGATTCATGGATTGTAAGTAGCCACACCCTATAATCCAAATGTTAAGCTACATAAACACACTAGACATGGAAAAGACTAGCTTAAATATTCTCAAATAATTGGGTCCTTAATGTATCTAACTAGTGCAACAAGACCGGGCATCTTATATGCTGTAAGCAGATTGAGTCATTATACGACCAATCCAGGAGATGATCATTGGATAGCACTAAAAAGGGTACTTAGGTACCTAAAGGGGACCTCAAACTTGGGAATACATTATTCTAGCCATCCGGCAGTCTTGGAAGGATTCAGTAATTCTAACTAGATCAGTGGCTCGGATGACATGAAGGCTACGAGTGGCTATGTTTTCACTCTAGCAAGTGGGGTTGTTTCATGGAAGTCTTCTAAATAGACAATCCTTACATGATCCACCATGCAGGCTGAGTTGGTAGCACTTGACTCAGTGGCTATAGAGGCAAAATGGATTAGAGAACTCCTTTCTAACCTACCTATGCTGGAAAAGCTAATTCTGGCCATTTTAACCTATTGTGATAACCAAACCATTTTGGTTAAGGTGAAGAGTAGGAAGGACAATACAAAGCCCATAAAACATATAAAGAGGCGAATTAAGTCAGTAAGGCATGCTAGAGAGACGGCTGTTATTTCTGTGGAATACATCTAGTCTGAAAGGAACTTGGCAGATCCTTTCACCAAAAGATTGGCGCTGAAGGCCATCTTTGCAGCGTCAAAGGGAATGGAAGTCATACCCTTGTAAAAGCTCACATTGGTGGTAACCTATCCTAGCATATCGGAGATCCCGTGAACTAGGCTCTAGGGCAACAAACTGTGTGGGATTAGAGAGCACAACTAAGAGTCACATTAGCTGCAGTGCTCTTTCTGTATGGGAGGTTGAGCAATATTGTGAGGACCCCGGTTTATTCGGCTTGTACTGTTTAACCATCCACTTGGTCCTAACAGTACAAATCAAATAAACCAAGCCTCGAGATATGTATACTTCCTGAATTGCAAGATACACACCTGTTACAAAATCATGCATCAATTCCATTCATACACATAGAGCCAAGCAAAAGCAACAAATCGAAAGACATAGATAATATAAAGAGAGTTATTACAAAAGATAGGCCGACCACCAAATAACACATAAGTAACTAATTTAAACAATGGAAGCAAAATGGCCATAAGATGGCGATAACAAAAGCCAATCGGTGTGCCTTACCCACAAGGCAACCAACCGGACCGCCAAGCTAATCGTCCCAAACAAACAAGAACACACTCACAAAAGTGAGGCCCTTGGGGCTCACCTTCTTCCTCTGCAACAATTAATATTAAGCAAGCGGATGAGTACAAAAATTGTTTTTGTACTCGCAAGACTGACGTGTGAGATAACAGAACTATAATTAACTACATGCAAGCTTTATTTAAGTGGATGAGGCTCTGGACTTATTTTTCAGCATAAAGCAAGTTTCCATTTGCAATAAGGTAATAGATTCAAAGCAAGTTTGCAATTAACTTTTATTGTTCAAATAAAAGAGAGACAATAATAACAATAGATATAGAACAACACCAACCTAGAAGTGACTAACCCATAGTCACCACAACAATAGCATGAAGTACCCCTTCATACCACCCATGTCAAGTTTAAGTTTTTAAAAGGTTGTAGTCTAGTTCTTGCACGACCTTACCAAGCATGTCCATAACCTAGGACGAGGCTATTCGAATAGTTTTAACCCTGCAGGGGTGTACCAATGTACCCACACGATAGACCGCCTTTCCACCAGCCACGGTTAGCACACTTCCTTTGGTATGCGAGCATGGCTAAGTCTAACAAGACGCTTTCCAATGGACGATGCTAATTAAGAGCCGCAACCCACGGAGAAGGACACATTAGACACCCTAACCGGTCCGCTAATGCTCCCTCCAAAACACACACAAGAACACACCCACCGACCACTCATAATTAGCACCTCCCAAAGTACTTAGTCAAGAGAGGTTCCATATCCCCTCGTGTGGTTAGCACGCACAAGCGCTGGCTTAGTGACACAAGTAACTCGGTCCTTGGGGACTTAGGCACCATTCCACACACCCAACAGATCACATCAACATACCATTGTGCCCAAGTCAAGATATAGTTTTGTTTTCAATTTTTGATTTGTAAATCAATAAAACACAAGGGTTGGACATAATGGAGTAGTATAAGTAGTTGTGTGATCAAGATCACCGACTAAGTCGATGATCGCCCAATACTACCGATAACTAGGCATGGTTAAGCAATATTCATTCGTAATCTACTAAGTGATAAGAGTTCATCCATCGAACTCTAACCACAGCAAATAACCTAGGCTCAGGTAGTAGAGGATAACCATTTACCTACAGATTATGCAACTAGAGGTCTAACTAATCAATTTAACAACAAAATAGCAATGCATACATAGAAGTTAAACAAAATATTAGACTTTAAAAGTAATAGGATCAATGGGAAATGATCAAACTGCTTGTTCGCTTGTTGCTGTTGCTCAATTTGTTGCGGAGGGTCGTTCTCGGTTACATAAATATCGAATCCTAAGCGAAAGAGCGAAAACAACCAATAAGACGAGCAACACTTAACAAAAGAGCAAGCAAAAATTATCCAAATGCGACTTAAAATTATACACAAGGTATAATAGGAATATACTTAGACATAGGAACTGGAAAAACCTAATTTGGATTTGTGGTGCAAAAGATATTCTCTAAAAACCTAATTTTCGGCCATAATTAGCACTGTAGCAAAAATATTTTCTAGAAAGATTTCGAAGCTGAACTTTTTATGGTGGCTTCCTACTGGTATAGTGATAACCCATATAAAATTTCAGGTCATTTGGAGTTATAATGAAAGAGTTATGATTTGTCTAAATTGTTTAGGGTATTAAACTAAAATATGATCCTTATGATTTCTAAAAACAGTAAAATTTGTGAAACCAATTTTCCTAGCAAATACACTATCAGGGGAAGTTAATCCAATTGGATTCATACAAAAATGATCTATAGATTAAAAGTTATGCATTTTCCAAGTTTGCTAAAAGTTCTGAAAAACAGTATTATGTTCACTTGTTTACTATTTTTGAAAATGGTTTTCCAGGTTTGATCATGGTCTACAATTATTTTTATATTTAAGTTCAAGTTAGAAGGAAGCTAACAAAATTGGAATCATCTAATTTGGAGCTAAGATGACAATGATATGAAAATGACAAGACCCTAATGTGATACTGATTTCTGGACTTAGCACTTTCGGGACTTCACTAACACCCAGAGACGTGGGCGAATGAGAGCCGTCGATCTCAGATCTAACGGACGACATTGAACCAGATCGAAACACTTCACGCCGCGAACGAATGAGGCCGACGTGGAGGCTCCGTGGTCGTTGATCTCTGGATCCAACGGCCGAAGACCCGCCACGCCGCCTCCCGCAACGTTGTCGTCCGACAACGCGCGCCGGCTTTGCGCGACAACGCCGCGACCAAAGGCACGGTGGCGCGAGTGAATGCCGTGAATGGGTGCGCATAGCATTGCGCACCCTGGTACCACCCACACCGACGGTGGTGGACAGAAAGGCGGCGCGACGGCGAGGAGCCGCACGGAAAAATGACAACGACGACAAATGCAAATAGCTCGCGAATGGACCATTCAAGCGGTGCACGAGCATCTAGGGGCTACCAGGAGCCACGGACCGGGCGCGAGGTGCAGAGGCGGTGAGCAGCTCGGCGATTTAAACTCCGCGACGGACCGAGGAAGATGACGCGAGGAAGACGGCCCGGGCAAAATCAACCATGCGCGTCATCACGATGGGTTCTAGAGAGCACGAGAAGCTCCCAGAGAAAGGAATTAGAAAAAGGAGCACTCACCGGGCTGAGACGAAGAAGGATGCTCGCGGCGATTTGGGGAAATCCAAAATCCGGCGCCCGCTGAAGCAACTTTGAAATGGAGTGGGGTTAAGCACCACCGAGGTGAGAGGAAGGTGCAGAGCAAGAAGGGAGCCAAAGAACCATCGTGATACCGCCTTCACCGTGAGCTTGAAGCTCGGCAATGGCGCCGAAACGGTTTCGGGTTTTAGAGCTCAAACACACACAGAGTACTAGCTCGAGTTGCGCAAAGGTGAAAGGGAGGTCAAGGAGGAGCAAGGGGCTTAAGTAGCCGAGGGGAGCAAGGGGCACCGTTGGCGCCTCGGATGCGGCGCCTCTCACGGCCGTGACGGCGACGGAGCGATTGAGCCATGGACTTGCGAGCGGTGCATCGGCGCGCATTAAATGCACCGCAGAGACCCGCGGCGGGTGACCCAGCTCGCGCTCCAACCACCGCCATGGCGCTGCGACGCGAAGCTCGCGCCACCCGCGGCGAAGCGAGAGGAAGGCGACGACAACACCGTCCGATTCGCATCCAACGGCTATCACGCGATCGCGTTGAAACGGCCGCGCACAAACGTCCACCGTCCGATGGAAATCCAACGGCTGAGCATCAAAGGGCAACCGGAGTTGTCCGAATGCATACACGAACGCGAGCCGTCCGATTGAGATCCAACGGTCCAGAGCGCGCGCGCCCGATCGACCGCGCCGGTACAGTTAGTTGACTCGACCGAGTCGGTTGGCTCGAGCCCGAGCCTGACTCGCACCCGAGGAACAGTGCAAACCAGTTAGGTTTTGATTTTTGAACTGAAACTTTGAGGATTTAATTGAGGCATCAAATCAACTCCAAAATTTATGAAATTTTAACTGGAGCTTGCTTACCTTGGGGTTAACCTTCCATAAAATTTCCAGAGGGTTTTGTGCACTGCAATTTTCTCAAGAAATTCCAGAAGGTTAAACAGAGGTTTGACCAAGGTTTGACTTGCCTCTAAAATATTTCAAATAATTTCCCAAAATTATGAAATAATTCAGAGGTGTTACCAAGCCACCCTAGAACCAGGGAAAATTATTTCCAAGGGTTTGACAAAAGATTTGACCAAGGAGGTTGTTGACTTGATAAATGAGGCCTTTGATTTTTAATTTTTCAAAATTCTTTTACAAGAATTTCAGAAAGTTTCAAAAGTAAAAGGATGAAGGAAAAGTTTTAATTTACCCTCATTTTATTACATTTGAAACACAAGCCAAAATTTGGGATGCTACAAACCTCCCCTTACAAAATCTCGTCCAGAGATTTGGTTCACTCGGAAAAGAATGAGGGTAGTGCACACGAGACGATCTTCTCGCTCCCAAGTAGCCTCCTTCTAATGGTTTGACCACTGAACTTTAAGGAACTTGATGGTCTTGTTCCTTGTTCTTCGCTCAGCCTCCTCGAGTATGCGAACAGGTGCTCGCGATAGGTCAAATCCTCTGAACATCAAGAGTTTCCAACTGAGCTTCTCCGTTGGAACCCGAGGCACTTCTTTAGCCGGGACACATGGAAAACATCATGTACCCCGCAAGTGCAGCAGTAATTCCAACTTGTAGGCGACAGCTCCTTTCTTCGATAATACGGTAGGGACCGGCATATCGAGGAGCTAACTTGCCCTTGACACCAAAACGCCGGTGACCCTTCAGAGGAGAAACCTTGAGATAAACGAAGTCATTGGGCTCAAAGCTCAACTCACGCCGACGGCGATCCGCATAGCTCTTTTGCCTAGATTGAGTGTGCGTAGCAATCACGAATGAGCCGGACTTGACCCTCGGCCTCATTAATCGAGTCCGGCCAAAGAAAGGTCTCTCACGGTCTCGCACCAGTTCAACGGGTCCTACACTTTCTCCCGTATAAGGCCTCAAATGGTGCCATGCCGAGACCGGCTTGGAAGCTTTGTTGTAAGAAAACTCGGCGAATGGCAAGCACTTCTCCCAATGCTTCCCATAGGAAAGGACACAAGCTCGCAAAGATGTCCTCCAAAACTTGGTTGACCCTCTCGGTCCGACCATCCGCTTGGGGGTGAAAAGTCGAGTGAAAGAAAGGCGAGTTCCCATAGCCTCTGCGTGCTATGCCAAAATCGAGACGTGAGCAATGAACCACGATCGACACAATTGTCTTTGGTACACCATGCAAACTCACGATGCGGGCTATGTAGAGATCCGCCGTAAGACCTACGCGGTCGGTCTTGGACAGAAGAAAATGAGCCACCTTAGTCAATCGATCGATGACGACCGGATGGCATCATTCCTCTTTGGGGACCGGGTAGACCGTGATAAAGTCCATCCCGACCGAATCCCACTTCCACCGGAATTGGTAAGGGTCAAGCGATCCGCCGGCGCGATGTTTAGCCTTGACACGACGACACACGTCGCACTCTGCAACGAACCTCGCGATCTCCCTCTTCATTCGGGTCCACCAAAATCTCTGTCGGAGATCATGATACATCTTCATGGCCCCAGGATGAATGGATAATGGGGAATCATGGGCTTCGCGGAGGATCAAGTCCCGCAACTCCCTGTCCTTTGGAACCACGAGGCATTGCCCGAACCTCACAACACCAAGCTCATCTACGGAGAAGCACTTGGCTGCTCCATTCTTGACATTTTCCTTGATGCGGCTCACTCCAACATCTAATCGCTGGCGCACTGATCCGATCCACCAAGGTTGGTCAGTACAACCAAGGCGGCGAGGAACCATGCTCAACCAAACCCAAGTTGAGACGCTGGAACTCCTCCGAAAGAGGGGTGATGCTCTGAAGCAACAATGCATTGCAATGCGCTTTATACTAAAGCGCATCCGCAACGACATTGGCCTTGCCCGATGGTAGTGAATACCCATGTCATAGTCCTTGATCAGCTCAACCATCTCCTTTGCACGAGGTTCAGATCTGGTTGGGTGAACAAATACTTTAAGCTTTTGTGATCCGAATACACTTCACAACGATTACCGATTAGGTAATGTCGCGAGATCTTAAGTGCATGAATCACGCCGCCAACTCCAAGTCATGGGTAGGATAGTTGAGTTCATGAGGTCTCAATTGCCTTGATGCATAGGCCACTACCTTGCCTTCTTGCATAAGGACACAACCGAGGCCTCGGCGAAGCGTCACAAAGATATCGAAGCTTCGACGGACATCGGGAGAACAAGAACGGAGCGGTGGTCAATCGCTTCTTAAGCGCTTGAAACTTTCTCGCAATCAGGACCACGAGAACTTCTTGTCCTTCTTGAGCAACTCCGTCATCGGCCGCTATCTTGGAGAAGTTCTCGATAAAGCGGCGATAATATCCCGCTAAACCAAGAAAACTCCGAACTTCGTGACCGGTGGGTGACTCGAGAAAGCACGTCGATCTTGCTAGGATCCACGCCACGCCTCCTGCCGAAAGAATATGGCCTAAGAAGGCTACCTCCTTCAACCAGAACGCGCACTTGCTGAACTTTGCATACAGTTTGTGCTCGCGAAGCTTGCCCAACACAAGCTTCAAATGCTCGGTGTGTTCCTCATCGCTCTTGGAGTAGATAAGGATATCATCGATGAAGACCACAACGAACCTATCCAAATACTCCATGAATACCGAATTCATGAGGTTCATGAACAAGGCCGGAGCATTGGTTAAGCCGAATGACATGACGGTATACTCGTACAAGCCATAACGAGTAGAAAAAGCCGTCTTTAGAATATCCTCCGGTCGAATCCGAACCTGATGATATCCCACTCTCAGATCAATCTTGGAGAAAACTCGAGCTCCAGTTAATTGATCGAAAAGGTCATCGATACGGGGCAAAGGGTACTTGTTCTTTACCGTTACTTCATTAAGTGGACGGTAATCAACGCACATGCGCAGCGTCTTGTCCTTTTTCGGGACAAAGATTGCTGAGCATCCCCAAGGAGATGAGCTAGGGCGGATGAAACCCTTCTCTTGAAGTTCACCCAGCTGCTTCTTCAACTCCACCAACTCAATTGGGTCCATTCGGTAAGGCCTCTTTGAAATCGGGCGATGCAGGAACCAACTCAATGACAAACTCGAGGTCTCGAATCGGTGGCATCCTGGAAGGTCGTCGGGAAGACATCAACAAAGTCACATACCACCGGGACTTCACTAATATCTAGAGGCGGCTTCGCCGGCGCGAAGAGATGCGGACCTGCAGCTTCTGCGAACTTTGCTCGCCGGAAGGACTAGTGAGGTAGATGAGTCTCTAGCGCAATCAATTTGTCCCATGTCTGAGATAACCAATCCATGCCTAGGATTACATCTAAGCTCGCGATCGAAGGAGGATAAGGTTTGCCAAGAATCCTACCCTTCTATCTCAACAGGACATCCCTACACTCGGACTCGACTCTCAACTCCGAACCGGAGAGCGAATTAGCAGCGGGACCAACAATGGAGTAAAGAAGACCTCCCACAGCAAAGAAAAGACTGAAACAAACGAATGAGATGCGCTGAATCAAACAAAGCGTGAGTGAGGAAAGAGTTAACGAAGGGTACCCAACACGACGCCGGGTGCCTCCTGTGCCTCCTCCGCGGAGATGAGGTTGACGCGCCACTACCCACGCCTGGGTAGCGGGGACAACCTTCGATCCCGGGAGAACCACCTCCTGCCCGCGTCCTCCATTAGGATGAGGGGCGCTCGATCTGTTAGGGCAACTATTGGCATAATGCCCTTACGGTTGCATGAAAAGCAAGTGACCGGCACGGATTGCGGGGCCACCTGGCTGTTCGCAGCGCGCGTGATCGGGCACGGCTGCGGGGCGGCGGAGCTGGTCTTGGCGGCCTCGGTGGTAGCGCGCCCGAAGCGGGCCCGGGAGTAGGCCCGACACGAGGACGGGAGAGGCCGGCTGTGCGCATCGGGCCTCCCACTTGCGCTATGGGACTCGCCCGCGCCGCCTTGTGCTCGGCAACAATGGCCTTGTCCACCAAGGTCCGAAGTCGAAAGTCCACAATGGAGAGCATGTCTTGCGGCTCCTCGAACAAACCCTCCATGAACCTCTCCCCTTGGCCTCATCGGTGGCCACCTCGGATGGAGCATAACGAGCCAAGTGGTTGAACTCGCGTGGTACTCCATCATCGACTTACGCCCTTGCTTGAGCGCGAGAAATTCCTTCTTCTTCGGCTTCATCAAGCCGGCGGGGATGTGAGCTCGACGGACGCCGTCCGAACTCATCCCAAGAGACGGTGTGCCGGCGGGCTGCATGGCCAAGAAGTTCTCCCACCGGAGCGCCGCTCGGCGATGGGAGGCAAAGAGTGCCTGTCACGGTCTCGCATCGAGCAACGCCGAGCTTACGCTCAACTCGCGCACGCCAGTCATCTGCGCCCAATGGGTCCTCGGACACGAGAACGTGGGGTTGAGTGCGAAGAAACTCACCAAACCCCACGAGACTTATGTCCACCCGCCGCCTGGATCCCGAGGCACCGGCAAGGGCGGAGGTGTTGCGCGCAATAACATCCAGCAGACCCTCCCGCCCTCGAACGGTTGCGCTCGATCCAAGCGAGACCTCGACCATGGTTGGAGGAGGCGAAGCTCTTCGTCCAAACCAGTCGCGACCACGGCCGCATGAGTACCTCCACCATCCTGCTGGTTCAAGAAATTTAGGTTAGAAACCAAAGCACTAATACTAGAAGTTGATGAAAGCGAAAAGTTAACGATTAGGGAATGAGATATCACCCTAACCAAAGCCAAAACAGCAAGTAAACACACTTTAAATGTTTCCAAAGCAGCTCCAAAACAGCAAGGAAACTCCAAACCAAGCTCAACTTCTCCATGCCATTAACCCGTATTGAATGAACGAGTAATAGTGTGAGAAGATAAAAATTTCAGCGCACTACAACAAGTTTAACAAGACTCATGAGCAAGGTTAAAGCGATAAACATACGTTAGATACTTAGCTAACTAGTATCACATCTTACCCTTTTATTCCCACGAGTTTTAGTTGATTAACCTCTCGTTTTCTACCCTATTTAGAACCTTTGAGCCTGCTGTCCGGAAATTGAACGATCGCTGTCCAGATTTTGCATCCAAGCTCCTAAGCCGAAATCTTCAACTTCGGAAGCTTCAAAACCTTGTAGAGAACAGCTAACACTTCAATTTGCCAAACTCATTGGTTCCCAAAACCCAATTAATCGATACAACTATCTTTTGAGAGAAGGAAAGGAGAACAACTTTTAAAACTCAAATTAGAGTAAGATGAGATAGAAAGCTAAGATAGGTAAGGAATAAAATCTAAGAACTTACTTAAGCTTTCATAAATCATTTGATACTTTGAAATTAAGGTTTTCAAAATATCCTAAGGACGACCAAGGTTGGGTTACTACGGTCGGAATGGCTCGATACCAACTTTGAGGACCCGGTTTATTCGGCTTGTACTGCTTAACCATCCACTTGGTCCTAACAAAGACAAATCAAATAAACCAAGCCTCGAGATATGTATACTTCCTGCACTGCAGTATACACACCCGTTACAAAATCATGCATCAATTCCATTCATACACATAGAGCCAAGCAAAAGCAACAATCAAAGACATAGATAATATAAAGAGAGTTATTACAAAAGATAGGCCGACCGCCAAATAACACATAAGTAACTAATTTAAACAATGAAGCAAAATGGCCATAAGATGGCGATAACAAAAGCCAATCGGTGTGCCTTTACCCACAAGGCAACCAACCGGACCGCCAAGCTAATCGTCCCAAACAGCACGCAACACACTCACAAAAGTGAGGCCCTTGGGGCTCACCTTCTTCCTCTGCAACAATTAATATTAAGCAGCGTATGAGTACAAAAATTGTTTTTGTACTCATAAGACCGACGTGTGAGATAACAGAACTATAATTAACTACATGCAAGCTTTATTTAAGTGGATGAGGCTCTGGACTTATTTTTCAGCATAAAGCAAGTTTCCATTTGCAATAAAGTAATAGATTCAAAGCAAGTTTGCAATTAACTTTTATTGTTCAAATAAAAGAGAGACAATAATAACAATAGATATAGAACAACACCAACCTAGAAGTGACTAACCCATAGTCACCACAACAATAGCATGAAGTACCCTTCATACCACCCATGTCAAGTTTAAGTTTTTAAAAGGTTGTAGTCTAGTTCTTGCACGACTACCAAGCATGTCCATAACCTAGGGCGAGGCTATTCGAATAGTTTT
Source organism: Ampelocalamus luodianensis (assembly GCA_036346255.1). Lineage (NCBI taxonomy): Eukaryota > Viridiplantae > Streptophyta > Magnoliopsida > Poales > Poaceae > Ampelocalamus > Ampelocalamus luodianensis. The sequence continues at coordinate 53,042,476 of CM070629.1, read as the reverse complement.
AACCTGCAGGGTGTACCAATGTACCCACACGATAGACCGCCTTTCCACCACCACGGTTAGCACACTTCCTTTGGTATGCAGGCATGGCTAAGTCTAACAAGACGCTTTCCAATGGACGATGCTAATTAAGAGCCGCAACCCACGGGAGAAGGACACATTAGACAGACCTAACCGGTGCGCTAATGCTCCCTCCAAAACACACACAAGAACACACCCACCGACCAGCTCATAATTAGCACCTCCCAAAGTACTTAGTCAAGAGAGGTTCCATATCCCCTCGTGTGGTTAGCACGCACAAGCGCTGGCTTAGTGACACAAGTAACTCGGTCCTTGGGGACTTAGGCACCATTCCACACACCCAACAGATCACATCAACATACCATTGTGCCCAAGTCAAGATATAGTTTTGTTTTCAATTTTGATTTGTAAATCAATAAAACACAAGGGTTGGACATAATGGAGTAGTATAAGTAGTTGTGTGATCAAGATCACCGACTAAGTCGATGATCGCCCAATACTACCGATAACTAGGCATGGCTAAGCAATATTCATTCGTAATCTACTAAGTGATAAGAGTTCATCCATCGAACTCTAACCACAGCAAATAACCTAGGCTCAGGTAGTAGAGGATAACCATTTACCTACAGATTATGCAACTAGAGGTCTAACTAATCAATTTAACAACAAAATAGCAATGCATACATAGAAGTTAAACAAAATATTAGACTTTAAAAGTAATGGGATCAATGGGAAATGATCAAACTGCTTGCTTGTTGCTTGCTCAAATTGTTGCGGAGGGTCGTTCTCGGGGTTACCGCAAATATCGAATCCTAAGCGAAAGAGCGAAAACAACCAATAAGACGAGCAACACTTAACAAAAGAGCAAGCAAAAATTATCCAAATGCGACGAAAATTATACACAAGGTATAATAGGAATATACTTAGACATAGGAACTGGAAAAACCTAATTTGGATTTGTGGTGCAAAAGATATTCTCTAAAAACCTAATTTTCGGCCATAATTAGCACTGTAGCAAAATATTTTCTAGAAAGATTTCAAGCTGAACTTTTATGGTGGCTTCCTACTGGTATAGTGATAACCATATAAAATTTCAGGTCATTTGGAGTTATAATGAAAGAGTTATGATTTGTCTAAATTGTTTAGGGTATTAAACTAAAATATGATCCTTATGATTTCTAAAAACAGTAAAATTTGTGAAACCAATTTTCCTAGCAAATAAACTATCAGGGGAAGTTAATCCAATTGGATTCATACAAAAATGATCTATAGATTAAAAGTTATGCATTTTCCAAGTTTGCTAAAAGTTCTGAAAAACAGTATTATGTTCACTTGTTTACTATTTTTGAAAATGGTTTTCAGGTTTGATCATGGTCTACAATTATTTTTATATTTAAGTTCAAGTTAGAAGGAAGCTAAAAAATTGGAATCATCTAATTTGGAGCTAAGATGAAAATGATATGAAAATGACAAGACCCTAATGTGATACTGATTTCTGGACTTAGCACTTTGGGACTTCACTAACACCCGAGAGACGTGGCGAATGAGAGCCGTCGATCTCAGATCTAACGGACGACATTGAACCGGTCGAACACTTCTCACGCGCGAACGAGAGGGCCGGCGTGGAGGCTCGAGTCGTTGATCTCGGATCCAACGGCCGAAGACCGACCACGTCGCTCCGCAACGTTGTCGTCCGACAACGCGGGCGGCTTTGCCGCGACAACGCCGGTGACCAAAGGCACGGTGGCGCGAGTGAATGCCGTGAATGGGTGCGCAATAGCATTGCGCACCCTGTACCACCCACACCGACGGTGGTGGACGAGGCGGCGCGACGGCGAGGCGGCGACGGAAAAATGACAACGACGACAAGCGGCAAATAGCTCCGCAGCGGACCATTCAAGCGGTGCACGAGCATCTAGGGGCTACCGAGGAGCTACGGCCGGCGCGCGGAGGTGCAGAGGCGGTCGAGCAGCTCGGCGACGAAACTCCGCGACGGACCGAGGAAGATGACGCGAGGAAGACGGCCAGGCAAAATCAACCATGCCGCGTCATCACGATGGGTTCTAGAGAACGAGAAGCTCCAGAGAAAGGAATTAGAAAAGGAGCACTCACGTGCTGGAGACGAAGAAGGATGCTCGCGGCCGATTTGGGAAATCAAAATCCCGGCGCCCCGTTGAAGCAACTTTGAAATGGAGTGGGGTTAAGCACCACCGAGGTGAGAGGAAGGTGCGAGAGCAAGAAGGAGCCAAAGAACCACTATGATACCGCCTTCACCGTGAGCTTGAAGCTCGGCAATGGCGGCCAAAGCGGTTTCGGGTTTTAGAGCTCAAACACACACGAGAGTACTAGCTCGAGTTGCGCAAAGGTGAAAGGGAGGTCAAGGAGGAGCAAGGGGCTTAAGTAGCCGAGGGGAGCAAGGCACCGTTGGCGCCTCGGATGCGGCGCCTCTCACGGTCGTGACGGCGGCGGGGCGATTGAGCCATGGACTTGCGAGGGCGGTGCAGCGCGCGCATTAAATGCACTGCAGAGACCCGTTGCGAGGTGACCCGGTACGTGCTCCAACCACCGCCATGGCGGCTGCGACGCGAGCTCGCGCCAGCGCGCGAGCGAGAGGAAGGCGACGGCGACCACCGTCCGATTCGCATCCAACGGCTATCACGCGATCGCGTTGAAACGGCAGCGCACAAACGTCCACCGTCCGATGGAAATCCAACGGTTGAGCATCAAAGGGCAACCGAGTTGTCCGAATGCATACACGAACGCGAGCCGTCCGATTGAGATCCAACGGTCAAGAGCGCGCGCCGATCGACGCGCCAGTACAGTTAGTTGACTCGACCGAGTCGGTTGGCTCGAGCGAGCCCGACTTCGCACCGAGGAACAGTGCAAACCGATTAGGTTTTGATTTTTGAACTGAAACTTTGAGGATTTAATTGAGGCATCAAATCAACTCCAAAATTTATGAAATTTTAACTGGAGCTTGCTTACCTTGGGGTTAACCTTCTATAAAATTTCCAGAGGGTTTTGTGCACTGGAATTTTCTCAAGAAATTCAGAAGGTTAAAACAGAGGTTTGACCAGGTTTGACTTGCCTCTAAAATATTTCAAATAATTTCCCAAAATTATGAAATAATTCAGAGGTGTTACCAAGCCACCTAGAACCAGGAAAAATTATTTCCAAGGGTTTGACAAAAGATTTGACCAAGGAGGTTGTTGACTTGATAAATGAGGCCTTTGATTTTTAATTTTTCAAAATTCTTTTACAAGAATTTCAGAAAAGTTTCAAAAGTAAAAGGATGAAGGAAAAGTTTTAATTTACCCTCATTTTATTACATTTGAAACACAAGCCAAAATTTGGGATGCTACAAATATCCCTTAATGAATTCAATACTTATATGGCATCGGGAATCATCCTGCAGGATTTCTTGAAGAATTCACATACTTGAGTATGATCGTAAGGTCATGATTAAAGGAATATAAGGATATGCTTTCTTAAATACTTATGAGTTATATACGGGGAGATAACCGTAACGTCCCAACCCGAGAGGGAAAAGGGCAAGCCGCCCAGTACAGAATGTAACTTGGGAGAAAACTCTCACACCTAGGCATTGGATCAAGGCGAAGTCCTCCTTTGTCTCTGCAGAGTCGTAGTCTTTAATTCTAGGCTTTGGGTTCAAACCTAGAAGGTACCCATCGTCGAACAGCTGTATATTAAATAAGACTTTAAGCATCTTTTATCAAATTGATAAATTGGTGGGGACTATTGAAGTTTGAGGGTTATTTGGTAATTTCTCAATTAGAAAAAAGAAGAAATAGATAAATAAAAGGAAAAGGAGATGGGCCCACCTGTGATTGAGAATGGTGGGGAGGTAAAAGGCTGGAGACTTTGTCTCCAGCCCGATTTGGGAGCAGCGCTTGGGATTGGGGATTTTTTCCCTTCTCTCTTTGGCGGCGACTCGAGCGGTGGTTGCGGGAGGGTTGGGCGCTATGCGCGCCGGTGGTTGGTAGCGATAGCTTGGCTGGTTCCCTCCCCTCATCTTTATTTAGCAACTCCTCTCCTCTCTCCGATCTCTCACCCAAAACCGAGTAACTCCTCGCCTTTTGGTTCCTCCTCTTTTCCAATTTGGCTTCGATGTTGGGTTGGCTTATGCGCTACCGTGTTGGTCTTGGCTCCATCGGCAACGAGGTCCACCTTGCACACCCTGATTTCTCTCTTGCGCTATCTCCTTTGTGAGTGTGCGGCGAGGGATTTTTGGGTCTTGCTTTGTTGGCTTTTGATCGGGCCGACTCTTGGTTGATTTGGGTGTGAATACCTCGGATCCGTGGTGGTCTCTTACTCTACAGATGCATTCGGCCGGTGCATCTTCAAGTGGTTCTTGTGCGGCATCACTTGTACCTCAACTTTACAATTTGGTGTGTCCTGGATTGCAAATTGGCATTGCATCTCCGACGACCTTGTTCGTTCAAACGCGGCACAGCGGTGCGATTAGTTTTCTGAGTCAGCGCCTTCGGCGTGCCTTGTTGGTTTACTACTCGGTGGCTTTGAGTGCCATCTGCATCGTGAGTATCGCTGTTTTTCCTTTTGCACATCTTTGTGCATACGAGTTGTGCTAGTAGAAGTCTCAAATTGTGATTGATTTAATTGAAACTAGCACCGAGAGATTTTGCTAAGTGATGATTCTGGGCTCGGATTAATGCTTGATGAAGAGTTGAGGTCATTGTGATAATTGAATATGACAAGTGGATATAAATTGGTCTTGAGCTAGAAGTTAACTTGTTGTTTTTCTATTGTGTCATGTTATTCATGCTCTTCTGATCACACTGGTTCATTTGGTTGATGTTGTCTGGTCACTTTGCTCCATTCTGTTGATAGTTTTGGCTCATTTTGATTATTGTTCAGTCACTATTTATTTTTTAGATAATGAAAGAGAAAACCACTCTCGGCATCTATATCCGATGATACACATAGCTCAGTTCAATAACTGTTTATACTCTTGTCAAAAGAAATATTGTGTGGGTGGTTTAATTGCATGTTGATAGTGAACTCTTAACTGATGATTTGTTTTAAAGTGACTGATTAAAGAAAGCAAGATTAAATTTAAAAGCTCAAGACTTAATTTATCTCAGAGTAATTGTCATATTTAATTTGTGATAGAATTTTGACCAAAGTGGCGAAGAGACCAAGATTACATCTTGAGCAACCCAACATCTAAGAGCAATAAATAAACATTAAAAATATGAGCAATATGCTAATTTTGTTTGTTCTCATGTTACATCTATTGAGCATTTTATCCTGTTTAATTGATATGAAGATATTATATGCTTATATGATATTTCTGTCATTTAAATGCTGCTGGAATTATGATTTAATTATCGTTAATTATGCTGAAATTAATTCTGAATATTTGCTGAAACCGATAATTTTACAACACCCACAATGTGGGAGCAACAAAGCTGTTGTGCTCTAATATGACTCGACGTTGGCATAGCATCGTCTCATCGACATGGGGCTACCTCTGGCTGCAACTGTGACCACCACCGCGGCTTTTCAAATTGTTCTTTGAGAAGGGGAGAAGTTGTCGTGTGCACGATAATGGGCCCATGACACACAAGGGCGGAAACAATCTCCAGGATTGAGAGACTTTGGTTGCTAGGGAGTAGCCGAGTAGGGATAAGCTGCTCAGTTACCTTTTTCCTATTTTCATCTACTAGACATGACACCCCTATAAATAGAGTGTCCTGTATCCTGGTTTGATTAAGCAAGAAGAACAATGAAAGTCTTTCTCACGTCCAAAGTCTTCTCCCGGTCTACGATCTCATCTTTCTCGTAATATGTCCTTATCGGAGAAGGATTTTGCAAAAACCAGTTGTCTCGGAAGCGTGAGGAATTTCAGGCTAGTTGCAGACGATCGAATCTTTCTGTGGAAAGCGAAGAAACGCTGCGAAATTTCATGCAGCGTGTTCACACCACCCTGCCATCACGGTTGTCAGCCAAAGAAACTATCCTTCTCCAACGGGGATTAAATTCCTTGGCATCTCTCTCTTCTCATTTAGAGATTTCTACCATTTAGTGATTCGATACGTACAGTCGAAGCAAGCATTGAAATGCCATACGCTACAGCTGAAGAAGACTTTGTGGTACCAGTTTTTCCAAGCCATGGAGTGACACAGCAAGCTACCGCTCGGATCCCCGACCGTCAAAAAACAGCAAGGGTAGAGACAGCGTACGGTGGCGAAATCCGGCGTGACAATCACGGCGTTGTCGTTGCTAGGAACTTAGATGTGTTGGTTTTTTAGGGTATTTTGGTAATTTCTCAATTCGAGAAAAAAAGAAAATGAAAAAGGAAAAGAAATAAAAAAGTGGGGCCCACATATCGGTCAAAGAGAGGGAGAAATAAGGTTGGAGACAACCCTATCTTCTCATGTGGTCGGTTAGTGGAGCTCTCGGCGAAGCAGCTCATTTGCTCGTGTGGGTAGAAGAATCGCGGCAGCGCGGGAGGCACGGGCAGTCTGGGTGCTTCAAGCCAGTGTTGTAAAAAACAGAATACGGTTGTCGGACGGATAGGGTACCGTCAAGCGATTAATCAAAATACGGATGATTAATCGGAATTATATGGACAATTTGGTGTTCTCACATATTTGATGATAATACTAATTTCAAAGATATTTGAACACATTATATTGTCAATACTATAAAAGGAACTTGTACCACCCTTCAATTGTACATAATAACTTATTTACTAACTCAAAATATAACAAGATTAATCGGCGGACTATTATAGTTCTGCACCAAAATACGACTTGCAACGAGTTTAGGTAATAGACTGAAAACATGCATTGTCATATACACTAGACCAAAGTACGACTTGGGATAATAGTACACAAAATGACCTACAACCATAAGAGAATCAGTTAGTCTGAATCATTGTCAAGCACAACATCACTACAAGACACTTCGGTCTCAGGCTCATCAAAAGCAAGGAAATCCTCTTCAGAGACAAACAACTCCTTGTCACTATAACTTTCATCAATTGCTAGTAGTGTAAATTTGATGTTGAATTCTAACTGAGTTGAAATTTGGTGAATTAAACGGATTATGTGGAGCGATTATACGGAAACGGCTGACTAATCGGATAATGCGGCCGATTTGGCGTTCACAAACATTAACTGTGCTCTGATTCATGTATACATGACGGTTTGGTTGATGACTCCGATTAAACGGATGATTAATCAACCGTTTAATTAATTGGCCGGAACGGCCGATTTTTACAACACTGCTTCGAGTGCAGGCCGTTCGCAACAACCGTGCCGTCCCCTCTTGGTTCTTCCCCTCTTTATTTTGTTGGCCCCTCTCTCTTTTCAGTGAAGAATCAGAACAACAGTGATTTTTTCCCCTTTGATTGATTGCTTCTTCTCCTCCGATTTTGGCTTCGGTTTTGAGTGTATTTGGAGTTCTTGCGCCGCCGTGGTTGTCTTTATGTCGTCGATGGTAAACTCTTGGTCTTCCTTTGTGCGCATCCTGTCGGCTTCCTTCTTGCGTCATACTCTCTGTGTGGGTATTCGGAGGGAAAGTTCGGTGTTGTGCGATTGGAGCTCTTGTGGTCAGCTCTGGCTTGACCGTGAGGGGGAAGAAGCCATTAGTTTGGTGCTGGTAATCTTGGGTGCATTCGGCTAGTGCATCTTTAGTGAGTCTTGTGTGGCATTCTCCTGTACCTCACCTTCGTTTCTCGGTGTGTCCCAGATTGCGAAGATTGGCATTGTATCTCCGTCAACCTCATCTATTTTGCGCGGCACAGCGAGGTGATTGGTTTTCTGCAACAGCACCTTTTGGCGTGCCTTGGCTGGTTCTACTCGGTGACTTTGAGTGCCATCCGCTTCGTGAGTTTTCTAGTTTTTCATTTTGCACATTACTTTGCATATATGTGTTGTACTAGTCAAAATTTGAAATTGGATTAATTCTAGTACTATGAGATATTGCATGGCAATGCTGTGGGTTCGGATTACTGCTCGGTGATGATGTTGGTCATATTATGAAATTAAATTGATAACAAAATCAGACTTGAGCTATTAGGATTGCTTACTGTTGTCAAATTGTTTCTAATAGCTTGGCTCTAGTACTTTCTGTGATCCTGTTGTTCCTCTGTTAGCCGATTGGCTTACTTCATTGAAATAAGTGATCTCTTTATTCTGTCAGATGATCAATACTCAATTTGATTTTTGAGCTCATAGTCTGATTTATTGTTATCATATTTAATTAGTGAAGAATCTTGACAAAAGCAGAAAGAAGGCCAAGATTTTATCTTATGCAACTCTATATTTGGGAGCAAATATAAAACATTCTAAATCTGAGCAATATGCTGATTTTGTATGTTTGTTGTCTTATCTTTTGGTTATATTATCACGTTTAATTGACATGCAGAAATTACATGTTTTTATGTTATTTTTGTCAATTATATGCTGCTAAAATTATGCTTCAATTATTGTTAATTATACTAGAATTATTTCTGAATATTTGCTAATACCACTCTTTTTACAACCAGATGTGTTTAGGAACGACGATGATAGGAAGATCTCGAGAGCTATCCGATCAAACATCGTGCTTTTCAAGAACGCTCTTGAGTTCCCATTTCCCGGCAAATGATCTCCTCCTAGTCAAGATTCAAGTAGCCTGTTGCAATTTTTTTCTGACAGCCAACCAAGCTTTGCCGGGCGTTGTTATGTCTTGTTTCCGACTAAATGAAATACTCTCAAGTCTTTTGCGTGTTGTCTAAAAATAATTATAACAGGAGAAGGCAGAGTGCAGTAGTGCACACAAAGTTTCCAGCAGGAAACAACCTGCAGTCCAGTCCTGCATCACAATCCACCAGCAGGAATCGCTTGCGGTAAGCAGAATACCAATTCTTAGAACTAAGTCGAGGTATGTACGACTGTCCCAGCACGAACGGGATTGCAGTAGAGAGCTAGAGATGTTGAATATCGACTGTCCCAGCCGTCGACCTGACGGCGTAAGTCAAGGAATCCTGCAGTGACGCCACGCCGGCCTCGTAGCCATCCATGCGGTATTAGTATTACCCCATGTATGATCTGCACATCTCTCTCTTTGCTAACAAAGAAAGAGACAGCAGTATTACCCCATGTATGATCTGCACATCTCTCTCTTTGCTAACAAAGAAAGAGACTTTGCTGTCTCTTTCTTTGCTAACATCCATTAATAGTTTAATACCGGCCTATCCAGTGAATGGGCTTCCATATCCTTCTATATTCCCAAAAATCCCACATGTACTAATAAATAGCTTTTCATCTCTTCCTCCATCCATGTAGTTTTGCCCCATGTATGATCTGCGCATAGCCATTTGATGAACATTTTTTTTTTAGAAATTAGCACAAGAAAGATGATTTGAAAAAATAATCTTAGCCTTCTCGAATCTTCAAAAGTAACACGCTTCCATATCACAGCATGAGCCACGTGGTACCTACGTCATAAGCCAGCGTCCAATACATGTGAGTGTACCAATTTCCAACCAATGGATGGTGTTGATTAACAGTGAGATCAATGTGTTACCATTTGGCAAAACTTTTTTTTTTATAAATGATCTTTAAAAGTACTAATATTATAAAAGGAATCATAATCTTTTCAAATCTTCAAATGTGATAGCTCCCCCTCATCTTATAGCTTGAGCAACATCCTTGGTGTATTAGACAACTTAATATGAGACCACCACTTTCCTACCATAGACCAAGTACTTGGTGGTGGCGAGGTAGGGTGAGGGAGAAACAGGCCATCAAATTCAAATGTAATAGCTCCCCTCATCTTATAGCTTGAGCCACATCATCAGTATATTCGGCAGCTTAATATGGGACCACCACTTTCCTACCATAGACCAAGTACTTGATGGTGGCGAGGTGGGGTGAGGGAGAAACAGGTCATCAACCGGGACCTGGTGACCTCACCCTTTGGATGATGGTGGTCCCAGCCTATTCCAATTTAGTAGTATTAGTTTGTTCATTGTCCAATGGATGGTTGTAATCAACAGTGAGATTAGTGTCTGCATGTTTGGTGAATCCATTTTTATAAATTACCCTTCAAGAGAACTAAGAAACAAAAAATTCTAACATTTTCAAATCTTCAAAAGAGATACACTCTTCGCATGTAGTACTTGGTGGACCTGATCGGCTACATCTGAGGTCACCGCTTCCCTACCACGTAAAAAGTACTTGGTGGGAAGGAGAGAAAAAACAGGTCATCAAAGGGATTCATAGCCAGCCTTGGCTGGTGACGATCTTCTATTTTGGACGGTCCTGATTGATTGTGAGACCAACGATTCACCATCTTTTATTTAATATCCCCTCCGTTTCAAACTATAAAGCATATAGTTTTTGCAAATTTATTTCAAAATATAAGGCATGCATACGAATTTATTGATGTTCTTCCTTGTTTACCTTTATTTATCACATCTTCTTTCTCCTGCACTTATAAGTAGCTCTCTCGCAAACTATTCTCTCGTATTTCCATGATATTTATATCATGAGTAGCATGGTCATTTCCTCCTATATTTTTCCCTTGGTTTTACAACCTCTGTAATCCCTTGCCTAGCCAAAATACATCTTATAAAAAGAAATGGAGGAGTAACTCCTCAAGATAATTTATAAGCAAAAAGTTACTCTAAAATTTTCACATTCAAAAGTGAGTAGTTGCATGCCCGTGTATTGCACAGGAGTACGACAATAATTTTGTTTTGCCTCAACATAACAATCGAGAAAACACTTTCTACCATTGAAAAGAGATGAGATCGAGTGATAGTTACTAGAATAGATTAGGATGGATTTGTGTGTGTGATTTTTGTTGCCGGTTTAATTTTGAGATAGAATTTGCTGTGACTTGCCGTAAGTTGTCCCGAGTAAATCTGATGACTGAACGCCTCCCGTCTCCTCCCCTGCCGAGGCAAATGGAGGCTAAATCCACGATGCTGACCAAGTTCATTGAAGCCATGTCCTCAATTCAATTGCCCCCTTTGCTGATCTCCATGTCCGGTTCTCAGGTCAGTGAGGAATTTTTATTATTTAACCTATTTTTAAAATGGGGTTTGCTACCAACTTTATTTCATGACAAAATATGTCGTTTAGTTAGATTTATGTAGCACATGCAGTGCTATTCTGCCATACCATGGATAGGAGCGTGGACAAGGAGTCAGATCTAGAAATAAAATTATAAGGGATTAGTAATAAAAATAAATTAAAAAATAGGTTAAATAATTAAAAAATGGTTCCATGTCAGTTTTGTTGGGAAACTATGGGCCTGACCCTGCAGTCAGCCCATTAGTGGGCGCCCCATCCTAAACCCTAGCAGGGTCGTAGCCTATAAATAGAGGGTGCTATTCATTGTAAAGGATTGATCGATGGATGAAGGAATAAAGAGAAGCAAGAAGTCCCCTACATCTCTGTGTTCTATCTCTTATTCATTCTTGTTGTTCATGCATTGTTCTTACGATTCTACGCTTGTCTACGAGGTAATCGCTCGGACTGGACTCGCCAGCGACGGTTCCTCAACACGTTATCAGCACGATCGACTCTTCTCGCATCGGAAAGGTAACCGTCGATGAACGACACTCGTAGATTGCATCGTTTTTCTAGATTGCTTTCAATTCTGCAAATTTGGCTTTCTAGATTGGTTTTCTACGGTGCAAATCCGCTCTAATCTACCGTGAGCCGACTTGAAGTCGCCGGCCAAGCCGATCGGTGGATTGCATGAAAGAGTAGATGATGATTGTACCGTAAGTAGTAGATACAATCGCATGAAAGGCACCATGTGCACGGCACCGCCGCAGCGGCTATCACTACCTTCGCGATCGTTACGGTCGGCGTAGTCCGCCATCACGCATCGCCATGGAGGCAACGACGAGCCACGTCGCTAGCACGCGGCAAGTATGCACATGTAGGCATGAAGCGCGCCACCGATGCGATCCGTCGCACTACATCGCATCGCATAAAATAGAAATCGTGCGGGTGAGCGATTGCGCGGTGAACGATAACGCGTAGTGAGCGATAACGCGCGGTGAATAGTAATCTCGCATGAACGATTTGCTCATAAACATCGTTTCTGCGAGCGATGTTCGCACATGTACGGTGATTTACGTGAGCGGTGATTCGCATATGAACGGTACACTTATGTGAACAGTATCCGTGTGAATAGTACTCAAAAAATTTACGCTACTGCTGCATGCACCGTGCGGCGCCGCCCGAAGCGTGCAACCGCCGCTTGAAGTGCCGCCTCCATGGTCGCCGCGCATGGCGGCGCGCCACACGCTAGCCCCGCGCGCCGCCTCGGCCGGAAGCGCCAGGTCAACGGATCGCTGCGCCGCATGCTGCAGCAGAGCGGCCGATCGCCGCCGCGCCGCATGCGGGCCCCTCGCACCGCCGCCGCCAGCGCCTCCGCTCGCGTACGCCACCGTAACGCCGCGCGCCGCCGCCGCCGCCGCGCGCCCGCCGCCCGCCCGCGCCGTCAAGTCGCCACGCCGTCGTCGCCGCACCGCCGCCGTCGTGATGCAGCGACGCGCGCCATGTGAATGGCGCCACCACCGGTGAGTGCAAGTGCTAGAAACCCTAGCACCAATATGAATGGCCACGGTTGGGCCCTAACGGGCCAATGGGAAAGGCCGGCCGGAGGGAAACCAAGCTCGGGCCGGAATGGATGGCCCGGCCGAAAAAAAAGGTGAAATTTGCAAAAAGGCCCTTTGTGATTCTGAAAATCACATGATTTTTTTGCGCGGGTGAGGAAACTTTGCAGAAAGAGCCTCGAAAAATATGAAAATTACACGTAAATTTTTCTCAGAACTAAAATTTCGCGCTTTAACCCCTGAAACTTGCAGTTTTCGCCGAAAAGTCACTTTCCAGCAGAAAAGGGCCTCGGGAATTCATTTTTTAATCTATTTTTGCATTTGAAGCATATTTAACTTTGTTATTATTATTTCTATGCAATTTTGTATTTACTGTTTTTGATTATCTGTGATCGTATATGTTGCTTTTAATCACTGAAAATAGCAGTAAATCATGAAAATGCATAGAAAAATTCGGGATCACGAACCAGGAGTTCGATGAGCATTATGAGAATTTTGCAACCATCTTACGCAAATTACCAGCAGAATATTATGAACTTTTGCATGAATATGAATATGGTGGCATCACAAACCAAAGATTAGAAGAATTGACCCGAGATGGCAAGAATTTATACGAATTTGTATCAGTCTTCAATTCTGTGGTAATGTAATCACGGATGAGCAGAAGATTGAGAAGACTCTCTACCTTTTACCCGAACGCGGTGCAATCCGCACGCAACTATCATCAAGATAGCTACAAGTAGTATGCCGAATTAACTGACATCATGCAAGTTGCGGAAGCTCAAGATGGTGTTCTAAGAAAGAACTACATCTCTCAGCCACCTAGTAGCAATGTTGTCCATGAAGCCACTGCTAGCAGCTACAAGGTGATGAAGCCTCTCACGAATGAGACGAGCAAGAAGGGTAAGGTCGTGCGTCGTACATTATTGATGCTTTTCAGTCTAAGAAAAAGGGTAAATAAACAGCATGTGACACACCTCGCCATTACAGGCATAGAGGGTCCACATCCATTAGCTGCACCTATGGATGTGGACAGCCCAATAGCAGCCCCCATCAACCCTCCTTTGGACATTGCTACGCCCGCAGTCGTAGTTGCCCAAGATGAGAAGATTGCCATGGAGCAGATTAAGGCAGAAGTTCCTGAATACTTCGTCGATTCGATCTAGTGCACGCATGACACTCGGATCTTTTATAGAAACTCGCAGTTTGTAATTGAAGCAGAACTTTGAATTATTGAATAATGGTTGCAAGCTCTAGGAGAGCAAAACATTAAATTCTTATTGTGAGTCCTGTAAGACTTATTTTCCCGTCTTTATAATAGCAAGTTATGTTCTGATATCTGAAGTATTTTATTTATGTGTTGCTTGTTTTCTGCTACATATTAATGAAGTACATTATATTAGAACGCGTGTAGCGCCCTATGGAGGAAGTGTGCTTAGCAGGTAGCAGCACAACGAATATCATCCTGAGAGAAACAGAAATTTTTCCAGTCGATCAGCAAGAATGCTGGTAGTCTTACGACAATCGTAAGCACCGATACTTGTATAATAGGCTCAGGAAGGGTCATAATTATACTCTCAATGGGCACAACTTTGGTCATTGAAGAAGACTTGTTGTACCCAGAATCGACTAGAACTCTCAAGGATATTTGCGCTAACAGTTTCCACGTAAAGACTGAAGAAGAGTATGGTATAGAATACCTGCTTATTACAAAGCGTGAAGAAAGTGAATAATAGCATTAGAATGTCTTCCTCCATATGAAATTGGGCTATACTACACTAATATTAAGGCACCTGCAGCCTTTACTGCCTTGAAAACCGTATTTAGAAGCTCTGAACTTATCTATCTCTGGCATGATAGATTATGCCGCCTAGGTCTTAGGATAATGAGAGATATAATTAACAATTCACAGGGACATAATATGAATATAAAGAATTTCCCGAATCTGGAAGATTGTGTGTGCCCCGCATGTGCCACCGGGAAATTAATTATTAGACCTTTTGCTCTGAAAGCGAAGGATGAAGTCCCTGCATTCCTGGACCGTATCCAGGGAGACTTTTTGCGGTCTTATAAAGCCCCTGTAAGGGTCAATTAGGTATTTTATAGTGCTCATCAATGCTTCCTCGGAATGGTCGCACGTATGTTTATTGTCTCGAGAAACCATGCTTTTGCAAAGCCAATCTCGAGATAATTAAATTAGAAATATTTTCCCGATCATCATATGAAGTCCACCGAATGGACAACGCGGAGAATTTACTTTGAAAGCATTTGATGATTATTGCATGAAAATGGGAATTAAAAGTTGAGCATTCATGCGCATATCCACACCCAGAATGGACTAGCAGAACTTTGAAGAATTGTAATTTACCAACTATATGTTGGGGACACGCAGTCCTGCTCGTAGCAGCTCTCATCAATTTTAGACCGTCGGCCTATAACATCCATCCAACTATGCAACTAGCGTAAGGGTCAAGACCAAAACTTCTCATCTTCGCAGGTTTGGCTGCAAGGGTATATACCTATACCACCACCGCAGCGAACTGCATTGGGTCTTCTCCGAAAGTCTGGGATATACGTTGGTTATGAGACAGCATCCATAATCAAGTATTTGGACCCTATGACTGGAGATTTGCATAATGCCCGATAATTGATGTCTAGAAGACATCTGAAGTACAATAGATGAGGTTAGTTTCCCGTCATTAGGGGGAGGAAATCAACCCTTGATAATAATGTCGGGAAATAATTGAAGTCTAGAAGACATTTGAAGTCCAGAAGATAATTGAAATCTATGCATATGACCCGAGCACTAGTGAAGCAAATAGAGAAGTCCAGAAGATAATTGCGATCGTAAGATAATTGAATTGAAGTCTAGAAGACAATTGAAGTCCAGAAGATAATTGATTTGCAAGTATTAGCGAATCAACTGCAGACTACTTTAGTGATTTGAAGAGCGTGAATAAGTAGCATTTGCATGCAAGCAATGCACCGAGAGGTTGAAATACCATTGAAGGTATCCTAATCCCGTCCTAAGGCCTCGAAGGACGAGAACTCGTCCGTCGAATCCGAAGTAGCAGGGGCGCCTGGTGAAAAAGGATAAGAAGGACTTGACACAGCCGGTCACCGAAGTGCCCCAGAACTAGAAGGGGAGCCAGTTGAGACCTGGCATCGGTATGGAACCTTCAGAAAAGGCATACCAGAATTGAACATTCCCATGAAGGAAGATATCAGCATGGATGTGTGCGCACACATCGGAGCTGAAAAACTAAAGGGACTTGCCCCGCAATTGGAAGCAGCGGTGAGCAAGTAGAAGCATTAGAAGAATCGCCCCTTGAAGAAATAGCTATAAACTTTATGACCTCGGGAGAATCTTTGAATATGACAACAGCCAAGGTCGATATTTACTTTGCAAAGAAACTTGTCGCAATCATCAATCTTGATTTAGAGCATGCATCGCTCACTGAATGAAAGAAAAGATCAGATTGAGAAGATTGGGAGAAGGCAATAGAAACTGAATTATTCTCTCCCAATAAAAGAAGGCGTTTGGGCCTGTAAGCCGCACGTCTCCCCCTTGTGCACCCCGAAGGGTATAAGTGGGTATTTGTTCGAAAGAGAAATGAAAAGAAGCAAGGCTCGTTGTACAAGTTTTCACTAGACGTCCAGAAGATGATTATGAAGAAACCTATTCTCCTGTCATGGGCGGAACTCCCTTTTAAATATTTATCTCAATGGCAGTGAACTTGAAGTTAGAATTGAAATTGATGGATGGGGTACCAGCATACCTTTATGAAATATTGGATTCGGACATTGAAGATACCTGAATGTATCAATGTCCCGAACCAAGATAGAGCAAATAGAAATATGTACAGTGTGAAACTCAGAAAGTCATTGTACGAACTTAACCAATCAGGCAGAATGTGGTATAATCGCTTGAAGCGACTTTCTATACAAGAAAGGCTACACGAACAATGAGAATAAACCCTGTGTATTTATACGATGATCCCAGAATGGATTTTGTATAATCTCAGTGTATGAAAATGATCTGAATATCATTGGAACCCTGAAGGATATTAGGAAAGTAAGCTCTTACCTGAAGTTGGAGTTCGAAATGAAAGGTTTGGGTAAAACCAAATATTGCATAGGCTTGCAGCTTGGGCATGCCCCTGAAGGGATATTAGTATATCAGTCAACCTACACTCAGAAGGTGTTAGAAAGGTTTGATTTTGAAAAGGCATACCCTTTGAAAGTGCCAATGGTCGGAATATCTTTGCAACAAGACAAAGACCCGTACAGACCTAGAAAAGAGGGGGAGGAAGTCCTGGGACCGGAATTCCCATACTTAAGTGTGATAGAAACACTCATGTATTGAACAAACTGTACTAGACCGAACATTGTATTTGCCGGGAACCTACTAGCAAGGTATAGTGCAAAACCTACCAAAGGCATTGGCAGGGAATGAAGGACATCTTCCGATACCTCTAAGGAAGCAAAGAACTTAGTACATTCTATAGAAAGAACCAAGACCTAACTATGAATGGCAATGCGGATGACGGTACTGTAGGACCCGCATCAATAAATTGCAAACATGCTATGAATTCATATGTGGTGGAACCGCAATTCCGTGAAAATCGTCTAAGCGAGTCTTGTATCGACTTGACGAACCACTCGAAATAATAGCATTGTATGAGGCCTCACGAGAATGTGTTTGGCTTGGCGGATAATTCACTACATCCAGCAGATTATGTGGATTGAATACCGCACAAACCCCACTGTTATCTATGAAGATAATGCGACTTGTGTTGCACAAATGCGGATGGGTTATGTGAAGAATCCTCTCACAAAGCATACCAACCCCAAGTTCTTCTATGCTCATGAATTGCAAAAGATGAACGTATTTAAAGTACTGCATACTAAGTTATGTGAGAATCTTGCTGATTTATTCACTAAGTCACTTGCAGCGTCTAACTTTGAAAGATGCATATGTGAATTGGAATGATGAGACTTGAGAGAAGTGCGAGTCGGGGAGAACCTTCACGAACTCATTATTAAAGCTTGATCATGAAGATCGAGTACCCAAAGAATAAATCCAGGAGATTAAATGAAATTGGGTGGATTGTACTCTTTTTCCCTTGACGAGTTTTCCTGAAGTTTCTCGGCTAAGGTTTTTAATGAGGCAATTCGTGCATCACAGCAGGACGTGTATCATGTACTCTTTCTCCAAATTTTTCCTACTGGGTTTTTATGGAGCTTTGACGAAACATGGACATGAAGGATGGGTGCCCAAGGGGGAGTGTTGGGAAACTATGGGCCTGACCCTGCAGTCAGCCCATTAGTGGGCGCCCCATCCTAAACCCTAGCAGGGTCGTAGCCTATAAATAGAGGGTGCTATTCATTGTAAAGGATTGATCGATGGATGAAGGAATAAAGAGAAGCAAGAAGTCCCCCTACATCTCTGTGTTCTATCTCTTATTCTGTTCTTGTTGTTCATGCATTGTTCTTACGATTCTACGCTTGTCTACGAGGTAATCGCTCGGACTGGACTCGCCAGCGACGGTTCCTCAACAAGTTTACCGTGGCCATGCTATATTTACTAATTCTAGTGATATGTTTTCCATTCTTGTCCTACCTCTACAAATATAGAAAGGGGAAATTGGTCGTTGTTTATTTGGTTACTTGCCCCCACATATTTACCTACGTAACAAGAAAAATAAAACATTTCCTCGAACAAACTCTCCACTGGACTAACCTGCTTTACCTCTTCAAATAACCCTAAACAAACTAAAGTTGTTTATGTTTTTAAACAAACTCGCGCAACAAACTGACATTCGTTCTCTCTTCAAACAAAGTCACCTTTATTTCGGGGGAAAAAACTCACCTCGTCTCTTTAAATAAACTCCCACACCAAATACACATCATTATCTGTTAAAAAACAGAGCTCACCCTCCCTTGAGGGGAAAACAAAAATCAAATTCACCTAAGATGAGAAACAGATGAGATGAAACATGTATGACAGGTACAACAATTTAGCAGCATATTACTGATTAAGATCATACCTACTACTGATAAGCTGTTAAACAAGCCGTAAGTTAAGATAGACTACAACATTCCAAGCGAATCTAGTTGACTGGAGGACTGAGCTAGTGTTGGTTTTGTTGCAAGGAAAGCTCACGAACTAAATTTTTACAGTACGAAATACACTTGGTTAGAGTTCTCTTGTAGTTGCATCTCCACTGGACAGCTATTTCCCATCTTTCCAGAGATCGCAGAAGTCGAACTGGGAGTGGACTGTGAGTAGTATAATCCAGGTCCACGTTGTGGAATCGGAGGAATACAGCAAATTCTTGTTCAAAGCTTGACTGGTTCACATCTACTCTGCAGTTAGTGCTGTTCCGTAGCTTAAGTAAAAAGTTGAGCAAACTTTCATCGAACTCAACAGTCGTAGGTAATTGCTGCAAAGTTTCGTCACATTTCTTGACCAACCATTTCATAATCTCCAGCTCATTTTCAATAGAAAGCAATGATCCAGAGTAAATCTGATGACTGAAGGCCTTTCGACGATTTGCGGGAGTTGTCCATAGCCTTAATGCACACAACAATGCAAATGAAGGGTATCCATTTGGCTGAATATATAGGGAATCTTTTGGCCAACTACCAATTGTGCACAAATCCAAATCTAACTGAATGAAGGTTTTCTCATTAGGGTTCTCAACCAAAAGAAAACCATAGTGCTGAAGAAGCTCCAAATTTGTGTATGTCCCATAACCTAGAAGTACCTGTGCAAAATGAGAAAGTTCAAAAAGAGAGAGAGACAGAAGGCAAGATAATGTGATAGGAGTAAAGGCTAGAATCCTTTGGATGATAAGAATGGCAAAAAAACAGAACAAACCTGCTCTCCTTTTTTATATTTTTTTCGGGCATAAAAACAGTATCCGTTAGCGTCTTCATATCCCCCATCTGTCAACCTCTCAGATGAACAATCAAACTTCACCTCGTCCGACATCTCATTTTTCTGCTGGCATTTTATAACATTTGCTGTATCTTCTTCCTCTGATGAAATATCATCATCAGGAGCAGCATAATTAAACAAATCACCAACAGGACATAGGCAACCAGCATCATCCCATGCTATATGTAATGTTCGTGAGGATACCTTCAAGTGGCCAAATCAAATATCAGAAACCTTACCAACTAGTAAAAATCTATAATAGGAATTAGGGCTAAACAGCCTATAAAATCTTGAGTCAGCACAGATTCTATACAGTAACTAAACAAGCTGACAAGCTAGCACATCAAATAAGAAAGAGAACTGACATAAATTGAGCTAAAAATACACAAGCAACCATACCGTCGCAAAAGCCCAGACCCACGTTTTAAACAGCAAAAGCTTAGGTTTAAATTCTAATCCTTTCATTAGCGGTGTTGCTTCTTCCCAGTCTGATCTTATGGCAGGAAGAGCCTTTTGTGCAACCCAGATAGCATCATCAACCTGATTGTTAAAGCGAAAATCATTCAATGATTCTGTAGCATGTAGAAAAAGAAAATGGAAAACAGAGAATTTGCTGACAGATCTACCGAGCTATACTTGGAGAGCTTCAATTTCAAAATCGTTGAAGGTAACCAAGATAGTGTAGTAGCTAGGCAGCTGAGACAAATAGGGGTACCAACTAGAACTCTTCCCTTTTCCCACTTCAGCCAATAACAATACAATCAGTTTCTGAACAAACACAAAGATGAGATCAGGGAAAGTATTGAAAGAATGTTCAGAAGATGTAGTAAAGCCAGATGATTTTAATTTTGATTTTATCAAGCAAACTGCTACAAGTTTGAGAGTTTTTTAAAAAATATTGCGAGAACTGCCAAATTCGTGTAATCATTTATTTATTTTTTGTAAATTTGAACCTAGAACTAGGTATCAATTATACCAGAAGCAACAAAGTGCATAGCAAAAACACAATATATATAGATTTCCCTTTATGAATTAGTTTGCCATAATATCCACTATCCAGCATTGGTTCCTGTGACTTGCTCTGCCAGACATCTTTTACTTTATATAAAACCTAGGCCCTGACCTCTTGGCACAATTTGTTCCACCGGAATGATTGAGAGATCGATGCGGATGGTTCAATCAGTATTCGATGTTTGTGATGCCCCGTCAAATCCTATCAAAACTTTTGCCAATTTTCTGGTGACTCCAAAACTAATATACTACGATCCTACATGCGCACCACCATGAGCAATGTACTCCTAATCCTCACTTGTCCCCAAGGCCTCGTAATTTCGAGGGCAGCTTCACAAGAGCATGCTTCACTAAACTGTTGTAAGAAACGATGTTACCTGGATGGAGGAGAGGCGGGGGCGATGGGTGCCGACGGACGAAGCGATCATGGGGTCGTCGGCCATGACACGATCGCTAGTGAACAGCGCGGCGCGGGGCACGCGCAGCACCAGCTCGCCGCGCCGGAGGTCCCGCGCCGCCGCCAAGCCCCTCCTGAGGTGAAAACAGAAGGCCCGAGAAGGCAAAATTCGTGAGCTGACTGGTGAGGATTGGTGAGCCCCGAGAGATCAAGAAACGCGAGAGGTTGAGCTGAGGTTTTGGGTTTTTTACCCGCCAGCGTCGGGGAAGTCGGCCACGACGAGGGAGAGGCCGAGGCAGGACGAAGAGGGGGAGGAGGTCGTGGTCAAGGGGGGCGGGGAGTCGGAGACGCCCATCTCTGCCGCCCACAGGAGGAGTGCCTCCATTTGCGGCGGCGGCGGCGGCGGCGGCGGGGAAGAGAAGCCCGTTCTGGGTCTCAGAAATCTGAGGGTTTTTTTGGGGGAAATTAGGTCAGCGAAATACCAATTATCGGGGTCCGGAGAAATCAACTGTCTGACAACACCGGCGAACAGCCAAAAACATCCGCGATAAATGATGTTTTCGCCCTCTCTCGCATCACCTCTCTTCTCCAGCTTCACTCTCTCTTCCTCTTCTCCGGCGTAGCCACGCCGCATCGCCATGCCGCCGTCGCCGTCGGTTTCCGAGCCGCGCCGCCTTTCTATTAGAAATATGGATAATATTTTAATTCTAGATTTTATTACAAGACACATAAAACGAACAACATACAACTCATGGCTCTTTTAAACATACATAATAATATAATTATAACAGAATAGTTTAGTCGCACAACTAACTTACAATCGAGCGTGATGAAGAATAGGAAGCAGTATAGACTCGAAGCAATGCAGAACATAGATGATGAGGACATCAACCCTTCGGATACGACCGCTACTCCACCTCCAATCGGGCTACTCGACTGCCATCGATTCGGCTGCGTCAAACGCTACTTCAACGTGCCGATGAATACACTTCACTTATATCTGGTGCTGCGTCACCTCACATTGGGCCGAGTGTCTTGTATTTGTATCAATTATTTGGCCCAAAGAGCAGCCATCATTTTAAGTTATTTGGGCCGACCACCTCCTTGGCCGCCTATTTGGGTCGGCCGCCTCCACTTGGGTCGTATACACTGTTCACAGTTACTGTTCACAGCACTGTTCACATGAATAGTAACTCATGAATAGTACCGTATTGCTAGCGTTTAGACATTTGCGGCTCCCTCTCCCCTATATAAGGAGGCCGCACCCCTTTAGTTTTACTTAGATTTTGTTTAGTTAAAAGTTAGCCTTGTTGCAACTTCGTGTATTGGCTTGTGTCGACTAGACCAACCATAATACCGCTTCAAAATCCCAACTCAATTTAATATTTCAATCCTATTTGCAATTTCAGATTGCTTATTATCTTGTTCTTGCGTGCTTCTTCGGTGTATGCAGGAATCAACCTTCGTGGTCAGGTAAACCGGGTATTTGTGCACGGTTGATAACGACTTGTCAATCAGTTCAGCGATTGCGTGGTTTCGAGCCTTGCGTGTTCGTAGCCAGGATCGTGAGAGTTGAGCGACGCCTACCGAATTTATCGTTCTCATCGAAAGATCGGGCCAACAATCAGACATTCGGGTTCATCAATAGATGAAGCAGCGCAGCGAGCGGGCGCGCAGATGCGCTGCCTAGAAATCTTATTGCCGTCCAGTGCAGATGAACTCTGCGACAATGGTTCGGAGATACCTGCTCACCCTCCTTCCCGGTGCACACCGAGGAGAAAGGACAGTTTGGTTCGACAACACAACTCTCCAGCACAATAAAGTAGAGAGGAAGAAGAAGAAGAAAATAGAAGTGAATCAATCGATCTCAGGTCTAGACGTTTTCAGATCTTTTAAGAAAATGAAAGTGAATCAATCGATCTCATGTCTAGACGTCTCTAGATCTTTTAAAGCCCGAGACAATTACTTTCTAGTAACTGCATAATAAAGCACATATTAACCAACTGGTAGTTGCTAATTCAAAACAAATTAATAGTAATTAATCAGTATTTATCAGATCATGATTATACACTAATCTACAGTTTCGATCACTGGTCTGCAACTTCAATTACTGGTCTACAGCTTCGACTAGTATATTTCGATCATACTGATCTATGGATCTGACTACTATTTTTTACCACTAGTATATTTCGATCTCTTTTTCTGCAATGGTATAGTGACTTTTGCCAAACACCCCCCCCCCAAATTTGCAGAAAATTAACATTGGGTTTTCTTCCCTTCCATTCCTCATACGGAGTAATCTCACACCTTTTAGTGATTACTCTGTTTAGGACGAACGTTGTTGTCAATATAACTTCCTCCCATCACATCTTAGGCATACCAGCACTCTCCAACATAGCATTCACTAAATCTGTTAGTCTCCGATTTTTTCTCTCAACTACCCCGTTTAATTGAGGTGAGTATGGTGGTGTAACTTTATGGACTATTCCATGTTCAGGACAGAATTGAGAGAATTCATTATAATATACTCTCCTCCATGATCAGACCTTAGTCTTTTAATTTTCTTTTCTAGTTGGTTCTCAACCTTGGGATTATAAATTTTAAAGTAATAACTTCATCTTTTGTTTTCAGTAGATACACATAACAATATTGTGATGCATAAATAAGAGTTAGAAAAATATCTTTTGCCTCCTTGTGTCAACAATCCATTCATCTCACACAGGTCGGAATGAACAAGATTTAATGATGCCAAGTTCTTTTTCTCCTATAACCCCTTAAAGGATTTTTTATGTTGTTTTGCTTACACACAAGTTTGACACTTTCATCCTTTGACAATTTCACATTTTTGAATTAAATATAATCTAGACATTCGAGAAATATTATCAAGACCAATACAACAAAAACGAGAATGGCATATATTGGCCTCACATTTATTCAAACCAGTTGCAACATTCATATTATAACAGTACTATAAAGTAGTTATGCGGAATAAGCCTCCGCTCTTATAGCCTTTACCAATAAAGTTAGGGGCAATTTGCTCAATAACATCCCACAAAAATCATAAGTTGGAAAAAAAAATATCGATGTGTGGATGACATGTGGGCCATGGACCCACATGTCATCCACACATCGATGATATTTTTCAATTTCTACCTCAACGTGGTGTTACTAAACAAATTAACCAAACTTCGATATTATAACTTTATTTGACTCAAATACTAGTTTATAACCATCCCTGCATAGGAGAGAACCACTAACAAGGTTCTTATTTATTGTTGGTGCATGCTGCACGTTCTTCAAGTAGACAATTTTCTCTAAAGTAAGCCTCAGATCCACCGTGCCAACACCAAGAAAAGAGCATGCAACCCGTTCCCCATTAGGACGGAGGAAGCCCGGCTGCCTAATAAGAAGAAAATAAGGAAATATCAGAACATATATGAACATTAGCTCTAGTATCAACCCACCAATCAGTGGATTGACATACTAAAAAAACAACAAGTGAATTGTCATACCCTCCTGTTGAGGTCTCGCCTATGATCACGTTAATAGCCTTTTTCTTTGGCTATTCAGCATCCTTGCTCTTGCGAAAACGACAGTCCTTTGTCATATGGTCGTTTTTTCCACACACAAATAGGTGATGTTCCTCATGTTATTCTTCTTAGTTTTCTTCTTAAAGATAGTTGTCTTGTTTGGTTTAAAGCCTTTGTTTCTGTTACCATATCTTTTATTTATGACATTTGCATTGATCTGATTGTTCTGACTGAAAGTGCTTGATGCATCTTTTGCTCTTGCCCTTTTCTTCCACATCAAGGGCAGCAATGAGATCCTCAATAGATATCTCTTCCCTCTTGTGCTTTAAGCTAGTGGTGAAATCCCGCCATGAAGCAGAAAGTTTGAGAACAATGCACGTAGCCGCAAACTTAGGAGGCAAAACACAACCTAGATGTGTAATCTCAATGACCAGTAGTTGAAGCTCATGAGCTGTGTAACTATCAACTTAGCATTATCCATGCTGTAGTCGAAAAATTACTCACACATGTAGAGCCTACGACTAGCCTCAGCTTCTGTATATTTTGTGCTCTAGTGCATTCCACAGCTCTGTGATGGACTGGAAGTCTATGTACACATCATAAAGCTGATCTGCCAGTATGATCAGAATGCATTCAAGAGCAGTGTTGTTTGCATTGTCAAACCGCATGGTCTGATCAACTGTAAATGGATACTGCGGATGGATCACCCACCACAGCTCCAAAGACATGAGCCAAAACTTAACCATGGCCTACTATCTACAAAAGTTCGGACCAGAAAACCTCTCAGGTTTCATAGCATCGGAAACACCAGCCATTACTGAATCACAAAAATGTCCACAATGAAGTATTTACATTGTTGGAAATGCGGATAACATTTTAATTCTATATTTTATTATAAGGCAAAGATCATATAAAACTAGAGGTGCATAAAACAATACTAACAACAACCAACTCATTGCTCTTCTAAACATACACAATAATAGGATTATAACAGAATAGTTTAGTCGCACAGCCAACTTACAGTCGGACGTGATGAAGAACAGAAAACAGCGTAGACTCGAAGTAGTGCAGAACGTATATGAAGCAACGCAGCGAGTAGTCGCGCAGATGCGCTACCTAGAAACCTTATTGTCGTCTCGTGCAGATAAACCCAGCAACAATAGTTCGAAGATACCCACTCACTCTCCTTCCCGGTGCACACCGAGGAGAAGAGATGGCTTGATTCAATAGCACAACTCTCTAGTACGGTAAAGTAGAGAGGAAGGAGAAGAAAATGGAAGTGAATCAATCGATCTCAAGTCTAGATGTCTCTAGGTCTTTTAAAGGTCAAGACAACTACTCTCTAGTATAAAAGTCAAGACAACTACTCTCTAGTAATGTCAGAACCCGGGATTAACATCCCAGATCCTCTGTGCATTTCTGAACTAGTCTCATGATCAGTAGCTAGTTCACACAGTAAACAAATATGATAACAAATTCATATCACGACTTTATTAATAATCAACAGAGTTTATTACAAAAGAGGCTTACAGCCAACAATAAAGAACACAGCGGAAGACGAAGATGAAGTAGGGTCCAACAATCTGCCACAGGCAATCGACTGGGGTAGCGGCCTAGTCGTCACGTTCCACACCTGAAGTGAAGTCCTTCTCCTCTGAAATTTTATTTGCATAAAGCAAGTATGAGCACAACTTCCGTGCTCGCAAGTTACACCCGTCAAGTAACAAAATGACATGCATATATGGATGTAACGAAGGATGGCTTATTGGTTTATTTGCGTAAAGCAGCATTTTCTTTAAATACTTGTACTAAGTTCCAAAGCAGATAATCTAAAACTACAAATCATTTTATAAATTCTCAGTTTTATAGTCAGATAACATTCACACATGAATGGTGAAGGATATCCTCCTATCACATGGCTTCCTGCCCAAATCCCATTTGGATAAACCAGTTTGAAGAAGTCTTTTTCAAACAAAACCAGAGTCTAACTTTGAGTAGTTCTGCTAGCATGTCCGTAACCGTGGACACGGCTATTCGAATAGTTTTACACTCTGCAGAGGTTGTACAGCTTTACCCACAAGAGATAATCGACTTTTAATGTCCGTCTGACACACTTCCGAAGGTGTGCGACTAAGTGATTATCACGAGGCCTTTACAATGCGCCATGCCACCGCAGTTACCCCTCGCTAAGGTTTCGCCACCCCCTTTGGAATAAAGACCTCCGGGCTCGGGCCCCCTCTTGCGCTAGGTGGGACTAACATAAGTCGTAACATGACTACCCATTGCATCTGTAGGGAACGACCACGGTGAAACATTGCAGATTAATTAGCCAAGTCCTTCCCATACAAGACATGTTGTGGTACGGTAAGGCGTAGCATCATGCGCAGCAACTTTCCAGACTAACCCTGGGCCTTAACCCTAACCAGATTAAGCCCGTGCATTAACATGCACCCACCAAACATCCATTATGCCCAAGTCCAAACCCGTTTTTATTTTATTTTTCGAAGAAAAGCATTTTATAAACCTTCTATGGTAAAACAATACCACATAACCAATTCAAATCAAATTTGGAAGATTTGGCTAAAATTTCCCCATTACAAAATTTGATCTAAGCATTTGCTAAGCATGTGATTAATTTTAATACTATTTTGCCTAATTGTGACAAGGTATTCACGTTCAACATTCAAATTGGTCATACAAGGAAAATGGGAATAACTAGGCCATTAAAACAGGGAATTAAAATAAATGTATAAACATATGCATACAGTACTAATTTAAAACAGAATATAAATAATTTTAAATAATGGGATCGATATGATCAAGGATATAACTTGCCTTGCTTGCGGTGATGTTGTTTTCCTTAACAGATCAATTGGTACTAAGGTGAGGTTGTTTTTCTTAACAAGTCACCTAGTACTCACAAGTACTTTCTCCAGGTGTACAATCACGATGATCATACAGTCAAAATCAATCTTCTTATAAGCTCTTCCAACAGCGTCGAAATCTGACTCTCCGAAGTCGTCGAAATCTAATCGTGAAAATACGACCAATTCAATTCAAATTCAAATAAATTCAAAAAGGCAGATCAAATTAACTCCAAACAGAAATATTTTGGTTTAGTTAGCTAGATAATTATTTTATAAAGATTTTGCAATTTGAACCACCCAATTTGGAGTTCAAATGCAAAAGATATGAATTTTAGAAGTTTGGATTTACATGAAATAATAAATTAGGGTTTAAAGGAATTATGGATCAAATGAACTAAAAATTAAATAATTTTGGCTTAGATGGCTAGATCTTGATTTTATATGAATTTAGGAATTTGAATCGACGAAATCGGAGTTCGCATGAGGGAGAACGAACCTCGGGAAGTTTTAAATCTGAATAAACCCTAAAATCAGATTTTATTGAATTTCTTGATTTATTTTTCTAAAGGAAAATCGGTTTATTGCGCAAGATGACGTCAGCGGCTGATTTTCGAAATTTTAAAAGAATTAAAAGAATTTCTGACATGTGGGACCCACCTGTCGGTCTAATGGCTTATGTGGACCAAGTCCACGAGTGATTGAGACTGGGGGGTGTGAGCTGTGCCCACGCAGGCATTGACCTGGACACCACATGGGCAAAAGGTGGCGACGTGGCGCCGGGTGGCGCCGAGGTGGCGCCCTCGTGGCAGTGCCACGTCGGCACTAGGCTGGCGGCGCTACGGCGCCGAGCTCGCCGGCGATAGGAGCTCCGGCGAGGGGTGTGAGTGATACCAAACGCAAGAGGAGACGACGGGGAACTCGATGCTTACCACGACGGCGCAAGGGCACGAGGGATTTGTCGGCAGCGAGGTAAGAGGCGGCGGCGATGTCGGGCTCGCGGCGGCGACGAGTTCCAGCGGTGCTCCGATGGCGAGGGGATGCGCACGGGGACGGCGAGGTGGTGGCGAGGTGGCGGCGATGCCGTTGGTGTGGTCGGGGTGGACGCGGCGGCGGTGACGGCGACGCTAGGGGCTGCGTAGTGCTTTACGGCCGGCGGCAGTATTTCGCGAAATCCGGCGAGGAGAGGCGAGGAGCGGAGGGGTGAGTGGTGGGAGTGGGATGAGGAGGGCGGTGCGCTCCCGGTGCTCCATTTATAGAGGCCGGAGGAGGTCGGGAGGGGAAGATTGGCGGCGGGGATTGCGGCGGTGGTGGCGCGGCGTTCCCGGCGATTTCGCACATGGACGAGGGGCAACGGCCGGGAGGAGTGGCGGCGAGATCAGGGGAAGTTAATGCGCGTGACCGGGAAAGAAAGGGGGAAGAAATCACGGCGGATTTGGAGCTTGCCGCGGGCGCTAATGGCGGCGGGTGTGGCTCTGCGCGAGGAAGAAAGGGGAGGAGGAAGAAGGGGTCGCGAGCCGTCAGATTGCGATCTGATGGGGGCGGAGGAGATAGTGGTGTGGAGCGATGGTGGCCGTCCGATCCAATCGGACGGTGGGGGAGAGGGCGGGTGAGGGTGAGTGTGTGCGGGCCGAGCTGGGCCAAAAGCGGCTGGGCGCGGGAAAAATTAGGGTTGGGCCGGGGAATTCGACCCAAATCTAATTTAGGGAATTCTAATTGACTTTCCAATTGATTTAATTCCAGATAATTAAAAAGGGCTTTAGAAAATAGCAAAATAAATCCAAAACTTTAGAGAAAATTCACAGAAATTCCCTTATTTATTTTGGACTTAATAAAAATAGTTTCAACTTATAATTGGCAATAGTTTTTGCAAATAAATTGTTTTGGCTTTAAAAAAATACTTAGGAAAAAGCTTTTAAAATTTCAGAAAACTCTAGAATTTATTTAAAATTTTATTTTTCAGATCAAACCAAACAAAACTTCAGGAACTTCAAATAAATTTTACATTTTGACTTTGAAAACTTCAGAAATTCAAATAAGGCAATCAAACTCTTTCAAATTTCAGAAAATCCAATACTTTATTTTATTTTATTTTGGTAAAAGCACTTTGGGATGTTACAAGTAACTACATAATAAAGCATATATTAAACAACTGGTAACTGCTAATTCAAAACCAATTAATAGTAATTAATCAGTGTTTATCATATCCTGATTACACACTAGTCTACAGCTTCAACCACTGGTCTACAGTTTCGACCAGTGTATTTCGACTATATTATTTCAACCATACTAGTCTATGGATCCAACCACTATTTTTCGATCACTATGTTTTGACCATTTTATTTTGATCACACTGATCAATGGCTTCGACCATATTATTTCGACCACAGTGTTTCGACCACACTGGTCTATGGTTTTGACCATATTATTTCGACCACTGTGTTCTGATTACTTTATTTCGACCACACTGGTCTATGACTTCGATCATATTATTTCGACAAAGAGAAACGCACAGTTAGTAAAAGAAAAGTGGACTAGATTCACAACACGTTGATGTTTGCGCGTCGCAAGCCACAAGTCACGCAATTGCCACATGAAAATACGCGCGCGTACGTGCGTGTGTGTGACTTTGGTTATAGTCCTCCTCATATCATTTTATGCCATGTGTCACATGTTTCAAAAGGTAACAAGAACTCTACCTTATAAATTGCAATCACACCACTTGGCTAGGCAATATGGGATTAAACCATACATACTTTGGAATTTCAGGAATAAATGAGCCTTTACACTTATGGATCCAATTCTAATACTCTCTTCCTTTTCTCCAGCCGAGCCGTGCTGCCGCCGCCACCACTAGTCTCCAAGCATGCCGCCACTGCCGGTCCGCGTCGCCGCTGCCGGTATCCAAACCGCGCCACACCGGTGTGCTCGCGACAGCATGGCGCACCTTCGACTCGACACCGGTCTCCAAGCGGCGGCGGCGGCGGCGGCGTGGCTTCCACATGCGGCGGCGCATCCGGAGGATCTGCGGCGCGATAGGGGAGAGAGACCTCAAGAGGAGACACCGAAAGTAGGGGAGAAGGGGGCAATTGTGTTTTTGTGAAAATTTTGTGATGGAATATTCCCTTATAGTGTTGTTTTCTATATTTTTTTCAGCATTTTGGAAGCTATTTAGCAGTGAAGTTCTATTGCTAAGTTATTTCTCAAATTTCAACTTTTTATGATGTCAGTGACCTAATTGGCCTTTTTTAGAGAGAGAACAGAAATCTGAGGTTGATTAATACAATTTACACAGGAGCTTTCTTGCAAGCTGGAAGTCGATGTGTATGGATTTTCTGTTTTTTCTGAGTTGCAATAGTAGCAAGTGTTGTCACAAAGTTTACATGAGCGACTGATTCTATTCTATCTTCAATAATTTTACCGTAGAAGATATGCATGTACTCTTAACGTAATCCACTTCATGTATTATATCTAGGACACAAAAATCGTAAGAGATTGTTCAATTCCAATTCCTACAGGAATCGAGAAAGGTGTCATGGCTTCAAACGTACGTAAAATGTGCATGTGTTTTTAATCGAGATCTAGTACGTTAATGTTGTTCCACCAATCATAAAAGTAAGAGTAAATTATAATTTGCACCGCATAATTTGACACTCGTTGAGAAAAACAACAGGTTTGGGATTTCTTTGCACGTAACATGGAGTAATCTGACGAACGTTCCATTATACTTTGCACCGGGTGTTACCTTCTATTTCTCACGCGTTGATCAAATTAAACCATATCTTGCTTCATTACAGCTCTAGCACGAAATCAAATCTGCAATTGCTACTTAACCAAATTGGATTGCTTCGTAGTGCAAAAGTTCGTAATTAGGGCAAAAAAGATGGGACGTGGGTTGCTAGCCGATTTTTTGATGACCGCATGTGGCTCTGTTGCGAAAATATTGTAGCAAAATACTGTAGTTGATACGGTAGTATTTGGTATGTCCCATTCTTTCTGAATCGACCGGCTCAAATCATCGCAATATCACGACACTGTTGCTCTTTACCATTTCCTTTGCAACGTCAGTGGATTTGAATCCTTCCTAATGACGAAGATGGCAGCGTAGACTAGGGCCAAATGAACAACAAGAGAACGTCCAACATTTTTTTTTCTGATCTCAACTGAGTAGACGAGGTGGATGACCCAACGTATCTTTTTTCCTCCTCTTTTCCAGCGTGGACACCACCTCACCCACCCACGTGTCATCTGCCGGTGGGCCCAACCAGTCAGGTTTGCGGGTTGGTGGCAATACCTAGTGCAAAGGGCAATGCATTGTCGAACTATATGGTGTTATATGCAAAGAATGTCAAAACCTGGTGTTTTACACAACGAGAGTCAAATTAGGTGGCGCTAGGTGCAATTTACTCTAAAGTAAATTGACTATCTTCCGAGTTCTAAAAAGTGATGATAAGTTAGTGTCTGGACCCGGATTTGCTTCCAGGCCTTCTGTGTATTTTGAGCTAGTCCCGTAATCAGTAGCTAGCTCACACAACACAGTATCGATGAATACCATATCCATACATACGAACAAAGATAATAATTAAGATAAATAGACCACAAGGTCAAAGTCTTACATCCTGGGCCGGAAAGGCAAATTACAAATGAAGCCTTGCAGAGGAAAAGATAAATAGTTGTAGTAACTCTCAGGATATGTCTTATTCTAGCATAAAGCTAGTTTTCTCTAATATTGTAATTAATTTTCAAACCTATAACTTAGTAAGTATCACTTTAAATCAAAAGGGTATTTTGTGTGATCAATTATTCTCTTGACCATGTTTACCCAATATGATCACGTCCCTAGCGACCATGCTTAAACCAGCATGTTGCAATACCACCCAAAATGTCTCAATTTACAGGCGACCATGCTTAAACTAGCATGTCAGGTACCCAGCGACCGTGCTTAAACTAGCTTGTCGCAACCCACTGCGACCATGCTTAAACCAGCATGTCTCGTACCCAGCGACCGTGCTTAAACCAACACGTTGCAAATTTCAACAACCATGTTTACCCAACACCAGCACGTTGCAAATTTCAACAACCATGTTTACCCAACATGTTTAGTTCATAATTTTAAGTTAATAAAGCTAACCAGTGGTAGCGAACTTCGCATTTGCCCATAATCGAGGGCTCGACTATTCGAACATGTTTAAAACACTCTGCAGAGATTGTACAACTTTACCCACAAAAGATAACCATCTTATAATGTTCGTCTGACAAAGTTCCTTAGTGTGCAACTAAGTGATTACCACAAAGCTTTTCCTCTACCTAGCTTCAACAATAAACCCATTCCGACATGGTCTGCCCACAACGCTGGGACATGCCTTACACGAGGTCACACCTAGAATGATTCGTTACACCGGTTCACATTTTCAATGAGGGGCCATCTGTTGTTAGGGAGTCTTCGGCCCTTCTTCTATGCATAGTAATCAGGGGCATGTGTTTTCATACCAAGCTAGGTAGGTTAATTGGTCAGATCTATCACACACTAGACATGTGGTTGTATGACTTAGTAGGTGTGAATGGAACACATGATTGGTACATAATCAACTCAGGCGAGAAAAACTACCAATTCACTACGTGCACCTAGCATCAGTCTCAATCACTACTTGCTCAAGTCTCAACCATTTAAAAATATAATTTTCCTATTTCTAGTGGTAACCTATGTCACCACACTACAGTTCAAAGTATCCACGTTCACGTTGTGGCAATATTTATGTCATATTCATATTCATTTACTAAGCAGTTTCTAAACACAACTCATAGTCATTTTCATTTAGTCAAAGAGAGAGTTTACTTGAGTTATATATATATATATATATATATATATATATATATATATATATATATATATATATATATATATACACACACACACACACTTAGGGTGACAAAGTATTAGGTCGAGTTAATAAACAAGGAAGGGATTTATAGTGATAATCAACCTTAGAATAGCTAAGCATCGCCATTTAACATAGTCTTTCATAAATAGTAATAAGCATGCAAGTGATAATTTAAATCAAAAAATTTGTATTTAAAATGTAGGCTCAACATGATCAATGATAAATGCTTTGTCTTGCTCAAATATAGATATTTCTTGGTCTTGATCTTGACGACGTTTGAATCTATTTAACGCGAAAATGACAACTTCAAATAAATACTCGAAACAAATATAAATTCAAATTAAATTCAAATGAACTCCAAAAAAAATATTATTTTGATACTGTTGGAAATATCTTGAATTTAGATGAATTTAGAAATAAAATCATTTGATTTAGATTTAAAATGAGGGGGAACAAGCTCTCCAAATTTTGAACTGAAAAGAAAATCCAGAAACTTTTCTTTTTCATTATTTTTATTTAAGTAATTATACTCTACTTGTATTTTTTATTTCTTTTTTAATTAACTTTCTTAAGAAAAATGACGTGTGGCTGACAAGTGGGGCCATGATCATTTGGACCAGATCCACACGGTCGACTCATGGCAGGGAGGCCACTGGTTAGTGGCTCTTCGTCTACGGACAAGTCTAATTAACGCTTCTAAATGGTGGGGTTCACATGGTCATAGGCTCATAAACTAACTAAAGGTTTAATTAGATTTTCTATATGGTGTCGGGTCCACATGTCATACAGATACTAATGACACTTAGCTCTAACTAATTTCTGTTAATCCTTAATCCTCTGGGCCACACGTCAGCGACTCAAAGTGTCTTCTTCTTCCTTAAGCGAAACATAGAGGGGGGGGCAGAGGAACGCCATGGCTGGCCTCGGGCCAAGCTAGGTGTCGGCGTGGGAAGCTATGGCGGCGAACGGAGACACCCAAAATGGGTTGCGGCGGGACGGCGATTCCACCGGCGGCGACGGCGCCGACTAGGGCTGCGGCGACTACGACAGAGGCGACGGCAGCGCACTGTGCATGGAGGCTAACCCCAAAATGGCTATGCAAAGCTCGAAAATGATCCTGGCTTGAGCATCCATGCCACTAGGGGCGGTGATCCCGATGGGGCAGCGGCCATGTTCTCCACGGCAGCCTACGGCAGCGCGGCGAGGCACTAGGATGCGGCTGGGCTACGATCATCCAATCGAGCGCTTGGCTAGCATATTGGTTTAGCAAGAAGCTAGAACACATGGGAACGGGCTGGCTTACCGGGGAATGGAGAGGAGAAGGAGATCGAGTCGGCGACGAAGTTGCCGCTCCGGACCGGCGACGGGGACGAAGAGTGTTCCGGCCGCTCTAGCGCACGGAAGGGATGAAGAAGGGTGCGTTAGAGAAAGGAGCCCGAGGCGAACCGGATGCGCAAGATAACGGCGGCGGGGGCTCACCTCGATGGCGATAAAATGAGGGGCGGAGCCGGCGGCCGGCGTTGGAGAAGACGGCGAGAGTTTTGACTAACCGAATTTTAGTTGACTTAACCTCTCATTTCAACACCTTCTACTAATTAAATGCTAGCTGTCCAGAAATTTCTGCTTGTTGTCCAGATTTTTCTTCCTCCAGTTCCTGGCCGAAATTGGTAGCTTCAGGAGCTTCTAATCTTCACAAGACATCCAACACTTTCATTTTATAACTCTCATGGTTTACCCAAAACCAATCTACTCGGTTAACAACTATCTTTTGAAGAAGATGAGAGGGAAAACAATTTTCCAAATTCAGTTCGGAAGAAGGTGAGATAAGCAAGCTAAGATAGATGAGAAGTAAAATCTGAGAACTTACTTAAGATTTCCAGGAAAGCACTTGATATTTGGAAAGTAAGTTTTCAAAATATACTAGGGACGACCAAACTAGGGGTTTCTACGGTCAGTATGGCTCTGATACCAAACTCTGTGAGACCCCGGTTTATTAAACTTGTAATACTTAACCCTCCATTGGTTCTAGCATCACAAATAGAATAAACCGCGTCTCGATGAATATGTGCTTCCCAGAACATGCAGCACACATACATCATATCAAGCCTGCATCAATTCCATAAAACAGAATATAACAAGTCTACCAAAAAACATACATAAAATAAGTTATTACAACACAGCCGACCGGCCAAATGACAAGAGTAGCAAATAAGTAACAGCGGAAGCAAAAGTTGCCACAAGATGGCTTAAACCAAAAGACGACCGGTTAGCCACACAACACCACAGGCAACCGACCGGGGCCAAGCTAATCGCCCTTAAAGCGCCACAAACAACTCACAAAAGTGAGGCCCATCGGACTCACTATCATCCTCTGCACAAACACAAGCAATGCAGGTGAGTACAAAAATGTACTCGCAAGACTTACGAGTAACAAGCCTATACATAGCTACATGAAAGCTGTATTCAAAGGAATGCGGTTATATGGTTCTTTGGACGCACAAAGCAAGTTTTATTTGCAATAAGGTAATAGGTTGAACAGCAGTTTGTAAAATCTGTTTTTAAGCATTTAAAAAACAGCGAGTAAACATAAGTATCCAGTATCCACCTAGAAGTGACTTTCCCAAAAGCCACCACAACATAGCATGAATCCCTGATTCATACCAACCAACAAGTTTTAATTTTAAAAAGGTTGTAGTCTAACTCTTGAAAAGTTTATCCAAGCGTGTCCATAACCTAGGATGAGGCTATTCGAATAGTTTTAATCCCTGCAGGGGTGTACCAATGTACCCACACTTCAGACCGCCTTTTTGCCAAGCTATTAAGCACACTTCCTTTATTATGCCGGCATGGCTAAGTCCTACGAACCCTTTCCAATGGAATATGCTAATCAAGAGACGCACGTGTGGGGGTTAATCCTTAGTGATCTGCCGACGAAATATGGA
Organism: Ampelocalamus luodianensis; assembly: GCA_036346255.1. Taxonomy (NCBI): domain Eukaryota; kingdom Viridiplantae; phylum Streptophyta; class Magnoliopsida; order Poales; family Poaceae; genus Ampelocalamus; species Ampelocalamus luodianensis. Next base: position 53,006,279 of record CM070629.1, on the reverse strand, counting down.
TCACAAGGACCCATACGTGGAGCAGGACACACCGGCCTCGGCGGGTGTTCCTCTCCCCACAAACACGTCCATGTTGCATATAATCAAATATGCAACCCACCACGCGACTCATTAATTAACACAGCCCAAAGTACTCAGCTAAGAGAGGTCCCATATCCCTCTAGTGTGGTTAGCACGCACAGAATGCTCGGATAATAGATACTCACAAGTAGTTCGGTCCTTAATTGACCCGGGCACCATTCCATTCACACTCAAAAGATCACACCATCTTACCATTGTGCCCAAGTCTAAATTGTTTTCATTTTCAGTTTTAGTTTTGCAATTTAGACAAAGCACAAGGCTGAAATATACACATTATAATAGTTTGTGTGATCAAAGTTATCGACGAGTCGATAACCGCCCATTTCTACCGATAGCTAAGCATGGCTAAGCATAATGACACGTAAACTACTAAGTGACAAGGGTTCATCCAATAACCCAAAATCACGACAAGTAATCCTAGGCTCGTGAGTAGAGGATTAAACATTTCCTACTGATTATGCAACTACTGGGCCAACTATCGACAATAGTTTAAACAACATAGCAATGCATACATAGAATTTGCAAACAATATATTAGAATTTGAAAATAGTAGGAACAATATGATCAAATGAATGCTACATCTGCTTGCCTGGCTGAAGTGCAGGATCAGGCTGCTGTGGCTCAATATCAGCAATAAAATTCTCTTCGGAACCTAACACGAAAAGGCGATAAGCAAATAAGAACGAAGAACACCAAATAAATTCCAGCAACAAAAGACTTCCAAAACCAATGAAACTTACACAACAGCTAGGGAATGATTTTAGACAGAGATAGGAACAATAATCATACAATTTGGACTTAACATGCAAAAGATATGGATAAAATACCCTTTCTCAGCCTCAAAATCAATCTAATTAATTAATAGTACTGTTCATGACGAAATTTTCCAGAATGATCTAAGGTCTGAAATTTTTATAGCAGGTAGATTATGGCATCCTAACAATAGCAAAGTTGGATTTACTAAATTTGGAGTTATACACATTTACTTATGATTTTCCTAAGGTGTGAATCTAATGCAAGTCATTTTACAGAGTTATGAACATGCTCAAAACTTATTCCACATGAAAGTATACCAACAGATGAATTTAACAAAATTGATTTTGCACAAATTGGATTTATACAGAAAAAGATATGCATTTCTCAAGGTTAAAACCTATTTCTGGAATTTCCTAATGGCAGGAATCACATTATTTTAGTTTCAACAATTTCTGCTACTGACATATGCTCAAAACCATTTTTATAATAAACTTAGGTGATAACAAAATTTATTACAGTTGGAATTATCTAAAAAGCAGTTAAAATGAATTAGTTATGAGTTTCTAAAGTTTTTATATCATTTTCAGTTGTTAAATAAATACTTACCGATAAACAGACAAACTTAAACAAAAGAATAGGACGTGGACAATTTCCAACCCTCGATTTAAAATCCTACGGCTCACGCGCGCCGAAAACAGCGCACGCGCGCGAAACCTAAACCAAGCCCACCGTTGGATCAAGATCCAACGGCGCACACGAGTGTATGCATTCGGACGGTGCGGTTGCTTGGGCCAATCCCAGCCGCAGATCGGCAGATGGACGGTCCAGAGCGCACCAACAGTCGGAAAGTCCGATTGCGCACACGATCTCAGCCATTGATCGTAAGATCGACGGCCAAGAACGATCAAGGCATCCGGAGGGTCCGAATGCATACAAAGATCTGGGCCGCAGATCTAAAAACGAACGGTGGCCAAAGATCGAAGTTCAAAGAGAGATGCTGACACGTGGGACCGCATGTCAGTGACCTCAAGTCACGACCGCGAACGTTTAACCCACGTGCACAGTGCACTGGGCCCACTTGTCAGCGACTGAGAGTGGCGGTTTAGGACTAAATTAAAGCTTCTAAAGATTATCATTTAATAGATCTAAGAGAGACACTAATGACTCTTGGATTTTGATTTTAACCCCTCGGGCCCACAAGTCAGCGACCCAGAGGTAAATTCCGACAGCGATTAATGTCGACACATTAATTAATCAATGATTAAGCATTAATGATGTCGGAACAGCGCGGGATTGTGCCACCGGGTGATTTAAGAATGTTGGGCCCACTGGTCAGTGGCTCAACGACGTAGATTAAGACACCATTAATTAGCGAATGATTGGCAATCACCGCAATTAATATGTCCCGAACAAATGACCAAACAGAGTTTCTTGCCGCAAACTTCCGAGGAAGTTCAACGGCTCGTCGCGGCGACACCGGCGTGGCGGCGCCAACCAAGCACTAAAATGGAACCGCAATAGCGCCTAGAATCTAATGGTGGCATTCTCACCGGCGGTGAGGGACTAAAACGTCGGCTAGCCGGAAAATGAAAAAGGGAGCTTTACTGCTAAACACGAAAATAGCGAAAGCTCACCGCGATCAAGGAAGCGGGTGCGAGCCTCTAAGGACTAATAAGAAGCTACCTTGAAGAAGGAAGCTTCAGAGATGGCCGGAGAAGCTTGATCACGGAGGAAGCTCGCCGGACTTGGAGAAGAAAGATTGAAAATGACACCCTGAGCCAAATGAGTGATACCAAAGCATCAATATAGCCTCATAAAGGTCCACAGAAGCTACATGAGCAAGTAATTAGAGAATGGAGCACTCACCTGAGCTGAGGAAGAAGATGACCACTTTCGGCCGAATTTGAACAAACCCCAAATTGGACAATTCCTAAGAATCAAATCCAAAATTAAGTGAGGGGAAATGCTCAAAATAATAAAGAGATAAGGATAGGGCAAAGAAACATGATGGAGAACCACTGGAACACCAAGAACACCAGAGGAGCTCCACGGGTCAACAATGGCGACTTGCCATTCTTGAGGTGTTAAGCTCCAATACTATGAATGGAGCTTGATGGTGGTCTAAAGAAATACCAGGAAGTATTGAGAGTGCTTATAAGGCCTTGGAGGCATTAGGGTTCGCACCACAAGCCTTTCGGGCGGCAAAGCACAGAGCACAAGGTGCGGCCGACAAGGAAAAAGATAGTAGATGTGCATTAGGGTATGGCACAGCCGGATGTGTCTCCCACGACCCTCACTGTTGACTAGGGCGGCCGTAGGAAGCATGACAAGACACCCCCATGCCCTACACTGTGCTCACACGGCCGGAGGTTGAAGATGACCAGCGAAAAAGGCTCGGGCGATTCAGAGCCCCACGATCTTAATTGGATGGCTAAGATAGCGCCACGCCTCCGAGGTTTAAAACACAACGAAAAGATCGCGAGCCCTAGGATTAGAAATGAACGACTCAGATTGCCCCACGTTGCGAGCGTGATTTTCAACAGAGGGACAAGCGAGCGTTGGATTTTAATCCAACGGCTCCGATTCAAACTAACAACCGGAAGGTCCGAAGGTTCCGGCGCATCTGGGCGGTTAGATGGGGATCTAACGGTCGACATTCGCGCATGCAACCGGAAGGTCCGAATGGTTACACGCACGTGGGCCGCGCGATCAAGATCCAACGGTCGAGAATGGACGCGTGTTTTTAAAGAGAGGCTCGGTGCAGTTAGTTGACTGGACCGAGTCAATTGGCTCGAGCCCGAGTCTGACTCGAACCCAAAGCACAGTGAGACTAGGTTTTGATTTGAAATAAGAACAGAGACTTTGGAGTATTTATTTGAGGTAGCAAATTAACTCCAAAAATTAGGAAATTTTTACAGGAGCTTGCTAACTCAGATATCAACCTTGTGTAAAATTTTCAGAGGTCTTTATGCTGTGAATAAATCTCCAAAATTTCTGCAAGGCTCTGTTTTGAGGTTTGACTGAGAGTCAAACAGGTTTGACTGCCCCCTAAAAATATTCAAACAATTTCTAAAAATTGTGAAATTTTTCAGAGGGGCCACATACCATCCCAAGAACTTAGGAAAAATATTTCCAGAGGATGATCACAAAATTTGACAAGATTGTTTTTGGAATATCAAACTCTGGATCAAAAAGACTTGTGACTTTGTATTTCCATAACTTCTTACAACAGATGTTCAAAGTATACAGAAAATACATGATGTAAGAAAAAGTTTTAATTTCTTCCCATTTTCTTACATTTGAAAAACAAGTCCAAAATTGGGATGTTACAAAACCTCCCCCCCCCCTACAAGAATCTCGCCCCGAGATTCCGTTTACTCGGAGAAGAAGGATGGGTAATCTGCACGAAGGCGATCTTCGCGCTCCCAAGTTGCCTCATCTTCAGAATGGTTTGACCACTGGACCTTAAGGAACTTGATGACCCGGTTCCTTGTCCTCCGTTCAGATTCTTCGAGAATGCGAACAAGACGCTCATGATAGGTCAAATTCTCCTGCACATCGAGATTTTCCAACGGAGTTTCCTCAATTGGAACACAGAGGCACTTTTTCAAGTGTGACACATGAAACACATCATGCACACCCTCAAGTGAAGCGGGCAACTCCAATCTGTATGCAACAGCTCCAATCCTCTCGATGATGCGGTAAGGCCCAACATATCGAGGAGCTAATTTGCCCTTGATGCCAAAACGCTGATGACCCTTCAAGGGTGAGACCTTGAGATAAACAAAGTCATTGGGCTCAAAGCTCAACTCTCGACGACGACGATCTGCATAGCTCTTTTGCCTGGACTGGGCCACGCGCAGATGCTCACGAATCAGCTGAACTTGGCTTTTGGCCTCATTGATGGAATCTGGCCCGAAAAACTGACGCTCACCAGTTTCTGACCAGTTCAATGGGGTTCTACACCTCCTCCCATACAAAACTTCAAACGGTGCCACACCAAGACTAGCTTGGAAACTGTTGTTGTAGGAGAACTCTGCAAACGGCAAACACTTCTCCCACTTCTTCCCATAGGAAAGAACACAGGCAGGGAGCATATCTTCCAACACTTGGTTAACTCTCTCCGTCTGACCATCAGTTTGAGGATGATAGGCCGAACTGAAGGAAAGACGCGTGCCCATCGCCTCTTGCAGACTATGCCAAAAGCGAGAGGTGAAAAGAGAACCACGATCTGACACAATCGTTCGTGGCACACCATGCAAACACACAATGCGAGACACATAGAGGTCCGCCAGCTGACTAACACTGAGATTGGTACGCGATCGGCGAAAATGTGCTACCTTTGTCAATCGATCAATGACAACCTGGATAGCATCCTTCCCGGAAGAAGCACGGGCGCACCGTGATGAAATCCATACCAACGAATCCCACTTCCACTCAGTGCATCGTAGAGGTCAGCGGAGCTCGCTGGACGCTGATGTTCAGCCTTGACACGACAACACACGTCGCACTCGGCTACGAACCTGGCAATCTCGCGCTTCATGCGAGTCCACCAGAATCTCTGTCGAAGGTCTTAGTACATCTTGGTAGCTCCAGGATGGATAGACAAAGGAGAGTCATGGGCATCGCGGAGAATCAAATCTCGCAATTCTATGACCTTTGGAACCACAAAGCGCTGTCCAAACCACACAACACCATGCTCATCCTCAGAAAAACACTTAGCTGTCCCATCCTTGATGTTCTGCTTGATTTGGATCACACCAAAGATCATGCTCACTGGGCAGACTTGATTTGATCCACCAAGGTTGGTTGCACAACTAAGGTAGCAAGAGAGCCATGCTCAATCAAATCCAAATTAAGCCGCTGAAATTCTTCAAGAAGGGTAGGTTGTTGCTCTTGAAGTAACAAGGTATTGCAATACACCTTGCGACTGAGTGCATCGGCAACAACATTGGCCTTGCCCGGGTGATACTGAATGCCCATATCATAATCCTTGATCAATTCCAACCATCTCCTTTGCCTGAGGTTCAGATCTGGCTGGGTGAACAAATATTTCAAACTCTTGTGATCAGAATACACCTCACAACGGTTACCAATAAGGTAATGCCGCCAAATCTTGAGTGCATGAACCACTGCAGCTAACTCCAAATCATGGGTAGGATAGTTGAGTTCATGAGGCCGCAACTGCCTCGATGCATAGGCTACTACCTTGCCTTCTTGCATAAGAACGCAACCGAGTCCTTGCCGAGAGGCATCACAATAGATATCGAAGCTCTTATGCACATCAGGGAGAACAAGCACTGGAGCCGAAGTCAACCGCCTTTTGAGTTCTTGAAAACTCAATTCACAAGCAGAAGACCACACAAATTTCTTTTATTTCTTGAGCAATTCGGTCATGGGCTTAGCAATTTTGGAGAAGTTCTCGATAAAGCGGCGGTAGTAGCCCGCTAAACCAAGGAAACTCCTCACATCGGTGACTGACTTGGGCTGCCCCCAAGACAAAACATCACTGACCTTGCTAGGATCTACTGCTACACCACCTGCTGAAAGAACATGGCCCAAGAATGCCACTTCCTTCAACCAGAACTCGCATTTGCTGAACTTAGCATACAGCTGGTGCTCACGTAGCTTTCCCAATACAATCTGCAGGTGCTCAGCATGCTCCTCTTCACTCTTGGAGTAGATAAGAATGTCGTCAATGAAAACCACAACAAACTTATCCAAATACTCCATGAACACCGAGTTCATAAGATTCATGAACAAAGCTGGAGCATTGGTCAAGCCGAAAGACATGACGGTGTACTCGTAAAGGCCATAACGAGTAGTGAAAGCCGTCTTCGGAATATCTTCAGCCCTAATCCGGACTTAGTGATACCCCAACCTCAAGTCAATCTTGGAGAACACACAGGCTCCAGTCAACTGGTCAAAGTGATCATCAATCCGAGGCAAAGGATACTTGTTCTTTACCGTCACCTCATTAAGCGGACGGTAATCAACACACATACGCAGGGTCTTGTAATTCTTCTTTACAAAAATAACTGGACAACCCCAAAGAGATGAGCTAGGACGGATGAAACATTTTGCTTGAAGCTCACCCAACTGCTTCTTCAGCTCCTCCAACTCATTAGGAGGCATTCGACGCAGCGCTTTAGAAATTGGAGCAAGATCGGGTAGCAACTCAATGACAAACTCCAAGTCTCGAATCGAGGCATACCGAGCAAATCTTGGGAAGACATCCACAAAGTCACAGCATCAGGGCACATCCCGAATCTCCATGGTCGGCTTAGCTTCAAGGGCACAAAGATGTGGCCCTGCACTGCGGTGAAATCCCAACTTGCTCGCTTTGAGGGACTAGTGAGGAAAACCATCTTCCTGGCACAATCGATTTGCCCCAAGTGTTGGGACAACCAATCCATACCAAGAATCACATCCAGGCGCGCCGAGTCAAGCAAGATGAGATTCGCCAAGAATTCCACTCCTTCAATATTAATGGGAACGCCCCGGCATTCTTGATCAGCTCTCATTTCCGCTCCCGGAGAGCGAATAAGCAAAGGAATCCCCAAAGGAATAAAGTGAAGGTCACAATCAGCAGCAAATGATCTCAAAATAAAGGAATGTGATGCTCCAGAGTCAAACAACACTGTAGCAGGACGATAACTAACAAGGAACGTACCCAACACAACGTCGGGTGCCTCCTGAGCCTCCTCAGCCGAGATGTGGTTGACTCGACCACTCCCGACACTCTGCGTCTTCTGGATCACCTTCTGGTCAGGTGTGTGACCACTCCCGTGTCCTCCATTAGGACGAGGGGCCGCTCCAGTCCTCTGAGGGCAACTGCTAGCATAGTGGCCCTTCTTGTTGCAAAGCGGCGGTAACGCCGAGTCGGGTTGCGGGCGCAACTCGCTCTTCTGGTCGCAGTGCACGTGGTCAAACACGCTCTGCGGGGACGAGCGACCGGCACCGACGGCCTCGGCGGTGGTGAAGCCAAAGCACGAGCCCCTGGTGCTGGCCCAACACGGGGACGAGTGAGGCCGGCCTGTGCAGACCGATGGGCCTCCCACTTGCGCTTGCGGGACTCACCCAAAGACCTTCGCCTTGTGCTCACGACGATGGCCTTGTCAACCAAGGCACGAAGTCGACAAAGTCCACAATAGATAGCTTGTCCTGCGCCTCCTGACAAACCATCCATGAACTTCTCCTGTTTGGCCTCATCAGAGGCCACCTCACCCGGAGCATAACGAGCCAAGTGATTAAACTCGTAAAGATACTCCGATACAGAAACTCCTTCTTCTTGAGCTTCATCAGGCCATCGGGAATGTGGGCCCGACAGAAAGCAGATCGAAACTCATCCCACGAGACAACGTGGCCTGCGGGCTGCATGGCGAGAAAATTCTCCCACCAAGAGAGTGCTGCACCCTCGAGCTGATGGGATGCAAAGAGTGCCCGCTCCTGCTCCTGGCACTGAGCGATGTTGAGCTTTCGCTCAACCAGGCGCAACCAATCATCCGCGTCCAATGGGTCCTCAGACCGAGAGAAAGTAGGCGGCTGCGTACGGAGAAACTCCGCAAGCCCACCACGCGACTGGTGGCCACCACCTCCAGACCCTGAAGCACCAGCGGGAGTGGATGTGTTCCTCGCGATGACCTCCAGAATCCGGGTCTGGTCCATCCGATTCCGCTCGATCTGAGCCAGAACCTCAGCCATGGTCGGAGGAGGGGGAAGCTCCTCATCAGAACCAACCGGCTGACTGCTGCGGGTGGTTCTTGCCATCCTGTTCCACAAAAATAGGTTAAACACAACTCCGGAACAGGAGACAAAGAAAACAACTGACCACTCTACAAAACAATCTTTTAAAAGCTCAAGTAACAACATAAAACTGCAGTAAGATCATAATGATAATATCCATCTTCCTATTATGACTAGCTCGTATGGAAGAACGAGTAATCAATTTTCAGGAAGGCAATTTCAGGATATTAACTTCTGTTCGAAAACAACTAAGAAACAGGGTGAGAAATTTACTAAAGAAGGGTTAGACACTTAGCTATCTCATATCAATTCTTACCCTTTTATTCCCACAAATTTTAGTTGACTTAACCTCTCATTTCAACACCTTCTACTAATTAAATGCTAGCTGTCCAGAAATTTCTGCTTGCTGTCCAGTTTTTTCTTCCTCTAGTTCCTGGCCGAAATTGGTAGCTTCAGGAGCTTCTAATCTTCACAAGACATCCAACACTTTCATTTTATAACTCTCATGGTTTACCCAAAACCAATCTACTCGGTTAACAACTATCTTTTGAAGAAGATGAGAGGGAAAACAATTTTCCAAATTCAGTTCGGAAGAAGGTGAGATAAGCAAGCTAAGATAGATGAGAAGTAAAATCTGAGAACTTACTAAAGATTTCCAGGAAGGCACTTGATATTTGGAAAGTAAGTTTTCAAAATATACTAGGGACGACCAAACTAGGGGTTTCTACGGTCGGATGGCTCGATACAAACTCAGTGAGACCCGGTTTATTAAACTTGTAATACTTAACCTCCATTGGTTCTAGCATCACAAATAGAATAAACCGCGTCTCGATGAATATGTGCTTCCTAGAACATGCAGCACACATACATCATATCAAGCCTGCATCAATTCCATACAACAGAATATAACAAGTCTACCAAAAGACATACATAAAATAAGTTATTACAACACAGCCGACCGGCCAAATGACAAGAGTAGCAAATAAGTAACAATGAAGCAAAGTTGCCATAAGATGGCTTAAACCAAAAGACGACCGGTTAGCCACACAACACCACAGTGGCAACCGACCAGGCCGCCAAGCTAATCGCCCTTAAACCGCCACAAAGACAACTCACAAAAGTGAGGCCCATCTGACTCACTATCATCCTCTGCACAAACACAAGCAATGCAGTGAGTACAAAAATGTACTCGCAAGACTTACGAGTAACAAGCCTATACATAGCTACATGAAAGTCAGTATTCAAAGGAATGCGTTATATGGTTCTTTGGACGCACAAAGCAAGTTTTATTTGCAATAAGGTAATAGGTTGAACAATGAGTTTGTAAAATCTGCTTTTAAGCATTTAAATAACAATGAGTAAACATAAGTATCCAAGATTCACCTAGAAGTGACTTTCCCAAAAGCCACCACAACATAGCATGAATCCTCGATTCATACCACCCAACAAGTTTTAATTTTAAAAGGTTGTACTCTAACTCTTGAAAAGCTTATCCAAGCGTGTCCATAACCTAGGACGAGGCTATTCGAATAGTTTTAATCCTGCAGGGTGTACCAATGTACCCACACTTCGCATCGCTTTTTGCCAAGCTATTAAATACACTTCCTTTGGTATGCCAAGACGGCTAAGTCCTACTGAACCCTTTCCAATGGAATATGTTAATCAAGAGACGCACGTATGGGGTTAATCCTTAGTGATCTGCCGACTAAATATGGATCACAAGGACCCATACGTGGAGCAGGACACACCGGCCTCGGCGGGTGTTCCTCTCCCCACAAACGCGTCCATGTTGCATATAATCAAATATGCAACCCACCACGCGACTCATTAATTAACACAACCCAAAGTACTCAGCTAAGAGAGGTCTCATATCCTCTAGTGTGGTTAGCACGCACGTAATGCTCTGATAATGATACTCACAAGTAGTTCGGTCCTTAATTGACCCGGGCACCATTCCATTCACACCCAAAAGATCACACCATCTTACCATTGTGCCCAAGTCTAAATTGTTTTCATTTTCAGTTTTAGTTTTGCAATTTAGACAAAGCACAAGGCTGAAATACACACATTATAATAGTTTGTGTGATCAAAGTTATCGACGAGTCGATAACCGCCCATTTCTACCGATAGCTAAGCATGGCTAAGCATAATGACACGTAAACTACTAAGTGACAAGGGTTCATCCAGCGAATCCAAAATCACAGCAAGTAATCCTAGGCTCAGTAGTAGAGAATTAAACATTTCCTACTGATTATGCAACTACTGGGCCAACTATCGACAATAGTTTAAACAACATAGCAATGCATACATAGAATTTGCAAATAATATATTAGAATTTGAAAATAGTAGGAACAATATGATCAAATGAATGCTACATCTGCTTGCCTGGCTGAAGTGCAGGATCAGGCTGCTGTGGCTCAATATCAGCAATAAAATTCTCTTCGGAACCTAACGCGAAAAGGCGATAAGCAAATAAGAACGAAGAACACCAAATAAATTCCAGCAACAAAAGACTTCCAAAACCAATGAAACTTACACAACAGCTAGGGAATGATTTTAGACAGAGATGGGAACAAGAATCATACAATTTGGACTTAACATGCAAAAGATATGGACAAAATACCCTTTCTCAGCCTTAAAATCAATCTAATTAATTAATAGTATTGTTCATGACGAAATTTTCCAGAATGATCTAAGGTCTGAAATTTTTATAGCAGGTAGATTATGGCATCCTAACAATAGCAAAGTTGGATTTACTAAATTTGGAGTTATACACATTTACTTATGATTTTCCTAAGGTGTGAATCTAATGCAAGTCATTTTACAGAGTTATGAACATGCTCAAAACTTATTCCACATGAAAGTATACCAACAGATGAATTTAACAAAATTGATTTTGCACAAATTGGATTATACAGAAAAAGATATGCATTTCTCAAGGTTAAAACCTATTTCTGGAATTTCCTAATGGCAGGAATCACATTATTTTAGTTTCAAAAATTTCTGCTACTGACATATGCTCAAAACCATTTTTATAATAAACTTAGGTGATAACAAAATTTATTACAGTTGGAATTATCTAAAAAGCAGTTAAAATGAATTAGTTATGAGTTTCTAAAGTTTTTATATCATTTTCAGTTGTTAAATAAATACTTACCGATAAATGACAAACTTAAACAAAAGAATAGGACGTGGACAATTTCCAACCTCGATTTAAAATCCTACGGCTCACGCTACCGAAACAAATAAGCGCCGCGCGAAACCTAAACCAAGCCCACCGTTGGATCAAGATCCAACGGCGCACACGAGTGTATGCATTCGGACGGTGCGGTTGCTTGGGCCAATCCCAGCCGCAGATCGGCAGATGGACGGTCCAGAGCGCACCAACAGTCGGAAAGTCCGATTGCGCACACGATCTCAGCCATTGATCGTAAGATCGACGGCCAAGAACGATCAAGGCATCCGGAGGGTCCGAATGCATACAAAGATCTGGGCCGCAGATCTAAAAACGAACGGTGGCCAAAGATCGAAGTTCAAAGAGAGATGCTGACACGTGGGACCGCATGTCAGTGACCTCAAGTCACGACCGCGAACGTTTAACCCACGTGCACAGTGCACTGGGCCCACTTGTCAGCGACTGAGAGTGGCGGTTTAGGACTAAATTAAAGCTTCTAAAGATTATCATTTAATAGATCTAAGAGAGACACTAATGACTCCTGGATTTTGATTTTGACCCCTCGGGCCCACAAGTCAGCGACCCAGAGGTAAATTCCGACAGCGATTAATGCCGACACATTAATTAATCAATGATTAAGCATTAATGATGTCGGAACAGCGCGGGATTGTGCCAGCGGGTGATTTAAGAATGTTGGGCCCACTGGTCAGTGGCTCAACGACGTAGATTAAGACACCATTAATTAGCTAATGATTGGCAATCACTGTGCAATTAATATGTCCTGAACAAATGACGAAAACAGGAGTTTCTTGCCGGCAAACTTCCGAGGAAGTTCAACGGCTCGTCGCCGGCGACACTGGCCGCGGCGGCGCCAACCAAGCACTAAAATGGAACCGCAATAGCGCCTAGAATCTAATGGTGGCATTCTCACCGGCGGTGAGGGACTAAAACGCCGGCTAGCCGGAAAATGAAAAAGGGAGCTTTACTGCTAAACACGAAAATAGCGAAAAGCTCAGCTGCAGTCCAAGGAAGCGGGTGCCAGAGCCTCTAAGGACTAATAAGAAGCTACCTTGAAGAAGGGAAGCTTCAGAGATGGCCGGAGAAGCTTGATCACGGAGGAAGCTCGCCGGACTTGGAGAAGAAAGATTGAAAATAACACCCTGAGCCAAATGAGTGATACCAAAGCATCAATATAGCCTCATAAAGGTCCACAGAAGCTACATGAGCAAGTAATTAGAGAATGGAGCACTCACCTGAGCTGAGGAAGAAGATGACCACTTTAGTAGAATTTGAACAAACCCCAAATTGGACAATTCACGAGAATCAAATCCAAAATTAAGTGAGGGAAATGCTCAAGATAATAAAGAGATAAGGATAGGGCAAAGAAACATGATGGAGAACCACTGAACACCAAGAACACCGGAGGAGCTCCACGGTCAACAATGGCGACTTGCCATTCTTGAGGTGTTAAGCTCCAACACGTGAATGGAGCTTGATGGTGGTCTAAAGAAATACCAGGAAGTATTGAGAGTGCTTATAAGGCCTTGGAGGCATTAGGGTTCGCACCACAAGCCTTTCGGGCGGCAAAGCACAGAGCACAAGGTGCGGCCGACAAGGAAAAAGATAGTAGATGTGCATTAGGTATGGCACAATGATGTGTCTCCCACGACCCTCACTGTTGACTAGGGCGGCCGTAGGAAGCATGACAAGACACCCCCATGCCCTACACTGTGCTCACACGGCCGGAGGTTGAAGATGACCAGCGAAAAAGGCTCGGGCGATTCAGAGCCCCACGATCTTAATTGGATGGCTAAGATAGCGCCACGCCCGAGGTTTAAAACACAACGAAAGATCGCGAGCCCTAGGATTAGAAATGAACGACTCGATTGCCCCACGTTGCGGCGTGATTTTCAACAGAGGACAAGCGGCGTTGGATTTTAATCCAACGGCTCGATTCAAACTAACAACCGGAAGGTCCGAAGGTTCCGCAAGATCCGGACGGTTAGATGGGGATCTAACGGTCGACATTCGCGCATGCAACCTAAGGTCCGAATGGTTACACGCGACGCGGCCGCGCGATCAAGATCCAACGGTCGAGAATGGACGCGCGTTTTTAAAGAGAGGCTCGGTGCAGTTAGTTGACTGGACCGAGTCAATTGGCTCGAGCCCGAGTCTGACTCGAACCCAAAGCACAGTGAGACTAGGTTTTGATTTGAAATAAGAACAGAGACTTTGGAGGATTTATTTGAGGTAGCAAATTAACTCCAAAAATTAGGAAATTTTTACAGGAGCTTGCTAACTCAGATATCAACCTTGTGTAAAATTTTCAGAGGTCTTTATGCTGTGAATAAATCTCCAAAATTTCTGCAAGGCTCTGTTTTGAGGTTTGACTGAGAGTCAAACAGGTTTGACTGCCCCCTAAAAATATTCAAACAATTTCTAAAAATTGTGAAATTTTTCAGAGGGGCCACATACCATCCCAAGAACTTAGGAAAAATATTTCCAGAGGATGATCACAAAATTTGACAAGATTGTTTTTGGAATATCAAACTCTGGATCAAAAAGACTTGTGACTTTGTATTTCCATAACTTCTTACAACAGATGTTCAAAGTATACAGGAAATACATGATGTAAGAAAAAGTTTTAATTTCTTCCCATTTTCTTACATTTGAAACACATGTCCAAAATTGGGATATTACAGATACCTAGTTGAGCCTCTAGCATAATTCAAACATCCAAACTAAGACAGCAAACAAGAAGGGGCAAAGCCTTCGCTTCAACACTGTAGAATGCTTGCATGGCATTGGGAAAAGAAAAGGGTAATCCATTGATTTAGTAGTAACATTGTAACAATTACACCATTATGCAGAATACAATGTACAGGTTGAGCTTTCTTTACTCTATGACATTATGATACAAGTCACATGTACATACATTTTTGCTAGGTGAGGGTTAGTGCATACACTAGAGGCAGGGCCTCCCCTCCTATAGCTATACCGAGCTTCCGATGAAATATTTGCTGAAAACTTCCTCATCATTGCAATGCATAGCCATGACCTTGTAGACTTCGATCATCAGCTTTGGGAATCGGCTTGAGAAATAGCGATCAAATCCCTCCGGCAGTGACCCAAGTAACTCCTGAAATTTATTTTTATTTTTGTTAAAAAGTTAGCTTCTGAGATGACGTGTGCATGATAACATAGAGCTGGCCTCACTGGGGAACAGTTTGTAATCAAACATAATTTATCTGAAGACTGCCATAGAACATTTACAGTTATATTTTCCATAAATGTGAGGAAAAAAAGGATATATCTTAACTCCTAAGAGGTTCCACCGGTAGTGTCCTTGTGCGAAAACAAGGACTGTACAATCAAAATAATGGTAGTCAAATGAACCTTCCTAGTTAAGTAGAATGTTACGTAAAAAAATCCAGAAAAAAAAAAGAATTTGTCAAAATTATCTGTCTTAGCAGCATCTAATAAAACATCCATGAATGCATCTCACTTCTATGTTCTATGTTGCTAGGAATGTGCGTACCATGTTACCATATCCGTCCTAGTGTTTTTCTGCAAACTCCAGTACTACTGCCAACTACTTTTAGGTTCTCTAAATAATTGACATGCAAACCTACCTCAACTTTCCTCTTACACATTCAATTCTGCAATTACAAAGCATGTCTTGGTATACTCCAGTACAACATCACAGGCTTGTAGAACTCCACTATACCAGTTTGACGAACAACCAACCAACCAACAATTTAAGCTGTATGCAGACAACATAAAACAAAAGCAAATGCAACAAGAGGTGCAGCACAACAAACCTTGAGATCAGCTGTAAGCTCTCTGTAATGTCCTGACTTATTTCTGATCAACCTCAGAAGGTCACGAGTGGACTCAAAATTATATTTTCTATAACGACCCATGTCTGCAACCAGGGCAGCGTCCAATTTTTCTCCCCATTTTCCACCAAACGCTTCATGCCCTATGCTTTCCAAAGCATTTATGAGGTCAGTTTCACTGGTTTTCTCAATTCTGTCACTGGTATCTCGTAGAAATGAAAGGCGCAGCTCAGGGGTCCAGAAAAGAGGATGATGCATCACATACACTGCCGTTGGTCTGTTAACATCAAAAGTGCTTTTCAGTAAAAACAAGAAGCCATACATAACCTATGCGTTCAGGGCTGCAAGGGTGTGCATGGCCTTAGCTCTTACCTCATCTCTGGAATTGGGTGTAACAATTGGGAAATAAGATGTACAGCTTCTGGTATGTAATCCACTACGAAGAGATCAAAGTGATTGTTTATAATGTTCATGTCCCGTTCATAGTACTCACCAAAAGGATGCTTGCCTTTCGTTATACAATAGAAAATGAGGCATCCCAAACTAAATAAATCGATTGCACGAGTCTGGCGACCATGACGAAGCTGTTCAGGTGCTTGCCAACCAGAGCTCCCAAATCCTGCAGTACATTGTCAAGGATTAAACTGCTAGTTAAAAAGTAAGAAAGTGTTACTATGGTAAAATCACATGCACCTAAGAAATTGTGCCATAAACAACATACAAAAAGCATTTCGTAATATTGCATCTCTGCAAGCGACTTCAAACTTTCTTACCGGTGCCATGATGGCTAACAGAAGTCATATCCTCTTGCAGGAGCTTACTGATGCCCATATCTGAAAGCTTTGCTCTCATAGGTCCTTCCTTGCTTATTAATACATTCTGAGGCTTCAAATCACGATGTATAATTCCCAAACTATGCAAATGCACAACACCAGCAACAACATCTCTGCATAAGAAAATTCACAATATCTGAGTGATTCTACAAGCACATCAGAAGATGCACATGCCAAGATAGCAGCAAGAATAAGAAGGGCACATAATTACAGACATTACCAATGTTTTAAATAGCAAGTGGCAGAAGCATAGAGGCAAAGTGTTTTTATAGCGAATAGCAGACAGTGGCAATATAGCGGGCATGACAAGCTAATCTATGTGTGTAAATATGATGTTACCCAATTAATCAATCTCAAAGTGAGCATCAAACACATATCAGTGTTATGGCGCCACAACTGTGCACAGCCTCTACTGCAGCCACTAGGTAGTGGCTGCTACAAACTGTAGCAGTGCTATAGTATGCTATTTAAAACAGTGGGTGGGTATTAGAATTAAAACTCCACATTTATCCTGGAGGCAGGCATAGCACATCATTTCATTGGTATTCTCAAGGCAGTATGCCGATATGTCCAGATGATGGCTTTACGAAAAGGTGCTGAAATTACTATCATAGCACGCAACATAGGGCAAACCATAGCACCTAATCAACATTTCTAGTGGAGAATATAAAGGACACCATTCAAAATACCTCATCAGCTTTAGGAGTTGTGCCGAAGGAAGCCCATCCTGCCTCCACAGGTCTACATCTATTCCCTCAACATTTTTGAAAATGATGGATTTGAGTGTTGTTGGATTAGATCAGCCAGGCTGCAGCGGCACCTCTCAAGGGAGATATAAACAAAATCATTGTCCCGTTCACAACCATACAGTCTAACAATATTAGGATCCCGATCAGATGCAATAAGATTTTGCATCTCTTTAAGGGCTATATCATTGTGAGAGCGCAGCAGGCGTTTCACCGCAACATCACGACCATCATAGGAGCCCTCAAAGACAACTGTGCCATTGCTCCCTTTACCAATTTCTTTATTGTAAACATGAAGTTTACCAATCTGACGTCCATCAAGGCCATCAGGGAGTTCCATATTTGTAAATGGGTAAGTTTCATTATATGGTGTTTCAGTTGATCTGCCAGTTTCACTGCTCTCTTTGTCAGAAGCTGAAAAGATCTCAGTGCTATTGACAAGTCCATCTTTCTTCCGTGTTTTTCTTCTCTTAGAAGTTCCCTCTGACTTTCCTCTAAGGTCCATCGATTTTTTGTCACGCATAAATGGCTTCATAAGCTGAGTCACGAATTTCCTGCAAGACATGCCTGCATAGGCCAAGCTCGCAACACAAGCCACGACCACCAATAAGGGGAGAGCAGGGAATAACCATATGTAAGTATTTTTAGTGAACAAGTTGGTTACTTCAGGATCAGCAGAGATGAAATGACCTAGAACACCTTCAACAGTTTGATTTTGAGCACCATCCAAGACCACATTAGGCTTGCCAGCATTTTGTGGTGACTTCCTCAAGGTTTCAAGTGGTCTTAGAGCATCAGCATAATCCGTGGAGGTAACTTTGTTCACATCTCTCAAGACAATTGCATTAGCTGAACTCGAATCAGGTAAAGCAAGTTTAAGTGGTACACCCTCAGTTTTAATGCATGGAATATTTCCTCGCAGACAGGATGATTGGTTAAGCATATCTGGGTGGCTGTATTTCACATAGTAGCTTGCAGAGAAAGAAGTTCTTGTCCAGTTAAACAAATGTTCACCAAGTTCTGATGCACTGAGAGAATAATCAGTTCGCACAACCACTATGATATTACCACTGCTGCCACTTCTACCAGCATCTAACTTGGATGGTGTTTCTTCAACCAGGGGTCTTCCTAACTCATGCAATGTGGCTGGCAAGCTATGCTTGTAAATGATCTCACCACTATCAGCATCAACCGCGAAGATAGTTGAAGCTTTTGATCCAATAGTAACAACAGAATCCCGTATGTATGGAGTTCTGGTGATAAACTCTTCCAGTTTCCAGGGAAGTTTCTACAGGAATAAGCCATGGATGAGCAACAAAAGAATTTTAGAAAGAATTTGGAGAACTAGCGCGCTTGTGCAAAGCATACCACATTGGTGCCATTATAAACTTCTACAAGGCCAGACTCATCCGCAGGATATATGACATAGCTCAAACCAGGGCTTGCGGTAGTAATGTGCTTCAAAAGAGGCGGTCCTGTGGAGAACTGCCACAGAGGAGATTGTGATAGACTGTCCACAAGCTGAATCGTACCATTGTCGTAAAATTGAAGTACGGAGCTGTTCACAAAATCAACCAAAGAAATTCCAGTCAATCACAGGGCCAATCTGAAAGTTGGTCGTAAAACTGAAAATTCAAATGCCGATACAAAGTGAAAAAGTAACGTGATGACCATTTAACCCATAGTTCAATTTACACCATAAATCCCAAACTAAAACAATACAGTATAGCTTATCAGTAGCTAATCCGGAAACAGACTCAACAGCATATTACATAATACCTCCCGCTTTGGAAACAGAAGTGCAAAAGCTGCTTCCTTCCACTCCAGAGGTACACTGGAACCAAGCAAGGCCCCATCCATGGACTAGTACTACCAAGATCTATCTGAACACACGATAGCCCTCGGTGACACACAAGAACCAGCATGTACAACCATCAATTATACGTAGCCTAAGCAGCTTTCCTCTTTCCACGCTCAATTGCAGCACAAAACTCTCGAAAAGGAATTGCACCACGAAACATTTTGGTCTAAATTGCAGCACGAAACACGAACAACCGAAAAGCAGCTAACGAATGACTAAGAAAGCCCTCTTCTAGCTCCAAGGAATCTTCCAGAGCCTAGCAGGAAGCCATTTACTCCCTCCCGTGCGGCTCCAAATCCCCAAGCATAAAGGGAGGCTAGGCAGCTCCTTTCCTTCTGCAGACGCCAATACCAATTCACGTCCCAAGAAGCCAAGAGCAAAAAGCCTACACAGCATCGCAACAGGAGGGAGGGGAACTCAGCGAAGGGGCCAAGAGCTCACCCTATGTGGGCGTCCGTTGTCTCGATGACCGCGTTCGTCGGCTCCGAGCGGAACCGCGGCGGCCTGGCCAGGAGCTCCCCGGGCGGCGGCGCGGCCACGATCTCCGTCGAGCGCCCCTCATCCCCTCCGCCTCCGCCAGGGAGCGCGAGGGGCGGGGCGGCGGCGCCGTCGTCGAAGCGGACCCCAGGAACGGCGAGCCCCACGAGGAGGACGAGCCTGAGGAGGACCCGGCGGAGCGACCTCATCGCCATCGTCAGTTCGTCACCGGCGGCGACGAGGCCGAGAGGGCATGGAGTGGGATTAGGGTTTGTGGGCGTTGCTTCGCGAGGAAGGAGAGGAGGCTTCTCGAACCGATCTGACTAGGAGGAGGAACAAGAGGGGAAGCGACGGCGCCGCGGAGACTGGCCGGAGCGGAGCGGAGCGGGATTTGCTGCGGGTGCATCACAGTTTGCGGCCGTGCGGGACAGCCGTTGGGATCTCCCGCGTCGTCGAGGCACAAATCTTAAAGCACAGGAAGGGGTAGAAATAGATAGATGGAATGCACCGTTAATTTGTGCTGTAAAATGTGTGCAGCTCTCATCTCAAAAAAAAAAAAATTGCAGCTCTCTAGGGGTGAAGCATAGAAAGCACACATTTCGAATAACAGTAGCTAACAAAAAAAAAATGCAAATGTCGTCGTTGGGTAATTCCATTAACATTCACTCTACAGGACTAGGAGTGGATGAACCGATGAAATAATATTTGGAAATAAAGTATCTTGTTATTATACAGTGTTGGTGCCTAGGGTTTGGAGGGGAAGATGTAGGGGCGAGAAAGAGAGGACAGAGGGGATGGGGATTGAGTCGGGAATAATATGGGCGACTGAGGGGCGAATCGGTGGTGGTGAGGGGGTTTTGTGGAGTGGCAAAGGTGGGTAATTATCTCTCAACTTCAAGGGCATTTCGATAAAGGAGTTGCTGCTCCTTGCGGGGAGCTGGTGGAAGGTTGCTCTCAAAAATTGCACTACGGGCTGCTCCGCTCCCGGTTGCTTCAACTCCAAAAAATTTGTGGAGTAACCCCGTTTGGCACAGCTCCACCCACTCCAACTATGAAGCTAGGAGTTGGAGCCAGGCCCTGTTTGGTATGGCTCTGCTCTAAGTTTTACAGCTCCAACTCCAGTTTCACTCTTAGATCCACTCCTATAAGAAGTTGGAGCAGTCTGAGTTAGTGTTTGGTTAGAAAATTGGCTCCAACTCTAAAAATAAGAAGGACCATTGTAAAAAGACTGCACTACCCTTGTTTTGTGACTTAGTAACCTTTTTTTATTGCTTAACTTATAATAGCTTAACTTATAACGTTTTTATTTTTATTTTTTGGTCATGTTATGCCTTATAGTGCTATCTTTTTCACCCGTATTCAAAAAATTTACTTGAAAAGAAATTAAATACAGCATCCATAAACATACAAAGTTCATAACACACACCAATAGCAACAAACGCGTGAATGATTCAGAAGTAATAAAAGAGCAAAGATAGCCACACCGGGTGCATTCGACAAAAAAATATGTCCAGAACTAATTTACCATAACAATAACAAGAAGCCATATTAGAGTCAACATGAACATCGTTGCAGCAACTTTCTGAATATGATTAACTTTTACATAGTGCTGGAATTGAAATCAATCCAACCCAACAGCTCAAACCAGACAAAGAGCCTCAGCCCGACACCAATTTCACAACAATGATAAGAACATTAAGTGCTATCAGGGGCATCCTCAGAAACTGTGTGGCGTAGATGAGCCCCACGATCTGGCATTTCAACGACTGTGTTTGCCCATTTCCTGAAACTTCAGACATGCTCCATCCCCTGGGCGCAAGAAAGTGGTCTTCATTCAGTATCGCCAATGCATTTGCAAGAAGCAAAAAACCCTCTAGCAACGTCCACAAGCCCATCTCTGCATATCATAGCTATGTTAGTTCTAAATTTGCTTCTTACCTGCCACCGATCATCAGACCATCATAGCTAAAGTAACAGGTTACTCCATATTCATGGATTGAACATAGCAAGTAAACTACAAGGTTCCCACTGAGCAAGAAATCTATGATACAGGACTCCTTATGGGCAAAGCATCACGACGCCAGTGAAGTGACCAATGCCGATAATTTGCATATTAGATAGTAAACCACTATACCACATCTAGCTTATTGTCTAATTAGGGAATTTGTAATTAAACAACGAAGGAACAATTCAAGGGCTGAACAGCTAGGATCCCCTACCCACTCAACCCAACAGATCATCTATACACCGAAGTCTCGCAGATATCCCAGACCAAAGCATCAAAAGCAAGCCTATAAACTTCAACAAGCAGGATCTAGATCGGTTTGTGCAAAGAAAGCCTACTGGTCGGGGGGAGGGGAATCAAGGAGAGAGGAGAGGATAAGAGGGCGAGAGGCAGGTGTAGGACGTCACCTTGCGACGGGAACGGCGCTGGATCTCGCGAGGGGTCACTCCGACAGGCGGGGAGGCTCACCGGCCGCGGAGACGCGAGGTGGGGGGCGCTACCTGCTCGATATTGCTTCCGGGGAGGAAGACGCTGGGGAGATCATGTCGGGGAGGAAGTCCAGGGGAGACGGAGTTTGGCAGCGAGGAATCCGGGGGGAGCGAGTCCGGCGGTGAGGGATCCAAGGGTGAGGGAGTTCAGCGGCGCGGGTCTCCAAGTCGGCAATGAGCATCTTCGGCCGGCGGCGCCTAGGGTTTGGAGGGGAAGATGTAGGGGCGAGAAAGAGAGGGCAGAAGGGATGGGGATTGAGTCGGGAAGAATATGGGCGACTGAGGGGCGAATCGGTGGTGGTGAGGGGGTTTTGTGGAGTGGCAAAGGTGGGTAATTATCTCTCAACTTCAAGGGTATTTCGATAAAGGAGTTGCTGCTCCTTGCGGGGAGCTGGTGGAAGGTTGCTCCCAAAAATTGCACTACGGGCTGCTCCGCTCCCGGTTGCTTCAACTCCAAAAAATTTGTGGAGTAACCCCGTTTGGCACAGCTCCACCCACTCCAACTATGAAGCTAGGAGTTGGAGCCATACCAAACAGGGCAAGATGTGTTTCGCATCGGCAAAACCAGCCGCGGCAAGAGTTTTTGGCACTTTTTGGCATACGCAATAGTAAAACTAGCCCTCCGCGCCCATCAAAGGCAAAAACAACATATTGTCCGTGCCTTAGAGGACCAGATTTGCTGAGAACGAGATATATGGCAAATCCGGCCCCAGGGAAATAGAAATAGGTATTTCCGGTCCCAAAGGGCATGGCAATGTATTTCCAACTACTAGAGGCGCGGAAATAAGTATTTTCGGTCTCTCTCTTCCAAAAAAGACATTCTCTCTCTTCTAGAAAAGACATGTTGTAGGAATTTCTAAATATGGCAAATGAGCCTCAAAAATTATAAAAAAAAAATTGTGAGAGCTACTGACACAGTGTATCTGCTTGTGTAATCTTTCCAAAATTTTATATGTTCTGCATTTTTCTCGATAATTCTTTTAAGGATACTATTTGTAGAAATTTCTAAATATAGCAAATGATCTCAAAAAATTATGAAGTTTTTTTAAGCCTCCTCACACAACGTACTTACTTGTGTAATTTTTTTCAGAATTTTATATATTTTGTATTTTTCTCAAAAATTCCTTTAAGACTACTGTTTGTATGGAAATCAAATAATCGATTTGAGAAAAAATTTAAAAACATACTCAAAATACTTTCACATTTATTCTCAATATAATTATTTTTATATTTTTTAATGTTACAATTGAGTGATCAGATCAGACAAAACCAAAAATCGTAGATAGTAAAAGTAGTAGTACGATTAGTACTACTCGGAGCACGAGGAAAAATAGTATTGGTACCCGAAGTCAACCAAGATGTAGAGGAAATCATACTCCAACTTCACGACAACATTCCGATACGATTTTTATCTTCTTTATGGAGACTGCGATGAGAATAGGGTAAAGGTGAAGGTAAAAAAAAAATTCATTCCTCCAATTTTTTTCACGTGGTCGGCCGCCTAGCCCGCCCCTACTGATCAGATCAAACTTTCATTGTCGCATACCGGCCAAGATGTCACGAAATCATTCAAACAAATTTTTTCCAGCTGAAATCACGTAATTTTCATTCCAAAAATGTATTAACACATGTACTAAAATTTTTTCACAAATGTTTACACATGAAATCACGATGCAGCATAGCCGGGGAAGGGGGTATTATCACTTGTACCCCCGATCAAATAGGATATTCTTTGTTAATTTATCGGTTTAATGTGGATGATATTCTTTAATATTGTATTGTACCACATACTAGATAAGTTGCAGAGACACCTAATCAAATAGGTGTATTTTAATTCATGGATCATGCTATCCTCTCCTCTTGTGTGCTCTCTTCTTGATCGTTCGATTCTCGATCCGACAGCCTACATATGACACCCTGCAGAGACACAACATGAGTTTTTGGCTAAAATGTCGTGTTCTAAAGTGAAATAGCAAAAATAGTCCACATGAACGAATTGGTAAAAATAGCATCGGTTCCGCGCTAAAAAATCACGGAAGGTAACAAACATATATGTTAGCCATTTCTATATGCACAGATCAGCTAAGCTTAGGCCTAGCTAGCTAGCTCGATCGTGTAGGCATACGTGCGTGCAGCTATGTAACACTAGATAAAAGTAGGGTTTGTTTTGCAAGTGTAAGACACAGTGCATGCCTAGCTACTTTGGACTTTGGAGCAACTCAGGTGCGCTTTAGAAATTGGACATCATCAAGTGATTAAAGAAAAGAGTGTAGCATGCATGCGGTACAATAACGATTGCATTGTATATATGACTATGCATGCAGTACAATGAAGATTGCATTGCATATTGTCGGTGTTTTAGAACTGATCTTACGTAAAGATTGTTTGATTCGGGGGGTCTCCACAATTGATCACACAGACAGAAAGACACGGGGATTTTTATACAGGTTCAGGCCTTCTCCGGAGAAAATAACAACCCTACTCCTGTGTGTATTGTATTGTGTATGCTGGTTATAATCAGTGGAAAGACTAAGGCTTATAATCCTGCTGATTGCGTATGCCCAATTGTCTGTATCAATCGGCCTCTTTTTTCTCTTTTTTTTTCTCCTCCTTCCCTCATTCTCTCTGACTGAAGCTCTTTTATAGTGCGCGGAGAGGTGGTCGTTCCAGGTCAAGAGGCACCTCATTATTCTATATAATGGATATAATAATGGTAGTAATCACCAGAGAAGTAACCCCTCCATGTCACCTGGTAGCTACTAGTCAGAGATAATGGCATGTTACATACAGTTACTCTAGAGAATAACAGTGTATATTGACTGCTTAGATCCCGTAATCAATTGAGCCTTCATACAAGTGGACCCAATTAATTGCGGGGTAGTCGTAGTTGAGCTGGTCGTAGAAGGACTTACGACTAGGGGGTAGTCGTAGAAAGGCTTACGACTGGATACTGGTCGTAGAAGGACTTACGACCAGAGGTGATCGTAGAAGAATTTACGATCATAAGGTAGTCATAGAAAGACTTACGACTATGGGGGTGATCGTAAAAGGACTTACAACCACCTAGTTGGCTTCTTCCTTAAAACTATACGGGGTATACCTAGTAGCTGTATGACGTCATATTTATCCATAATATTAATTACAGATAAATAATAAGATGAGGATTATTATATCCTCGTCACATATATATGACGGTTTTTATCTTCTTTACCGAGGTAGAAAAAGAAGAAGTAAATATTATCACATATACCAAAAATTTTGTTCCACAAATTTTTTCCACATGGTCGCCCGCCTGGCCCGCCCCTGCTGATCAGATCAAACTTTCATTGTCGGGGGAGGGGGTATTATCACATGTGACAAAATCATATCAAAGAATATTTTTCAGATTTTAGAGAGAACCCGGGGACATCGAAAGCAAGATTTTAGTTTTTTTTAAAAAAAAAAACAAAGGTGGGGGCTACGGGTTAGGACAAGGCAAATCCGACCCCAGGGTTAGAAAATATAAAAAAATTGTAAACTTGGGATAATTATACTGAGAATAAACGTGGAAAGTATTTTGAGCATGTTTTTTAAAAATTTTCTCAAATCAATTATTTCATTTGCATACAAATAGTAGCTTTAAAGGAATGTTTGAGAAAACTTCAAAACATATAAAATTTTGGAAAAATTACACAATCACATACACTGTGTTAGGATCCTTCACAAAAACTTTCATAATTTTTGGAGCTCATTTGCTATATTTAGAAATTCCTACAAATAATAGATTTAAGGAATTTTTGAGAAAAATACAGAATATATAAAATTATGGACAAATTACACAGACAAGTACACTATGTCATGAGCCCTCCCAGATGTTATATAATTTTTAGAGCTCATTTGCTATATTTAGAAATTCCTACAGTATGCCTTTTCTAGAAGAGAGAGAATCTGCACCCTTAGGGGCTGAAAATACATTGTCGCGCCCCTGGTGGCCGAAAATTTCTATTTACACGCCTCTTGGGGCCAGATACATCATGTGTCGCGTCCTCGGCAAATCTGGTCCTCTAGGGTACGGACAAGATGCAATTTTGCCTTTGATGCGCGCGCGGGAGGGGGGGCTAGTTTTACTATTGGCACGCCAAAAGTGCCAATACGCCAAAAACTCGTCATGGCGCAAGGTGACAACAGTAGGGACCAAAATGGGTTTGTGTTGGCAATTGGGGAACTTTGGATAGCAACGCCAGGCCATTAGGTCTTCGCCAAGGAAATGGATCATATGCATTGAAGTATTCAATATAGATGATCTACCGTGTATAAAATTAGAAAGTGATCTCCATCGTCCGATCAGAAATCAAGGGCCGAGATCAATAGCTATAGTAAAATCGTAGCAGTACATATTTCGTTGTTTCTATAGTATTTGCTGCAGTATGACTGCAAAGTACTATTCACACATAGTGACCCTGTATCCCTTCACGAAGAGCAACCATAGATTTGCTAGATGGGCATCAGAGCAATGGCAAGTGGTCGACAATAAGTAACGATGAGTTAGTGAGCGGTGCGAATGGTACGAGGAGATCATGGTTTGATCAAATGACAATGACAACCGTGATGGGTTGGGCAATGGAGGCAGGGATGCAAGGGAGTGTGTACCGTGGCGATGGGTTGGGCAATGGAGGCAGGGATGCAAGGGAGTGAAGACACATAGGTGGTGTTGGTGTCACGAAAATGGATCCATTCAATGTAGAGGATCTACAGTGCATGGCATTAGAAAAGTGCATCATCCGATAAAAAATCAAAGGCCGAGATCAATAGCTACATTATTGCTATAGTGTTTTTTGCTACAATAAACATTTCATTGTTGCTCTAGTGCCGCTATAGAGTACTATTCATGCACTCACAAGACATTGTTCACACAATGAACCGGATCCTGGTGTCACATGGAGAGGTAGGGTAGAGGAGGCAACACCAAAGGATGGAGTAAAATATTATTAGTGAAGGGTAGTACAAGGAAGAGTGTGTTGTTGTTATGATTTGACACGGTTGACCACCAAATTATGATATTTGTGGAAAATCCCAATATAGTTTGTTTTGTAGATGCATCACCGATACTAAATATGTTGCTCATTTTAGGTTCAAATTTGAAATTCGCAATATACCCATTCAGGCAATTGTTGGGTTGGGTCAGGTTTCATATTTGAATTGGTTGATATAAGACAAAGTTTTTCTCTATAACATCACTTGTAGAACAAGAGGAGCATTAGGACCTCCCTTATTCATCATAAAAGGTAGTGCCACATTGGATGCGATTAGGCCTGGTAATGGATCGGATTCAAACGGGTTGAGTGGATTAGGTTTAAGGAATGGATGCAATTGGAAGGATTCATTTGGGTTGAGGGGCAAACCGGTTTGGGTTGGGTTGGGTTGGGTTTGCTTGTGAAGCGGCTTGGTTTGGGTTGGTTTGGGTGGAGTATTTTAGGTTTCATACGGGTTGAACCCATGGGTTGTGTGCGGTTTGTCCATTTGGGTTGAGCTAGTTGGCCTGACTTGGTCTGACTTGGCCCATTTGCGGTAGTATATGGGGGAGGGGGTCATTAGGGTTTCCCCAACCCTGTGATACAGCCAACACTCTCCTTGTGCCGTTGCTCTGCACCTCCAAGAGAGGAGCAGCTGCTGCTGCAGCAAGGAGGAAGAGAAGGAAGGACATGATAAGGAGGCGTGGAGGGGAACAGGAGATGGAAGAGGAGGTTTTCATCGTTCTCTTCCTCTGACTTGAGGTAACCAACCTCAATCCTTTTTCTATAGAATGAATAATGAGTTCCAGATGGTTTTAACTTGTTTTTTGGGGAGTACTTAGCTTTATAATTCATCTCAGTTTGGGTGATTAGTGACTTCTAGGTTTCTAATTTTGCGCAGTTTAGATCTATCGATTTTTTGGGGTATCTAGAGATGGCATCCGGAAATGTGTTGTTCTAGGGAATTGCATGTAACTTTCTAATCTTTCCAACAAGCTCAAGAACACTAAAATCCATTGGGTAGATTACAAGTTATGACCTTTGGACGTCTGGTGATGCCGCTGTATTTGGTGGATTAGAACATGTAGATGACTGAGTTAGTTCTGGGGAATAACTAGAATTGTGTAGCTAACTTTATAATCTTTCCATAGAGTGCTTAATCACCCATTTTGGTTGAGGTATAAATTTTATATGAATTTTCAAACTCTGTTGTTGCAGCACTCACATTGTGGTGTGATTTAACCATAGTAAGTGATAAAATTATTTTTGGTGATAGCTAAAATATTGTAGATCATTTTTTGTAGATGTCTAAAATGCCTCCATGTGTTGTTCTTAGAGGTGTATAAAAATAGTTATGAAATGGTGAATCCTGTTGTACCTGGGAGAAACATTGGAGGGTTGCCTGATATTTTGAGATGATATTTATCTTAATACTAAAAGGATGCCCAACTAAGAAAGTTTGGTTTTTAAGTCTAGATGTTGATTATAAATTTTGGTTTCATATTTGAGCTTCTAAAATGCAAGTTTTTGCCCTCTGGAATACTGGAGCAGCAAAGGCTTCAAGTTTGGGAAAGGTGTATTGCATTTGAGGACTACACACTATCTTGTATTTGATAGTGGCCACATGCCCACAAGTCCTATTCCATGTCCTTGCCTAGGATGATAACACATGGGGAGTGATTGCATAGCATGTCCTTGTTGACAATGTAATATGTTTTCTGGAGGCAGGAAACAGCTTGTTTCATTTTGAGTTTTGTAACATCCAAAAAATGCCTAAATGCAAAAATATGGGATTTTTAAAACTTTTTGTATGTATCTATTATCGCGTAAGAGTTCCTTAAAGCGAATATCAGAATTTTAACAAATCTAAAATTATGTTGTTATGCCTTTTCCCAATTCTTTCTAGCATTTTTCTTTCCTCCTACTTCCCCTTCGGCTGAGTACTGATTAGTCTGGTTCTAGCCCAACCCGACCAGCTCCCGTGCGTTCCCTTTCTCCCTTCTTTTCCAGCCGAGCCAGCGCTCGTGCCATCGCTCCCCCTCTCCTGTTCCTCTGACCAGCAGCTAGTCAAACCGGGTGCAGCTAGACCGCTTGACTGAAGACTGGGGTAGCTGTGTGTGCCTCTCTCTCGGGCGCCGTGTATGACCAAGCTGTCGATCGGCCATTAATAGCCGTTGCTCAACCCGTCACGCCATCTGCACTGTGCTGCCAACCTTGTCAACATCATCACCACTCCGATTTGTCGGGTTGTGCCAAATTGCCTATACATAGTAGCTCCGAGCCCCCTCATCACCTTCTCCACCACACCAGTACTAGCCCCACCTTCTTCCTCCCTCAAGCAAGTTTGAGCTTTAGGTAAGGCTCGAGCGCTCACTTCGGCAGAGCGCCACCGCAACGCCACCATCGCTATTGACCCCATCTATAAGGCTTTTCCTCCTTATATGTGTCCGCTCACCTACCATGACCCAAGAGGTGTTTCCCCCTCACTTGATTTCACCCTTTATTCACAGGAGCCGCCATTGACCTCGCTCTTCCTCTCCTCCGACCATAAAAGCCCTAGCAGTCGAATTGACCCTGCCGGTATTGAACACTCCAAGATATCCCTTCAATACTATCTACCTGCTTCCCTGGAGCTATCGTGAAGATCGAAGACTACTCTCCTTCCTCAGGCCACTACAATAGCGTGGAGTTTATCTCGTTGTCGCTGTCTACAATCGCCAGCCCAGCTCTGGCTCGTCCCCTCCGTGTCATACCTATAAGTTCCTAGTGGCCACCAAGTGCTCATGCCCACTCTAACCGCATGGAAGCCCAGTCGGATCTTCTCCGACCACATAGTGGAAACTCCTTCAACTACGCATGGTCGAATCTTCTACGACCACGTAGTCAAAACTCCTTCGACTACGCCTAGCCAAATCTTCTTCGACCATGTAGTCGAAACACCTTCGACTATGCCCAGCCGAATCTTCTACGACCATGTAGTCGAGACTCCTTGGACTACGCACAGTCGAATCCTCTACGACCACGTGTAGTCGAGACTCCTTCAACTACACGTAGTCGTACCTTCTCCGACTATACGTAGTCATACCTTCGAGTACATGTAAGCGTGCCTCCTCCGACTACAACTAGTCGTACCACTTACGACTACACCCAGTCGTACTTCCGACTACTAGTCGTACCTCCTACGACTACACCAGTCGTACTTTCGACTACAGTTAGTCGTGTCACCTCGGACTGTAACATCCCAAGTTTGGACTTGTGTTTCAAATGTAAGAAAATGAGTAGAAATTAAAACTTTTCTTACATCATGTATTTCCCGTATATTCTAAGCAATTCTTGTACAAGAATTATGGAAATACAAAGTCACAAGTCTTTTGATCCAAAATCTTGGCTTTCAAAAGGAATCTTGTCAAATCTTGTGATCATCTCCTGGAAATATTGTTCCCAAGTTCTAGGGATGGTATGTGACCCCTCTGAAAAATTTCATAATTTTTAGAAATTGTTTGAATATTTTTAGAGGGCAGTCAAACCTGTTTGACTTTTAGTCAAACCCTAAACCAGAACCTTGCAGAATTTTTGGGGAAAAAAGCACTACATAAAAACTTCTAAAAATTTTACACAAGGTTAATATCTAAGTTAGCAAGCTCCTGTAAAAATTTCAGAATTTACGGAGTTGTTTTGCTACCTCAAATAAATCCCCAAAGTCTATAGCTCAGTTTTAAAACCCTAAGTCAAAGGGTGTTGGGCTCAAGTCAGACTCGAGCCCGACCTAATTGACTGGGTTGAACCCAACCGCCTAATTGCACCAGCGGGCCAGCCAAAGGGCGCGTGGCATTTCCGCCGTTGGATTGCTATCGAATAGCCCGCGTTGATTGGGCCATTCGGACCTCACGGTAGCGCCAACTCATTTAGACCGTTGGATCAAGATCCAGTCGTCCTGATTCGTTGGGCCGTTCGGGTTGCTCGAATGGCTCAATCAATTTCAGCCGTTCATTCTTGATCGGGCCGGGCCGTCCACGTTCGTCGGAGACGTTCGGACCTCCCGATTGCACTCCTCGCTCTGAGCCGTTAGATTAAAATCCAACACTCACGATCTCCTCTTTGGTTTTAAACCTCAGAAGTGTTGAGCAATCTCAGCCGTCCGATCCAAATCCAACCACCCTCTATCGCCCTAGCTTTTTCTCTGGTCATCTTCTTCCTCGCGTCGTGCGCAGCACAGGGAGAGGCATGGCCCGGTCACATCTTGCTCCCTCGTCAACTCTCCTTGGTTGGGGCAGTGAATGCGAGCGGCATGCTTTCGGCCATAGCCATGCCCTACTCCTACCCCTATCATTTCTCTTTTTGGTTCACGGTGGTACCATGATCCAAGCTCACCGAGGAGCTTGTTTTTGCTAAAACCTAATTTTTCCTAGCTATAAAAGGCCCCAAAACCCCTCCTGGTATTCCTTTACACCACCCCTAGCTCATTCTTTGCTTGTGGAGCTCAAAACATCAAAAATAGCAAAACCACCATTGTTGACCCGTGGAGCTCAATTGAGGATCTTGGTGCTCCAGTTGTTCATCTTCAATTCTTCTTGTACCCTTTTGAACTTCTTAATCCCCTTTGCATTTCCCCTAACTCAATTTTGGGTTTCATTCACAGGATTTGTCAAATTTGGGGTTTGTTCTTATTCAGCCGAATTTACTCCTTTTCTTCCTCAGCTCCGGTGAGTGCTTCATTTCTCAATTATTTTCTCATGAACCTTCTATAAGATATAATGAAGCTATTTTGATGACCCGGTATCACTATTTTTGCTCAGACTGTCGTTCTCACTTCATCTTCTTCAACTCCGGTGGGCTTCTCTACTGTCCAAGCTCCTCCGGCCATTTTGAAGCTCATCTTGCTTAAGGTAGTTTCTAATTAGTCCTTAGATGTTGTGGCACCCGCTTCTTTGGACTGATGCGGAGCTTTTGAGCTATTTTCGTTTTAGGCCTTAGTGTCATCGTGCCCTTTTTTTTTGGCTAGCCGGCGTTCTAGGCCGTCGCCGCCGGCGAGGTCATCACCATCGGGACCGTAAGGCTATTGCGGACCCATTTTGGCACTTTGTGGGCGCCGCCGTGGCTGGAGCCGCCGGCGGCAAGCCGTTCTTTGCCGCTCGGTTTTTGCCAGACGAAAGCCCCTCTGTGTCGTTGCCGGTTAGGACACCATTAATGGCCTAATCATTGTTAATCATTGGAGGTAATTAATATACCTTAAACTGGTCCACTGTGTCGCTGACATGTGGGCCTGTAGGCCAAAAACCGCAGTAACAAGGCCATTAAGGCAAAGATTGGGCTTAATTAATTGCTAATCATAGGCAGCAATTAATGTGTCCTAAATCATCCTAATGTGTCACTGCCAGGTGGGCCCCCGCCCACTTAAACCCCTTCTGTGCGAAAACATTAAGAAATAATTAATACTAATCATCACTAATCATTGGAATTAGTATTTAATAGCTGTCCTAAAACGCCCTCGTATCACTGACATGTGGGCCGCGCATTTAAAACTCCCCGCGCACTTAAAACTCACACGTGTTTATGCGCGTGTCGTGGACTGTCGATTTCAACATCTGCGGTCCAGGTCTTCTGGGATTTTCGCGCCTCCGAACACTCCACGTCACCAGAAACCGTCGATCTCACGATCAACGGCCGAGATCAATGTGCCGTTCGGGCCACCCGAACCGCGCATGGACCTAGGCCGCCCATCTTTAGATCTACGACCCAGATCACGGAGACGTTCGGACCACCTGAAGTGCGCAGCGCCCTGAGCCCTCCATCTTGAGATCTACGGCCGTGGTTGATCGAGGAGTTCGCGTCGCCCGAACGGCCCAATCCACGTGGACCGTTGGATCTAGATCCAACGGTGAACTTCTTTAGGATTGCGCGCATACGCTATTTCTCCAGCGCGTGGGCTATTGGATTCCGAATCAAAG
The DNA here is from genome assembly GCA_036346255.1 of Ampelocalamus luodianensis. Lineage (NCBI taxonomy): Eukaryota > Viridiplantae > Streptophyta > Magnoliopsida > Poales > Poaceae > Ampelocalamus > Ampelocalamus luodianensis. The sequence goes on along the minus strand of CM070629.1, from coordinate 52,973,333 downwards.
GCCCACGTTCGTCCACGTCGATTTATTTTTGTTAAGGTTGATTATATTTCGGTAAGCTTTTATTTGTCAACTAAAAATTGTATTAAACTTTGAAAACTCATATCTAATTCATTTTAAACCCTTTTTAGATGATTCCAGTGGGGTTAAATTCATGTTTAACTAAAGTTTAATATAAAAATGCATTTAGACTTTGTTCTGTGCCAGAAATTTTTGTAAATAATATTATCTTGTTTTCAGCCATTTTAGAATATTCCAGAAATTGAAGTAAACTTTGCAAAATGCATATCTTTTTCTGTATAACTCTAAAATGTGCAAACTCAATCTTGTTAATTTCCTCTGTTACCATACTTTAATATGAAATAGGTTTTGATCATGATTTCATTTTTGAAAAGTAACATGTGCTAGTTTTACAACTTAGAAAAATCATAATTAATTCATTCTAACTTCAATTTGAGTAAACTCAACTTTGCTGACCTTAGGATGCCATTATCTACCTATTATAAAAATTTCAGACCCTAGATCATTCCAGAAATTTATGCCATGAACAGTACCAGTAATTAATTTAGTTGAATTAATAGGCTGAGAGAAATGATTTTAGCCATAACTTTTGCATATTTAATCCAAATGACTTGATTCTTGTTTCTAAATTCATTCAAAATCATACCCTTACTGCTGTGTAAATTTCATAAGATTTGGATAACTTTTGCTTTTGGATTTCTTTTGGTGTTCTTCGCCCTTATTGATTTTATCGTATTTTTGCGTTAGGTTTCGAAGAAATTATTGATTACGTGAGTGATCCTCTGCAACAAGAAAGTGATCTACAGCAAGGCAAGCAGTGTAACATCATTTGATCATATTGCTCCTATTACTTTTAAAGTCTGATATTTTGTTTGCAAAACCTAAGTATGCATGCTTCTTGTGTCAAAGTTAATTTTGTCGATTAGAGGTAGCTAAGCCTATTGCATTGTTGCCCTGAAATTGTTCACCCCCACCACTATCCTAGGTTATTATCCTCACTGGTGAATTAGAGCCCGGTGGATGATTTATGGTCTTTTTATTGTCTTTGCGATATGATGCTTAGCAATGCTTAGTTACCGGTAGAATTGAGCGGTTATCGACTTGTCGATAACCTTGATCACGCAAAACTTACTATGATCTTTATGTTGCAGCCTTTGTGCTGAGTTTACTTGTGAAAACTAAAAACTGAAAACAAAACGATTTGGACTTGGGCACAACGGTATGTTGGTGTGCTTTTGGGTGTGACTGGAATGGTGCCCGAGTCAACAAGGACCGAATACTTGCGCCATTGATCCAAGCAATATTGCGTGCTAACCACACTAGGGGCATATGGAACCCCTCTTGGCTAAGTACTTTGGGAGGTGTTAGTTAGGGGTCGCTGGTGGATAAAACTATTTTTATAGAGGAAGAGCTCCCGCAGTTACTTCTACTGGGTCGGTGTCTCCTACTCTCTGGGTTGTGCGGCTCTTAACTAGCATCATTCATTGGAAATGTCTTGTAGGACTCAGCCGTGCCGGCATACCAAAGGAAGTGTGCTAAATAGCTTGGCGAAAATATGGTCTGAAGTGTGGGTACATTGGTACACCCCTGCAGGGTTGAAACTATTCGAATAGCCTCGTCCTAGGTTATGGACACGCTTGGTTATTTCCCGCAAGCAGTAGACTACAACATTTTAATTAAAACTTGATGGGTGGTATGAATCAGGGATTCATGCTATGTTGCGGTGGCTATTGGGTTGGTCACCTCTAGGTGGTTACTTGCTATTTATTGTCTCGCTGTTATTTATACAAATAAAATTCAGATTGTCAAAATTGCCTTCAAACTATTATTTATTGCAAATAAAAATTGTTTTATGCTAAAAATTAACCTTGAGCCTTCTCCTTTGGTTAAAGCCTGCATGTAGTAGTAACTAGGTTTGTTACCCGTAAGTCTTGCAAGTACATTTTGTACTCATTTGCTTTGCTTAATTGTTGCAGAGGAAGAAGGTTGATCCCAAAGGGATCAACTTTGGTGAGTTTTGCTGCGGTGTGGACGACTAGCTATGCGGCCCAGTCGGTTGCCTTGTGGGTTATGGCTAACCGGTCGTATTTTGGTTAAAGTCATCTTATGGCACCTTTTGCTTCCACTGTTATTGATACTTTGATGTCTTTTGGCCAGTCGGCTCTTTTGTAATAACCTTATATTATGTATGTCTTTTGCTAGACTTGTTATATTGTGATGTATGGAATTGATGCATGCTTTTGTAAAGATGTATGTGTGCTGTATTTCTGGGAAGCACATGTCCATCGAGTCACGGGTTATTTTGTTTGTGATGCTAGGGACAATGGAAGGCTAAGTATTACAAGCTGAATAAACCGGGGTCTCACACTGACTACATCCAGTCGTATCCCCTCTGACCACTCATTTTGACCATTGTGTTCCAACCACATATCCTCGACTACTGTGTCTCGACCGCACAGTTTTGATCACATAGTTTCGACGACTGAGTTTCGACCACTCGTTTGAGCACTCAGTGCGACCACTGAGTTTTGACCACTCATTTGACCACTGAGTTTCGATCACTCAGTTTCGACCACTGAGTTCTGATCACTCAGTTTTGACCACTGAGTTTTGATCACTCATTTGAGCACTCAGTTCGACAACTGAGTTTCAACTACTCATTTGACCACTCAGTTTCGACCACTGAGTTCCGATCACTCAGTTTCGACCATTGAGTTCCGATCACTCAGTTCGACCACTGTGTTTTGACCACACAGTTTCGACCAGTGTCCTGACCACACAATTTCGACCACTCATTTTCGACCACTGTGTTTCGACCACACAGTCTTGACCTCAGTGTTTTGACCACATAGTTTTCGACCACTGTGTTTCAACCACACAGTTTTGACTACTGTGTTCCGACCACACGATTCGACAACTCAATTTCGACTACACAGTTTTAACCATGGTGTTTAAACCATATTGGTCTATGCCTTCGACCACACTGATCTATAACTTCGACCAGATTACTTCAACCATACTAATCTATGCCTTCGACCACCCTGGTCTAAGACCTTGCCCGAATGTGTAAAGACACATACATGCTCGATTCCAACAATAAAGGCTGACTTCAAGGACCATTTGTAACTCGAAAGAGGATCTGAGAGTATGACCTAATCAGGTAATCTCTCCCATCTAGGTAACCATTGAGGAATGTACCTATGGATGTTCTCTCTCTCTCTCTCTCTCTCTTAGAGTTGTCCGCTTTAATCTGAAGTATTCCCTGTTGGGATTGAATCACTCAATCCTCTCTCTCTTGGAAACCACTCACTAGTCTCTCTCATATCTCTAGTTAAACATACGCAGAGAGGAAACTCCTTGGGATTGAATTGCTCAATCTCTATCGTGCTTCACTTCCTTTAACAGGAAATAGTCGACTTAAATAAGTCTCCTACACATAGAGTCACATGACCTGTACTCCACACACCCACTAACTCCACCAGGACCTATTCTCATACCACGACCTCCTGGAATCTCTCCACGATCCAAAAGACTCGATCAACCTATTGACTTAGACTACCGCTTCATTCGGGCGTTACCACTGCTATGACCACTGTCGCTTCTACCGCTGTAGCTTCTACGACCACTGCAGCTTCATTGTAGCTTCTATGACTTCTGTAGCTTCTACCACTGCAGCTTCTACGGCCACTGTAGTTTTACAACCACTGTACCTTATGTGACCGCTGCTATGACCACTGTAGCTTTTCTACGTCTATCTCCTGGTCGTAAGTCTCTCTACGACCAGTACCTAGTCGTAAGCTTTTCCACAACTATCTCCTAAACGTAAGTCCTCCTACGATCAGTCTGTGGTCGTAAGCTCTACTACAACCACCACCTGGTCGTAAATTTCCTCACGACCAGTTCCTAGTCGTAAGCTTTTCTACGATCACCCCTGGTTGTAAGTTCCTCTACGACCAGTCTCTAGTTGATGGGGCTTACAGACGTGTAGGCCTGGTCGATCAGGAAGTCTTCCACGCCATATATAAGGATATGGCCTGGTCGTTCTGTTGAGTTGTCATTAGATATGTTTGCTCTCATTCGAAGTGTTTTCATTTGTTTGAATGTATTTGGATTTATTGGATTCCATTTGGTTGTTTTCAGTCGTTCTGGAGTTTAATCGTATTATGCGTAATTAGCATATGAAGATATAATAGAACAGCAACCCCAACAAGGACGAGATTGCCAGAACATTGAATCGAATGATTATCAACACGTTGAGTGAGATTATTAGTAGGATATATAGAAGGGTGAATATCAGGATATATAGCTTTATCAGAACATTGAGCAAGACGAGATAACACTTTGATCATATTGCACCTAAAATTTACAAATTATATTGCTTTTAATTATGAAATTGCACTGCTATATTTTATACGACTATATTGGTTTAGCTCATAGTTAATGCCTTAACAATAATTGTGTATAAACTTTCAATCCTTGAAGTTGGACACTATCCTTGTCACCCTAGAGTTAATGGTTTACATACTAGTTATAAGTCTGTATCTAGGTGTCATGCTTAGCCTTGCCTAGATCCACTGTCATGTGGGCAATGATTTTCTCAAAACATCATTAAAAACCTTTTGAGGATAACATGGGGCAGTCAAGGCTGGGAGCCTGGCTGGTATGTTGGGCTAATGGTTATTTTAAAAACAAATGAAAACCTGAAAAACCGATTTCAACTTGGGCGGTTGGAAAGAGTGGCTGGTGCCGGGTGCACGAGAGGATGTGGGTACGTGTATGTACCACCCAAGTCAATTAAGGACCGATTTTGGTGATGAGCTCTCATGTATAAATAGTACAACCACAAGTCGGTAACACCTACGACCTGGCTGACTAATTTGTTTGCCTCGGCGTGGCTTCACCATTGGTGGATGCGGGTGGATAGTCGGAGAAGAACGAAGCCACGGGAACTGCACGACACTAAAGGGAGACCTTCCGAGGACAAGCAGGAGAGTCCAAAGGAGGTGATACCTAGCGGTACGAAGTTGCAAAGAGGTCGAACATTGTAAAGGCCTTGTGATAATCAACATTAGACACACACCTACAGAAGTGTGTCGGGATAGTATAAGTTGATTTATCTCTTGTGGGTAAAGTGTACAAACTCTGCAAAGTAAGAAAACTATCTAGATAGCCATGCTCACGATCAAGAGCGGTGCTGAGAACTTGCTTGATATAGTTTTCCTTTTCATAAAACCATTTATGTGTGTGTGGAATGAAAATGGTGGGTTGGAGCCTAGTAGTTGAAAATATTGGGTTGGAGCCATGAGAATGGAGAAAGCCTGGTCGGGGACCAGTGGTAAATACGGGATAGCCTGAGCATTGAGTGACAGAGCCACTCAATGGTATAGGAGGTTGGACCTCCACTAATACTTTACAGCAAAAACTCAGTTTATAAAAGCTGTGTTGGTTAAAATGCTAAGTCCCAGGATTTTCTACTGCTCAATCTAGTTCAAACTTAGCTTTGTGCAAACCAAACTTAGTTTTGTGCAAATAAAAGAACCCTGACTTCTCTTGACTAGCCTTGCATCTATACGATTGCATTGTGTGTTGACTCGCGAGTACGGTTGTGTACTCATGCTCGCTATTTACATTCTTTTAGCTATTAAGCATAAAAGAAGGCTACAGGGACAACAACGAGCACTGTTCATACCGAGGACTATTCACAACGAGGACTGGTTGCTCCTTGGGCTGCTTGTACCATTCCCTTCAGCGTGGCATGGTGGTAGCTGGTCGTAAACTCCGACCAGCGTCCCCTGCACTGCACGACTACAATCTTCAGCCAAGACCTGGTCGTGACAACTGATCTAGTCGTAGGCCTGCCCTGGGATGATTCTGGTGTTGATCAAGATTGAAGATCAAGAAGGCCAAGAACTAGGTCGTGAGCCCACAGTCGATTGCCGGTGGGCATATCGTGAGGGTTCTACGTGTTGTGCTCTGATTCTTCTTTCGCTACTATTCTCTGAAGATATTTGGCCTATCCGGGCAGTCTGCAAGTCAAAAGCTGTGAGGTATATTTACGCTTTGTTTAATATTACATAATATTTTTTACCTTTTCATGATATGTATTTGAAATGTAACTGTGTGTCAGCTACTGATCCAGGGAATGATACAAATATACACAGTGGGTCCCAAGTTCCAAATTTGGGGTTCGACAAGTTTCCTTTGTTGTTTTCTTCTACATTTGTAATGATAATATTGTATAACTTGTAGTGCTTAGCAGCTCCTGAAGGTGGTAGATATGTAGGAAGAACTGAGTTCATGAATTTGTTATCTTAACTGAGTTCATGAGTTGCTAACACTTGGTGATAATTTTGGTAAATCTTTATGGATATTAATACCATTGAAAGTCTTTATTTTCCTTTCATTTTTCAGTGTTGTTGTAGAAGCATATTATTGCACTGTTTCAGCAATCTCTCTGTACAACTTGCCTTGTTGCGAGCTATATATTTGAATCTTCAGAGTATCTGTGCACTAGAACATATTTCTTGCAGTCTTCCTGGTCATTGTAAATCATTTTGGAAGGATCTTGATAGAAGTTAAAGCATCTCGTGGAGAAATAGAAATGATCGTAATGTGGAACATGTTGTTGTGACACTTTTTGGCCTTGAGTTTTATACTTGTATGCATAGATTATTGTAAAAGATTTAAATGTTAACTTGATGAGACAATGCTGAATCTTGGTTAACCGTACAATTTATTGATGTAAATGAATTTGTGATTTTTTTATTTTTTTTTCTTGTGATTTTGCTAGTAATTTTTAAGTATTCTCTGATGTTTCTTCTCATTTTTTTTTTGGAATTTTCTGGTTTTTTTAGAGAGAACCTCAGTGCTTTCTTCGAAGAGGATCAAATCATGAAGCTCTTAATTTACAAGTAGCCGAGACCATGTTTATTTGGCTGCTAATTAAACACACCTAAATGCATTGATCGGTATATATGACTGTAAACTATTAGTCGTAGTGAGCCCACGTAGAGAGTGGGCTGAGGCTTGGGGGGGGGGGTGGGAATGGGTTCAAACAGGTTGAACCTATACTAAGGTAAATGGTTTGGGTTGGTCCAGGTTGAAGTTACGTGTGGGTTGATTTGGTTTGGTTTTTGAATGTGGACTGGTGGGTTGGGTTGGATTTATGTGCTTCATTGAAGTGGGCTAGGCTGGTGTGGGTCTGAGTTGGTTTCTAGACCATTAGCACGCCTAGATGTGGTGGTGCCTTATTGCCTGTCTCCATGCTTAGTGGCGTCCAAAGGAAAAAAAATGAAGGGGCGGCTAATGGGACGAAGCTATCATGAGGTGAGCATTGAAAACACATATTTAAATATCATGGGCAATACAAAATAATACAAAAAATAATGAGCAGCAAACCAACAAAGTTAAAATAGGAAATACATTAAACATAATATATTAGTAATGGATAATGTGTTTCAAAAACCCAAAAATATGTACAACTAGTAATCTCAGGAACAAAATCAACTATATTAGTGATGCAAATCATGATATATGTACTAGAGGTCTGACGAGCGGAGTTGGTGCGTGGATCGACACAAACAAGACGTCTTATATTGAGGTGATGGCTATTTCCTAGGTCAATGGCCCTCACACCAATTTGTTTCTTTTGGGGGCAAAGAAATTTTCGGAACTAAAAAAAATGCAAAATGACATGTACATGTTGGTACATATACCATTTTAGCCCACCAAATTGTCTCAAGATTCGTGTAAAAAGAGATATAGCCGTGATTAGAAAATGGGAAGGTGGTTTGAATTTTAAAATTCACATAAATATCGAGGCACATTTGATGGTAGTGATAGTACATGCGCCCATATGTATAGATGGAAAAACAATGCACGACCTTCTAGCAGGAAAATCACCGAATCAAATTGCGATAAAAAAGCAGAAATAAATAGGGCAATAAAATTTAAAACCTTGGCAATCCAAAAAAAAGTTTAAAGCTAGGTATGGAGGAAAACATGCTATGTCTGTTTGAGAAGGGTCACTGAAATCTTTTTTTGTACTAATATCTTGTTTAGCCAGAAGTCTAGAACCTCAGGTTGGCATAGTTAAAAAAAGAAAGAAAATGTGAGCAAATTTAGGGCGTGTTTGGTTTGTGACGCTAGGTAGTTAGACCAAAATTTTAGTAATGCTAAAATCTGAGTAAAAAAATGGTGTTCAGATCGTAGCCACACCAATTCGCTAGCAATGCCGAAATTCGGGGTACAAATTGATTGTGTTTGGATTGTAATCATGCTAAAGTTTGTCAAAATTGTAAGTATGGTACGTGGGCTTCACATAACATCTTTTTTTTTGTATCAAAATATACTAACATGGGTCTTGTTTTGTTGATTAAATCACAAGGAATACAACGGTTTTAAAAGGATCACAAATTAGGTACATGGTTTAGAAGTTATGGTCATTTGAAGCTTGCTAATCAAGAAAGTAAAACATTAATGCAGCCAATGAATAACTGCCATGTCAGGGAATCAAGGGTCCGTTGCCTTACCAATTTTGGGGGATTTGCCCGCCCCAGAATCACTCGAAAGTGGCTGACTTTTGTACTAGCGCTGCCAAATTTTTCAGGGCATGCCAATCTTCTGGTGACAATCCAAATGTTAGCTAAATCACTAAGGTATTATCAAAATTTTAGTTTAACTATTTGGAGCAATAAACCAAAACCAAACATGCCCTTAGGCTTTGTTGGGCTGGGCCTAGTATTGGGGCGAGGCGACATTCCAGTCAGCCATTGCTCCTCCTCTTGCGGAGCGCCACCGCAACGCGACACCTTCCCGAGCCCCCGACGGCCATGAGGAGGTAAACAGCCACCGCCGCCGCTGTCCTCGTGGACCGCTGTCCACCGCCATGATGAGCCACGTCAAGTCGGCTCTCCTCTCCGGCCACCGCCCGCACCATCTCTCCGCGGCGCCGCCGAAGCAGCTAGCGGCCGCCGCGTCGTTCCACTCCACCCCTCCCCTGCAGCGGAAGCGCAAGACCCAGTGGCACTACGTAACCACCTCCTCCTCCTCTGTTGTGCTATTAACAGTTCCGGAGAAAGATTGCTCCTTTTGTCTGATCTGCGCGTGGTTTGCGATTAGTTGATAAGCTGTTTGATGAAATGCCTGTATGGGGGAAAGTTGTAGGTTCCATAGATATATTGCTTGTGTGTTTGATGAATTGAGCGCGGGGGTAGAATTCTTGCTTAATCTCTTTATTTTTGCCAGTAATTCTTGCTCGATCTGTTTGATGAATTTCGCGTGAGAAAATGGTGTCAGATGGCATTAGGTAGATTTGGGGCTTATTTAGACTGGTACGTGCGAAAGTTGGGGACTTTCTTGGTTGATGCTTGTGAGTGTCCCCCTGGGTGCTTTGTCGTGCTGCTTCGCGTATTGCTCGTTGTGTACCTGACAAAATGCTCCGTAGGGAACTTACTTATCGACTTGTGTTCGATCGCAGATGGCTTGGTCGTGGTGAATTTGCGTTGCGCTTTCCAAGATGGTTGTTTTGCCTTCATGGAAAAAAAAACGTTTTGTTTTGTTCAGCCGGTTTGTCTGGCCAGCCCGCTTAAGTTTTCGTATTAGCCTTTTGTCTAGTTAGAAGGGTGGGTGTCATAGCTGATGATTCACATGTGACGATGATTTCTTATTACAAAATAGTTCGTGTTTTCAACAGAGAATTAGAGAAAGAACCAACATTATTTGTCTTTTGCTTTGCCACAGAGGTTCAATTATTATGAGAAACGCAGGAGAAATAGAGAAACAAAAAGGACGATGCTACGGAATATCTCAGAGTATGCTGAGTACCTCTTCCAGGTCAGTTTTAACAAAATGTTTGACATGTTTCTGTCGTTTCAGTTTTGATCACTTTGTTATTATGTTGGCAAAAATGGAGTAAATAGATTAGGATTAGCTCTCACAAATCCTGTAAATCTGCTAGCTATGTGATTATCAAACTTAGATCAACATATCACTCTTTATCCTTTATCATATTCCCATTCTTTTAATTTCATCTTACGTAGTGTGCAAATAAACAAAGGAATAAAAGAAAAAAGTTCTGAAAAACATCAGAACGATATAGAATGTCAACTGAAACCCTAAAATATTTCAAAACACGAGAGTAGTTTAAAATTAGTTGTTTGGATGTTTGGAAGAAGATTGCACGGATAAACTAGGTAGGGTTGATGCTTTATAGTTTAAGCTGAGAGCTTTTATGTGTAACACCCGGCCTAATACTAAGCCCAGAATACCACCTAAACTACTCTAGCTACCAATTTGAATCTTGATTAACCTTAAATTTCAGCAAGCACGCATAGATTAAAATGCCATCAATGGGTCACAAGAGTTACAATAACTCCAAGTAATCGCAAAAGAATAAAAGTTCACATCTTGGTAACATGTTACCAAGACGGCTCAGGGCACATGTTTGAGAAATGGCCGGGATACCCGCACCCGAGAAACGCTTGGGATGCCGCACCCAAGTTACGTTGAAACCATGCTCCCGGTACATAGGATGACAACAATAAATAATAATCAACTGCTAGTAAAGCGATTAAGAATCCAACCAATAAACTAAGCAATTTAATAGATCAAGCTGAATTGAACTAACAATAAATCAACCAAAGTTCCAACTAACAGTTCCAGGATAATCAAGTCCAATCATGAATAAGTCCTGAATGAAAATAATCATGTCACCAGATTATGTAAAGCAAACTAATTGATAAAATTTGAGTGATAAATGCATGTGATGTTCGTGTGTGCTACTCCATCCCATGCATGTTGCCATCAATGGTTACCTAAAAACAACAACAAAGTAAGAGTGAGTCCACGACTCGGCAAGTACAAGATAAAGCGATAAACAAATAGTTCATTAAACATTTAAATCATCATTAACATAAGCATATTCAAATATCATCAATGTCGTTCTCATCTTTCCTGTTCTGAAGTATCATCAATAACATTCTCATGTACTCATGTATGCAATGCCAATGACGCAACTTATCAGCTGATACCGGTATAGCGGAGTGTTCCCCCGTCGATGACACTCTTCCCCCATCTTCTTTAGGGTGAGGACCCTACCTGTGTAGGATTTTATCATAGAGCACACTGGACTAGCCATAAACATGACAATAGTCACCGTCCTAGCTCATATGCAAGCAAATGATGCAAATGTTCATTATCCATTATTAACATTACCATGTCATCCCTATGGTAATTCCATCATCATGTCATAATCTCATTAAATCGTCAACATTTCATGTCATAAATATTTCATGTCATACCTTATTGAATTATTACCATCATAACATCATGGCATCTAAATAAGCAATAGAAAGTATAAATAAATGTCATATTAATTCAATGGTAGAGATAAGGGTTGACAAACCGATGTCCACTGTTGTACCAAGCACTTGTCTTTTAGCCTCTAGAAACCAAGTGATGCAAATGTGGCATTGTACTTGAGGAAACGCTCCTGAACAAACAATCAATAACACACTCAAAATATGCCACAATAGTACACAATCATCACCCAAAACACTATCACACCTTTACACAAAACCGACTCTCTTAACCCAACTTCACCGGACGATCTACCCGCTGTCCTAGTGATCAAACGACCATAACTTTCACTTCTGGACTCTAAATATAGTAAATTATATTATTTCTGGAAACTACACGAAATTCCCCACAAAATCCTAGTTATGCAAATCTTCTGAATTTGCCGTTTAGGTTCCCGTTTCCAACCCCGAAGGTTATACTGGAAATTATCAGAACAATAGACTTCACATTTTTGTATCTATTTTTCTACAACATGAAAAATAGTAAACCATAATATTTATGTAAATCTACTGAGAATTATCTAGCTTATCCTAGTTATGACCACACTTAAATTATTTCATATAATGTACGTAATTAACTCATCTATACGACTGCTGCTATGACAACGGATTTCTGGGCAGCAGTATTCCCGAGGCTATATCTTTTTACTCACTTATCCAAATTTTGTGATCTAGAGCTTCTTGGAAAGCTAAGGAATAAGCTACAACTTTCCTAACCAGGCTAAATCATGATTCTGGACAGAGATATCCCAAAATCCCCTCGCAAGATTCTACAGCGCAGTTTAACGAACTAGGGCATAACAAAACACCTATCTCCCGCGACCAAACCAATCTACCACGTGAATAAACATTACTCTAGGATCAATCTAGGGATTATCAGATCGTTACCCACGAAAAAAATAGACGAGGATCACAAACCCTAGCTTTTCCTCCTCCTCTTTCCCTTCTCCTTTCTCTTCCCTCTTCCTTCCCCTTCTTCTTGCTGATCCCCTGCTGTTCTCCTTCCTTCTCCCTTCTAGCCAGCAGCAACCAGAGGAGGGGCGGCACAACCGCACAGGGAGGTGGTTGGAGCAGGGAGGTGCAGGGGTTGGCGTTGGGAGGAGAGGGGCGGCAGCAAGCAAGGTTCCCCTAGGCGCTAGGCGCTAGTCGGGCGGCCGACCGGCGCCTAGGGCGCCTAGGCGCCACCTGGGCGCCACCTAGGTGGCCGACTCAGGCGAGCTCTTGGGGGCGCAGAGCAGGAGGCGAGGAGCGCGCAGCGGCGAGCGCGCGCGCGAGCGCGAGGCGAGAGAGGCGAGGCGCGGCGAGGAGGTAGACTCGAGGCGGAGCGAGGAGCGATGGGGAAGAAGGAGGCGAGCGGAAAGAGGAGGCGGCGGCGAGCGGGAGAAGAAGGAGGCGAGGAGGAAGGAGGTGGTCGCCTGATGCGTCATCTTGGGCTCTCGGCCGTCCGATCTCGTGTAATCTGAGCCGTTCGATCGAAGCCCCACCCCTCCATATTGCGACACATATCTCCCAAACCCTACAAGACAACTCCCAGTTCCAGCCCTTCCCACGCACGCTGCCGCCTCCTTCTTCTTCCCCTCGAGCACCCCTCGCTTCCTCCGCGTCTCGCTCCCCCTCGCCTCCGCGCCTCGCTCCCACCGAGCCTCGCTTCCACCACCGGCGGCGGAGGATGAATCGAGCGACGGAGAGGCCAAATCGAGCGGCGAGAAGGTCGATTCGGCGTCAGCGGGAGGTCGATTCGGCGCTGGTGAGTCGGACCACCCCCTCCTCTCTTTCTGTTCCATCCCGCCTCGCACCGCCTCGCACCACCTTGCGCCGCCCCGAACCTCCCAGCCGCCGCCTCGCCTTGCCCGCCTCGGCCCGCCTGGGTCCGCCTTGGACTGGCGTTGACCGCCTTGGCGGGCCGAGCGCCTAGGGGCCCGATTGAGGCCGAGGCGCGGCGGTTGCCCAGCGCCCAGCGCCTAGGGGATCACTAGCAGCAGGGCCTGGCTAGGGCTTGGCAGCTGGCCCCTCCCCCCTGGCCCTCTTATGGCGACGGTCTCCCCCCTTGGCCAAGTCCACCTCGGACTCAGTCAAGGGATGGGCCTTGGCCCACCAACTCTTTCCCCCTCTACCTCCAAATGGGCTTAAACAATAATTCTAATTTCTGAAATCCAAAAGTCAAGGCCCAATTCTCTTTTAGTTAATTTTCCTTATTCCTCATTTATTTCTCTGGTCAAGCAGATCATGCCTACAAGGAGGATGATATAGGTTCTTTCCTCTATTTCTTTGCTTGAAATTTTTGGAGTAAATAAAAAGAACCAAATAATTTCCATGTATTTCTCTATGTTTGCATAAAGTTGCACTATTTCAGTTTCCAATTTTTAAAGGCATTTTCATGTTCACTTTTGTTCTCACTATAATGTTGGTTGCAGCTTTCAATGAAAATGATTCCCCAAATATTAAATGCTGATATAGGATGTTCTGGAGTCTGGACCATTTAGACATTTTTATTTATGTTGTTGTTCAGAGTTGGCGGGATGAAGATGAAAAAAATGATGCATCTAGCGGACCTTCATGGTTTAGAGGACACCGTTGGGTCAGGGATTCAAAGACTAATGGTTTCCGTCCACATGATTTTTATTGTGGAAATTTCAGAAGCAAGGGTACAGTACTTTATTCATTTTCTCTCTATCTAATCAGTAAATTTGAATTATTCTTCTCTTTAGCACTTCAGCTTAATTCAGGATTGACAACTTCTTAAGCTGGATATAAAATGTGCATACAGTGGACCTTATAAAGTTTAGTTGTTTCTTGTCTGGGAACAGGGGGATTCGAGTTTTGCACAAGTGATGAGGATGAACCAGAGACTGTGTTTCGTAATGCTTTTCGTGGGAATCAGCACACATATTATTGGACTTTTGACTCTGATAATTTTCAGTGGACGAACTCCAGACATTCTCATTCAGAAAGCTCCAGACATTGGAGTTATGAAACTGACGATGAGGACGAAATATCTACTCGGACAGAGGTATCTTTGGCACGGCGGGCTCTTGGATTGAGTACTTCTGGTCCACTGAAACTTGAAGATGTTAAAAGCGCGTAAGATCATCGATGCTCTGAGCATTTCCCTACCTTTGAGTGTTTTTGATATTATGCCATGATGTATCCTTCAATTCTTTTATCTGTGTTAAGACTATTTTATCCTTTATTTCTTTTTCTTTTCATCCTAGATACCGAACATGTGCACTTAGATGGCATCCAGATCGTCACCATGGCTCATCGAAGGTAATCTTGCTACATCCGAGTTTAATTTTACCATTCTTTTTGCAAAGTTATTTGTGTTTCGGTCTGTGAATAATCTGCTGGTTTAGATAGTCTTTGGCACAATTGTCATGAGTTCACATGAGGTGCTAGTGTGTGAGATAGGATTGAGCCGAACATCAAAATGAGATATGGTTATACAAACTAAAGATCAAAAACTAAAATTACATATCCAGGTCCCCTCTTTTGACATTTGTCCTTCATTCAGATGCTTCAGGAGTGCATCTCCGACCTTCATGATAATGCACTACACAGCCTATAATTAATGCAACATTAGATCAATAACGATTGGTTGGCAGCTCACCTAGGTTCACAACACCTGTGTTACCATCATCTCCCTTATTTTTTGAACTAGGCAGAACCTGATTCAGTAGAAAGTGAGGTATGAAATTCTGGTATGAACCGACATATGTAGTACCTGGGAAAGGTTACATTGTCTAGTTTGATGTTTTGGACTTCTGTATCTCAATTACCACAAGCACTTTACTGTTATACTTGTTTATCAACGGAACTCATGAATAATACGTATCTTCTTCCATGGCAGGCTACTGCAGAGGAGAAATTCAAGCATTGCAGTGCAGCATACAAGACCCTGTGCGATAGTTTGGCTACTGCATAAATAATTGTAACAAGCAGATCTGAGCTACATTAGTCCCTTTCACCAGCAGATCAACTTCATAACCGCAAAATCTGCAGGAGTGCCTATCATCTGCAGATCAACTTCATATCTGCACGTTCTGCTGGGCTGGGCTGCCTGTGTTCGTGAAAACTCCTACCATCCCAATACAAAGAATTGCTTTGCTCTCGACGGAATTGACTCGAGCCAAAATCGATCAAATAACGCGGAAGTACTGTACCAGGTAACATTTTTTCCCCCTCAGGTCAATGTTGTATTTTTAGAGATAGGAAAACATTATTTATACCACTCAGGATTTTGTCGTGGCTGGGTTATTGTACACCCAATTTAGTCAGTTTAATTGGATGTTTTCTGCGGGCTATTAATCTTAACATAACAGTTGCGTACATTATGATCTTTCTTACTTATGTTGAAGCAATCAAAGTGCTTTGATCAATCTGAAATTTGCAATGTTTTGTCTCACATCCATATTTTCAGAATTGTGTCCTGTGGACTTCTTTTGTGCTCGTCCTTTGGTAATGGGTCGCAGGTTACTGTTTCAAATTCCGAAAAATCACAATTGAAAAATCCACACAAATAAATTGAACTCTGGTCATTAGCCAGCCAGACAAAGTAGCACACCGCTGGGCTGTGATATGGTTGTCCTTACTGCATTAAACTGTGCTTTATCAATAGTACATAGTTTTTTGGCAGGTCAATTAGTACAGCTGTTGCGCGATCTCAATAGAATAAGAATGAACGTCCAAGCCCATAAGTAAAGAACTGAAGATCAGCCAAGATCATAAATGCAGAATCTACATTCTTATAATATATGATATAATCAGAATCTACATTCTTATAATATATGATATAATAAAAACAAGTGTGGTATAGTATTTGTTTTTGGAGAAAATTATCTGAATTTATGTAAATCACGCAGATCTATAGTTATACAGCAATCTGAGTGTTGTACTAGTAGGGTTAGTTATACAACTATTTGTACGTTTGATCATTCGAGCTAGTGACATTTGATTTAGGTGTGTTCAGCAATGAAGTGAAGCAATTTGTCCACAGATCCTCCATTTGGATATTTATGTTCTATTTGCAATGCGTAAATGAACAAGCTTATGCTGGTTGAGCCTTGATATTTTTATCAATGTACCTGCAAGGAAAATGCATAAATATCAGAACAAGAATTGATTCTCCGCTATGTTGAGTCACCAATGACCAACAATTTCTTAGTAGTTGGTATATAACTCATATCTTTCAGTTATGGAAAATGGGAATCCAGACTTGCAAGATTTCCATGACAAATCCAAAATGGTCACAAGCAGGTTTAGTTTGCAGTAGAGCAAAGCAAAGCATAAACCATGACCACATCATAAACCAGGTCTAAGAGGACCGGCAACGCATCGATCTGTCCTCACAACCTCACACCGACAAGAAGATCATCGAGTGTATAAATACAAAAGCTGAAGACAGATGGTACTGCACATAGTAGTTGATGACTGAGTGCATGGCTAGTGTGGACAAAAAAGAAGAAATGTCTATGGATAGCCTACACGTTTGTGGTTGGCATCGATCTGAAGATTGAAGGATGCATGTGGAGGGCCTGCGCCTGTGATCAGCACTGAAGTGGTGTGTACTCGTATGTTCCATGTATCTCAGTCAGACTACAAATTTGGAAAGGAAATCAAAACCTACAGAGATGCATGCGCATGGACGCCCTGCAATGGTTGAGTGGGGAATTAGGTCATTCCGCCAAATTTGACGGGATAATTCTGTAACGGACTAACCCATCCTAGGATAAGATGATCCCTCGAATCAAACACACACACCCCGTACAGAGATATGCTTGGTTGGACAAAACAACGCCCTGCAATGGTCGAATGGAAAATGGAAAGTTATCATAAACTAGAGTAAAGTTAGCAGTTAGCCCAACGTGTGCGCCTAGTGGAAGGGCGTTTCTTTTCCTTTTTCTAGATTCTTGTTGTTCTAGATCTTGTCGTTCTAGTATTTATTTTCCTTTTGAAATGAATTCTTGTTGCTGGAAGAGTGCACATCTCTAACGACTCCATTTCTGGGACCGTCAAACCTTTCACAACCGCTCAGGATGTGCAGTTGTGAAGTAAGAAGCATCATAAGCAAGCTTTCGATTACAATAAAAGTCAATTTTTTATTACACAAGGTTAAAACTTAACAACCGGTTTTAACACTAACACGGGTATCCAAGCCCAAAGTTAATATATTACAAGACAAAAGATCTTTCATGCCACAAGCACGCTTAAGTACGGTCGAGACTTAGTACGAGTAATCGTTGCCATCTGAAGGTTCACCAAAACCTTCATCATTAAGATCATCAGAGTTCTCCCGGTTTTCTTCTATTGTTGATTTAACAAGAATGAGTACACAACTGTACTCAGAAAGCCACATAGAAAAACTAATTAACTATATACTAGGAGTTCAATGGATTGTTTAGGGTTTACCATATCAAGCATATGTGGATGCATCATTTGAGATAAAACAGTTTATCTTTAAAACAGTAAAATCATACTAACATAACATCAAGGGTTTACTCAATAATTGCAATTACCAACTTAACATCTCAAAATCTCTACTTACGCCTCATGTATTGGAATCACCCATGAATACAACTTCATTAACCAGAAGCACAGCGTATTCGAATACCATTGATTATACTTTGCAGAGTTGCTCAACTTTATCCACAAGATACCTAAATTCATACTATCAGACTATACATACGCAACACGATAACGTGCGACTGAGTTGAGATAACAAGGTATTTTCACTGCTCAACCTTTCTAGCCTCTACTCGGTAGGTTCTTGGACCATACAGCCCTCGGGAGACCACTGACAAAGAGTGGAATGCGCGATCCGATGCTAACGGTACCTACTGTTGTGTAGACCAGTGAGTGTCCCTTCAGACCCACTCTTGTCCCACCCCCAAAATTGCGGCTACTCTATCACACAAGAGCAGGTGTTCACCCTGTAGATATTCGATCGGAGGAGCAGTGTACTAAGCCAAGTTGAAATGACCAAACCTGTGGTTGAGTGATTTCTGTGTTTGTTACCAACACCAAGCCGTGGCTGTCCACCTACTTGGTCTCACCTTCAGCTCAATTTTGTTAAGTATCTTGGGTTGTCCATTCTCTTGGTCTCAACCCTTAACTCTTCACCAAAACCATTGGCGAATAGCCAATATTTTTTTTCAGAATTTATAAACACATTGTGTGACAAAGCTAAATACTTAGCTATCATTTTATGTGATATAAACTTGTCAATATGAATATGGCCTATAAGAAATAGGTGGGTTTGTATGTGGGGTAATAGGATATATCTTCTCATCATAGCATTCCAAAGTATTATTTCAGTATTAAAAATAATTGGCATAAATACAGTAATGAAAGTAATAATATTAGTACATGAAATATAGACTCAAAATGATCAATTAAATGCAACTTGCCTCCTTGCTCAAAGTCTTCTATTAATTTGTCTAGTTCGGTGTTTTTCGAAGTTTGGTTGTCAAAGTCGTAACCTAACGCAAAATAAAATAATCCAAATAAAATACCCGGCTCAACGAGGAATGAGCTGGGAGCCTGGGAACAACATGCAAGTAAAAATAAAAACAAAAAAGAATTAAAAGCGAGCGGTTGGGTGATGAATATGATTCATTTGGAGCTTGATTGGGCTGAACAGAGTTGATAAATGGATCCACGAGCTCGAGACAGTTGAAAATGATGTATTATGTCAAAATTGGGTTTGATGAATAGTGTTAGGCCTAATGAATAGTGTCAGTGCTATACTGTTCATTTAGAGTTTATGAACAATGATGGGCCGGGTAGGAGTAGTGTTGGATTGGGCTGGAACAGTATTGACTTGAGTAGTAATGGGTTGGGCTGAATAGTAATGGGCTACGCCCAATTCCCTATTTGGGCCAGAGCCTAGATGGGCTAGGCTTAAAGCCCAACGCAGGAGCGGCTTGAGTTGCGCAGCGAGGAACCGAGCGCGTTCTTAAGCTGAAGGAACCGGTGCTGGCGAGGCTTGCAACGGCTCCGATGGCGGACGGCGAGGCTGGGTGGCGCGGGAAGCATCTCCACACCATGCGCAACTATTTTTGGGTTTAGTGCTGGCGGTGGAGTCTCGGGGATGGGGCGGCGACGATGGTGGTGCAAGGCTGGAGCAGAGGAGGTTAGCGGTGGCGGTAGGGTGGTGCTCCGACCAAATTGGCCGGGGCTTGAGCAATAGAGGGTGGAGGGGAGCTCAAGGGTTGCGGCGATGGGGTTTTGGAGGCACTGAGTCATTCTGGCGACGGTGACCGAAAGAGGTACGACGGTGGAGCTCGATGCCGGCAAGTTGACGGTGGGGTAGGGGCTGGAAAGTTGGGGGAAACATTTGGGGGTGGTGAGGCGGTGCTAGAGACAAGGTTGGGAGGAAAAGGGAGGGATGAGTGCGACGAATTTTACCTTTGGCTCGTCGGAGAAGAAGAGAAGGGCGGCGGAAATCCGAAGGTTTGGCCGGCGTTGGGGATGAAGGGGGGGGGGGGTGGTGGTGATGAGGTCAAGTGAGAGTTGGCGATGCATTTGGGTCGGAAACGGGTGGGTTTTATAGCCGAGATAAGGCGGTGGTAGCAGTGGCGGTGCAGGATGCTTGCGGCGCGTGGCGACGAGGTGTGCGGCCGGGCGTAAATGGCGCCGGGCACAAGCAAGGTGGTGGTACGGTGGTGTCGCGGTGGCGAGGCCGTTGCACTGGCGCGAGCGCGTGCAAGGGGGCTATGGAGTGTGGCGCTGGCATTGGCGTGTGGTGCTGGCACGACATTGATGGCGAGGAAGGTTGTCGACGAGGTGGCATGAGGAGGTGGCATTTACTGACGCGGCTTGGCGCGAAGCAAGGGCGGGGACAAAGAAGATCACCGGCATGGCATGGCGAGTGTTGGTGTGACGCGAGGCAAAGAGGAGTAAGACGGTGACAGGATTTTGGAAGAACGCCTTTGGTTAAGAAAAGCGTAAAGGCTTAAAAGGGAAAGCGAAAATGGTGAGTAAGTTTCTGAATTAGGAAAGATATTAAAAAATAGGCCGAAAATCCAAAAAAAAATGAAACTCTGAATTTTTGGGTTATTTCAACATCTGACTGCATTCTACAACCTATCATCTCAATGCTATTTTGATGTTTTTTGTGCACACATTAGGGCATCTCCAATAGTGTAGTTTCTAATTTTGCTATTTTAACTCCACATCACTAAAAAACATATTTATAGACAACACCTCTAATAAGCTGTCTCTAGCAAGTTGTCTTTAACATTCATGTCAAACTTATAATATTCCTATCTCTTACATGTACTGATTGCTTTGTCTTGTTTCGTGTAGATATAATTGTTCGAGAAAAAGACGACTTTCATTCTTTTTCATATTTCTCTCTTTCACCCCATATTTTGCTGACAAGAAAAGACTAACCAACTGCTCACATCAGAGATACTCTTAAGCATGTAGCCTGGGTCAATGCTGCCATGCCAATCGGGCCACGAGAAAAAAAAGGAAAGCTTACGTGAGCCAACGAATTCGCTCGCGGAGACACTCCGGACATCTCGTCGCCCTCCCAAAACTGCCCCGCTTCACATCTCGCCATGAGCCTCGCCGGCGCCGAGCCTGCTCAGGCGGCGGCGGGCGGCCACGCCGACCGCGTCTTCCGGGCGCTGGCGCTCGCCTCCCTCTACATCCTCCTCCGCCGGTGGTGCGCCGGCGGGGTCGGCCTCGGCGAGCGGCCGGCGCCGGCGGAGATCGCGGCCGCCACGGCGCTCTGCGCCTCCCTGGCGTGGTTCTACGCGCTCCCCACCCTCGGGATCCGCCCGAGCAGCGGCAGCTCCCGCCGGCGATGGCACCAACACCAAGATTAGTTGACGAGGTTACTTACTGCCTTGCTGGTACCCCCTCCCCCCCTCCTGATTTAGTGCTTGATGGGTTTGGTTCCTGTAAATCATGCGTCCTTTAAGAAGATCATTTGAGCATGTAATTGGACGAGTGATTGCAATTACAGATCAGAGGAGGTGAATTGGTTAAAGAATTGTTTGCTTTCGTGATAAAAAGAAGGCACTGTGGCATGTGAGCCTGGGAATCATATTGATTTAATCACTTCTGTCAGTGACTGTGACTCAAGAAGAACAACATGGATAACAGAGAGATTTTCTGGTGAAATGTGTGTCTAGCTTACAATAGAAAAGACTGAAGCAAACTCATTTTCAAACCATCGGTCTGAAACAATTTTCCTCGTCAGTGGCTTACTAAATTCGAAACCATCCCCTATAGGACTTGCAGTTCCAGCGAAGAATTGGATGAGAGACTTGCTGGTGAAATAGAAAAGAGTGAAGCAAACTCTTTTTTTTTTTTTAATTAGATCAGTCATCAGTCTGAAGCCTACTTGCGTATAGAATCTATCCATAATGAAGTTGAAGACAACTTGCCTAATCTATGCCTTACTGAGGATTCCAATACCACTCACCGACACATAGATTTTCTTCACAAATCACAGAACGTTCTGCTCGCACACTCTCCGACTTGATGCTACTCTGGAGCGTGCCTGGCCATCAGGCAACGGCCGGCCTACATGTGAGCCGTGACGGTCCATCGAGCATCAGGATGGAGAGCTTCATTGGTTCCTCTCAAGCCAAAATTGATGAATTGTCTCCTCACCAACTAAAATCAAAAGAACCACCTAGCAACTCTCTCCTCTCATGTTATATACGGAATATGGTACATGATGTTTCCTCTCCCTACCTTGCTCTAGCTTGGATTTGAACTTGCAATGATGGGTAATGTTGGGATAGCATAATGATATACTTGATCCATCCACCTAGAAACTAAAAAATCGAAGCTTCGGTTCCGGTGTTTCTTCTTCTTCTTCTTCTCCATCATTTTGCTCTAGATGGATGGTTGCGCATTTTGTATCTGAATTAAGAAATTTGTTGCGTGCTGAAACCCATAGGTCGGATCGTCTGAACCTCAGTATCTTGTTCGTCCGAACCTAGCATTTTCTATCTTGTTTTCAACAAGAAGTTTAGCCTGCTCCTCCTCCTCTGGCGAACTTTGGTTTCCCCGACGCCACCTATTCTCAAGCAAGTTAGCCTATGCCTCAAAAACGATGTTTGTGGAATTTGAAAACGAGATATGGGAGGGATAACAAGGAGGATATTATCATCCATCGAGCTATATCCTTACATCCAACTATATCCCTCAATTTCAAACTTGGAAATGAATTTCCAATGCAGGTGGATGTTTTCTCAAAGTACTACCTACTGTAGAATTCTGCGCATATTACATGCTTGGTGTGTGCCGTGGTGTCTGATAGAGTGGGGGATGAATATGATAGGTATATGCTGAGCTGGTATATGAATTGCAATATTTTTTAACAACTCATGCAACAACTAGACATCCGTATTATCATTGTACCGTAGGTCTTTGAACTTGCGAAGTTGTGCTACTTAGCTCTCCGAATTTGTATTTTACTTTCTCAGCCCCTGAATTTATCCCCGTTTGCACCGTAAGTCCATTTGGCCGTTTGCTAACAAAAAATACTGAGCTGGCGAATCACAGTGCTAGAGCAGCAGTATAGTACTTCTCTCTCTCACGACTGACTCAGAGGAGGCAAGGGCGAGGGTGGTGACAAGTTACAACGTTGGAGCTCCAGCGAAGAAGCGAGCACGGTGCGCTCCCAGGCCCGAAGAATCCGTTTTTGTCGGCGTGAGGTGACGGGGACGATGAACACGACCGAAACGGGGTGGCGACGAGTCCACTGGACTCTAAGAGGATGAAGTCACCGTCACCGGCATCGCATCCAACGAACTTTGTTTCAACACAAGTTCAGGGAGCTAAGTAGCACAACCTCGCAAGTTCAGGGGCTGAGAAATTAAAATACAAGTTCAGGAAACTAAGTGGCATAACCTCGCAAGTTTAGACTTAATTGGTGTCATTCAATAGTCCTAAGTATGTTCGATGTACAAGGTGTTCATCACGAATTTGTTTCAAGGTGGATATTGTTGAGTTTGAGTGTGATACAAATTGAATTTAAGTGTGATACGAATTTTGTTTTCTACTCCAACTCATATGTCTACTCCTACATGGAATTTTTCATGTATCACTATAAATTTATCCCTGTAGTTCATAGGCTAGAACAAGAGCTTCATTCTAAACATCTTCTCGTATAGTGATAACGTTTTTGTATGTCCGTGGTTTTCCCGCAAGTATTTTTCATGTAAAATTCGTGTCCCTGATTCTATTTTCGGTACATTATTTGCAACACTTCGTACTGCTGTCATCGATGTGTCTTGAAGATTTTGTGCTCAATGATGTCTACTTGATTTCATATCCTAGGCGTGGAACCGCATCAAAAAAGATGTATGCCCACATTGTTGGCAGCCGGACCTATTGCACTGTCACTTCTTCTCTCCCTGTGCTACGCCTTTCATCCAATGTTCTGCCCTCACATTTGGTAAAGGCACAGTGAGAGGAGAGAACAGAGAGAGTTATACAAATAGGCAAGCCGAAGAGCGATATATTCTAGGACCTTTACTAGCAATATATTATAGGACCTTTACTAGCACATACATAGAAGTGGTGAGGACCTGACGAAGTTAATTTGGTTTTATGGAAGCACTGAAATTCTCTAACTCTAGCAATAAAATCTTCAGAAGTTCCCAAGAAACTGAATATAGATAGTAGAAGATATATAATTTATCTTTAGCGGTGACTCGATTTTAAATTTTTGCTCAGTTCACTCGGAATGAAAATCAACTTTGGTGGCATCAAACAGCTCAGCCGCGTCAGCTTGTGCTGCAACCAGGAGGTTCATGTCTCCATTGATCCCAAGCCCAATCGTGAGTGTTGTAACTGTGATTTCTAAAGCCTTCACATCACTACTAGGCGCGTGGTCACCAATGTTAGCTACCGCTCCTCACGTCGACATGTCTTGGGGCATCATGTGTTCAGCTATCTTCGATGCTGCTCCAGGAACGAGACAAGGAGCTGAAGCTCAGCGCCTACACATGATCATGTTGTGACATGTTTGATGTGCCGGGTTTTCCAGATGCCACACATTCCCAAGGAAGTTAAACCTATATATGTTGGACAAACAATAGTTTTTAAAGGATTAACGAAACGAAATCCACGATCCAATGCAAGAGGGGAGAATCACAACACGACATACAATACTTACTTGATTAGCATGGAGGCTCAATCCTTTAAATCTCCTCTGCGTTTCATCCATGGTAGTTCCACCGTCAGTCAATTGAAAATGAAAGGAGAGAGTTGTATAAATAGAAAAGCTGAAGAGAAGTGTTGTGCTATGCAGAGTTAAATTTTGGTTGATGTTATTACTCTGATGACAATTAATGTAGGTTGGGAGCTACTGACTCATCAGTTCTGAGAGATATATAGAGGTGATTATGAAACTCCAGATTTTGGTCCTCCCAAAAGACCATAGAAATGGATATTTTTACGGTACACCACTTTTCACCATTTCTCCCTTGCCAAAAAACCGTCCTTGCAACTATTTGCATGCATGGGTACACTAGCTATGTCGCAACAAAAACAATTGAATTCAAATTGTATTGTTTGAAATGCAATGTATGGCAAATTTAATTTTAACATTTATCTCAACTTCTTGTTGTTCTGAAATCTCAACTTACTTTTGACTTTGATGGTTAAATTTCATATTTTTGTTAATTTGGGAATCAAGTTTGTTTTTTTTTTAGTTTGGCCTACAACAAAAAATAATTTCAAATATTATATTAAAAAATACACATAATTTTAAATTTGAAATTAGTCTGGAGTACAAAAGAATAGCTTCTGTAAATTTTGATCTCTTGCATGTATCTGAACCAAGTTTGTGCAAGACCCATGTGATCATTTGGTGTGATTTGATCGGACATGAAGAAATATAGGGTGACATCGATTATTTAAAAAGGATTGCCGTAGTTTGGTATGGAAAGATATGCCAAATTAATTTTGTTGTTTTATCTTAATTTTGTTATTTCATTTGAAGATCAGTTTGTTACTTATGGCCTGACAATTAAGAAGGGTCAATGTCACCGATGCGCTGAGAGTTCCATGTAACCAATAAAAATGCAATCTTTTCGGTGGTTCGAGTTAAATAAGATGCGCTGACAATTTTGCATTTTTATCGCCTTACTGAGATTGAATAAGGCGCGTCCGTCCGCCCATCCGACGGACACCGCGCAAACCAGATGTGACGAATTAACCGAGAATCTCTCCTTTATTCTTTTTTCTTTCTATCGTCTCACTGTCTTTCAATTGTGTCCATGCGTCCGCAAAATGAATCCCTCCCGTCATTAGCGGTGTGCGATTTCGTCTCACTCGTGCTATAAATTCCAAAGAAGCGAGCGAGACTCATTGTTCACACTCTTCCTCGCTCACTTTCATTTTTGTCGTATCGGCCGGTTTCATTTTCACGAACGATTAAAGATTGTTCAGTGTCGTCATTAGCGACCATATTAAAAGGTAAATTTTTTCCTCGTATGAATTATCTTTATTAAATGTGTAGTCAATTAGTTGTACTTACTTAGGTGTAATTAATATAGTCCTTATCGTTTAGACGCTATTAAATTTTTGTTATTTAGTTAGTTGCGATAAATTAGCACTTTTTGTCTACGAGTTCATGTTTCGAGGAAGTCTAGAAAACCACTTATTTCGAAGTAATACTTCTACTGCTCTTCGCAGCTTGCATGATATCATTACTGATAGTTTATGTGGTACCACATTTTTACCAGATTTGCTATTTCTAAGTCGTCTGGAATTTTCTTAAGTTTAAGTTAAGGGACTGTCTATTCATAAGTTGCGTGAAATTTTCTTAAGTTGAAGTCACTTGTTATGACCATTGGATCCAATCCAATCATATGACATTCATTGGATCAATATCCAATCACATGACAATCATATGACACGCTAATCTCTACACAAATCCAATGGTCACAACAAGTAATTTAAACTTAAGAAAATTTCAGGCAACTTAAAACTAGCAAAACCGTTAAGTTAATTATTGTGACCATTAGATTTGTGTAAAGATTGATATGTCATATAATTGGATATTGATCCAATGGATAAAACATGTGACTTATGCTTAATAAAATTTCAGTCATCTTACGAATAGACAATCCGTATTTTTACACATTTTTCTCCCCCTTCCTTTTCTCTAATGCCATTGACATTGATAAGAATCCCTAAAGCTGCTCATAGTGTTGAAATAGAATTACGCTGTTTTTCTATTAAGTATTGTAACTGTGATATATATTGGGAAACGGTTACAAGTAGAATCAGTTCAGTCAGGATTTCATGTCAACCTCAAATTTGAGGGCTCGGAAATTTTATGCCAGAGATTATCCAGTAAACAAGTGATTTCGACATGTAACTGCTAGTCCACTTCCGCAGTAGAATTTGGTCTGTTTGATTTCATTGTGCTATTGTTGGAAATTTTATTTACGAGTTGTATTCAAATTTGTCTAAAGTTACCTTTTAATTATCCAAACTATTTCTAACTTGCCCATAGCTCAGCAGCCTGAATGATTCTTCACTTGGTAAACCGCCTAGTTTGCTTGGTTATGGGTGGTAACTAGCTGGTTACCATCGGTTTTCTGATTCCCAATTCGCCCTTTTATGGCCTCGTTTTATTTCTAATCGTTGTTATATTAATCGTACGTATTTTAATCCATTAGTGTCAGTTAATTAATTAGTCATAATTAATTAGTTGTAATTAATCGGTTGTAGGTAATTAGTCATACTTTAGTAGCCACAATTAATTTAATCCATGTGTTTCATCTCTTGCAAGTCATGCATCTACTCGAGCTGCTGGAACTCTTCTACGACGAGCATCACCGGTGCCAGGTGTGAATTGCCGGAGACGGGGATGACCCTCCACCCCTGGTGCTTCGGTCTGAGAAGTATTATTGGGGGCTCGGTGATCACTACGTCCTAATTCTTCGGGACACGGGGTTGTTGACAGGTGGAGATCCGAGACACACACATTCCATTTTCGGTGAGGAGAGATGGCAATTACTCTCCAGGACGTCGTATTCTTGACCAGACTCCTGATCAGGGGTGAGCCAGTCGTTCCCGGCCGCTCGTTGGCGGACTGGAAGGCCTGGTTGTAGCATCGCTTTGGCATACCTCTCCCAGACAGCGCCTGTAGAGTCTTTCGGACCTGGCTAAGAAATTTCAGCCAATGCCCGCCGGATGCACATGACAAGGTTGTTAGGATGCACCTTGTCGCGTACCTTCTCCATCTCTTCGACTGGGCCATATTTCCCACTATACAAGGCGATTGGGTATACCCTAACTTCATCCGTATTGTCGAGTCTTTGGTCAACACGGAGGCTGGGGTCATGCCTCAGTACAGTTGGGAGTCAGCCGTCCTCTCCGCCACATACAGAGGGTTGTGTGACGCTTTGCAGCACCACACAGGTGTGAAATCGAACCTTACCGTATGCCACGTGCTCCTACAGATGTGGAGTTGGGAGCACTTCCCTGTTGGGCCGTCCGCCTTCGCGAGAACAGTGCAACCCTACCCCGGGATGTACGACCCGATCAACGGGCCCACTATGGGCTACCGGTGGACTGCCACCCAGCTATGCTGCATCAAGGACAGACCGGCAAGGAGTTACTCGTTGTTCCACAATAAGTTCAAGTCGTTACGACAACGACATCATATGGGCTCTGTAGACCCCAGAGTTCGTGCACACGGTAGCACCGTATGGATTGTCCGTGCAATGCCGGCAAGTCGTCGGACTGTGGATGACGACCTACCACCTGGTGTTCGCCCACATGGTGAGCCTTACGCGTCGTAGCGTGGAATGCGTTAGTTTGATTTGTACTAGGTGGTGCCCCCTCCTGACGGTAGGATGCTGCAACGAGCCGTTCACTTGTGAGTCCAACTCCATCCAAAAATTGTTTGCATTTTATACCCACATTCCATGTTCTGACACGAATCACTCTGGAATATAGGCAATCCAGGGTGGGCCGACACGCCGAGAACTGGCAAGCAGTCCAGCATGAGTGGATTACGGCCTAGACAGAGACGGCGCACGTCGAGGTCGTGCAGGAACAGAGACCATACTACGTACAGATGTATCGCCAGTACATGGAGTAGTACGTACCACGGTCACACTCCAGACTAACTCGTCCTCCACCACAGCGTCCGGAGCAGGTGACACATCAGGAGAGGCTCCGTCGCTCGTTTGATCATCACAGTGCCTCGTGGCATGACAAGACCGTAAGAATTGTATTCTTTGCTTGTTTTTGAGCATGTAACAGTAGGAGAGGCTCCTACGGTATATATTAAATAGAAAAAAGCCAGAGTACAAATAAATCGAAGAAACAGAAAAAGAGAAGAAAAAAGATAAAAATAAATGGAGAAAAAGTAAAAAGGCCAAGCAAACCGTAAGAACTGATATTCTTTGCTTGTTTCACTGATGATATTTGTAATGTTTGTTACTGAATATGTGTTCTCTTTCATTTCAGTACGAGCGACTGCAGCATATCGTAAACGCATCGGAGACTGCCATCCATAGCCCGCACACTGTACCAAGGGCTTTGAACACGTTGAAGTACATCTTCGCGCACGGGAAGAATGCACTGAAGAACATGAGCTACGGTCGTTCGAGGGGCGGTGTCCTACCTGTCGCGCACGGAGTGGGCAGACCGTGCTCACCTTCTAGGTCGTCACAGCCTAGTCGGATCGACGGGTGTCCTAGCGCTCCAGTCAGTCTTCCGCGCAGCACATCGCGCGGGGAGGTAAGTTACGTACAAATTTATGTCCTGTTTTTTATATTACGTCTTATGTTGTACCAACATCATGTTGTCCTGCATCCGCATGTTCACCAGGATGCATCTCTTCTGCCATCCACACCCTGTCAAACTGGCGCTCCCCCTCGATCATCCGCACTACACATCCGGAAGTGCGGGATGTTTAGTTCACGTTCCAGATATTTACATGCCCCCACATCATTACATCATTTTGTCTTGCAGCCTTCAGTTGACCGTGGGGGTGACGGCCATCCGTCCACTGACGAGGATATGGGCCTCCCAACTCTTGCAAGGAGTACATGAGGTTTGGAGCGTACGCAGGGCAGAGCTCCTCCGAGTTCGTTGGCACACCGTACATTCAATGCCAGAGCTCCTCCGCACGATCAGAGTTGCAAATAGCGTACCTTGGGGGCGGACAATTCGAAAATGAAATTATGGAGTCTTACGTTCATGACATGATTGCAGGTGGCCCCCGGTTCGGCATGTCATAGCAGGACAACATCAACACTGCACAGACTCAGCTGGTGTACCTCCGCGCACTCAACGGTCTCCGTACCACCTCCGATCCGATACACGCTCTTTGGACCGGCTGACGTTTCACACGGGACATACTTGACGCAAAACCAGGACACGCGCGTGACACAGACACAACGAACAGAGAATAGTGGTAGTGGCTCAGACGAGTGAACCATATTGTATCCCGTGTTATGCAATTCTGTTTTAGTATATTTCTATATATATTTTGTTTTGCTATATTTGTATGCATATTTGTGAACTTTTCTTGCTGAACTTTTTCTCTTTACAGAAGCTTTGTATATTTGTGAACTATATTTGTATGCAGAAGCTTTGTGATCAGAGCTCGTTGCAGGCCCATCTGTCATTTTCACGAGGACATACACACAGTGGAAGAAGAGACCGACTGCTAGACTTTGATTCGCAAAATCCCACCAAGTTTATTCAATCGCACCTTACTTGATTCGAACCACCGAAAAGATTGCATTTTTATTGGTTACATGGAACTCTCAGCACAGCGGTGACGTTGACCCTTCATAATTGTCAGGCCATAAGTAACAAACTGATCTTCAAATGAAATAACGAAATTAAGATAAAACAACAAAATTAACAGCAGTGTCCGTCGGACGGCCGGACGGACACGGACGGACGCGCTATTCGTCCGAGCGACGGGCGGACGGACCGCCCGCAGGACGGAAGCAGCAGGAGGCGCGACGTGGTGGGCAACGAGTGGCTTGTGAGCGAGGGAGGGACGGATGAGGCTGTCCGTCTGTGGGTGGGACGGATGAGGCTGACGTGGTGGCATCTCGGCCATTTATTTCTTCTCTGGACAGTTTTGGAAGCCAAAATTGCAACTAACGCCACGATGGTGTCATTCCTGCTAATCCTTGTCCGAACATGCCCATTTGGGCAAAAAAAATTCGTTCATGTTGTCACTTGTTTGATGTACTGGGTTTTCCGGATGCCACACGTTCCCAAGCAACTTAAACCTATGTTGGACAAATAATATTTTTAAAGGCTTTAAGAAATGAAATCCACGATCCAATGGGAGAGAATCACAACACCACAAAAATACATACATGTTCCGTCCATTTTGCTATATTTGTCCATAGTCTCAGGAGTATCTATTCCAATATATTTATGGAGTTTATACATCAATGATCTTTTTGATTCCCAATGCTCGATATCACCCCACTTCTATTTCTAATCTCTATCCTCTCCTCTCTCTCACCAATCACATATCACTAAAATTGAAAGATGTATAGCAGTTCTCTATATTTATCTATTGAGAGAATCTAGAGTGTAGTTAACATAATTTTTCACACTCTATCTCTACTTAAAAGCTTTAGAAGAGATTAATTGATTGTGGTATGTAATTTAATAGAGATTCTGCGCACGGTGAGCTGTGAATAAATATAGCGAAACAGAGAGACTACTTACAGTGGAGTATACCATCCTTGTGTCGTTCGTCCATGATAGTTCCACCGTCAGTCAAGTGAAAATGAAAGAAGAGAGTTGTATAAATTGGAAAGCTGAAGAGAAATGCTGTCCTACGCAGAATTACATTTTGGGTGATGTTACCGATGACAATTAATGTAGGTTGGGAACTTACTGAGTCAGTTCTGAGAGATATATAGAGGTGATTCGGAAACTTCAGTTTTTTCCTCCCAAAAGTCCATACAAATAAGCAGGAACTGTTACATCAAATACCTAATCTGTTAATTGCGTCGGAGCATGGTGTTAGACTAGCTGTACACGATTGTGAGGGCTGTGAGAACTATGTCAGTAGCCCATCATTTCATCATGGGAACATGCCGATAGATGACATGTGCCCTCTGCGCACGAAAGCAGCAAAAAAAACAATGTTTGCACTGTAGCATACTATTTTCATGCACTAGGAGGCACTATTCATATACTGTAGCACTGATTTTTTTTCCGGTGCGGTGGCAGCGTGAGCGAGTACCTAGCATGCGTTTTTTTGGCTGATGCTGTGCGGTGGGCTTGCGGACGAGCACGGTAGTTGTGATTTTTTTTTATCGATTCCATCTCGGTGCGGTGGGCTCACGGATGAGTACTGTGATTTTTGGCCGATCCCTTGGCTATCTTCATCTTTTACACTTGTATATTTTGTTGTCCTCTAGCATATGAAATTTTCTCCCTCATGAATTATACTTGCTTTACATTGTTTTCTTATTAGAAGTTATGATTTAACTCCCTTCTTGTGTTACTGTCAAAAGTGTCAGTGCATAGTGTTGTGGTAGATTGCAAAACTTCGTTGAAAGTCCCATGTAATAAGATTATCCATATCAATGTAATTTTTTGTTATGCAAATATTGTAGACGCCAGCGGGTTAAGACCCGCAAATGGAATATCACAGCTCCTTTAGACCCTGCATCGTTTTCTGATGCAATTGTCCATATTTATCTAGATAATGCTGGAGATCTAGTTAGTATTTGTTAAACATACTATTGACATCTCACCTGTACTTTCTACCCATAAGAGATCTGCAGTTAGGCTCTGTAAAACATTCTTGACATCTCAGCTGTACTTTCTGCTCACGAGAGAGATGCAGTTCTGCTTTGTAAAACATTCTTCTCATCTCAACTTCTTAACTATACATTATTCATAAGATGATAAGAGGTAGGCGAAAAAACATCTAACCTGTATTTCACATAAAATTCAAAGTTTGATCAATACCTTGCCAACTCCTCTGACTCAGACAACTTATTTTGGAAATCATCCAAAAGTTTCATGTATATATCTAAGTTTCATGAGAAATAAAGAAGGAATTGCATAATGGCTAATAAATTGTGGTGCTTATTCTCATAACCGGATTGAAGATAAGTTGGCCTGGTAGAACGGTAATATACAAACTAACATCTAAATTTGTAGCTAAAACTGACCAGAGACCTTTGGATAATTTGCTTTGACTTCTTTTTTTGTTAGTTCCAGTTAGACCAATATATGTACTTCGACTCTGTCGGGACCCAAAAATGCAATTCTGGACCCTCTGTGTATACTGCACTAGTCCAGGATCACGCTAGTGCACACAGTGGCAACATCGATGAAATATCATTTCCATATACAAAGATGACTAATAAATAGGCAAATAACAATAAATATCAGAGTAAAGACCTTAAGGTCAAAGCTTACAATTAATGCCTCAGAAGGCGAATAGCTCAAGAAGTGCAATGAACAAACGGAATAACTTCGGTGAAGCCCATCCATATGCCCACAGCAATGGTGAAGTGCGCGACCTAGTTCTTCTCGATCCTTGAAGTAGACCTTGTTGACTCGATTCCTCCATTTACGTAGGTTTGGGCGCAAGTTTTACAACAAGCGTGAGTACACAACCGTACTTCGCAAGTCATACCACGTAATGCAATGTATAGATGCGAGCTTATTCCAAAGGAAATGACTTGTGGTTATTTTGCGAAATGCAACATTTGCAATTGAATATGAATAATAGATTGAAAACATAATTCAAAACAAATAGACAATATTATTTTAACATTTGTTTTCACAAAGACACATAGCCTAATCAAATTCTTTCACACGACCATATGACTTAAATCACACAACCGTCCCTTCCCAATTGTTTTATGAAAACTAC
This sequence comes from Ampelocalamus luodianensis, assembly GCA_036346255.1. Classification (NCBI taxonomy): domain Eukaryota; kingdom Viridiplantae; phylum Streptophyta; class Magnoliopsida; order Poales; family Poaceae; genus Ampelocalamus; species Ampelocalamus luodianensis. The sequence goes on along the minus strand of CM070629.1, from coordinate 52,940,090 downwards.
CGCTCGTGTGAAATCCCGAGCATTGTCCATGACCATGACGCGCTATTCGAATAGATTGTTTAACACTCTGCAGAGGTTGTACACTTTACCCACACGATATAACCAGGTGTGGCGCGCCGATCATAACAAAACAGTTGAAACTTCATCTCAAACATTGACACTCCGATGTGCTTACAAACCGTTATACATATCACAAAGCCCATGCATAACACACACCGTTGGACGGGGACGACGAATCCTCCCGCGATGCAACCACCAAGTAGTCACACCTCCACCCTATCACAAAGCCTAACCTACCACCGAACATCAATGCCGAGAATCCATAACTTACTAAGTTAGGCCCGTCCCATACCGGGCATATGGTCGTGCTGATGAAGGCTCAGTTCAATGGCGCACAAAGTTAAGTCCTTAATTGACCAAGGCAAGACTTCCATTTTCTAACTAAGTCACAAAGATTATCATTCCCATCACATAGTCCACCATGTCACACGCTCCACCACTTGCCTCACCAAATCCTTTACCACCCAGTTGGTTTTAGTGCAACACATGCCATCACGAAGTAATAACACATAGCACACAGCTTTTACACAAAGTTCCATAATCACATAGTCAAATTTATAATTGCAACTCAGGTTATGATGATGACTCGTTGCATGGCTAAGCAATCTACTCGTACTAACCAACCCACGTTGGTAATACCATAGCACCAACTAAATATGAACCAATCTAGGGTGACAAAAGATTATGACATACAATGGACAATGTGGATATAACAAATTGGATTAATAGCTAAACCAAAAGCATTTAAATAATTACTTAAAGTAAATGCAATAATTTAAATCAAAGTAATTTTAAAACTGGATTCAATATGATCAAAGGTATAACTTGCCTTGCTATAGCAATGGTGATCTTATTTTATCTTCAATCTTCTACTTGCTTGATCTTCCGCTCCTTCGGACGATTCCGGGACTTCGGCGTCTAACGAGAAAGAAAGCGCAAAACAAACTAAATTCAAAAGACAAATCAAATAAACTCCAAATTGAAATTGAATGGCACTGGAAGGTAGGTATTGAATTTAGATGAATTTAGAAACTTGAATGGGTTCAATCGGAATTCGGATGAAGAAGATATGACTTTTGGAAGATTGGAATTCACATGAAATGATGAAAAAGCTTTACGGAATATTCTCAGAATATTCTATTCCGAAAATATTAGAAAAAGAATAAGTGTATGATAGGTGGGACTGACTGGTATTTATGGATTTCTAGAATTAAAATAATTCCAGAAATAAGGTAGAGAGAGTGACAAGTGGGACCAATAAGATAAAAGGATTTTCAAGAATTAAATTAATTCCCTGAAAATAGAATTAGGGGTTGACATGTGGGCCACTGGTCTATGGACCAGGTCCATAGAGATATGCTAGTCCACGGTGGACCAAGCTCATGAATAGGGTTTGACCAAGATTGACTGACATACGGGACCCGCATGTAAGAGAGATAAATAAATAAGGTGTTTAATTAGGACGATGACATGTGGGGTCTACATGTAAGTGATAAATAGATATTTGGTTTGGATTGATTGAATGCCAAGTGGGCCGAATCAACATAGACAAAGAATTAACAGAGATAATGGATCAACTGAGAATACATGTACTAGACACATGGAAGCATCAACAGACATGAACAGAGAAGGTGCGGCTCCTCCTGGCATAGTGGTATGAATTTTGGCGCCGAGATGGAAAGCAAGGATTAGAGAAAGAATTAACAACGGGATTAACACAAGGGATTAACCAAGCGACCACATATCATAGATGTGAAAGAAAACAAGAAAGGAAACCAGAGAAGGAACAGAACTGGGCACTCACGCACTGGACAACAGCATGAATAGTAAACAGAGATTAGGCTGATTCTTGCTCAAGGTGGTGACGACGAACGGAGGCGAACCAACGGTGGCGAAGGGCAAACGGAAAGGAAACGACGAGCCGGAGATGATGACGCGGTCGGACGTCGAGATTTTGCTCCATGCGACAGCAGCGACGCGAAGAACGCCGACGACGGCGGCCTCACGGGCGCGTAACACTTCCGCGATGCTCGCAAAAGGGAGGTGAGCACGGCGTAGAACGCGGCGACGCGAACTCAACGGTGGTGGAGTTGAAGGCGGGGATCAACGGTTGCGGAGTAATTGACCGGAGAAGGACGACGAACAAGAGGCGAAAGAACGTCAAATTCTCGGCGCACGGTGGATGAAACTTGAATCTACAAGAGGGAAAAATAGGTATTGACGAGGGGCACAAGATGACGCGATCGGATTTTGGAGAAACTCACCGAGGAAGCGAGGAACGCGATGAACACGTTTCGGCTTTAGGGCTTGACATGGCCGACGGTGCTCCGGTGATCTTCGGGCGAAGAGGAAGGAACCATGACGTAGAACGCGACGACGCGAAGCCAACGCCGCAGACGGTTCGGCCGGGGGACGTCGGATGAAGCCGTAGTTCGCCGGAGAAAACCTTTGGTTGGAGCTCGGTTTTTTGGAGATTGCGACGAAATTAGATCGGTTTGGAGGAAACCAATTCAGGGGATTGGAAGAGGGGATCAACACGGACGCGTGAGCGCAAACGGGTCGCTTTTATATGCACCGTAGAGGAAGATATGGAAATTAGAATTTTTCAGTTGGAGACGTGCACGAAACGAACGCGTTCTGGTCTCGTTCTGGAGGATGAACAGTACTCGCCATTTACTGTAGCATCGGCAGGAGAGAGAAAATCTGGATTTTCGGAATTAAAAGAAATCCCGAAAATCAAGGAGATCAAATAAAATAGCAAACAAATCCGGAAAAAACCCAGAAAATACCCAAAAATTCCTTGAAAGATAAGGAAGCCAAATAACACAAATTTTTATTTAATTAATGTTTATATTAGTCAAATTAAATATTTTTAATTTAGGAAAATTCCAATTAAGCTTTATTAGTTCAAATAAAATTGGTGAAATTTTCCAGGGACCTAAACTACTCAAAAGATTTTTGAAAAGCCAAATTTTGGGACGTTACAAACCTCCCCCCTTAAAGGAATCTCGTCCCCGAGATTCAGGCTGGCTATAGAATAGGATAAGGAACTCAGCCTTCGGGTTCACTTCTTGCTTTCAAATTGCTTTGACTTTGACAGAATCGCTCTTCTGAACACTTACAGAACAACCGCCTTGCTTCTTGCTAAACTTCTCGCTTCACTGAAAACTTGACAAACTGGCTCTTGGTTGGAAGGCATCTTGAAACTTGATTGCTTCTACCGGGGCTACTTCATCGGTGCTTGAGGGCACTTTTTGGAGTGGAGGAAATCTTGCTGCTGACTAGCAACTCAGGTTGGCAAACTATCTCTTCTTCCGCGCTTCGGAATTTGAACTAACTAACACATTTTGTCAACTCTGTCATACAATTCTTAGCACAGAACTTCGACAGGTATTCTGAAGATAGACATGGCTGCGAAGGTGATAATCTATATAGTCTGTGTAGCTTTCCTTTTTGAACACTGCTACTTAAATTCCATTTAGGATTAAGGACCCTTGGTCTTCTGCTTCATGATTAATGCAACATCCACATACTTTGTAATTTGATGCGCTCCTAGCCGGCGATGACTTACACGATCAACCACTTTGAACTTCGAGGGTGACAATCGCGATCGGTGACATCCGGTGTAGGGAAACTCTGCACATAACACTTACTTGCTCGACTTGGTATTATGAGTTAAGGCATAACTCATTAATCTTTTCAATCTGTCTATCGATTCAGGGCGATTCACAATACTGAACTGAAATGATCACCCAAGCATCATGCAGACTCTGTCGCTAACACAAGATAAGCTGGGATCCTTGGGCTGACACTAACTTCTCTGACACGTCGTGCAATTTGACCATCTCTGTAGATCTGACACTGCACCCATGCTGACGAATGTCATATCTATCGTATACAACCTCTGTCGTATACCACTCTGCTAGGCAGTCTCCAAACTAGGTGATATTGACATGAATGAAGCGACAAATTTCTGTCAAATGATCAACAATCACCCTTCAAGAAATTATATCCCGATTGGGTCCTGGGAGATCCCATATCTGAATTCTCAGGGATAGAAGTACTCTGACTAGCCCCCAATATTTTGGCTGATTTTCTGACATGCCAAACACATGGTAACCCATTCTGCGATATTTCACTTTATTTTGGATCATCACAATGCCACTTTGAGATCTTTGTACACCTTGGTACTTTCGAAGAAAAGTAGAATACTTACACTCAAATGTTGGTTTGAGCATCAACTACTGGAGTTCCTTCTCATTAGATATGCAAATATACTCATTGATCCATGGATCATTCTGTTTGTCTTCAGCGGGTTCTCACGCTTTCCTTTGCTTTACATGATGACTGATCTCTTAACGTTACTGTCACCTCACTGATTTCTAGCATCGGTCCGAACTCGGGTTCAACGGATATCCTTGCAATCGACTCAAGATCCAACCTCCGAATTTCACGGTAACTTTAGTCGATCGATCAACAGATCCTTGTGGTAGCTCTTCCGCTTAAAAGTATGCGTCAGATTTATCTTGTGTCAGAGGGAACGGATTCCAACCTCATGGTTCTCAATCCAATAACCATCTTTGTTGCTCCACGGTAGCAACTTCGAATTATGACTAAGATAATTCACCACCTGAAACTTCTTAACACACCAATTCTTGGATGTTCGTGATAAAAGTTATCAAGGTTCTTCACAGTATCCGCAACACGAACACCGGTTGTGATTAATCTCCTCTGAAATTTTTACCAACTCGGTTCACTTCTAGCGATGCAGCGAACTTCTCTTCTTACAACCGGTGAGGGGTCTTGGCTAACTTGAAACGACTGTCTCATTTATCTTCAACTAACACTGTCTCGAAACGACTGCTTCACTGGTATTCAACTGACACTTCTAAGCTGACGGGTTTGATTTGCCACTGCCTTTATCTGATAAAGTCATCTGATCTACTCTATCATTTTTGGCAAACTCGTTGGCAACTTTTGCCAATTATCCTTTCTGATGTAATTCCTTCTGGAATTGGCTGATCTTGGGTACCAAGTCAGAGACGAACTTGACTTTGAATATGGTTGCATGCTGCATAGATCATTTGCAATGGCAATTGCATACTCTCTTGCGGATATGGACATTATCCAATGATTAGATTCTTCAATCATTTACCATTGTCTCACTCCTATGCAAAATGATGAGTTGGAATTCAACATCACATTCCATAGTTACGGCTCTACAGCCTTCAATCATCATGACTTAACGCTTGATTACTCAACTTGCAAAGGCAGACTCTTGGAAAGGTATCCAATGATTTAATATCCAATAATTTCTTTTTTTCCGTAACTTGCATGCAAAGATGTCCACATTTTTGCTTTCTAACAAAGGAAAGGTTACAATGATTCCCCGATTTTCTCGCTACTAACGAGGCATGACATCGCATGATCCGTATCACCAATCTAGACTTTCTTGGTAACATCATCATTCAAACGTCTCTTCTTTGACTACTTCATTGGGCAAACGGATCCTGGTGCGTTACCAACTGCTCTAGGAGTTAAAATCTTAACTGAGCTGACCTCTGGTATTCTTGCATCTGCAGTGAGTGACTGGTTCCACTGAGGACACTAGCTGATGTAGTGACCTTTTCCATGATTGTTGTAGCATAGACATGTCGAACTTTGTGACTTTTTCTGAAGAGACTATGGCAGAACGACTATTCTGGGTTCTTCATCCTTCAAGAAGGATAGTCGCTTTGTAGGGCATCTCTTGGCATAGTGGCCTTGCTCACCACATTCAAAACACACTAGTGACGAGACTGGCTTGTTTCTCTTTTGAGGTGGGCTGCTGAGGTCAATATTCTGCTTTTGTAATTCTTTAGCTGACATATCTTGTAGTGACAATGGTTTGCCTTCTATTGCTAATGTTCTGACAGTAGCTCGAAAGTGTTCTCGCTGACGTTGCATTGCAAAAGTCAACACGAAATACATAGGGCACTAGCTCGGACAATGATCATCGCTTTCACACAAGAAACATGTGATCTTACTCATAGGACATTTTCCAACGAAATGGTTTCCTTCGCAACTGGAACAATTGATATTGTGCTCATCGGCACTATGGCCTATTTCTCCACAGTGGGTACATGCACAATCTTTTGACTTATCTGGTTGGCAGCACTTCAACTGACAACGGCTAGATTTGGTGTAGTATATCGAAATAGCAAGTTTTTCTTGATCACTTATGCTTGATATCGCATGATGTTGGCACAGAACGATGGTGAACTCTGCCCAAGTGATGGTGTGCTCGTCCTGATGGGCAGCGTGAAATTTTTCCCACCAATCTAATGCAACTCCTTCTAAATGATGAGTAGCATAGAAAACTTTTTCATTATCATTGCATTGCACAACAGTTAGCTTTTCTTCTATTGTGCGAATCCAAGATTCTGCATCCTTGAGTACGGTTGATCCTTCAAAGACGGGCGTCTTGGTCCTTAAGAACTTTGCAAACTTGAACTGAAGGTGTGTCTTTGGGATGGCAACGAATTGTGCACCATTGCAAATATTACTAATGTCCGACGATCGCATTGTTGCTGGCATGAGTTGATTCTGGGTGGTAGGAAACTGGCTCGGGTCCTGATGTGTCACTCACCGCACCGAGATTGTTGTTGGTCATCGTGCGCTCTCGACATCGACATCGCGACGATGCGATGACTTGCTTGATTATTCTGATTCATCAAATTGACTAAGGTAGCGGTGGTCTGATCCTACCAGGTCACCATGTTGTTCATGTTTTGCACCATCGCGTTCATGGATTGAGTCTGAGCTACCACGAATTGTTCCATAGCTGGATCTGCTACTCCTGATCGACAAGCGCCCACTTTGGGATTGACAGGTATGAGTGGTGCTGCATCGCCTCAAGATTACCGATAAAGTGGCTTCACTGGGTTCTCCATCTGGCTGCTGTGGCTGATAGATGCGAGGAAAAGCACAAGGTAAGGGAAGAGAATCTACTAAGGGGAGCGAGTTTAACCAAAGAACACCAAAGAACACGTAAATAGCCGAAAGCTATTAAGAAGCATAAAACTCACAGCCAAACTACACCGAAGAAGGGAAACAAAGATCTAATCGTCTAGTCGATTAAACTCTAACTTAACAGGGCGACTTGGTTCAACACACGGGAGGAACCTACACTGATTTATCCTATATGGTTGGTCTGAAGAAAACTCGAACTGGTCACGGTCTTCATCAAACGTTGATTGCTTGCGATCCTTGGAGGCGAAGCTTGGAGAAAGATGGAGGCGACGTACAACTTCTTCTTAGTCTTGAATTTTTGCGACGCACTTGTCTTGAACACTTGGGAGATGTTGACACGTTGTTGTTTGTTGCGTGGTCTTCAAACAGTTGCTCAAAATAGCTCTTGGGCATCCACCAAGACATTTAGCACGAATAACGATGACTATAGAAGTTATGAGGGGAGAGAGTCCAATTTAATACTCAAAATGGTGGGGACGAATATAGATAAGAAAGGAATAGAATGGAAGAGTATAGAAGCTAGACAAGATGAGAATAGCACATCATTAAGATTTTCCATTTGTAAAATAAATTTTGAACTTTTCCTTACAAACGGTCATTCTAACTAAGGTCACGACCTACAGTCGATATGGCTCTGATACCACCTCTGTCGGGACCCAAAAATGCAATTCTGGACCCTCTGTGTATACTGCACTAGTCCAGGATCACGCTAGTGCACACAGTGGCAACATCGATGAAATATCATTTCCATATACAAAGATGACTAATAAATAGGCAAATAACAATAAATATCAGAGTAAAGACCTTAAGGTCAAAGCTTACAATTAATGCCTCAGAAGGCGAATAGCTCAAGAAGCTGCAGCGGAACGAAACGGAATAACTTCAGTGAAGCCCATCCATATGCCCACAGGCAATCGGCTGGGGTGCGCGACCTAGTTCTTCTCGATCCTTGAAGTAGACCTTGTTGACCGACGATTCCTCCATTTCTGTAGGTTTGGGCGCAAGTTTTACAACAAGCGTGAGTACACAACCGTACTCGCAAGTCATACCACAGAATGCAATGTATAGATGCAGGCTTATTCCAAAGGAAATGACTTCTGTGGTTATTTTGCAGAAATGCAACATTTGCAATAGAATATGAATAATAGATTGAAAACATAATTCAAAACAAATAGACAATATTATTTTAACATTTGTTTTCACAAAGACACATAGCCTAATCAAATTCTTTCACACAGCCATATGACTTAAATCACACAGCTGTCCCTTCCCAATTGTTTTATGAAAACTACCCCTCGTGTGAAATCCCCGAGCATTGTCCATGACCACGGACGCGGCTATTCGAATAGATTGTTTAACACTCTGCAGAGGTTGTACACTTTACCCACACGATATAACGGTGTGGCTAGCACCGATCATAACAAAACAGTTGAAACTTCATCTCAAACATTGACACTCCCGATGTGCTTACAAACCGTTATACATATCACAAAGCCCATGCATAACACACACCGCTGGGCGGGGACGACGAATCCTCCCGCGATGCAACCACCAAGTAGTCACACCTCCACCCTATCACAAAGCCTAACCTACCACCGAACATCAATGCCGAGAATCCATAACTTACTAAGTTAGGCCCGTCCCATACCGGGCATGTGGTCGTGCATGATAGGCTCAGTTCAATGGCGCACAAAGTTAAGTCCTTAATTGACCAAGGCAAGACTTCCATTTTCTAACTAAGTCACAAAGATTATCATTCCCATCACATAGTCCACCATGTCACACGCCTCCACCACTTGCCTCACCCAAATCCTTTACCACCCAGTTGGTTTTAGTGCAATACATGCCATCACGAAGTAATAACACATAGCACACGTTTTACACAAAGTTCCATAATCACATAGTCAAATTTATAATTGCAACTCGATGTTATGATGATGACTCGTTGCATGGCTAAGCAATCTACTCGCATCTAACCAACCCACGTTGGTAATACCATAGCACCAACTAAATATGAACCAATCTAGGGTGACAAAATATTATGACATACAATGGACAATGTGGATATAACAAATTGGATTAATAGCTAAACCCAAAAGCATTTAAATAATTACTTAAAGTAAATGCAATAATTTAAATCAAAGTAATTTTAAAAACTGGGATTCAATATGATCAAAGGTATAACTTGCCTTGCTATAGCAATGGTGATCTTATTTTATCTTCAATCTTCTACTTGCTTGATCTTCCGCTCCTTCGGACGATTCCGGGACTTCGGCGTCTAACGAGAAAGAAAGCGCAAAACAAACTAAATTCAAAAGACAAATCAAATAAACTCCAAATTGAAATTGAGTGGCACTGGAAGGTAGGTATTGAATTTAGATGAATTTAGAAACTTGAATGGGTTCAATCGGAATTCGGATGAAGAAGATATGGCTTTTGGAAGATTGGAATTCACATGAAATGATGAAAAAGCTTTACGGTATATTCTCAGAATATTCTATTCCGAAAATATTAGAAAAAGAATAAGTGTATGATAGGTGGGACTGACTGGTATTTATGGATTTCTAGAATTAAAATAATTCCAGAAATAAGGTAGAGAGAGTGACAAGTGGGACCAATAAGATAAAAGGATTTTCAAGAATTAAATTAATTCCCGAAAATAGAATTAGGGGTTGACATGTGGGCCCTCGGTCTATGGACCAGTCCACAGAGATATGCTAGTCCACGGTGGACCAAGCTCATGAATAGGGTTTGACCAAGATTGACTGACATACGGGACCCGCATGTAAGAGAGATAAATAAATAAGGTGTTTAATTAGGACGATGACATGTGGGGTCTACATGTAAGTGATAAATAGATATTTGGTTTGGATTGATTGAATGCCAAGTGGGCCGAATCAACATAGACAAAGAATTAACAGAGATAATGGATCAACTGAGAATACATGTACTAGACACATGGAAGCATCAACAGACATGAACAGAGAAGGTGCGGCTCCTCCTGGCATAGTGGTATGAATTTTGGCGCTGAGATGGAAAGCAAGGATTAGAGAAAAGAATTAACAACGGGGATTAACACAAGGGATTAACCAAGCCTGACCACATATCATAGATGTGAAAGAAAACAAGAAAGGAAACCAGAGAAGGAACAGAACTGGGCACTCACGTACTGGACAACAGCATGAATAGTAAACAGAGATTAGGCTGATTCTTGCTCAAGGTGGTGACGACGAACGGAGGCGAACCAACGGTGGCGAAGGGGCAAAACGGAAAGGAAACGACGAGCCGGAGATGATGACGCGGTCCGGACGTCGAGATTTTGCTCCATGCGACAGCAGCGACGCGAAGAACGCCGACGACGGCGGCCTCACGGGCGCGTAACACTTCCGGCGATGCTCTGCAAAAAGGGAGGTGAGCACGGCGTAGAACGCGGCGACGCGAACTCAACGGTGGTGGAGTTGAAGGCAGGGATCAACGGTTGCGGAGTAATTGACCGAGAAGGACGACGAACAAGAGGCGAGAGAACGTCAAATTCTCGCGCACGGTGGATGAAACTTGAATCTACAAGAGGGAAAAATAGGTATTGACGAGGGGCACAAGATGACGCGATCGGATTTTGGAGAAACTCACTGAGGAAGCGAGGAACGCGATGAACACGTTTCGGCTTTAGGGCTTGACATGGCCGACGGTGCTCCGGTGATCTTCGGGCGAAGAGGAAGGAACCATGACGTAGAACGCGACGACGCGGCCGACGCCGCAGAGCGGTTCGGCCGGGGACGTCGGATGAAGCCGTAGTTCGCCGGAGAAAACCTTTGGTTGGAGCTCGGTTTTTTGGAGATTGCGACGAAATTAGATCGGTTTGGAGGAAACCAATTCAGGGGATTGGAAGAGGGGATCAACACGGACGCGTGAGCGCAAACGGATCGCTTTTATATGCACCGTAGAGGAAGATATGGAAGTTTGAATTTTTCAGTTGGAGACGTGCACGAAACGAACGCGTTCTGGTCTCGTTCCGGAAATGAACAGTACTCGCGATTTACTGTAGCATCGGCAGGAGAGAGAAAATCTGGATTTTCGGAATTAAAAGAAATCCCGAAAATCAAGGAGATCAAATAAAATAGCAAACAAATCCGGAAAAAACCCAGAAAATACCCAAAAATTCTTTGAAAGACAAGGAAGCCAAATAACACAAATTTTTATTTAATTAATGTTTATATTAGTCAAATTAAATATTTTTAATTTAGGAAAATTCCAATTAAGCTTTATTAATTCAAATAAAATTGGTGAAATTTTCCAGGGACCTAAACTACTTAAAAGATTTTTGAAAAGCCAAATTTTGGGACGTTACAGACTCCCATCTACCTTTATAACATAACCCGCTGTTCATATACCACATATAAATCTTTAGAACATACATCTACTCAAAGCCTTCGGTAAGTTAAGCCCATATATTATAGCCTCATATTTTACTTTCCCCTGACCAGCGGCTCTTACATTTACCCCGCGCATCATCTGCCCGTAGGGTGCCTATAGCCACGAAGGATGGTCCAGTAGATCTGCCGAAGTAGTATACTGTACAAATCCTGTTTTTTTTTGTTTGCTGCTTTGGTTTATGTTGATTGATCATTCGCCTATGCCAATAATCTATTTTAAATGTCGTTTCTTTTTGTAGCCAGTGAGCATGGCCTTGCCAGGAGTTGTCGGTTTCAGGTTAACAGTGAAGCTTAGGAATGGAGTTACAGCCACAGATTTGGTTCTAAAGTTAACTCAAATGCTTCGGAAATATGGTGGTGTTGGGAAGTTTGTTGAATTTTATGGTACTCTTCATGCCTTTTTTCTTCTTTCAAATCAATGTATCTGAATTATCGTTTAGTACCATACTATATATATATATATATATATATATATATATATATATATATATATATATATATATATATATATATATATGACACTGGTCATACTCCCACTTGAATACACCACCTAAATGAATATATTATACTTCTTTATCATTTTAAGTATACTTAAATACCAATTATAAGATACTTCAATGCGATTTGATTGAAATTTTTTTATTGAAACCCTTTATTTTTGCTATATACCCTTTTCATATATAAAAGAGGTATATACACAAATTTTGCTATAAAAGGTGGAATTTAATGAATTTTTTCATTCGATTTAAAGAAGTAAATTGATAAAGAGGTGTCATCATACGATTTAAGTGGTATATGAGAAGTGAAAGTATGTACTCCCAGGAGTACCACTACCGGACACAATGGTTTGCAGAGTGCAAAAAGCTTTCAGAGTGCCAAATAGCGGGCACTCGATAAATCGATATTTTGCCGAGTGCGACACTCGGCAAAGAAAAAAACACTCAAACAGCGGGCTTTGCGAGTGCCATGCACTCGACAAATATTAACACTCGGTACATTCAACCTTTGCCGAGTGCGGGCACTCGGCAAAGTAGGGCACTCATGGCGGCATGAGGTAACGGTCCCGCCGACATCAAATTTTGCCGAGTGCTTGCCGTTTGGCACTCGGCAAAATCCATCTTTGCCGAGTGCGCGCGCTGTGGCACTCGGCGAAGACCCGCTGCCGAGTGCCGTGCCTAAACACTCGGCAAACAATTTTTTGGCCTCCAAATTTTTGGCAGCCCTCCTCTGATGCAGTACTCTATGTTAGGATTTGGTACATTTTGTGGCTTTTGTTATACTTAGTTAATTTATTTCATTTACTACAATTATTTGGAAAATGCAAATTTGAACTGCACGTGCATCGAATAATGGAATTTAATGATTCAAAAATGATAGTCATGTTATTGAGTGTAGTGTGAGGCCGTATGCAGGAACGGACCCGAAATTTCGAACATCTTGTTGTCGAAACATGACCGTGAACTTGCGGGCGAAGTGTTTTTAAATTCTATAAAAGCAAACAACGTCAAAAATTATGAAACCGTGGAGATGTCATGATATCATATGTGGAGGCTGTGATAAAAATTTGAGAAGGTTTCGTGTATGTTGTCATGTACGATGCTTTCAAACCAGGACATTACCACATGTGATACTTATATCCCAGCTGGAGATGTCCTGATTTGCAAAAACAAATTAAAAAAATTAAAAAAAAACAAAATAAAAAAAAACAATTGCCGAGTGCCAGGGCACGGCACTCGGCAAAGGGGAGATGTCCTGATTTGCAAAAACAAATTTGGAGGCAAAAAAAATTAAATTTTTTTAAAAAATACTCTTTGCCGAGTGCCAGATCTCGGGCACTCGGCAAAGGCAAAAAAAAAAGTAATTTTTTTAAAAAAATCCTCTTTGCCGAGTGCCAGATCGCGGGCACTCGGCAAAGAAATCGAAAAAAAAAAAAATTAAAAATTGTTTGCCGAGTGCCAGATCGCGGGCACTCGGCAAACCTTCAACACTTATACTTTTGGTGCACGCACACACACACACACCATTGCGCCGCCGCTCGCCGCGACGAGCGCCGCCGCCTGCCGCCGCCGCCGCCTTGCCGCCGCCGCCGCCGCCGCCGCGCTACGCGCCGCCTGCCCGCTCGCTGCGCTGCCGCCGCGCGCCTGCGCGCGCCGCTCGCCGCCGCCGCCCCTGCGCCCCCGCCGCCGCGCCGCGCCCGCCCACTGCGCCGCCCACGCCGCCCCTGCCGCTGCCGCTGCCGCCGCCTCCGCTTGCCGCCTGCCGCCGCGCGCGGCTCTGCCGCCGCCAGGTGATCGTCGTAAGACTTATGCCATCTTAATTATTATTTTTGAAACAAACCGATGGGTTTTAATTTGAGGTTAAGGGTGACAAAATGGCCTTATGTTGGTTTGGCGAGACAATCTAAGGGACAATTTGTTTTTAGAATATGTAGTGAAGACACAATGATAATAATTTGGTGCCATATCTTTGGTCCAAGAAGCGAGGATCAAATTTGTTATGTGTATTGCAAGCTAAGACATTTGAAATCTTTTAGAAAGAATGATCGGCTGTCGTCGATAGATTAATTTCTTCGCGTTACTTAATCAGCTAATTAACTTAAGTTTGATTCTTAGTATAAGACATGATCAAGAGTTGTTGCGAGTTCGCAACATAGTGGGCAGTAGTGACAACAATCAATGACATTATCAAAACATAATAGGTCGACGTTGTGGTTGTGGTTGTATATATGGTTGTCGGCCATCGTGCCGTTGTTTTTTGCAGGTTTTGGAAACCTCACCGTGCAGGGGAGGTTCTGCCGAATTTTTTTGTAAATGACAGTATTTTGTTCCATTTTGCGAGAAGAGCCGTCGGGCCGAGTCGGAGTTCCGGCGCCGTGCGTCGGTCTCCCCACACGTCGCCTCGCCATCGCACCGCCACGACCCGCTCTTTGACTCCACCGCCACCTAGGTATAACCCCTCTTTTAGTATCATGGTCGTAGATCACGTAGATGCAATTGATGGTTATATTACTCGTGATACTTATGTTAGAGGATGGATGACCGTCATTGGATGTACACGGTAGGAGAAGTCAAAGTGATTACACCACGAATGGATGAACAAGACCGATGCTTTCTTGAACTGTGCATTTGGCAAGGTTTGCTAAAGGACATTGTCTAGTTTTGTGTCCTCGCAAAGAAATGTGGAAACAGGAGAAGGGTAAACAAGGTGGACATGGGTAAACATCTTTTGAAGAATGGATTTACAGGACTACACCGGTGGGTCCACCATGGTGAAGCCCATCGTATGAGAGGAGGTGGTGAGACCACGCGTCGAGGCTTATGATGCGATGCCGGGTAGCGACATGTTAGATGACTTTCACCAAGGACGATTCGATGAGGGACGTGAGAAGGAGGAGATGGAGGCGGCCGCAAAGCGTTCTACGACATGATGGACTCGCACAGAAACCCCTTCACGATCGGTCAACGGTGTCTCAAGTGGATGCCATTGGGCGCTTAATGGGGTTGAAGTCCGAGTTAAACTGAGTCGAGAAGGCTTCGATAAGATGTTGACCGTGATTGGCACCACGCTCCGGAGGGCCACATTCGCCAAAGAGCATGTGCGAGTCACGAAACTCCTTCGTGCACTTAAGATGTCGTATGAGCGGATACATGCTTGTTCGAAGGGTGCGTCTGTTTAGGAAAGAACACAAGGATGCAAAGTCTCGTCGAAGTGTAAATCCTCCAGTACACGGAGGTAGACTCTGTGATGGATGGAAGAGGCGACTTTACGATCCCGTGAAAATCCTCACGGTACCTTCCGTTCCTACCGAGGATCCAACGGCTATACATGACCGAGAATCCATGAAGCAGATGACATGACACAAAAATGGCAAGCGGTACAATCGACAAGATGGTACATCCATCCGATGGTGAAGCATGGACCGCTTTGATGACCAACATCGTGAAAGCGGATGAGGCTCGCATGATATGCGTGTCGCCACGGCAACAGATGGGTTCAATCCTTATGGACCGATGGGCGCCCCATACACATGTTGGCCCGTGTTCATTATCCCCTCAATCTCCCCGCGTCTCCTTTCAACGACATAACGTATTCTTGTCGTTGATAATTCCTGAACACCCGGGAGTAATATGGGTGTGTTCATGGAGCCCGTGTGTCGGGACCGAGTTACGATTCGGAACCCTCGTAAACCGCACTAGTCGAGATCACGCTAGTGCACACGGGGTTAACACGGTAAATATCGATCCACACAAGCGATAGATAAAGTAAACGATTAGTTTGAATAACAAATAATGGTTTTGACCTTATGGTCGAGTTTACACTTATTAAGCCACGCGAGGCTAACAGAAATAAAGCGGCGGCGAACGGAAAACTCCAACGTAGATCCCACCAATTCACCACGGGCAACCAAGCGGGATCCGACCTTAACGAACGATCGCCTTCAACGAACTCCTCCTCAAAAGCGGCGTGACTCCTCCTCTTACAGTAGGTTTGGACGCAAGTTTTACAACAAGCGTGAGTACACAACCGTACTCGCAAATCATACCACAGAATGCAATGTATAGATGCAGGCTTATTCCAAAGAAAAGGCTTCTGTGGTTCTTTTGCATAAAAGCAACATTTGCAATTGAATACGAATAATAGATTGAAAGCATAATTCAAAACAAATAGACAATATTAATTTAACAGATGTTTTCACAAAGACACACAACTAAGCAGTTATTTCACATAGCCATATGATTGAGATCACACAGCTCCATTCCCACATTTTATGAAAACTACCCTTATGTGAAATCACCGAGCATGTCCATGATCATGAGACGCGCTATTCGAATAGATTGTTTAACACTCTGCGAGAGGTTGTACACTTTACCCACACGATATAACCGTGTAGCTAGCACCAATCATATCAAAACAGTTCGAAACTTCATCTTTAACATTGACATTCCCGGTGTGCTTACAAACCGTTATACATATCACATAGCCCATGCATAACACACACCGTTGGGCGAGGGGACGACGAATCCTCCGTGATGCAACCACCAAGTAGTCACACCTCCACCCTATCACAAAGCTTAACCTACCACCGAACATCAATGCGAGAATCCATAACTTACTAAGTTAGGCCGTCCCATACCGGGCATGTGGTTGTGCAAGAAGAACTCGAGTTCAATGGCGCACAAAGTTAAGTCCTTAATTGACCAAGGCAAGACTTCCATGTTCTAACTAAGCCACACAGATTATCATACCCATCACATAGTCCACCATGTCACACAGTCTCCACCACTTGCCCCAGTCCAAATCCTTTACCACCCAGTTAGTTTTAGTGCAACACATGCCATCACGAAGTAATAACACATAGCACACAGTTTTACACAAAGTTCCATAGACACTTAGTCATATTTAATATTTATGACTCACATGAGATGATGATTCGTAGCAGGGCTAAGCAATTATACTCGCATCTAACCAACCCACGTCGGTACTACAATATTACCAACTCATAACCAATCTAGGGTGACAAGGATATATGACATACAAGGCCAAGGTGTGATAACAATTTGGATAATAACTATGCCCAAAGCATTTAAATAAATAATTAAACTATAATGCAATAATTTAACATAAAGTAATTTGAAAACTGGGTTCAAGATGATCAAAGGTATGACTTGCCTTGGAAAAGGTCTATGTACTGATCTTGGTCTTGGGGTGCTCCTTCTTCCACAAAATTCCCCGACGAACGCAGCGTCTACTCGCAAAACGAGACACAAACAAACAAAACAAATAAATAGCAGAGGCAAAATAAACTCCAAAAATTAAATAAAAATCTCAGATAAATATATCTTGAATTTAGACAAATTTAGAAATTTGAATGGGCTCAATCGGAGTTAGGATGCAAAAGTTATGAGCTTTAGAAGATTGAAAATACATAAAATGCTGAAAATCAGTATTTCATGAATTTCAATTATTTTCCTAAAGGAAAATCAGATTATTGCGCAACGACGTCATCTGAGGACGCTCGGACGGGGTGATTGTTGATCTGACAGGTGGGTCCCACCCATCAGCGAGATGGCTCACGGTGGACAAGGTCTACCGAGCCTTGGGCTTTGGAAACCGGTGGGCTATGCCGCGTGGGCGCGCACGTGGATGCGCAAGTGGCGTCCACGTCCGGCGACGGAGGCGTAGGGCCGAGGTGGCGGGTGAGGTGGCGAGTGAGGTGGCGACACGCAGCGGACACGTCACCCGACGGGCGGCGGCGCCGGTGCCGAGGATCCGGCGACAGCGGCCTCGTCGGCGCGGTTAGCACCGAGAGCGGAGGGTGGCACGAGGGTCACGTTGGTAGGCTCACCGGTGCACGAGGTGGGTGTGGCGGCGGGCGAGGTAGAAGCGGCGGTGAGGTCTCGGGCTCGTCGGGATCGGGGTCGGCGGTCCTCGGTGAACCAAGGTCACCGGGAGGTAGAGGCCGTGCGATCCGGAGGGTGCGATCGATGAGGCGCGGGCGGCGCCGGCGACGCGAGTCGACCTCGCCGGAGTTGGGCGGCACCGGCTTCCTCTGCGGATTCCGCGGCTAGGGTTAGGGTGAGGGTGGCGGTGCGCGCGTTGGGATGCGGAGACCGAGGCTTGCCCTCCTTATATAAGCGGCGGCTCGGGAAGGTCTAGGCACGGACGCCCAAACGCAGCGCGGCGGGCGCGAGGAAATCGGAACCAGTCCGCCTCGGAGGCGACGATGGCGTGCGGTGGGACCCACGTCGAGACACGGCTCGCGTGAGTCCGCGTGTGAAACGGCGCAATACCAAAGCGGACTCGATCTCGGCCGCTGGATCTTGATCGAACGGCCCAAAATCAAGGAACATTCGGACAACTCCGGTTGCCTTGCGCGCATCTAGCCGTTCATCCTTGATCGGACGGTGGAGGATGATCGGGCGCTCGGAGAGAGAGAGAGAGGCGGCATGCGGGGCCCGCATGTCGCGTGGAGGCGCGCCCGGCGAGGGCAGCGCGAAGGCTGGTCAGTGGCGGAGAGAATGGGCGGAGGTTTGGATTTGGCCCAAAGGATTAACGAGATTTTAAATAGGTTTTCTAATTTAGAAAATACGAGAAATTCAAATAAGCAATAGAAAATAGCAAATAAACTCGGAAAAATTCTAGAAAAATCTAGAAAATATATCGAGCACAAAGAACCCAAATAAAATAGTTTTGGCTATTGTTCATGTTGGGATTATTTACATTAAATGTTTTTATTGTAAAGTCCAATATTAAGCTTTTGAAATTAAATTCAAATAAAATCAAATGGTGAATTTTTCCTACTAACTATTCAAAGGATTTTAAGTTGTGAAAATTGGGATGTTACACGTGTTTGATGAATTGGTCCGTGCTTGGGACGAAGGGGTATGGACATACGACCGAGCTACAAAGACAAGCTTCAAATGCACGCTTGGTACCACTACTCCTGCATGACTTCCCGCGTATGGGTTATTCTCGCGCCGGTGTGTTCACTGGAAGTTCCCATGCCCGAGATGCAAGGAAGGTATGAGGTTCCATTGGTTGCACAAGGGTGGCAAGTACTCATCGTTCGACGGACATCGCCAATTCCTCCTCTTGACCATCCATTCGCACAAGACATCAAGAACTTTACGAAAGGTGTCGAGTGATGCACCTGCACCGCGGATTATGATCGGTGCCGAGGTTCATGCTCACATAGATGCTCTCGTGCCCAATCAAGAAGGTGATTTTGTGGGATATGGTGAGCAACATATGTGGACTCATAAGTCGGGCTTGACGAGGCTCCCTATTTCGATGACCTTCTTCGCCACATAACATTGATGTAATGCACCTGAAAAGAATGTCGCCGAGGCACTTTGGGCAACACTCATGGACACCGAAAGTCTAAGGACAACCCTAAGGCTAGAGTGGACCTGGCAACGTTATGCGATAGACCAAATCAAGAGATGCAGCCTCCTAGTCGTGGCAAGACATGGAGAAGGCCTAAGGCCGATTTCGTCTTGAAAAAGGACCAAAGGAGGAAGTACTTGAATGGATCCAGACGCTAATGTTCCTCGATGGGTATGCAAATCGAAGAGGGGAGTGAACTTAGGCACTCTGCGAATCAACGGGATGAAGAGTCATGACTACCACATATGGATTGAGCGGCTTCTTCCGGCGATGGTTCGAGGCTATGTCCCTGAGCATGTCTGGCAAGTGCTGGCAGAGTTGAGCTATTTCTTCCGCCAGCTTTGTGCCAAGGAGCTATCTCGGACCGTCATTGATGACTTGGAAAAAGTGGCACCCGTGTTGCTCTGTAAGTTGGAGAAGATCTTTCCACCCGGCTTTTTCTTGGCGATGTAGCATTTGATTGTGCACCTCCCGTATGAGGCACGTATGGGGGGGGGCCGTGCAGGCACGTTGGTGCTATCCAATCGAGAGATGTCTGAAGACTCTTCGCCCAAAATGTAGAAATAAAGCCAAAATTGAGGCTTCCATGGCGAGGTATACATTCGAGGAGGTGTCAAACTTCACAGAAAATACTACACCGAGAACCTTCCTAGCGCTCATAATCCACCCCTCGTTACAATGTCGCGAAAATGAATCGAACCTCGCCTTTTCCAAGGGCAACTCGGGAGCGCAAGTGCATCGACCACTAAGCAATTGAAAATGAAGAGTGGCGCAAGATCATGCTATATGTGTTGACCAACCTTGTCGAGGTGCACTGCTCATTGGGTAAGTTCTCAACGAACTTGTTTCAATACGTCGTCACTCCTTGTTTCTTCGCCCAACCCCTTGTTTCTCGTTGGTGCGGGAATTTCTTCACAATCCTGGCATGAATCAAGGGATCCTACCGCAGAAACCGATACCCTTCTTTCACGAGTGCGGGTCCGTGGAGCCCGATTTTATTTCTTGGTTCAAACGAAGGTACTTGCCCAATTTAGCTCGTGCTTAGTTCGACATTCCAAGTTGATCGTGCGTTCAAATAATATAACGATCTATCTCCGCTTGAGCTTGCGTGCCCAAACCGATCGTCTATAAGTGACGAGTTGAGACAGTTGCAAACGGCCGTGTCGTTAGGGTCAAGTCATTTACGGTTATGACGTGAATGGATATCGTTTTCACACGCAAGCTACGGCGAGTCGCCCAATCGAAAAACCACAAACAATGAGTTTTTACGCCAAAGACCGATGGCCTCGACTATTATGAAAGAATTGAAGAAATCTACGAACTTCCATTCTATGGTTCCAAACCTCTTAATCTGTCATATTCAAATGTCTGGTTTCATCCTGGAGTAACGAGACGAACCCCTAATCTTGGGCTAGTCGAGATTCGACAGATTCCGCTCTATCCAGAAAAGATGTCTACATTGTGCTCAAGACAAGGTTTATTATACGCCAGCATCTTAAGGGTTGGGCTATTGTGCACAAGGTATCGCCACACGGTAAACTACCTGTCCCAAACGATGAAGATTACAACTTCAACCCAAACACATATGATGGAGAGTTCTTTCAAGAAGAGGGGCTACAAGGAGGTTTGAGATAGACTTAACCGGCGATAGTAATGGAAGTAGACAATGAAAGGGTTGATGACGAGGACGCTGGAGACGAGGTGCGAAATGTGAAGGACTTACAAATGCTTGAGCGACACGTTTAGGCAATGACAATGAAGACAACATTCCTCCTTCGGATAGTGTTGATGATTTGGACAATGTTGATAGTGATGACGAGACCTATGATCCAAATAATCCCAATCATGAAGATTATTTCTAATACATGTAATACTATGTTTTTGTAATTATGTTTTGTCTATTTTGCATCTATTTCTAATACATGTATTACTATGTTTTTGGAAATTATGTTATGTTCATTTTGCATCTATTTCTAATTACGTCTTGCTTATTCTTTTAATTGCGTGAGTGAACAAAGATGGCGGGAACCGTCGTAACGTGTCCTCGCTTTACGAGACCACGCGACCGCGGGGAGGAGGCGAGGGGTCGGACAGAGGAGGAGGAAGAGGACCGCCGCCGCGGGGAGGGCCGTCTCTCCCACGCCGCGTGAGGAGGTGCTGGAGGAGGAGGTGGCGCCCGTGGACGAGTTGGACGAGGAGCTGGTTCGGCAGACGGGCTAGGAGGAGGTGGCGGACGAGGACGACGACGAGGCGGTAGGCACGGGTTCCGCTTCCTCCTCTGCCTCTTCGGTGTCTACTTGCGAGGTCCCGCGAGCCTCCTCAGTTCCGCATCCTCACCGACGCCAGATGATTCGCCCCAAGGGCAAAAGTAAGTAACTTTAGATGTTGTCACCACTACTTCATATGATATGTTGAAAAAGAGAAACTAATAATTTTTCTTAATCACTTGTGCAGAACCGGTGGTTGTGTCGGGTGGTGGCGCACGCTCCCCAATGGCATCCTCGGTCTTCAGCGAGCAACACTACCCCGCATTGTCACGCACGCCGGAAAGCGGAGCCGCCTACTCGCTTGACCACTACGCCGTCGCCCCGATCGCGAGTACCCCAACAAGGCGGCGCGGTGAAGGCGGAGTTTTGGGTAAGTCTCCTCGCACAACATTGCTCAATACATCACATTCATTGGACTTTTCTTGAAATAATGAATGGATACATCGCATTTGTATGCGACTTATTTCGGATGCGATGAGGATTTGAGGCCGGCGGACCGGTGGCTACCAAAGCTGTAAAAACTCATCACCGACATGCATCACGAGGTGCGCATCCAAAGCATCGTAAGCTACCACGGTCGAAGCTTGAGAGAAGGTCACCAAGAAAGACGCAAGAAACATGACGACCGGGGCGTACTTTGAGGTAGATGAAGAACATTAATATTGATTCGTTTTGAGATTAAGTATATTTAATTTGATCTTCTTATATGTCAAATACTTGATGACGTGTAGATGATTCCCGGTGGTGCCAATCGATCCCGAGTCTTTGGCGATGATCGTGGACAAGTGGTTCACGGAGGAGTATCTCGGATGCACAATGATGCGGGACCGTCGTTTGATGATGCAAGGTCCAAAGACACCATCAAGGTAGTCGCACCTCTCCGCATACAAACAAGCATGGGTACACGAATTCATTTATCTATTGTGACGCCAATTCGCCGATTTCTAATTATCTTGTCGTCTTTCTCGCGATCGGCGTCACATAGTGCCCACCTTGCTCGGACTTCCGTGCATGGTGTATGGCCCACAAGGGCAAGGCGACGTCCGACGCCTCCTTCAACTCGAGGACCCGCCGAGGCGTCACGAACCCGGCGCCCACACCGCATCGGTGAGTACATCGTCGGCGGCAAGGTCGGTCCATGGGCCGACCATGATCCGAGCACCGTGACTTTGATGGAGAGATCGTCATGAGGTGGGACAAGGCAAGAAGCATGGCGGTTACGGCTGGCGACGGCCTCATCGACACGCCTCTACCCATCTCTCTCCGGATCCGAGCACGAGCACGAGCGAGCCCGCCATACGCCATTTGCATCACAGACAAAGACCGGTCGACGACTCGAGGTTATTCTGTTTTACTCGTCGACATTGATCTTTACACACCTTTATTAGCTTTGTATTATCAAACATTGGAGTGAAATATTGCAGGCCCTACCGAACAAGAAATGAGGCAACGTCAGAGATGGAGGCCGAGCAAGAGAGGATGTCGGCCACCGAGGCCGACCGGCCGAGCGGCAGAGGATGTCGGCCCACCGAGGCCGAGCGGGCGAGCGGCGCCCAGACGCAGAGCTTGGCGGACATGATGGAGTTCCTACAAGGTCTTGGGCAACATACGGGCTTATTGTGCGGTGGGTTGTTCGCTCAACCTCCGCCACGCGCCCCGCACCGCAGCTACTCCTGTGAGTATGAAAGTTATTTGCTTTCGCTTGTGCTTTGCTTGTATGACCTCTACCTTCCTAGATTAGGTATCTAATGTAATCTTGTCTCACATGCAATCTCTTCTCCTTTGTGCACCTCAATCGGCGGGTTCGAATAATCCACCTCATGCGCCTCGAATGATGGAGCTTTTCCTTCACCACAGTCGCAGTGGCCACCTTCGAGATGAATGGTAGTTGTATTTTCATTTGTTGTTCACTTGGTGATGGATTGTGATATACTTATGATGCACTTGTCGACTGTGATGAACTTGTGGATTTGTTTGGATGGACTTGAGCACTTATTGTTATATATGTGATGGATGTGATAAATATGTGATGGATGAGATATATATGTGATGGATGTGGTATATATGTGATAGATGAGATATATATGTGATGGATGTGATATATATGTGATGGATCTGATATATGTTTGGATGGATTTGTTTGTCGTGATGGAATGTAAAAATAAATAAAAACGCAGTTTTGGGTCACTTTGCCGAGTGCAACACACGGCAAATAGGTCCTTTGCCGAGTGCCATGGTCATGGCACTCGGCAAAGCTGGGAATGTGGGCACCTGAAAATCCTAGTTTTCCAGCTTTGCCGAGTGCCATGACCATGGCACTCGGCAAAGAATTTTTAAAAAAAAAAATTAAACCTTTGCCGAGTGTCATGACCATGGCACTCGGCAAAGAATTTTTTTAAAAAAATTAAAACTTTGCCGAGTGCCAGGCCCTGCGGCGCTCGGCAAAGAATTTTCAAATTTTTTTTTAAACCTTTGCCGAGTGCCGTCGTTCCGACACTCGGCAAAGACATTTTCAAAAAAATCTTTGCCGAGTGCGCGGGTTGGCACTCGCAGCGCCGTCAACGGGGCGGCGCCAGAATCGGTCCTTTCTTTGCCGAGTGCTGACTCGGCACTCGGTAAAGCTTTTGCCGAGTGCCCGAAAAAATACACTCGGCAAAGTATGCTTTGCCGATTAATTTTTTTCCGAGTGCTCTTTGCCGAGTGTCGCACTCGGCAAAGCCTTTGCCGAGTGCAAAGGGGCCTTTGCCTAGTGCAGGAGGCACTCGGCAAAGTGCCTGAGTCCGGTAGTGTACCATACCATATATATACACACACACATACTTACATACATATACACACATATATATATATATACATATACATACATACATACATACATACATACATATACTAATGCAAAATAGTTAACATTTTCCTATCCTCGATGCTTTATGTATAGACTGAGACTCATTAAACTACATCCCACTGTTAAAACTCATTGTCTAGCACCTCCTGTAGTTTTATCCAACATTGAGCGGTATTTCATCTGCTTGCTAGCTACAACAAACTTGATAGTTAAAGAAACCTGTTTCGTCTTGGATAAAACTTCTGCTCAATTTTGGTGTAGTTTTCTTTTGTTTGATCTTGGATAAAACTTCTACTGAAGATTGAGCAGATTTTCTTTTGTTTGCTCTTCGATACAAACATTGGTTGGAGGTAGTTCATACATATTTTCGTCAATATGCTTGCTAGCTACATCATCATACAAATTGTCCCTTTGCAATTAGCTTCTTAATAGCAGTTGTTTATGCACCAAACATACATACACATACACTTTGTTTCCGCATTCCTCAGTAGATTCACCATGTACCTCACGTTCAGTCTTCAGTGTCTTCTACGTTACGTTGAGTAATGAGGAGCCAGCATAAATTTTGGGATTATAACTAGTAGAGTGGTAATGTGCATGCTTGCTATGGCGTGTCAAATGTCCGTAACACACTCCAAGTACACCATAGTATCAGTAGGCATACACATTTGATGCCAAGTTTTTTTTGTTTGGGTCCCTAATAACATCATAGATGTAGGGTTTGTTTGGTTGGTCCACTGAATTCTATGCCTGAGAAAAAGTGGTACCTAGAGATGGCCTAGAAAATAGATAATTTTTGCCTGGCTAGGCAAACCTGAAGATGAGTTGTTTGGTTGGAAGCATATGCCTGAAATTAGTAAATAAAAAATAGAACGATGGATCGAAGCTATGAATAGTGGATTAGCAACTTGGTTCCCAGGCGTTGGTTTTTGTATGCCTGGGCTTGGTGGTGCTGCCTGGGCCAGGGATGAGTACAGGTAGCGAACCAAATAAGCCACAGGTAGCTCCGAGGGTCCATCCCTGCCAGTCAATTTTCTTCTAGGCCTTGAACCAAACAAGCCTGTACTAGGTGTAGTTGTTGAATCCAAACACATACGGACCTTATTATGCCTCAGAAAAATGACACGATCAGACTTCTGTTGAATCAAATGAAATCTTTCAAATTTCCAAGAGCAGAAACTTGTAATTTTTATGAAAGAATTTGTTTACAAAGATGCATGTGCCGGTTGACAAGGTTGTGGGCCAGGTTGTCTGAAAGGCAGAGAGATGGGAGGTGGATAGAATGATAAGAAGAACCGGCCTCTTGGCAGTTGGCACCCTTCCCTCTGTTATGAATATTGTATGTATATTGAAGAGGCCCAATGAACAATATATATAGGAGTACAAGAGTACAGATAAGGAAATATAAAAGACTCCCTATTCTATCTCTAACATATCTCTAACACCCCCCCCCCGGCAAATGCAAGGCATATGCAATAGCATTGCATTTGGAAAGAGTTGATACTAAAATATGGAAAATCCAAAGTCCGAGTCTTGATAATGTCGTCGTAGCATGCAGCTCTTGGAAAATATGTCGATAAAAGATCTCCTCCCATCGAAGGTCCCGCGACAGCTTATGCAGGAGCAAAGTTGACCGCGCCAATATGACGAAGAAGATGATGAAACCGACAAAAAGATATAGCTGTCAAATCAAGTCGAATAGGAATAGATAGAAGTATGGCAGCGCAGATCGAAGTCCAAGACGGCGGCGACGCAGTACACAGGAAGTGCAACAGAGATACAGTGCACAGGAAGCGCAATAGAGACGCAAAGAGCACAAGAAGCGCAACGGATGCATAGTGCAAAAGAAGCGCAACGCAATGCACAAGAAGCGCAACAGAGACGCAGTGCAGAAGAAGCGTGGCGCAATGCACAAAAAGTACACCGGAGACGCAGTGCAGAAGAAGCGCAATAGAGACACAGAGAGCACAAGAAGCGCAACGGATGCACAGTGCAAAAGAAGCGTGGCGCAATGCATAAGAAGCGCAACAGAAACGTAGTGCAGAAGAAGCGCGACACAATGCATAAGAAGTACACCGGAGACGCAGTGCGGAAGAAGCGCAGCAGCCTTAAAAGCGGGGCGACGGATCTGCAGCGGTTCGAAGAAAAGAACAGCGGCTGCTGCGATGCAAAAGAAATTTCTATGCTTCTATGACTGACAACAATTTTGTGGACTCGCATGGTATAAACGAACTCAAAGATAAAGTTTGACGGACTTAGATGAACGCAGTGGAAGAAACGACACAAATAAAAATGACTCAAAGGATAACTAGGTAGCAGCAGCCAGCATGCCGTCGGCACACACACACACTGCAGACAGAGGCGAAGCACGCGAAACAAGAAGCACGAAAACAGGCACAAGCAAAACATGCCCACACGCACACGCACTGCAGCGTCTTGTAGCAGCTAGAATAGCTAGCAACACAGCACAGCACAGCACAAGACCCGAAGCAATGACACAGACGTGATGACGCAGCAGGAACCGTGGAGATCAAGATCAACGGCTCCCTTACACACACGAAGGCAAAGCTGCTCCTGTTGTCTTCACGTGGGTGTAGAACAGCAGCGTCCTGGTCTTTTTGACTTCACATGATGCTCCAAGAAGCAACGTCTCTTCGGTTTGATAACAACGCCAGCACCTCTGGCAAAAGCAGCACCCGCCGACCCTGCTGAAGCAGCGCGCGCGGGAGAAGTCCCTCAAGGAGGAGATCCGGCATGGTGCTCGCGAAGCGGAAGCAGCGGGAGGAGTGCAAGCAGGAGAACGTGCTGCGCACGAGCACCACCAACTAAGGCTAGGTTTGAAGCAGCGGCGCGGATCCGGAGGCGGCTTGAAGCATGGGAGGTCGCGCAAGTGTTGGCCGGCCCGATCCAGATCGGTCGGATCGGGCAGCGTCGAGGCGCGCCGAGCAGAGGACCCGATCGGTGGCAGCATCGGACGCGCATGAAGATCGGGGCAATGCTTGGCCGCAAATCCGGGGCGGGGCGGCGACCAGATCCAAGGTCTGGACGGCGGCGGAATCCAGGGGAGCCGAGGCGGCAGCGACGAGGCGGCACGCTCGACGGACAACGGCAGGGCCAAGCCAACGGATTCGAGTTGCTCGACGAGGAAGACCCGCGGCTCCGAGCGACGACGAGGCGGCACGCTCGACCGGCGACGGCAGGGCCAAGCCAACGGCTTCGAGCCGCTCGACGAGGAAGACCAGCGGCGACGAGAGGCCGCCCCCGGGAGCAAAGATCCGTCCTCCCGGGGGCAGCGGCAGCAGGAGCGGAAAACGACGAGAGCCCAGAGGAGGCGGCGGCTAGAGTAAGCCCTAAACCTAACTCGGTTCTGATATCATGTTATGAATATTGTATGTATATTGAAGAGGCCTAATGGGCAATATATATAGGAGTACAAGAGTACAGATAAGGAAATATAAAAGACTTCCTATTCTATCTCTAACATATCTCTAACACCCTCTTCCTCCCTTGGCCCAATCCCTTGCTGCTCCTTCCAAATCCTCTCAACCAAAAGTGGGTACGTTACAAATAACATGGCTTGTGCTATGAATCATCCTGAGTTAATCACTTTTGTCAAATGACTCACCATCTCATCATACAGTCTGACAACTGTGTTCTCAGCTGTTGTACAAATCTATGTAGCTTGAGCTGTGTGAATCGTGCAGTATCCTAGCAATAGGGATGGTTTGCAGCTGTATAAACATAGGAATAGTAATTTACTTTTAAGAAAAATGTCATGCCAAACTTCCATGGAGAACCGGATAAAGAGATTTTCTGATCAGATGCAGAATCTATGCTTCTTCACCGATCAATCTTAAACCAGCTAGCTTACAAGCATATGGCATCTATTATCACAAACATGAAGATAAATTGCCTCATTTCTGTTTTGGAGAGTTCCAAGAATTCGGAATCATGAATATAATGCGTGTTGTTTGAGGACACCTATTTCTACTGATCCCACTTAGGGCATCTTTGAAACGCAGGAATCCAAAAGATACAGGAATAGGGAATGTATAGGAATTGGGTGACATATCCGGTTGAATCCTTTGGAATTCTATAATGTGGGAATTGTTCAATTGTGCCGTTTGGATGCTTCACGGGAATAGACTACAAGATGCTGTAAATTTAGCGATTTTAGCAAATATTCACAAATAATTCCAGCATTAATTATGATAATTAAAACATATTTCCAGCAGCATATAAAAGGCAGAATATGCATATAAACATATAAAATCACATCGAAGGTGCGTGTTAACAACCAGCTTTAAAGCTGAATTGCGATTCCTCCTGCCAAACGGATACTGAAATGAAACGTCACACTATTGTAATGAAACGCAGATGAGTTGTGCGTGACGGATGCGAGTCTGTCTCTGCTATTTCCACATATATGGCTAGCACCGCTTGCAGTACATGAAAATTACAATAGGACATGGAATCCCATTATTGTACTGTCTTTTGCTTTCTTGTACTGATTATTCCTGCACTTGGTGTCATTAAGCCAAAATTGAAACACACAGGAACTCTGTTATGTGATGTGCCCTTAGATACAAGACTTGGTGTGGTTACGTTCTTATGTATTAGACTGAAATTAATCTTTTGAAATTTTGACAGAAAAAGTTTGTTTAGTAGTCATGACAAAAACTTTTTGGAATTGCAAATCATATTTTGCTAACTGACGAACAGTATATATTGAGTTCATTGGACGCACATGTCGACACTAGCTTACATCATTCATCAAACAATAGCTCACTTCTACTCTAGAGAATATCGACAAATATACGCCCATTGCCACCGCTTCCTGCTCGAATTACACCTCCTTCGCTACATTTGGCATTTTCCGATGCCGCCTACTCCGAGAGCAAAGGACCATACTTTCAGGATTTTCGGGAAAGATAAACCCAAGTGGGAGAATAACATGGACATACGATAACGCATACTTATGTTTCATTAAAGATACAAGCATACTCGAGAGTAGCACATTGCACATCCTCCTCTCTTCATTGATCAGTTCATCTCCTACATGTGCCTTTTTAATTTTGCTATGCTCCAAAATTTACATGTATAACGAAATAAAATGGCAGTGAAAGGAGAGTTCCTACCTTGTCTTTGGCAACCAATTGGGGTTTTATAAATAGAAAGCCGAACAGAGATACTCCTAGCTAGTACACGTTAGTAATGAGGAGATACCAGTCTGGACATTTAGTGCACGACAACTACTAGATGTAATTGTGCTAATCCTTTTGGTTCGGATAGCAAACTACTCCATGTTTTGGACATAGATTTGGTCAGTAACATGCGACTTTTAGCATTACTTTTTATATAAATATATTTATAAAATAATTACATTATAAAAACATTTTTCATGACTAATCTATTGATATTATTTTCACATGACTAATACAAATAGTTTTTATATATTAGTGGTCAAAGTTCAGGAAGTTTAACTGCATATTTTCTAAAACATTGTGTATTTCTAAATGGGGTAGTAACTTACAAAATTACCAGGAGTAACTGCATCAATCTCGATCTTTTGACGAGTTTATCGTGTGTAAAAAAAGGCTGGAACCCAGATTTTTTTTTGCATGCGTCCATGAAGAGGGTTAATTATGCTCAGCTAATAGCATTTTTGGCCCTCCAATTATGGTTTGAGACTCATTTTAATCCCCCCAAATATATAACTGGCTAAATTAGTTTCTAAACATCAATGTTTGGAGCCTTTTGGTCTCTGCACCCACTTTGGAGTCACACATGTACGTGCTGAGTCAGCTCCGGGGTCCTTTTCTCAAGAGAGCAAGAGAGCACACGTGAACGCGACCTAAATGCCCATCCCCGGGTAAGCCATGTTACGAACCTATTTATACAGACAAAAGACTAAATCTTTTCAGGAAGTGAAAGAGGACCCTATGTATAACAGGTATACAGATGAATAAAGATTACGGATTCTCTTGTATACGCTTGTGCTCATTGTCTCTCTCTGGTATTTATTGTGTGATTGTTCTTGTTATTCTACCGATGATTGTTCTGGCGATTCTACCGACTGGTTGTATTATTTAAAATGTTATCAGTACGAATCGCTCTTCAATGAACCAAATCGGTATGATTACTCCTAATCTTTTGATGCTAGACTAACTTTTGCTAATTACCGAAATCAGATCAGTTTAATCGGGATCAATCATTGACGTTTTCTTTTACAATCCGTCGTCTTCTATTGGTTATTGCGGCAAGACCCGCATATGTGGAGTCCAAGGTGGAGGTTTGCAGGCATCCAGTTGAGATATTAAAGAAATCTTCCAACTCAGAAAGTTATGCAGTTCATACATGTTTGGATTCAGTTGAGGAGACAACTGATTTGGTGTTTCGTTCACCGTTTGACGATACACTGATGGTAGCTAGCATAATACTCTCTAGAGTTTTGCTATTTGAAAGTGAAGGTTTTACTTCAATTTCAGTTTGAGATGAAGGATTAGGCACAAGGAGTTTAGTTTTGCATAAAGACTACAATATTTGTCTAGTTGTCATAGTTCGATATGAGGAGTCTAATGTAGTTTCTATTCCATTGATGGCACAAAAGCTCCTTTCGTGCGGACAATTTTACATAAGCGACTTTGATCGTATCATGGATTTCAGTTACATCTAGAGTTGACATTTTGATGCGCGCGATGATCACATGTGCAAGTTGCTCTTTCAGTGAGCATTGTTTGACGAGTTTTGTGTTCCTAATTGATCATGTCAAATATCCATGAGATGAGTTCTTCGCTATCTATCGAGCACCACAAGTGATGTCTTGCTTATGCCATTTGATGATTGAGCATTAGTTTTAGGAGGTCAGTTGCACAGACCCAGACTTTGTTGGGGTTATGAATTGTTGAAGATCCAAATTTATTCGTCTGCTCTATTATTGATAGCTGTGTGTTTAGACTTGCTGGTGGTTTACTCAATTTGGCTTCATTTGAAGCATTTGAATTAGACTGTTTCATACTTACTCGTTGAGATTAGTTCTATCGACTTTAGAAGTACAAGGTCTATTGATGAAGACTTATTTGGAAGATATTTGATATTTCGGTTATAGAAGCAAATTCGTCTCAAGGCGGAGATCGTTAAAGTATGATACAAATTTGTCATTGTGTCTGTACTAGGCGCGGCACATGCGCCGACTGGCATCAGACGTGACGTCGAGTAATGCAACCGACTCTGATTCGGTTTCCTTCTCCGTTAGAAACTCTTATTCTCTAACCTATATATATACCCCTATAGCCGTACGGTTAGATATACCAAAGTTCTCTGTGTTTGTAATTTCTCCTCGTATAGTGAATTCCTCCTTTATGCGTTCGTGATTTTTCCTGCAAGAATTTTTCATGTAAATTTTGTGTCCTATTTCTACTATTTGCCGTACTTTTTATAACAGGTACGTATACGGAGATTAGAGGACACTGCATCGATCGTCGAAGGGAGATGATTTCTTGACCTCTCTTAGAACTGTCTTGTTTCAACATGTTGGGTTAGCAAGGCTGAAAACCTTCAGATATGTGTGCCTGCTGGGAGGGTGAGAAACTTTTGTACTATCTATGAGATAAGATTTGCACCATTTTCAATGCACAAAACATAAAAAAGAAAAGGAACTGTATCTTTGTATCTGCGTTTAGCATAGCAGATAAATTTTCGCTGACAAGGTAGGTTAATTGTTTCTAAATGGTGGGCAGTGTTCATCAACTGACTGGTGAGAGAGGTACATAGAAACCGATTTTCCTCTGAATGCTTGTATGCTTCATATTTTCTATTGAGCAACATACTGTCCATTAAGTAGAATATAAAAATGTTGCTTGCGACAAATTTGTCAATCCACTAATCAAGCTGCTGTGCATGGTGTGTAACATCACAAGAAAGTCTAAACGGAAGATCAGGCCCATCTTCTTCCAATATAACCACCCAATCATCATAAATTAGCTAGATAATCAAGACTGACTTAGACAAAGTATTCAATAGGACTTGAAAAAATTTAAAATATAAAAATTTGGACTTGAGACATAACGTGAGCAAAACAACACGCCATGCACAATACGCTGGATCAAACATTTGTCATACCCAAGTGTCATTCTGTTTTTTTTTTTTGCATTTTTTTAAAGGGGAGGATGTGTCAAAAGTAATGGTTAGAAGCTCAACAGCGTTGCTGCAGCCTAGCCCATAAAAGGTTCAAACCTGTAACAAAAACACTGTAGCTATTGATTCCTATCTTTGATTTTCGATCGGACGATGAAGAACCCTCCTAATACCTATACACTGTAGATCCTTTGCATTGATCCCAATCCCTCTCCTCATTATGTACCGACTTTGGTCAGAGGAAGCAAACATACTAGCCATGATTTCTTCTTAACCAGATCTTGCTCAAGGAAAATCCATGTTTCAGGAAGAACTTTCTCGGTATAGTTGATTGGAAAAATATCTTCTCAATTACTAAAAAAACATACTACTACAATCAAGGCCCAGCAGATCCTAAAAGAGAAATAAATCATGCATGGCAAATGCGAGGCAAAGAGTAATACGACAGAGAGACATGGTTAGATGCACAAGTTCAGTGGTATCCCCTGTACTCACTATTCAGTCCTAGTCTAGCCTGTTTCGTTTCTACACTTGGTTTTCTCTGATGCCTCCCATTCTCAAGAAAAATCAACCTAAGGTAATAACAGTATGGTTTGGAGAGGAGATATCCAATAGGGGAGAATAATAATAACAGCATGACCTACATATATGCAAGCTTGGTAGCAGATATATATAAAACACTCACTTCTCACGTTCGTGCCTATGCCTTCATCCATCGTTCTGCCCTTACATTCTGTATTTATAACAGCAGAGTGGAAAAAAGACACTGCTCCTCTGTTTCGCAATATTTTGTCCATAAGAGCAATATACAATAGTGTAACGTTAGCTGCCTGTAAGCATTGCCACATAGGACACAGATGATTGCCATGTATGACACAAGATGATGTGGATGAGAGATGGGTAGCGTAGAGAATTGGATCGTCTCTCATGCAGTAGTCGACTGTAACACAAGAAACAAAATACATATTGTACATGGATGAGCTGGTTACAAAGATATATAAAAAAATAATTCATTGTATAAGCTGTCTTTAGCGTTGTCTATAGATGACATAGAGAGATGCTATAGACAACAGTTGTCTATACTATTGTACACATCATGTGCACAGATCATAGAAGCACTAAATCTAAGAAATATTTAATGATAAATAACCATACATACTGCTATTAAATGATATACTATAACCACTTAACATCTTTCAAAGCACTTAAGTAGAGGTAGAGAAGAAAATTTGCAATAACTATACTTTAAATCCTCTCAATGGACAAATATATTGAAACGGATACTTCCAAGGTCATAGACAATACATAGGAGAGAATCACTAACGAGGTTATTGTTTAATGTTGGCGCATGCTACACGTTCTTCAAGTGAACAATCTTCCCTGAAGTAAGTGTTGGACCGAAAAGGTGACTAGAGGGGGGGTGAATAGGAGCACGATCAATTTTTCGCTTCAATTAAGATCAAAAGATGATATTAACTCCAATAGCTATGAAAACTATGGAAATCAATATATAAAAGCGTAGCGGAAGACTTGTACTGAATCTCCTTCAAACCCCCAAAAGAAACGATCAAAAACACAAAAATCAGCCTAACGAACAGTACTGATGAACAATACCGGTCATACCGCATGAACAGTGCCGATCGTACCGCACTCTGGTACAACCGTGTGAACAGTGCCGGTCATACCGTGATGAATAGTAAAATCAGCTGAATGAATAGTAAACAGCCTGAAAACGAAAACAAAAATTGACGTAACTTTTGATCCGTAACTCCAAACTTCATGAAACTTGAAACACACCTTCCTAAGGATGTTAGGAACCTATTCCATGCAACGATCGCAACAATCCATGCCAAAGTTCCTGTCTTTTTCAGATTGAACGAAGGGTGCTCTAAAACCGAGCCAAAAACGAAATATGATCTAGAGACTTGCTCGTGGGTGATTTATGATCAAGAAGACCTTATATGGGTTCCCACATGTCGCAGCAAGTTAGATCACAGCAAGAAACCAACCCAAAACTCGCGGATCAAAGAAAGACTTAAAATCACCAAATAGAGAGAAAGAAAGCAAATGAACTCATCTTTGAGAGAACTTTCTTTGGATTGATTTGATATGGTATTGGTTTACAGCCACTCCATCAATGGAGGACAAAGACTCAATACATGAGCACGAAATCAAATCCAACTCTCTAGAACCCTAACCTCCAACTATCAACTCCCTAAGCACAAAATAAAAACTAGGGTTTACAAGTAATGAAAGGGTTGAGGGGGTGCAGCCACCTCCCTCCTCTATTTATAGTAGAGGCTTAGACCTTCTAGAAGAGCTTCCCTAATGGGTTCCCGTTAAGGCCCAAAACAAACGGGTCAAACACGCACGCATTTTAAAGCGTCGTCTTCATCTCCTCTTGACCTAATCTGCTTCTCCACGCACCGTCTTGCGCCACGGGTTAGCAAAAGGTCACCAAAGCGGTATTTGGTAAAATTACCAAAATACCCCTTCTCGATCTTTTTCGAAGACCGAGTTCAATCTTCGCGAAGCAGTCGCATGCTCCGCCACGTGTAGGTTGACCCAATGGCTCTCATCATGTCGGCAAGTCTCTCCCATCCGGCTCCCACCGAAACCACCATGGCACTTGCACCGACCCCCGCGCCGCTGATCCAACGATCGCGCACCGAATCGCCTGTTCGGTCACCTTTGTCCATCTTGCACCATGCTTGAGTCCAATGACTTCATCTGGCATCGTCAATCGTTCTGAACCTCAGCTCTCCAAGCCTAGTCCCGATCATCCTCGCCGTTGACCGTCGTTGACCACCAAGCAACCTGCACAACAATAGACAAGCAAATCTTAATCGGGAACAAGTTCTTCACAACTTGACCCACGTTAGTCAAAACATGCATCATGCAACACATATGCACTGAAACTCATGAACTTGACCTAACCCAAACCAGACTTTGACGAAAACACATGTTTCGACAAACCGTTAACGACATTGCCAATTGTAACATCATCCAAAGATCACAAGCATATCCCAATGATATCCACAATCTCCCCCTTGATGAACACATTGGCAATTCCCAACAAATACAAATTTTGAGGTTTAAAAAGTAAAAACTCGACGTTTTCGCACAAAGGCACAACTTGGTCCAAATGCAAGAGAAAGCAAAGGAAATGACCAAGTTGACTTCAGAAAAGCATAGACAAGTGAGATAAGACAAAAGAAGGCAAGAAAGCTTCAATTTCCAGAGACGAGTCAAAAATCTCACTTAAGGTCCACGTGAAAGAACAATTGTTCGAATTGACCATTGATCATTGTGAGGATGCAAGAATTGCAATTCAAGTTCAGAAATAACAATAAGATCAAACAAATGCAAAAAGAAACTCCCCCTCGCTATGATCCTTAGATTTCACAAAATTTCAAATTCTCCAATTTTCTCCCCTTTTTATATCCTCTCCCCTTTATACATCCCGAAATATCTTCTCCCCCTTTGACAATGGAGTCATCAAGGAATCACGTCTTCCTCTCGTCCAGAGATAACAAATGCAGAATGAGGAAAAAGCATAAGAAGGAGCATGCATAAAATGCAATGGAGTGGCTTCATATTTTTGTATTTTTCAATTTTTGATTACAAGAAGCTTTGGATATTACCCCAAAAGAGCAAGCTAGCATTTCTAATCTTACTCAGTCAACATATCAGTCTGAAAGCTCTAGCAAGATCATGATAAGACATATATAACAAAGCTAAAACTATAAGGCTCAATATAAAGCAATGAATTTTAGCATTTTAAGCAAAGCTTCAAATCTAACAAGTTCATCAACAGGGATCCTAAGATGATACTGGCCATGTCAAAATGTCAATGTGAGATCAAAAAGCTAACAATGACCACATTAAGAGACAAACAGATCCTGAATTGAATCATTTTGCTCAAAAAAATTTTCAAACACCCATTTTTTAATAGTTTTTCATTTGCAATGAATATTGAAGTTGACTAATGATCTAACTTAGTGAAGAAGATCCTGGACTAGGAGCCATCCACAAACTCTTCCTAAGCTTCGACCAGAAGTTGATTAAAGGTATATCTTAGTGAAGAAGATCCTGGACTAGGAGCCATCCACAAACTCTTCCTAAGCTTCTACCAGGGCGAAAAATCTTGAGGTTCATGTCAATTTTGACAAGCAATCCCCATGAGATTGTCTGGATCATCAAACTATCTCCAAGTTCATGTCTATGACATGCAGTCTCGTGAGAGTAGTTTGACACATTTTAAGCACAAGACAGTCTTTAAATTTGATTTTTCATTTTTCACAAGAGCAGATTTAGATTCTTAAAAAAAACAGGAAGCTCAAGTAGTGATCAATACTAGATTCAAGAGCTAATAAAGGAATTTTGACAGGGCTAATGTCACAAAAGGATCACTAATTGTGCAACTAGCTAAAAGATCCACAAATTGCAGTTTTTAGTTCAAGTTGTCTTAAAATTCTAGCTCATTCAGCAAAAACTTAGCTACACATGTGAAAACATGATAATTCTAGCAAGTCAAAGAACTAGACATGGCATTGAGCAGAATTGAAATACTAAAGCTCGAGAGGGTAATAAGCAAAGCTTCATCAATTTTAAAAGACAAGCAGAAAATCTTATATTACAATGCATCTTTTTGTGATTTTCATATGAATGCAATATGATACAATGAGATGCGAGAAAAACTCAAAAAGCCTAAAAAGATCAAAAAGTTCAAAAGAAGATTAAGAAAAGATCAGATGAACAAGGTAAGATCAGAAAAGATCAAACTCCCCCTCAAACCAACCCATAGGGATAAATTACTCTTAACTCACTTCTCAAGGTGGCAAACCTAGTTGGATCTAAAGGCTTGGTGAGGATATCAGCTAACTGAGCCTCGGACTCCACAAAATGTAGCACAATATCACCCTTCTCGACATGGTCTCTAAGGAAGTGATAGCGAATGTCTATGTGCTTGGTCCTAGAGTGTTGCACAGGGTTTTTAGCAATGTTAATGGCAGAAGTGTTATCACAGAAAAGAGGAACACTATCAAAAGCCAACCCAAAGTCCTTAAGAGTGGACACCATCCACAAAATCTGACTACAGCAACTAGCAGCAGCTACATATTCACTTCAAGATGGATTGTGCAATGAAGACGCTTCCTAGAAGACCAAGAGACAAGAGAAGTGCCTAAGAAGTGACAAGTGCCTGAGGTACTCTTCCTATCTAGCCGACAGCTCGCAAAATGAGAATCAGAAAACCCGAATGGACAAAGAAGAAGAACAGGAATACCAAATGTCATACTAGAGAGTAGAATGTAAATACCTGAAGATGCATTTAACGGCTTGGCGATGGGAAGTCCTCGGAGACGCCTGAAACCTCGCACAGAGGCAGACCGCGAAGTGAATGTTCGGTCTTGAGGCCGTCAGGTACAAGAGGGAGCCGATCATGCTGCGGTACTCGCATTGGTCCACGGCTTCTCCTTCCTCATCTGGATCCAAAGCAGTCGAAGTCGCCATGGGGGTGGCGATCGGCTTGCAGTCATCCATGTCGAAGCGCTTGACCAGATCTTTGGTGTAGTTCGTCTGATGGATGAAGATCCCTTCCTTGCATTACTTGATTTGAAGCCCCAGAAAGTAGTTGAGTTCTCCCATCATACTCATCTCAAATTCCCTGGACATGGTCTCAGAAAAACTAGAAACAAGAGCATGAGAAGAACCACCAAAGATAATATCATCTACATAAATCTGAGCAAGCAGGAAATCATTGCCACGCCTAAGAATGAACAGGGTCTTGTCTACCTTTCCCATCTCAAAGTCATTCTTAAGCAGAAAGGTCTTAAGTCTATCATACCAGGCTCTAGGGGCTTGCTTAAGACCATACAAGGCTTTGGATAGCTTGAAAACATGATGTGGATGTTTGGGATTCTCAAAGCCTGGGGGTTGTCTAACATACACTTCCTCCTCTATAAAACCATTCAAAAAGGCACTTTTAACATCCATTTGATATAATCTAAAGCCCTTAGAAGCAGCAAATGCAAGCAGAATGCGAATGGCTTCCAATCTAGCAACAGGAGCAAATGTCTCATCAAAATCTAACCCCTCAACTTGGCTAAAACCCTGAGCTACCAACCTAGCGTTGTTTCTAACCACAGAACCATCCTTATTTTGTTTATTTTTGAACACCCAACGGGTTCCTATCACATTATGACCACTGGGAGGTTCTACTAGGTTCCGCACTGTTCCTCTCAAAATTCTCTAACTCCTCATGCATGGCATTAACCCACTAGAATCGATAATGCATGTGATATATCGCGGG
The DNA here is from genome assembly GCA_036346255.1 of Ampelocalamus luodianensis. NCBI lineage: Eukaryota > Viridiplantae > Streptophyta > Magnoliopsida > Poales > Poaceae > Ampelocalamus > Ampelocalamus luodianensis. The sequence goes on along the minus strand of CM070629.1, from coordinate 52,901,138 downwards.
TTGAAAGAAACATCAAACGCAGAATGGGAGTAGAGACTCGGATCGTGATACCTGGAGCAAGTGACTCGCTCATGAAGATTACCGATCATCTGATCCGGAGGATGACGCCTCTGAATGTGAAGTGGAGCGCCCGGGGGAGACAGCATCTCTTCGACCTCCGCAGTAATCTGATGATGAAGATGCGCAGAGCCTCAACCAAGGTGAAGTAGTCGTAGCAAGTTCGAGCTTGGCAGAACATCGATGAAATGAAGGAGCAGTATCAAGTTCATCCTCATCTTCTTCAACAAAAATGCTCTCTGTCACCTGTAAGTCACCTGAAACATCGGATCTAGTTGCAGGGCTAGTCTCATCAAAAGTGACATTGCATGTCTCCTGGACAATGTTAGTTTCAACATTAAAAACCCGAAAACCCCTCGAATGTGCAGGATAACCCAGAAATAAACCATCAAAAGTTCTTGATTCAAATTTATCTAGGTTTCCTGTCTTAAGAATGAAACACTTAGATCCAAAAACTCGAAAGTGAGAAACAGAGGGTTTTCTACCAAATCGAAGCTCATAAGGAGTCTTACCCAAAGATGGTCTCAAGAAGACACGATTTGCAATATGGCAAACTGTAGCAATAGCTTCGGCCCAAAACCTCTTCGGTGTGCTATACTCATCTAGCATCGTCCTAGCCATCTCGACCAAGGTTCTATTCTTCCTTTCCACAACGCCATTCTATTGAGGGATTTGTGGAGAAGAGAACTGATGCTTAATTCCACGCTCAGCACAAAAAGAGGCAAACGAGGCATTCTTGAACTCCGTACCATTGTCACTACGGATCGCTCTCAAGGCACTCGGAAGTTCAGAAGCCAAATGAAGAACAAGATCACGATAGTGACCAAAAGCTTCATCTTTCGAAGCAAGAAAGAACACCCAAGTGTATATCGAAAAATCATCGACTATGACAAGAATGTACCATTTGCCACCGATTGACCGAACCCTAGCAGGACCAACAGTATCCATATGAAGCAACTGTCCCGGTCCGTCAGTCATGACCATAGTCACTGAAGGGTGTGAGGCGGCAACTTGCTTGTCATGCCTATAGGGCGCACATACAACATCCTTGACGGCTTTGAGTTTAGGCAAACCTCTCATGAGATCAAGGTTGCTAACTCGCGTCAGATGATCAAAACCAATGTGCCCCAAACGTCGGTGCCAAAGCCAGAACTCAGAAGAAGGTGTAATCAAACATTTAAGAGAACCAGCAAGAGATTCAGAAAAATCAGCTCCAAAGATCCTAGCAGCTCTATAAATCCCAAAAACGAGCTCACCAACTGAATCAAGCACCCGACAAGCTTTTTCTTAAATATAGTCTCATAGCCATCATCAAGAAGTCGTGAGACGAGAGTAAGTTAAACTCGAGCTTGTCCACAAGGGCAACGCCTTTAGGATGAAGTTGTTGTTCACCCCGATTGATCCGTTCCTTCAATCCGCCCTTGAGTATTGTCTCCAAAGGTGATGAAGACATCACCGTCGACTCGTGTGAAGGAGGTGAACCATTTTGAGTCTCCGGTCATGTGGCGTGAATGTTGAGTCGACGAACCACATGTCCTTCCTTCCGCGCGATCCCGAAAATCAAGGCACAAAAGAACGATGTGTCTCAATATCAAGTTAGTTAAACATGACTTGGGAACCCAAAGATCGAGACACATGTCCATGAGTAGTATGCAAAGCAGAAGTGCTATCCTTGATTCTATTTGAAATTCTGTTATGAGCAATGGTTACTCTAACATGAGAGTTATCTTGTCTAGGAGCATGAGAATGAGTAGCATGTGAAATAAATCCTAAACCAGGTTTCTTCCTTTCTAAATTACCATGTCTAACAAAAGCTCTAGGTTGATTAGATGACATTCTAGCAAGATTTTTCCTAGCATTTTTCAACCTATGCCAACAGAACTCAAACAAATATCCATCCTTCTTGCAATAGGTGCAATGGTACTTGGTACCACTGGAAGAAGCACCTTTTGACTGAACAGATGGTTGGGCAAAACCTGCAGATTTGAAAGTGATCTTTGCAGGTTGGGTATCAAATTCAACTAAGCCATTTTTCGAGAATTTGAATGTCATTAGATTTGTCCTGGGCAAAGTCGTATCCTAACCCTTGCTTCTTATAAGGAGTTTTTGACTTGTCAAGAATCATGTTTAATTGTTTCTTACCTTTAGAGAATCTTTCTAATGTGTGCTTAAGGTAAGCAATTTCTTTTCCAAAGTTAACACATGAATCACAAGTTTTAGCGTTAAGCCTCTTCTTATAAAGAGCAACTTCAAGCTTAAGAGTTTCACATGAAGCACAAGTAGCAGAATTAATACTGTCCTTAAGCTTGACATATTTAGCTCTAGCTGCTTCTACAACATCATGTACTTCACGTTCACGTTCTAAGCAGACAGAGCAAAAGCTAGATTCAACTACATCAGAAACAACCAACTTGCTAGACTCTAAGCATTTTCACAAGGAGCAGATTTAACTTCAATTAGCTCAGTCCTAGCACTTTCAAGTTGTTGCAAAGCAATATTATGAGCAGATTGTAGTTTAGCCAATTCAGAATGTAAAGCATGGCAGGATGAACATTCATCAGATTCAAGACTCTTAGCATTCACAAGTTCTAATGTGAGTTTATCTACTTGTGACTCTAACTCATCATTCCTAGTCATGATGAATTTTAAGGCTTTATCCTGACCTAGCATTTGCTCATAGACAGTTTCGCATCTAGCAAAGAGAACATCATAGGAGGGAGATACCTCATTGTTGTCATCGATGTCGTCGGAGTCAGCCATGAAGCACATGCCTGTGAAGTCCTTGGCCTTTCCCTTCTTGTCTTGAGGAAGCTCCTCCTCCATGTCCTTCTCGCTCCCGGAGTCCACATCGCTCAAGGATCGATCTCCAAGAGCGGCAAGAACCCGGTGAGCAGCCTTCCTGAGCTTGGCATCATCAAACTTGGACTTGCGTCCCTGAGGCTTCTTCCAAGATGGCTTTTCATCCTTGTGGTTGCTCTTCCCTTTCAGCTTGGGGCAATTTGCCCGGATGTGATTAAGCTCTCCACACTCATAACAAGTCACAGGACCGCCTCTCTTTTTGTTTCTCATATTATTGTAGGCCCGTGTGAACTTCTTAATCAAAAGTGTCATCTCGGGCTCAGGAATACTTTCAAGATCCTCTTCTTGGATTGCAGATAAAGAAGCAAGAGAAATTCCAGAAGAAGACTCAAACGACCCATCAGAGGCTCTCTTGAGCGAGTCTGCTACCAAAGCCATGTTATCCTTCTTAGAATGGTCACTCCTCTGGATCTCATGAGTCTTGAGCTTGCTATAGAGCAGCTCCAAAGTCAGATCAGAGAAGTTGACATTTTCCTGAATGGCGGTAGCCTTTATCTCCCACTCCCTGGTGTTGATTACAGCCAGGAGATGGGTGGTATTTTTAGACTGGGTAAATTCAATACCAACCTCCTTCATCTGATTTATCACTGTGTTAAAGCGACTGAAAATGTCATCGATGCTCTCTCCAGGACGCATCTCGAATTTGTTATATTCTCTTTTATAGACTGTCTGACTCACTTGCTTGATTTGGGAAGAACTCTCATGATAGGTTTCGAGAGTCTTCCAAATCTCATGTGCGGTCTCGACATTGCAAATCCTATCATACTCCTGTCTACCAAGCCCACCATACAGAAAATTCTTTGCCTTATGGTCGTTAGCCAAGAGGGCTTCAGAAGCTGGCAAGATGAGCGGAGCTCGAACAACTTCCCATACACCTCGTCCTTCGCTCTGAAGAAAGACACGCATGCGGTTCTTCCAAAAGGCATAGTCGTACCCATCGAAGATATGCGGTTTGGAGGAGTACTTATCCATCGCCAAGTTCAGTGACCGGTTAAGATCAAGATTGAACTAACCGGGCTCTGATACCACTTGTTGGACCGAAAAGGCGACTAGAGGGGGGTGAATAGGAGCACGATCAATTTTTCGCTTCAATTAAGATCAAAAGATGATATTAACTCCAATAGCTATGAAAACTATGGAAATCAATATATAAAAGCGTAGCGGAAGATTTGTACTGAATCCCCTTCAAACCCCCAAAAGAAACGATCAAAAACACAAAAATCAGCCTAACGAACAGTACTGATGAACAGTACCGGTCATACCGCGTGAACAGTGCCGGTTGTACCGCACTCCGGTACAACCGCGTGAACAATGTCGGTCATACCGCGGTGAACAGTAAAATCAGCTGAATGAATAGTAAACAGCGTGAAAACGAAAACAAAAATCGACGTAACTTTTGATCCGTAACTCCAAACTTTACGAAACTTGAAACACATTTTCCTAAGGATGTTAGGAACCTATTCCATGCAACGATCGCAACAATCCATGCCAAAGTTCCTGTCTTTTTCAGATTGAACGAAGGGTGCTCCAAAACTGAGCCAAAAACGAAATATGATCTAGAGACTTACTCGTGGGTGATTGATGATCAAGAAGACCCTATATGGGTTCCCACATGTCGCAGCAAGTTAGATCACAGCAAGAAACCAACCCAAAACTCGCGGATCAAAGAAAGACTTAAAATCACCAAATAGAGAGAAAGAAAGCAAATGAACTCATCTTTGAGAGAACTTTCTTTGGATTGATTTGATATGGTATTGGTTTACAGCCACTCCATCAATGGAGGACAAAGACTCAATACATGAGCACGAAATCAAATCCAACTCTCTAGAACCCTAACCTCCAATTATCAACTCCCTAAGCACAAAATAAAAACTAGGGTTTACAAGTAATGAAAGGGTTGAGGGGGTGCAGCCACCTCCCTCCTCTATTTATAGTAGAGGCTTAGACCTTCTAGAAGAGCTTCCCTAATGGGCTCCCGTTAAGGCCCAAAACAAACGGGTCAAACACGCACGCATTTTAAAGCGCCGTCTTCATCTCCCCTTAACCTAATCTGCTTCTCCACGCACCGTCTTGCGCCACGGGTTAGCAAAAGGTCACCAAGGCGGTATTTGGTAAAATTACCAAAATACCCCTTCTCGATCTTTTTCGAAGACCGAGTTCAATCTTCGCGAAGTAGTCGCATGCTCCGCCAAGTGTAGGTTGATCCAATGACTCTCATCATGTCGGCATGTCTCTCCCATCCGGCTCCCACCGAAACCACCATGGCACTTGCACCGACCCCCGCGCCGCTTGATCCAACCAGTCTCACCGAATTGCCCGTTCGATCACCTTTGTCCATCTTGCACCATGCTTGAGTCCAATGACTTCATCCGGTATCGTCGATCGTTCGGAACCTCAGCTCTCCAAGCCTAGTCCCGATCATCCTCGCCGTTGACCGTCGTTGACCACCAAGCAACCTGCACAACAATAGACAAGCAAATCAAAATCGGGAACAAGTTCTTCACAACTTGACCCACGTTAGTCAAAACATGCATCATGCAACACATATGCACTGAAACTCATGAACTTGACCTAACCCAAACCAGACTAACGTGGGTCAACGCGTGTTTCGACAAACCGTTAACGACATTGCCAATTGTAACATCATCCAAAGATCACAAGCATATCCCCATGATATCCACAGCAAGCCTCAGATGCATCGTACCAACACCAAGAACAGAAGCATGCGACCCATTCCCCATTAGGATGGAGGAAGCCATGGCTGCCTGATAAGAAGAAAACAAGGAAATATCAGAACATCCGTGAACATTAGCTCCAGTATCAACCCACCAATCAGTGGATTAACATGCTGAAAAAACAACAGGTGAATTACCATACCCTCCTGTTGAGGCCTCGCCTATGATCATGTTAACAACCTTTTTCTTTGACTGTTCAGCATTTTTGCTCTTGCGGAAACAATCTGTAGCCGTATGACCGTTTTTCTCGCACACAAAGCAGGTGATATTCCTCATATCCTTCTTCTCAGTTTTCTTCTTAAAGTTAGTTGTCTTGTTTGGTTTAAAGCTTTTGTTTTTATTGCCATATGTTTTCTCTATGGCATTTGCATTGATCTGATTGTTCTGACTGGTCGTGCTTAGTGCATCTTTTGCTCTTGCCTTTTCTTCCACATCAAGGGCGGCAATATGATCCTCAATAAATATCTCTTCCCTCTTGTGCTTTAAGTCAGTGACAAAATCCCACCATGAAGTAGGAAGTTTGGCAGGAATGCCCGCAACCACAAACTTAGGAGGCAACACGCAACCCAAATGAGCAATCTCTTCTACTAGTAGCTACAACTCATAAGCCTGCGCAACGATCGACTTAGCATCGTCCATGTTGTAGTTGAAGAATTGCTCGTACATGTAGAGCCAATGACTATCCTCAGCTTCGGTATATTTGTTCTCTAGTGCATTCCACAACTCTGTGGTGGACTTGAAGTCCATGTATACATCATAAAACTGGCCGGCCAGTATGGTCAGAATGCATCCAAAGGCTGTGTTATTATCTGTGTCGAACTGCATGGCCTGTTCAATCGTAAATAGATACTGTGGATGGATCACCCACACTACAACAAAACTATCACGTAAAGATGCTTTTGTTTTAATGCTTTTATGTCTATCTCTACACCGAGAAACACCTTGTATTTAAAGACGCTTCTTAAGATGTTTTATATGACACCACAAAATCTCTTACTGTAGGCATCTCTCCACCTCCCCACGCCTCCGTCTCTCCACCTCCCCACTTCTTCAACCTCACAACAGAAATCCAATCTGCTGACTGGACGCGTGCCTTCCCCACGCAAGCTCCCTCAAATCCCTGTCTCCACTGCCACCGCACCCCACCTCACTCTCCTCCACTCCCTCTCTCCCTTCCATTTTGCCGGCCTCTCCCATTTCACCGGCCTCGCCTCACCTTCCATTCCTCATTTGCAATTCCGAATCCCCAGCACAGCAAACGACTAGGGGAGAACTGCAATGGGGAGTGAGATGTAACCCTAGCCCTGGCACCACCCCTGCTTGCCGCTCGCAGCGTGTCGGGCAGGGCGTGACCCGACCGTCCCGTGAGATCCGAGCTCGTGCGGCTGCTGTGTGTGTGAAAGTGTGAAGGTTTGGGGGTTGGTGGTTGCTGCGGCGGAGGGCGGGGGCCATGGTGGGGTCGAGGTTCGGTTCGTTCAAGTCGGAGAAGGAGGACTCGACGACGCAGAGGAGGGACCCGTACGAGGTGCTTGGGGTGGCCTGCAACGTCACCGACCAGGAGACCAAGAGCGCCTTCCGCCGCATGGTGCTCAAGTAAGGCCGCCGCCTCTCGCTCAGATTCGGGCACTTGCGTTGTTGCTATTGCCTATTGGTTTTTCTCCATCCCTCGCCGTGTTTAGGGTGAAGCGTTTCGTTCGAATTTGAGCGAAACAGAGCACGTATTGGGAGAATTTTGTCACTCACCTATGCTATGTGTGCTTATCTAATGAAGTTATTTTTGCTATGAGCCGTGTTTAGGCACTTTTTCCCTGCCTCAGTTGTGAGCCATGTTTGTCTGAACAATGGTTGGTCTGTGTAGTGGTAACCTGGTGTAGAAATGAAGCATTGATTTGACTGTTTCTCCCCTTGGTAAATTGCGGCAGGTACCATCCAGACAAGAATGGCGATGACCCTGTGGCGTCAGACATGTTCCAGGAAGTCACAATCTCCTACAACATTCTGTCGGATTTCGATAAGAGGTGGCAGTACGATCCTCAATCGCAACATCTAGATATCTCTCGATCTAGTTTTGAGGGCGAATAAAAATTTAAATGTCCTCCCCCATCGGAGCATTATTGGCTCCTGGCTGTCACATTCCATTGATGTGCCAATGGTATTATCTCTCGTTGAAATCTTAATTGCCCTTGTTCCATTAAAAAAATACTTCTCAGTTTTGTTGCCACTAGTTCGATGCTTGCAATTTAGTTAATTAATGGGAGAATCTGATTTACTTTTGTGCATCACGGTTTTCTTTGTTGCTATAATCAGTTCTAAATTCTAATGATATTCTTAAGCAAACATGGTCGTCGAGTACAATGTGCACGATGAACACATACTGTTGGTCTGAATCTATATGTAAGATCACACAAAAGTAAGCTCTAATTAGAAGGGGCATGGAGTCCTTCAATCAACCATAGTCAAGAGGCATAGTGCAACAATCAGTTTACTGCCTTTTTATGTAAAGTGTTGCCACTTACCACTGGATGTTTCCTGTGTTGGATTTCAGGTGTTGTCAGTATCAATTGTTACGGTGAGTACAGTGAGTTCCAAAATATATTTGATGCGGATTACTTTATAGAATCACTAGAGACGATGTCCACATACTGAAAGAGCTACCTCCAAGGCTAAAAGGAAGAGTGAAACTAGACTTCTTTGATCCATGTTGCATATCTGTTGGGCTGATATCTCATATTACCATAATCAGGTTTGGTTGCATATCTATTTTTCAATGTGTATAACCATGATTCATGAACTGAAAATCATAAGTGGAACTAGGGGAAGATTGTTAGTATTTATCTACTGGGTAATTTTAAGCCCCAGAAAGAATGAACAAATGACCACATCCTCTAGGCTCTAGTCTTAATAGTTACTTTGTGACACCTTAACTTCAATCTATGCAGAATTCAAACCATCTGAGAAGATCAAATTGTTCTGTTTCGGAAAGGAGCTTCAAGATGACATCTCTTGTAACATCCAAATTTTCGGATTTTGCAAGATCTTGTGTTCTAGGGTGCAATCTTCAAAGTTTGCCGAAATTGCTCAAAGATTCGTTTCACCCCCAAAAGCACCGAGCTTCCTCCCCCAAATCTCCCTAACCCTAGCCCTCCCCCTCCCCTAGCCTGGCGTCGCCATGCCCTGCCCCATGCCTTGGTCCTCCGTCCCCGCCGGCCGCGTCAGCCTCGGCAGCCGCGCCCCTCCCCGTCGCCTCCTCTCCCTCTTCACGGGTCTGCCCCGTGCACCGCCTCAGCTGCGTCGCCCGCATCCGGCCAAGCCCGTCGCCCGCGTCAACACCCTCGACCCGTCCCATCCCCTCTGTCCCGCCCTCGGTTCTTGCGCCGCTCCATCGTCAACGGCTCTCCCCCTCCGGCTATAAAGAGCCGTGCTCCCCCCTCCGGCCGAACCACCCCCCCTCGCTTGTCCCCATTCCTACCCGAGCAAGAAGGAGCAAGAGGAAGAAGACCGAGAAGAAAAGAGGAAGAAACCGGAGAACTCACCTTCGCCGTCGTCGTCGTCCTCTCCGTCGTCACCGCACGCCCTCCCCGAGCCCTTCTCCTCCTCGTGCGCCGCTGCTCCCTCCATCGCCGTCGCTGCTCGGTGAGCCCCGTTGCCATCGCCGCCGCTGCGCCTCCATTCCCCTCTCTCCCCGCGCGCCGTCGCCGCCAGCGCCGTCCCTCCGTCTCCCTTTGCCCTCTCGCCCGAGTGAGACCCGAGCTGGGAGCGCCCCCCTTCTTTCTCTTCTGTGCAGGCCGCCGAGCCCCATGGGCGCTGCACGCTTTGGCCTAAGCTTTGGGCAAAGCAAATCCGTGGGCCACTTTTCTTTTTCTTTTTCTGGTTGATTTTCCTTCCCTTTTTCTTTTTAATTCAAAAGAGAGGCTTTCAAATGTTTATTTCTCCCTCATTTTAACTCCAAAAATTGTGAAGTTTGTTTCTAAAAATTTCTAAAATCAAGCTCTTTCTTTTGGTACTAGTTTGGTTTATTTTGGAGTTCATTTGTTGAGTATTGTTGTTTATTTATTTTGTTTGCTCGCTTTGTCTCCTTTCCGGTGCGATCGATCGCGTAGAGTTCGGAGAAGCCGGAGACCCCCACTTCGATCAAGCTCAAGAGTATCAAGATCATCTAGCCCTAGACCCAGGCGAGTCAACACTTTGATCATATTGAACCTACATTCTATGCAAATTATGTTCTTTTAAAATATCAAATTGCATGCTTTAATTCCCTTATGCAAATGTATGTTAAAAACCCTAAGGTAGTTAAATGCCAACTTGTTGTTTAAATTATTAATACACCATCATTTGATAAATGAATTGCCCCAAATCCTTGTCACCTTAGTAATTATATGGTAACCATACTAGTATAGGCTATACTTAAGCGCCATGCTAGCCTTGCTTAAGCATCGGGGTATTATCTACCCCATTCATCATCTCTTAAAAATGAACATGGTTTTTGGGCAGTCATTGGATGTAAATGACTGGGGTGGTTGTGTTGATGTATTTCTCTACCTCTCAAAAACTCTAAAAATTGCTTATCACATCTGGGCGGATGGTATGATGGATGGTATGTTGGTGGGTGCTAATGCAGCCCAAAGAATGTTGGTTTGTGGATGGTATGTGGTATGAACCGCCTAGATGGTCCTTAAGGACTTAATCCTGTGATGACCTCCCAATGTAAAACAGTACGACCACATGTCTATAATGGTGTCGACCTGGCTAAATAATTTGTATCCGTTAGTATGAGTTGCACCAGGCAGATGACCCGCTACGTCATAAGCCTATGTGGCTATGGGTTGGGGTGTACGACTTACGGGTCTATGTGAGCGTAAGTCGTGTGGCGCAAGAGAGTGCAGGAAAGAGTTGATGGGTCTATGTGAGCGTAACTCTTCTCAGGTGAAACCTTAGCGGGTGTAACAAGTACTGGGGGACACATTGTAAAGGCCTTGTGACGATCTCCCCTTGACTCACATGTCTACGGAAACATGTGTACATGCCAAGATGATTGTCTCTTGTGGGTAAAGTGTACAACCTCTGCAGAGTGTAATGAACTGTTCGAATAGCCGTGCCCACGGTCAAGGGCGGACATGGGAACTTACATGAGTTAGTTCTATTTATAAAACTTTGTGGGTGGGATAAAAATGTGATGGGTCGTTGTGACCCTGGTTTTGGTTTTCCCTGGGTGGATGTACCCCAGTGATGTTAAGTGGTGGATGTAACCGCTATCAAAAATAAGCATGAGGTGGAGGTAACCTCTACTGTTATAAATATTGCATAAGTAATCTCTTTAACAAAATGCAATTTGGTTAAAATGCTAAGTGATAGGACTTTCTAATATTGGTACTCAAAATATTACTTTGTGCAAATAAATGAACCCGAGCCATCCTTGTTAAGCCTTGCATGTATATTATTGCATACTGTGTGTTGGCTCGCGAGCACGGAAGTTGTGCTCATCCTCGCTCTTTCCCCCAACCCTCAGAACCCGTGGATCATGGAGATTACGTCTACTACGAGGACCAGGACGCCGAGGAGCAAGGACATGAAGAAGAGTAGCATAGTTCCGTAGTCTGAGTCTCGCCTCAGTCTGGTTGGCTCCGTTGGTACTCGTGTACATCCTATATTATCCAAACCTTTGGCTAATATCGGTCGTACACATGGTACCCCAGTCGCTTGCCTGTGGAGAGACTTGCTCTACCCCTTTTGCTTCCGCTATCGTACTCGATGTTTTGTAATGAACTCATTTGGCCTGATCGGCCCTATTGTAAACTCGACCCGACGTGGTCTATTTGAACTCTGATGCTTGTATTAATGAATGGTTTGGTCTACGCGATGTATGAAATGATTCAGCAATGTATCATGTGAGCGCTATCTACTGATCCAGGGAATAGCGCAGTATTTTCACAGAGGATTCTGGATTACGAAATCCGGGTCCGACATCTCTTTGGCTGACCAAACTCTATTTTGCATGTTGTTCGCACTAACGTACATCTATGGCCAAAGGCGTAGAAGTTACCTGGTAAGAATAAGTCTCTACATCCTCCTTGGGCATTCAGGAAAAAAATGTGACTTGTCTGTTAAGGATGGACATTTATTTTTGATGGAGTAAGTCCAATTTTCTTGATAATTCCCTTCATATGATGGGAGTAGTAATAATTGTCATAAACTTGTACCTATGCAAATTACTACAGTTGCAGTTTTATTCAATTTTTTACTGCTAGTTTAGCCAAGTGGTGAACATGATATTACTATGTGCAAGATTGTTAATTATTGGTTATTATGTAAAATGGGCATATGATCTACTTTTTATTGTTTTGATTATGTATTTCTTTATGTTTACTAATGTGTCACATGTGTTATTTGTCGCTTTCAATGCAAATACCGTGAGGAGAGACGGTAAGAGATGTTATTGGTTGTGTTGTTGCCTGGCCTCGGTCATATGTAAGTCCATTTTCATATAATCATTGAGTACATTTCAATGTCTAAAAGTTTCTTAAACTCTATTATTTATAAAGAACCTTTGCGCTTTTTATGTCAAAAGAGCTAAGAAAACAGTTTCAAATCGGTCACAAAACAACTTGGTATGTTACATTCTTCTAATTTTACCAAATAAACTTGTCATCTTACACTTTTCTAACCAGGACACTTATTTCTTTTTCAACCGGCTTTGCAGGATAATTGAGGACTACAAAGAGAATGCAATGGAGATGGAGGAGCAATGTATTAGTTTCTCCCTGGACAAAGCTTATGGATAGATTCTAACTATTTAGAAAAAATTTTGTGTCAATCCATATGATCTTTTCCTGATGTATATGCACCTTTTTATATGGATGTTTGATTCAGTTGTGAACTCCACTTGCTATAAATTCAAATATTTATTGATGCTATGAAGTGCATGCATGCTTTACAGTTTTCTTAGTTTGCTGATTGTGAGAATATGATGCTTCCATATGACGACATGTGCTCTACTGTTTTCTAGTTTTTTTGGATGAGGTGGAATAATGTCTTCATATGACAATATATGTTTCCGTTTGTGGCAAAATGCACGAATCAAATTCGAAATAATCCAATTAAATTTGAAATAAAATTTTGCTATAGTAAGATGTCTAAAAAGACGCTTTTGTGTACCTAGAGACGTATATAATGTCTCTATAGAATGTGTATAAATTGTGTGCACATGAATTGAATATATTTGTAAAAGTGTCTCTATGTTTGTTGGTATGCAAATCAGATGTATCTATATCAGTAAAGACATTATGTAAGTGTATCTACTAAAACATCTCTACATACATAGACATGAATTTTAACGTCTCTATAAAGCGTCTTATATACTGTACACATGTTTTACAAGCGTCTCTACGGTTCTTGACACGGTCTGTGGGGAGATGCTCGAAGGACGTTTTATAAAAATGGCTCTATGGTGCTCTAGAGATGAAATAACACGTCTCTAGCCTATAGATTAGACATCTCTACATGGGTGTTGTGTTGTAGTGCCACCACAGCCCCAAAGACATGAGCTAAAACTTGACCCTTGTCTACATCTTTGAAAATTCTGACCAGAGAATCTCTCAGGTTTCATAGCATCAGAAGCACCAGCCATTGCTGAATCACAAAAATATCTATAATAAGGTTTATGGAGTGTTGGATAAGTGGACAATGATTTAATTCTAGATTTTATTATGAGGCAAAATCACAAATAACTAGAGATACAAAAAGTGATATCAACAGTAGGCAACTCATTGCATTTCTAAACATACTCAATAATATGATTATAACAGAATATTCTGGTCGTACGACCAGTATGACCAACTTATAGTAGGGCTCATGAAGAACAGGAAGTCGTGCAGACCCGAAGCAGAGCAGGTTGTAGATGATGCAGCGCAGTGAGCGGTCGTGCAGATGCGCTGCCCAGAAACCTTATTGCCACTACGTGTAGGTAAACTCTATGGCAGTGATTCGAAGATACCTGCTCACCCTCCTTCCTAGTGCATGCCGAGGAGAAGGAACGGCTTGGTTCCTCCAGCACAAACCTCCAGCATAGTTGAATAGAGAGGAAGTAGAAGGAAAATGGATGTCAAATCATCAACTTTCGTCTAGACGTCTCCAGATCCTATTTAAGGTCGAGACAATTACTCTCTAGTAACTGTCATAATAAACCACTAGTAACTACTAATTCAAAACCAATTAATGATCATTAAGTAGTATTTATTGATCCTGATTACACACTGGTCTACAGCTTCGACCAGTACCACAATAGTGGTCATGGACCCAACTACTATTTTTCGATCACACTGGTCTGTGCCTTCGACCACAATGGTATATAGCTTCAACCAGATTATTTCAATCATACTGGTCTATGCCTTCGACCACACTGGTCTATAGCTTCGACCAGATAGAGAGAAAAGCACGGTCAGCAAAAGAAAGATAGAATGAGTTCATGACACGATCACAAGTCACACGAATATATGTGCGCGCGTACGTGCGTGTGTGTGACTTTAGCTATAGTTCTCCTCATGTCAGCCCATGTCATGTGACACATATTTTAAGGGGTGACAAGGACTCCACCTTATAAATTGCTCTCCCACCACTTAGCTAGGCAATATGGGACTATACCATACATGCATTGGAATTTTGGGAATAAATGAGCCTTTATACATATGAGTCCATTTCTAACAGTAGCTGATGTCTGCAAATCAAGCCCTTAATAGGGATGGAAACGGATCGAATACGAATCGAATAGTCCCAAATACGAATACGAATCCCTATTTTTTAAATGAATACGGATACGAATATGAATCCCTATTTTTTAAACGAATACGAATACGAATTCGAATATTCTCGAATACGAATACAAATCGAATGTCGTATCGAATACGAATTCGAATCGAATATGCACTCAATTCGGTCGAATGCGAATATCCTACAACTTTTGTGACAAATCTCGGTAGAACAAATAGTATTCGTATTCGGGAAAAAATAGATAGTATTCGTATTCATTTTTCCCGGATAGTATTTGTTTTTTCGGATACTATATGGGTTTTTTCCCCGGATACGAATACTATCAAATTTTTCCCGGATACGAATAACACCGAATATGGATGCGAATAACACCGGATACGGATATGACCAGTATGGAATGCGGATTTTTACTTTCCACATTTGCGCTTTCTCGGATACGAATATCGGATAAAACGGATTATCCTTTACCATTTTCCACCCCTAGCCCTTAATGTGTGCTGTAAAATCTGTGCTTTTTCAATTTTCGGGAGGATGGAAGCACTACTCTTAACTACAAAAAAACTTGTATTAAGAAAAATACAACCTTGTGTACCTTATCAGGTTTTATACATGCATGATACAGAAAGGATACAGCAGAAAGGGGTGAATCATGGAAGCATTACCCTGCATGATACCTGATCAGGTCTTACACAATGACATACCAAGATACAGAAAAAGCTAGTGTGTGTCATGCTCATTTCATCTACCATACCAACCACGTCTACCCCTGCCCCTCAAGCGCACCAGCGGCAGCGGACGTGGCTCCGTGATATCGTCCATGGCATTCATCAGCTCATTCATCACCTAGAGCTGCAGTCTAACCACGATGGACGGGATTTGAGCAAGCATCCCAATCTTAGTCAAGCGGAGCCCCGCACGTTGCTGTGTTGGATCTTCTAGCTGGCTCTTTAGTGTTGTTGATTTTCCAGATGCCACCCATGCCCGGCCAGACAATTTTAAGCTACATAATAAGAAGAATATTTCTGAAATGTACACAAGGCCAAGAGGGGGAATGTTAGCGAGAAACCTATACGCTTGGCATCAACGTCCATAGCACTTTGGATTCTCACCTTCATAGACAGGCTTTGCCTTTTTATCTCATCCATGTTGTACCCAGTGTCCCTTATATATTCAGGGCAATTCTCTATGTACCACTACCATTATATATTCGGGCAATTCCCTACGTACCACTGAATAACTTCGTTTGTTTTTTATATGCTACTGATGTCCCACTTATATGTGGGTCTGGGGCTCACATGTCAGTCTCACAATGAGTGATATATAAGAAATTATGTAGTTTGTCTGTGACATGTAGAGGATTAATCCTATATATTCGGTGTGGGAACAGACAAGGTGAAAGGAGATAGGAAGGGTGAGTACTACCTTACGTGTTTTTTGAGTTTTGGTAGCAATCTGAGTTGTATAAATAGGAAAGCTAAACAAATATATACATAGAATTTATGAAATGCTAGTTCACTCGCTGATCAGAAAAGTATAATCCATCGTAAATGCGAAGGGCCCATGCATGTACTTTTGTGCATTGCTATGTGAGTCTTCCTACAGACAAATTGAAAAAAAAACATACAACAAAACATATGTACGTATACAGTCGTGTCAGACTACAGAATAAACGGTAATTTTTGCTAGTGATTAACTGTTCCATTTTCTAGTCCGAGCAAAAGACGAAAATTTCCATTTTGCTCATGAATGACAGTTATGTTGCTTCACTACTACTTGTAATCCATTTTGATATTGAACATATTACAATTTTCCAACTAAAAGACTAACTTCAGAAATAACACAGTATATTAAATAATGAAGAAATACATTCTCGACGTCAAGCCATTTCGAGGTTTCAACTAGACCGAAATTCAGGATACATGTAACATACACAGAGGTTGTAAGAATAAAAAAGAACCAGCCTAATCTACGACTGCACCAATTCAAAATCGTCCAGCACCACTGAATAATTAAGCTTGCATGATGCATAGAGACAGCGTTGCAGAGATTTTACTATAGCGAAAGAGCACTGTAGCTTTTAATCTGAAACTTCATTTTTTTTGGATGAGACGGTGGAGACCGTCTCCTTACGCTGAGTACCATAGATCTCTGCATTTAAGGTCCCATTTTTGGTGATTCCAGCTGCTGCACTGTGCAGATGCGCTGCTGCGTAGCCTACTCCCCCACGCTGTCAACCCGACTCTGCTCCAAACGAGATTGATAATCAACCTTATTTTTCCGATGCCACCCGTTCCCAAACTAAGTTGACCTACATCATTAGATACGGAGAAGAGTAATCCAAGAGGGGTGGCTAAGGCACTATGAAAACGAAAAGCTAGTCTCATAGACCAACAAGAAGGTGCATGTGCTGTATAATATAGATAGATGAGCTGAAGAGCGACGATACATATATGTAGAGAGTTACTGAGAAGTTGGTAGGGAAGTAAATTTTGGGTTCATTGGTCTTTAAAGCATCTCACCATACAATCTGGAGATGTTTCTTAGCAAATATATGAACGCATGCATCTTAAGCCATTCGAAGTGTCATGCCATGGCTCTTAAAACTTAAAATTGGGGTTGTTCGTGGTTATACAAGAGGTCATATCCTACCTTCGCCTGAACTCAGCTGATGCTACTGGTCCCGGTTGTCATCAACTGTTCCATTACACCATAAGTACAAGATCCGGGTCCTCTAGAGAAGCATTGTAGCTACAGTATTTTTCTCATAGTGCAACAGTCCTTTGCGGTGGTACTGACAGAAAATACTGCAGAAACAGTATTGGTTTTACCGCACAGGCGAAATGTTGCATCGACTTTAGTGTTTATTACTGTAGCATAGTACTGTGTTATGTTGATCTACGCCGTTAGCTGTGGATGACCCAGGTGAGCCCTAATACTCATGTACTTTGCACATCTGCCGTAGCTATATGTTGTCCTTGAGTACAATTCTCCAGAAAAGAAAGGGGATAAATTCTTACATGAGAGAGAGAGACAACTGTTCCGGTTGTCATCAAGCATGGGCGGCGCCAGGAGGTGCCTATGGTGCACAGTACCCTCAAAAAAAGTATAATTTTTTTAAAATTAGGTATACTTCAAAAAGATATAATTTTTTTTGAACTAGGTATACTCTAAAAAAAAGTGTAAATTTTGTTAAACTAGGTATACGTATGAGCAAATGGCACTTGGATTGAAATATCAGGTAGAAGACGCTGCTTCAATGTTAGTTGGTTTGATAAGTATAATTGGATTGAATATAGTGTCGAGAAGGATGTTGTATTTTGCTTTGTCTGTTATTTGTTCAAGGAGAAAATTGTGGGAGGCGATAATTTTGTTAAAGGAGGATTTAGAAATTGGAATAGGTATAACTCAGTTGACAAGCATGTAGATAGTATAAGAAGTGTCCATAATCGAGCTTAAGAGAAATACAACTTTTTTTGTTAAACCTACAACATCAATTGCTCAAGCTCTTAGAAAACAAACTGAAGAGGATAAACAACTTTACATTTCTAGGTTGACTTATTCAATTAGATGCTTGAGGTTTATTTTACGTCAAAAACTAGCATGTCGTGGATATGATGAAAGTACAAATTCTAGCGATAAGAGGAATTTTCTTGAACTTTTGGAATGGCTTGCAAACAACAATAAGGTGGTTATTAAGGTTGTCTTAAGCAATGCTCTTGGGAATTGTAAGATGATTGCTCAAGAGATACAAATGGACATAATTAATTGTTGTGCCATCCAAACTACCAAGCACATTATTGAAGAAATTGGTGATGATCACTATTTAATTCTAGCTGATGAGTCTAGTGATGTATCCTACAAAGAACAACTTGCTCTTTGCTTGTGTTATGTTGATAAAGAAGGACGGGTATGTGAGCGGTTCCTTAGAGTAATTCATGTAGCTGATACCACTTGCTTGTCACTTAAGAATGTAATTGGTATTGCTCCTACCGGTGGCAACGGCGAGCGTTCAAAGAGTATTTTCGGCGATGAATCTTGTGAAAAACAAGTTGAGAAATAGTATGAGCGATCAAGTATTGAATGATTGTTTAGTCACCTTTATAGAGCGAGATATCTTCTCGAAGGTTAGTGATGATGATATAATCAAGTGTTTCCAAGGAATAAGATCGCTTCGTGTGGTATTGTGATTTCTATTAGCTATTTAGAACTCTTTTATTCATGTAATATTTCATTTAAACTATTTGTATTGCATTATTAACTAATTTCGAACTCTTTTGTGTAATTGTGTTGGACTTATAAAATTACATATGTGTCGTACAAGATTTTTTTTTCATCCTTGAAGTGTGCACCCCTATTGTTAAATTCCTGACTCCGCCACTGTCATCAAGCCTGACGTTCAACAGTGTAATCCTTTGGAACATTGTACTCAATTATATTCCATTATGTCTTAGGAAACGAAGGAATAAAAATCTAACGTGCCTAGGGCCCACCTGCCCTTTTCACCACTCCCCACCAGACGATTCCCATCTTCTCGAGCAGTTCCAGTTGTTTCCTACTCACTACCACCCCACCTCCCTCCCCCGTGACTCTACTCAGAGAAATACCTGCACCTCACAGTCTCACACGCCTCCACGCACGAGCCTTCTCCGAGGCAAGATTGACGCCATGGGATTCCCCGTTAGCTACTCGGAGCTGCTCCTCCCGCGGGTTCTCCTCCTCCTCGGCTACCTCCGCCGCTTCCTCTTGGGCCTTCTATGCCGTCGGCCTCGGCGACCTCATCGACCTCGGCGGCAACCCGACAGTGGCCACGGCACAGGAGCTGTAGGGCCACGCGCACAGGGTGGCCTCGCTGCAGCACTGCCGGCCCGAGTTTCGAGCACTGCCGGCGATGGTCATCGAGGAGACGTTGCCCGTGCTGCAGTTCGACGAGCTGGTGGCATCCACGCCGTTGTGTGCGGGGACGGCGACTACATGGTATGCCTGTATGGTTCCGGCTTGGGTTCATTGTGTTGGTTCTTGATTTATCCCGATTGGAAAAAAATGTTGACACTATTGAAAAAAAATGTTGCGACTATCGTAAAAAAATGTTGTATAGTGTTCTTTGAGATGTTGCGGCCCGTCGAGAATAATATTGCATCCCGTTGAGAATAATGTTGCATACTGTTATTTGAGATGTTGCATATGTAGAGAAAAAATGTTGTATCTATAGAAAAAAAAAGTGTTGCATCTGGAAAAAAAAGTGTTGCATGCTATTCACGGTGATGTTATAATTTTTTTAATGCATTTTTTTCAAATGCTTTGTTTTTTATTCTGATATTCTTTGAGACGATGTTTCACGGTGATGTTTGGCTCCCCGCGCCCCTGCACCCCCTCGGCTCGGCTCCTACAGCGCGCCCGGCCGGCTCGGCCTCCGGTCGCCTCGGCTCGCTCCTGCATCTCTGCTACCGCGCTCGGGCCGTACGGTGCTAGCGCTCGGACCGTATGTCCGAACACTAGTCACGCCCGGAAAACAATGGTCCGTGTCTGCTCATGCTCTCGTTGCAGCTCCTTTCGTACACTTGACTCTTCCCGGATGACACTAACTTGGGTAGTGTCCAAGCAAGTTGATGCCATAACGACAATATTTTTTTTAAGAAAGATCCGGGGAAGAGAAATCCAAGAGGAATGGTGATGATGAGGACAACGACCATACATACAGATCAACTCATAATATCGGTCATAACATACTTCGTTGGGCATACGACGGAGATAATAATAACAAAGCTTTTCCAATCTCCAACCCCGACACTAAACTAGCTCCGCCGGGTAAAAAACCCTCGGTTACCGAGATAGTGCCCGTTACGGGCCACTTCCCATAATGTTCTTCACCGGGACATCTTTAACGAGGGACCCTCCTTTATTAGGGAGTCACATTCCTTCTCGATTTAATAATATAACAGGGGCGTGGGTCTTCGTGATACGCCCTAAGTACTAGCAAGACATTGGTTTGCGGTCCTAATTTGCATACTACTCTAAAGTCTCAAGTTGGTATTGTTTTGAGCCATGAAATCGAGCCGAAGACCGGAAGGAATCTATCCGAGTTCATGTAGGATCGGCAGCATGAATTCTTTATCTTTCTTATTTCCGAGTCCTAGTTATGCTAGTTGGGTTCAAGTGTGTTTTCTGGCTGGGCCAAATCAAAAGGAGTATGAGTCACGGTTGAAGTTGATTTTCAAGTTCAGGTAAATTAGTATGGAGTTTGCTTCTGATTTCTAGTCGAGTTGGGCTTTGAGTCTGTGTGGGCCTGCGAGCCTTGGGTGCGTGTGTTAGCACTACAAAATAGCTAAGGCCGATGGCCATGTAAAGACCAGACATCGTTATTTTGGAGTTATCAAAAACCAGAAAATCACCATGCGGCGCCCAAGTCGTGCGCCTGTGTTTTTGTGAATTCGGCTAGAGTTCATTGATTGCTGCTAGGGTTGGATTTGTGGTGACCTAATCCCCGTGTTGATCCTTGTTGATCCCATCTTTTCTTTTGTGTGTTGTGGTGCACACAGGAGGGAGATTTTTGGTCACATGCATGAAACTCATAAATATTTAATCCTGCCTAAAACGCTATATTTTGTCATATCGAAACTTGTAAATTTTTCTCTACTTCTTATTTTCTTATCTTTAAGAAAATTATCGTTAATGTGGACAATTATAGATATACCTAAATTATAAATTTAATTTAATTATAAAAAGGAACATGTCGTCATTTCAAATGGCGACCGCAGATTCTGTTCACTATTTGCAGTGACGACAGGTATCTGTTGTCATTTCATCTGACGACAAGCTCCTGTCGCCGGTTGACGTCGATCGGCGGGAACACCTAGATGGCGTCGGCGTCACCGAACATCCACCAGGCGACGCCAGCTATCTACTCAACACCGGCGGCCGGTACTGTCTCCACCGCACAAGCAACGATTCCGAATTCGGCAGCTGAGCCGTCTGGTCACCAAGGAAATTCTTCAGCGTCCAATGCTCAGGTAAGAAACAAGATCTGTAATACGCGTTTATATTCATCAAAGAAATCACAATTAATTGCCTCTGTCCCGTGACAGAATTAGTGCGCACCAGATGACGAACGAGCCGAGGCTAAAAGAGCTTCTGGTCACATGATCAGATGAATCAGAACCTTCCAATTTCATGCTAAACTAATGACTGGCCTGAAAGCTTTAATTCCTGTACGTACTAAAAACGCCTACCTGTTCATAATTTTCTTTCATATTTGTTAAATGTATATCAGTATGTGGCCCATGCTTTCTAATGTTTCTGTCCTTACTCCTTAATTACTTCCTACCTTGGCACTTTCATGACATCAAACTTTTATAATTTTTGTCAAAAATATGATGAAAAAAAAAAATACTAGCTCTTTTCAAGAATATATGACGTTTTAGACACCAACGTGATGTCTAACGTGCAACTTTGACTACTACTTTTTATATGAATATAAAAAAGTATAAATTTATTATATCATGAAAACATTTTTCATGACTAATCTAATGATGATATCATTTTCACATGACCAATCTAAATAATTTTTATATATTAGTAGTCAAAATCAAAGAAGTTTGATCATGCTTTCCAAAACACGGTATATTTCTGAACAGGGAGGAAGTAGTTGTCAAAATCTTGTTCACTTTGAAAAGTCAAAAATGACCCCTTTTTTACTGTAGGGAGTGGATTGGATACAATCAGATTGGCAATCATCTAGGCCGCCGTAGAACCTTGAGATCGTCCATATATCATTTCCAGGTTTCCTCCATCGCCTGGTGATAAGTGGCTCTAATACCATAATGTTGCGTACCACTTGTGATTGAGTTGGATTTGGGGGGAGAAGACTCATGAACAAATATCGCAATCGTCGAGGAATTCGAGAAGTAGGTAGAAATTCATGATAAAGCACCAAATATGTATTGACGACCGCATATATATTGCAACAAAAGAATCTTAAACGACTTTGGTACTTATATTGATCTGTACCAGTATACAGATGAAATTCTAAACTAACTAAGGTATATGGCTTATCCCTAACTATAATATATTAAAACTAGACCTACATCTTCTTTTAGAAGGAAAAAATAGACAGCCATGTGTACAGTAACTACTACTGGAGCATGTGGTCATGCATCTAATTGATCTTGACTGCACCGGCCTTAGCTTGTTGCTGTTACGGTGATTGCTCTGCCTCTGCAGAAAGAAAGAAGAAAAACACACCATTAATTAACGAGCTTGGTCAAAATAATAAGGGTAAATTTTTTGTAGAAATAATTAGTTACCCGAAGATGGAGCAGCTGCTGGAGTAGGTGCAGGCATCAGCGGTGGCACTGGTTGCGCTGTAAAATCCATCAACAAATTAATCTTCTTTCACAGAGACATGTATAATAATCCACAAAGATAATGCAAAACACAGGATGCAAGATATACGTAGAGAAAAGTAGCTAATGACTTACTGGAGCACTTGGCAAGCGTCTGCAGAGGAAGCGTGACGCCACATGTGATCGGAAGGGACATCATGCGCATGGAGTCAATGGGCGCTGGCATAAGCTTGTTGATGTCGCCGTTCATGCCGTGGCAGAGGCAGATGGGCGCGTTGTTGATGAGCGCCTTGAAGCCATCGCAGCATGTGCTTGGAGGCGTGGGTACGCTGGTGCTGCTGAGGTAGTCCATGCATGGCACCAACCCCATTAACGACGATAGGCACTCCGTCGGTTGCGATGGTGCCGGCGTGCTCGGGGAGCCGGGAAAAGGCGAAGGTGGGTTAGCAGGTAAGCTCGGGGGGGAACCAGGGAGAGGAGACGGTGGGCTAGCAGGCGAGTTCGGGGAACCGGGGATAGGCGACGACGGGCTAGCAGGTGAGGTCGGGGAACTGGGGACAGGCGGCGGTGGGCTACCTGGGGAGCTTGGAGGACTGGAGTGACGTGGCTTTCCTGGGAAGCTAGGTACTGGCGGCAGCGGTGGACAGCCGGGCAATGGTGGCAATGGCGGGAAGCTTGGTAGTGGGAATGATGGAAAGCTCGGCAACGGCAGCAGCGGTGGGAAGCCAGGCAAAGGAGGGAATTGCGGAAAACCCGGGATACCCGGGAAGCCGGGCAATGGCTGAGCCGGAGGAGCACCAGGGAAACCTGGGATGCCCGGGAAGCCGGGCCATGTTGATGGCTGCGCTACATCGCCGTTGGTGGAGGCAGTAGTAGCGGTCTTCTCCGATGCTTCTTGATCTGCGGTGGCCGCGGGCGTGACCACCTGAACCCTGATCGCTTCCAATGGCTGCAGCGTAGCGGCGAGGGCGAAGGCGAGGAACAAGGCGAGGACGCACTTGGATGGCGCCATCTTCTGCATGTGGAGGCTTTCTTTTGCTTTTGCTTTTGCGTTGTGGAGGACAGACATACGGGGGGTGGTGATCTATTTATATGGTGCCTCTGATCTGCAGATAGAGATGCTAAACACAATGAAAAATAATATGGGACTTTGTCTTGTTCTCACGTGGATTAACTTCCAGGTCGCATACTATCTGGTTACTCGTCACATAGTGAGCAGATTTGGTAAAATTGTGTTGGACACACGAGTCCGTGGAGTTGGGAGCTAATGCCTCTAGTGTCCTTTCACCGAGCTCAGGGAGAAAAACGTACGACGAGTAAAATCTGCACTTTGAGGGGGTTTCTTCTTCTTCTTCTCAGACTTTGCCAATGGTACGGTTAATTCAGGCATGGCTAGCTGAGAGTCTGGACTTAATACTTGTGTACGATTGAGATAGGACTCTACTGAATAAATAATGCTGATGAAATCCTGAATCATGTCCAAGTTTACTAGCTACGAGGACAAGTGAGAGTCCCAAGTCCCAAATTTACAAGTTTCTGAACGAATTTACACCCGCCAAGGTTTTACCTGAGAAGGGTTATACTCACATTGATCCGTCAATCCTTACCTAGACCCCCTCTTGCGCCATACAGCTTACGCTCACATAGATTCGTAAGTCGTACATCCCAACCCATAACTACAAAGGTTTATGGCGTCGTGAGTCATCTGTCTTATGCAACTTGTACTAATGGATACAAATTATTTAGCCAGGTCGACACCATTATAGACATGTGGTTGTACTGTTTTACATTGGGAGGTCATCACAAGATTAAGTTCTTAGGGCTCATCTGGGCGGTTCATACCACATACCATCCATAAGCCAATATTCCTTGGGCTGCATTAGCACCCACCAACATACCATCCATCATACCATCTGTCCAGATGTGATAAGCAATTTTTAGGGTTTTTGAGAGGTATGAAATACATTAACACAACCATCTCAGTCATTCACACCCAATGACCGCCCAAAAACCATGTTCATGTTTAAAAGATAATGATTGGGGTAGATAATACCCCGATACTTAAGCAAGACTAGTACGTCGCTTAAGTATAGCCTATAACTAGTATAGTTACCATATAATTACTAGAGCGACAAAGATTTAAGGAAATTCAATTATCAAGGGATGGTGTAATAATAATTAAACATCAAATTGGCATTTAACTACCTTAAGGTTTTTTAACATACATTTGCATAAGAAAATTAAAGCATGCAATTTGATATTTTAAAATAATATAATTTGCATAAAATGTAGGTTCAATATGATCAAAGTATTGACTCGACTGGGTCTAAGGCTAGATGATCTTGATACTCTTGAGCTTGGTCAAAATGGAGATCTCCCGCTTCTTCGAACTCTACGCGAACGATCGTACCGAAAAAAGAAACAAGCGAACAAACAAAACAAATAAGCAACAATAAATAATAAGTAAACTCCAAACTGAGCAAAACTTCCAAACTGAGCAAAACTAGTACCAACAACAAGAATTTCATTTTAGAAATTTTTAGAAACAAACTTCATAATTTTTGGAGTTAAAATGAGGGAGAAAAGAATATTTGAATTTTTATTTTTGAATTAGATCAGAAAAGGAAAAGAAAAACAACAAAAAAAGAAAGACTGGCGTGGCCCAAGGTCAGCATTTTGGCCCAGCCCAAACGTTGGGCTGAAATCAGGCGCGCGGCCCGCAGGGCTTGGCTAGCCTGCCACTAAAAGAAAAGAGGGGGGGGGGGTACTCGGCCGGAGTGCCAAAAGAGAGGGGGAGGGTAGGGCAAAAAGGGAGGTGGCGGCGCTGGCAGCGACGGGGCTGCCCTAGGGCGGTGGCGGCGGCCAAGAGGTGGCGGCGGCGATGGGGCTCACCGGCCGGCAAGGAGAGCACCGAAGCGGCGGCGGCGACTTCTTGAGGAAGTGGCGACGGCACGGCCGGCTAGAGATTAGTTCTCTTCGGTCTCTTCGCTCAGTTGTCTTGCTCGAGGAAGAAGGGGACAAGCGGAGAGGGCAAGGGGGAAACTGAGCCGAAGGGGAGGGGCTTTATAGCCGGGGAGGGAGGGATGGCCGTTGGAGGCACCGGGTGGCGGCTCATGCGCCGAGGGCGGCCATGGCAGCGGAAACCCGGGCGTGGGCAGAGGGAGGAAGCTCGGGACGGGATAGGATGAGGCTGACAGGCGTTGACGTGAGGATACGGTGCAACCAGGCGAGAACGGGGCGGGAAAGCTGGGATGCGATGGGGTGTGCGCGGCGTGCCAGGATGGTACACGACGGGGAGAGGGGAGAGCCAAAGGCAGTGGTCCGGGCACGGCGCCACGGCCATGATGCGGGCGGACACTGAGGAGTGCGGCACAGAGGAGTCGGGATGGGACAACGCGGTGACGAGGCTCTGACACGGTCGGCGGGTGTGAAGGCGGAGAAGCTGGGGTGCGACGGCGCACGTCAGAAGCGCGGTTTGACGTCAGCAGAGCGGATGCGGAAGCGAGGGAGCCGGAGCTGGGACAGGACAGGGCTAGGGGAGGGAAGAACAGGGGAGAAGGGAAGAGAGAGGGTTGGGGGGTTTGAATCCTGAGGATTTTGAGAGTTTTTGGAGATTGAAAATTTTGAACAAAATGATCTTCTGAAATTTTACTTGCAACTGAAATTTGGATGTTACAACACCGGCGGCCGGTATCGTCGCCACCGCACAAGCAACGATTCTGAATTCAGCAGCAGAGCCGTCTGGTCACCAAGGAAATTCTTCAGCGTCCGATTCTCAGGTAAGAAACAAGATCTGTAAATCCGCGTTTATATTCATCAAAGAAACCACAATTAATTGAACGATTAGCTTGCCTCTGCCCCGTGACAGAATTAGTGCGCACCAGATGACGAACGAGCCGAGGCTAAAAGAGCTTCTGGTCACATGATCAGACGAAGAACCTTCCAATTTCATGCTAAACTATGACTGGCCTGAAAGCTTTAATTCCTGGATATTATACGTACTAAAAACACCTACCTCTTCATAATTTTCTTTCTTGTTTGTTAAATGTATATCAGTATCTGACCCATGCTTTCTAATGTTTCTGTCCTTACTCCTTACTTCCTACCTTGGCACTTTCATGACATCACACTTTTAAAATTTTTGTCAAAAATATGATGAAAAAAAAATACACGATCTGTTCAAGAATATGTTACGTTTTAGACACATGGTGTCCAACATGCGACTTTGACTACTACTTTTTATATGATATAAAAAGTATAAATTTATTATATCATGAAAATATTTTTCATAATTAATCTAATGATGACATCATTTTCACATGACCAGTCAAAATAGTTTTTATATATTAGTAGTCAACATGGAAGAAATTTGATCAGATGCTTTCCAAAACACGGTATATTTCTGAACGGAGGAAGTAGTTGTCAAAATCTTGTTCACTTTGAAAAGTCAAAAACGACTTTTTTTACTGTAGGGAGTGGATTGGATACAATCAGATTAGCAATCATCTAGGATTCTAGGCCACTGTAGAACCTTGAGATCGTCCATCTTTTCCTGGTTTCCTCCATCGCCTGGTGACTAAGAGGCCCTAATACCATAATGATGCGTACCACTTGTGATTGAGTTGGATTTGGGGGGAGAAGACTCATGAACAAATATCGCAATCGTCTAGGGATTCGAGAAGTAGGTAGAAATTCATGATGAAGCACCAAATATGTATTGACGACCGCATATATATTGCAACAAAAGAATCTTAAACGACTTTGGTACTTATATTGATCTGTACCAGTATACAGATGAAATTCTAAACTAACTAAGGTATATGGCTTATCCCTAACTATAATATATTAAAACTAGGCCTACATCTTCTTTTAGAAGAAAAAAATAGACAGCCATATGTACTGTAACTACTACTGGGGCATGTGGTCATGCATCTAATTGATCTTGACTGCACCGGCCTTAGCTTGTTACTGTTACGGTGATTGCTCTGCCTCTGCAGAAAGAAAGAAAAAAAAAACAAGAGAATCATAATACAAAACACACCATTAATTAACACGAACTTGATCAAAATAATAAGGGTAATTTTTTGTAGAAATAATTAATTACCCGAAGATGGAGCAGCTGCTGGAGTAGGTGCAGGCATCAGCGGTGGCACTGGTTGCGCTGTAAAATCCATCAACAAATTAATCTTCTTTCACAGAGACATGTATAATAATCCACAAAGATAATGCAAAACACAGGATGCAAGATATACGTAGCGAAAAGTAGCTAATGACTTACTGGAGCACTTGGCAAGCGTCTGCAGAGGAAGCGTGACGCCACATGTGATCGGAAGGGACATCATGCGCATGGAGTCAATGGGCGCTGGCATAAGCTTGTTGATGTCGCCGTTCATGCCGTGGCAGAGGCAGATGGGCGCGTTGTTGATGAGCGCCTTGAAGCCATCGCAGCATGTGCTTGGAGGCGCGGGTACGCTGGTGCTGCTGAGGTAGTCCATGCATGGCACCAACCCCATCAACGACGATAGGCACTCCGTCGGTTGCGATGGTGCCGGCGTGCTCGGGGAGCCGAGAAGAGGCGACGGTGGGTTAGCAGGTGAGCTCGGGGGGGAACCAGGGAGAGGAGACGGTGGGCTAGCAGGCGAGTTCGGGGAACCGGGGATAGGCGACGGTGGGCTAGCAGGTGAGGTCGGGGAACTGGGGACAGGCGGCGGTGGGCTACCTGGGGAGCTTGGAGGACCGGAGTGAGGTGGCTTTCCTGGGAAGCTAGGTACTGGCGGCAGCGGTGGACAGCCGGGCAATGGTGGCAATGGCGGGAAGCTTGGTAGTGGGAATGATGGAAAGCTCGGCAACGGCAGCAGCGGTGGGAAGCCAGGCAAAGGAGGGAATTGCGGAAAACCCGGGATACCCGGGAAGCCGGGCAATGGCTGAGCCGGAGGAGCACCAGGGAAACCTGGGATGCCCGGGAAGCCGGGCCATGTTGATGGCTGCGCTACATCGCCGTTGGTGGAGGCAGTAGTAGCGGTCCTCTCCGATGCTTCTTGATCTGCGGTGGCCGCGCGCGTGACCACCTGAACCCTGATCGCTTCCAATGGCTGCAGCGTAGCGGCGAGGGCGAAGGCGAGGAACAAGGCGAGGACGCACTTGGATGGCGCCATCTTCTGCATGTGGAGGCTTTCTTTTGCTTTTGCTTTTGCGTTGTGGAGGACAGACATACGGGGGGTGGCGATCCATTTATATAGTGCCTCTGGTCTGCAGATAGAGATGCTAAACACAATGAAAAATAATATGGGACTATGTCTTGTTCTCACGTGGATTAACTTCCAGGTCGTATACCATCTGGTTACTCGTCACATAGTGAGCAGATTGGGTAAAATTGTGTTGGGACACACGAGTCCGTGGAGTTGGGAGCTAATTAATGCCTCTAGTGTCCTTTCACCGAGCTCAGGGAGAAAAACGTACGACGAGTAAAATCTGCACTTTGAGGGGGTTTCTTCTTCTTCTTCTCAGACTTTGCCAATGGTACGGTTAATTCAGGCATGGCTAGCTGAGAGTCTGGACTTAATACTTGTGTACGATTGAGATAGGACTCTACTGAATAAATAATGCTGATGAAATCCTGAATCATGTCCAAGTTTACTAGCTACGAGGACAAGTGAGAGTCCCAACTCCCAAATGGCCAAGTTTCTGAACGAATATATAGCTGGTGCGTGCATTGGAATTGGATCGATTTGGACGTATCTCCCGTATGTGGATGTATCCTTGTGTTTTGTGGACATGTCTGTAATTGGGATCGTGGTCCAAGCCAATCACACGACATAGAAAAGAAGGATTCTGCAGACTACGCTAGTCCAGATTATACGTGACAAATAAAAAAAGGAAACGCTTGCAGCATTCAGACGCTTACAACACCAGGGAACGAAGGGCAGGAACACGACGTCTCCCGGCAACATGTTCAAGTTGATGGACATTTGATTTGCCAGTTTTCCTTCTATTCTAATAATCGACCCAAGTGCTATAACCACTTTTTCTTTATTTACCTTTACTAATTGAAGGCTCCTCCCTATTAATCATAGGGGATAAAAAGAAATAAATCCCAACGTTAATCGGACAAAAGAAGGAAAAACTAGAAATTTCTATGTTAACCGGCAGAGGAAGAAGAAGAAAAGATCTCGATCATCCAATCCCTCTGACTTGTGTAAACTATGGCTCAGATTATATTCCTATGCAACGGCTCAGATTATGCCTCAAAGCAACGTCACGGAATAGAAAGGAGTTCCATTCAAATCCGTTGATGGAGTCCAAATCTGAATGGAACTTATGAAACCATGCCATGCATGCACAAAGTTAGATACATGCATCTCCGTACAACTTCAGTTTACTCTTGAGAAGAAGAAGAAAAAAACTATGTACTGAAATCTAGACACGTGGAGGAAAAGGTCACATGCTAATTACATGCATATTTGCCCACGTATCACCTGCTAATTGGGTTCCAGATTCAAAATTTGAGTTGGACTAATGCGTGCTAAAGTTTTTGCATCCAGACTCATCCATATATATGTCGTTTCGTAAAGGATATGGAATCGAAACAGAATTATGCAATTTAAGACTTGCTGATTTCCCATCTAAATAATTTATAGATCAAATTCATAGTTCTAATAGCATAATATGTCTCTCCTGATGCCATTAAACTATTGGAAAAGTACCTTAAAACTACATATGTGAATGTATGGGTTACCGACTAAACTTTAGAAAAAAAAATGCCTAAATAGCAGTTTTAGGAGACGCATTAGCATAAATAACAAGCGTTTGGACGAAATTGCAGTAATGGCACGCTCGTCCGTCCCAAGAACAAGCGCGCGCGCGCGTCACACCACGATACCCTCGTCCGTCCATCCCGCGAGCGGACGAGCCATGCGGCAGCGCGCACAGCCCGCGTCCGTTCCTCTCGTGTTCGGACAACGTCCTCCGTCCATCCCATGCGCGGACGAGCGCCACACGGCAGCGCGCAAAGCCGGGGTCCGCTCCTCCCGCGTTCGGGCAGCGTCACAGGCCACGTCTGCTCCTCCTGCGTGCGGTCGAGCCCTTAATGTGCAGCTCTCTCTCCCTTCACAACTTCTCCCACAAGACACACCAGTAATTAATTCAATCAAATGGTACTGCTATGATGCCAATGCTGAGTCTACGCAATTAGTAACTACCCCTTCACATTTTCTTTACAGATTTGCTACACATCATCAACTGGTAGCGGTCACGTGCAGATTACAACTTGTCTAGCACTGCACTCCACACACTATACAATGTTCCGATGGATTTATTGACGACATGAAAACAAAGAACTCCTATATTTTTAATAGAGTTGCAATGTAACTTTTTATACATAAAATTGATGTCATTTCAAGCGCTACAAGTATTATATGATACATGTGCTGGTTTATTGCAATTAGGCTAAAGGAGAAGGGGGTATTATCACATGTATCCCGATCAAATAGGACACTCTTTGTTAATTTATTAATTTGATATGGATGATGTTCTTTAATACTGTGTTGTACCACAAGCTAGATAAGCTTGTACATGAACTAACTGAGAGAAATACGTGGCATACAGATCATGCAACCATGTACCGTAGCCTCCGACTCGTGCGCGTTTCAAAGGCTACGGTATGTTATTATATGATCTGTATGTCACGCATTTTCCTCAGTTGGTTCATGTACAAGCCTACCTAGCCTGTGGTACAATATAGTATTAAAGAATATCATCCACATTGAACCGATAAATTAACAAAGAATATCATATTTAACAATGTTATTCATGAGGACAGTTGGATCTATCATCTATGCAATGATGTCTGCAACTAGTCTCCGCAACCCCATAGCCACTGCCCCTTGTCTCGAGGCTAGCTACGGTGGCAGCTAAGGCTGTACATTTTTATACTGTACCAAAAATACCGAACCGTACCGGTCAACTCGGTTTGACCGGTATTCGATACAGGATCCAGAAATCTGGTATTTTGGTTTCTTAAACCGGTTGAAAACCGAACAAACCGAATTTTCGTAATATGCGATACGCTCGGGCGCTCGCGCAGCTCGGCCAATGGCCCATCACGGTCCACCACTGTTGTTGGCCTGCTGCAGCGCTACTTGTGTGCTACTTCCGGCTTGCTTGCTGTTGTTGGCCTGCTGCTCACCCGAACACATGCAGCAGTGTGGGTCCCACGTCTTGCAAGACAAGGCAAGCTTGGCTAAATATCTATTGCACAGGGAAACAAAGCTAATCTTATGTTACTTCCACGAGGACCCCACCACCATCACATGTATGTATATCATGGCGTAGGACAGCGTGCAGTCAGGCATATCAGTACATGACGTATATCACTTGGACACACAGTAGGGAGGAGCGCCCAACTGCAGACTGCAGCTGGCTGCTGCTTGTTTTGCACTATTGCTGGTTGGGGGTGTGGCTGCTAACTCCTTTCTGTTTTTGTGGCTTAATTAGTTAATTTGTTGCGATGTCGTCGTTTGCAATTTGCGTCAACTTTGGTAAATATGGTATTTACCGATACTGTACTGAAAAAATTGGGATTTACCGAAACCGAACCGTATTTTTAAAAATATCGTATTTACCGAACTAACAATATCGTATTTACCGTATATACCGAAATTACCGAACCAAAAATACCGAACGAACACCCCTAGTGGCAGCGAGTGTCGAAGTCGTCCATGTCCTACGATTCCATGATGTTAGTTGGTCATACAATAACAAATGTAACTGTCACATCCCCAAACTAATAAAGAACTTATTATGCATCTCATTAGCATGCACCATGTTTTGAAACTTTTTATTTTAATATTGCACTTGGAAAATCTCAAAATACATTTGAAATCTACACTTCTAATTGATCTCCAAACTAGAAACCGAAATTAATGCTACTGAAAAACCTCTGGAAATAATTTATTCAAATACTATATTAATTATCATGAATTAATATAATTTTTCCCAAATTTTTGGGACTGGTTTGAACCCTAAGAAAATTCAAACACTATTAAAAGACCTAGTTTAAGTTTGAATTTATATATCACAAATTATATCATGAACAGTAGGGTTCAATAATTTTTATGGACACTAGGTTATCCCAGGAACCCTCACAAATTATTTCATGATTTTAGGAAATTTATTTCTATTTTTAAACCCCTGATCAAAGTAGGAAAAGCAAATTAAGTATCAGTCAAACCCTAGTACTATTCCTCAGGCCTGAACCAGACCTTGACTCGAGTCCGACCCGGTCTCTTGACTCAGTCGAGTCGACTAATTGCACCTCCGCTTGTGGACCTTCAAATCCAAGATCAACGACCCAGATCGCCTACCCCTTCGACCGTTCCGATTGCACTCCCTGATCCAAGCCGTCCGCCGGGGATCCAACGGTCTACGTGGACTAACTTAAACACAACTCGGGCGCGCGTTGAGTCGCTGACGATGTGGGTCCGCCCTGTCAGGGTCTTCTCCTACCTCCTGTTGCGGGCGCAGAGAGCTAGCGCCACGCGCTCGCGCTGCTCCGACAGGCACAGCAACGGCGATGCTCATGCCGTGAATCCACCACCCCAATTGACCATCCCTGGAGTTTCGGCAAGTGGCGCGCCTGCATTACGTCCTCGGTTCGACTTAAGTCACCCCGACGCCTCCTCCTTCCTCATCTTTCCTCTCGGGTCTGAGGAAAGAGAGGCTTGTTCTTGCTCTCTTCACAGGTGAGTTTCCTCCGTGTGGTTTCCCTCACCTCCCTGATCCATGACAGTTCCATTTTTGCTCATCTTGAACCTTGGTTCCTCTTGTAGCTCCCGGACCACAGTAGTGCCATTGGAAGCTCCAGAGCACGCTCCGAAAGCCACCTCAGTGTCATCTTCATCTCCGGTGAGTTTCCCGTCGACTCAACCATCTGGGATCATCTCCTGGGTGTCCTGATTCTGCTCCCACCTCTCATTGTTCTTCTTTGTCCTCAGAACATCCCCGCCGCGGTGACCTCCTCCACACCACCGCTGGTTTCTGCCGCCGGAGCTGAAGACGAAGACTCTTGGTCCCCGTGCCTCTCCTTGAGCGTCGTTTGAACCCGGAGTGCGGATCCGGCCTCTTTTGCCTCGGAGTGGTTCCTACTTCAAAATCCTCGGCACGCATCCTTCTCCTCCGCTCGACTCGTCGCCGGCGCGCCACCGTGCCTCTTCACCGGCAAAATCGCCACCGGAAGGTAGTCCCTGCTATTGCCTTTCCGTTTCCGTTAGGGCCTTGCACTCTCCGGCCTTCCCTCGCCGCCGGCGAGCACGGCAACGACGCGGCCACGCCGTTTCCGGTTGTCAGACGATTACAGTAAAACGAGGATTTTGTCGGATTAATTGGCTAATGATGATAGTTAATTAGTCCGGAGTCTATGACTGGTGGACCCCTATTGTAGTTTAAGTGGATGCGTAGTTTATAAACTCTGTTTTCGCAAAAAGGAAAACGTATTCCTTGAATATTTAAGACAGTCTTACGTTTAGAAGTTTAGAAAACGTATTCTGTGGAATACGCCTTGATCTAATGCAGTAGAAGCAGTCGTATTGGGTCAAAAGTGTTGCCCCCGGTCCCACCCGTCAGAGGCTGTGGCTAGGCTAGCGCTCGGTGAGAAAAGTTAAGCGACATATAAAATCCGAAATCCATTTATTTACACACTGAAAAATATATATAACTTTGAAAATACATAACTAATTCATTTTAACTCCAAAATGAGTGAAACCACTTCTAATAATTTTCATATTTAATGAAATTTATATTACAATTGGTTTCAAATTTGTCCCTGTAACAGAGGGCATTGTTTTGGAAAATGAGCTATTAACACTATTATTGTTACCAAGAAAACACTGATAACTTTGAAAATTCATAACTAAATCATGAAAACTCCAATTGAGGCAAACTCAACTGTTTTGAACATGTAATAATATTGCCTATTTATCCATGTGATCCTTGTACTCGCCACTACTCTACAAAATTTCACTTCATAATTAAATTATATAAATGAAGGCATATTGAAATCTGAAATTCAAACCACTATAACTTTCGTATACTAAATCAAAATGAAATAATTCTTTCACCAAAAATCATTTAAAATCATGACTTATCTACTGTAGAAAAATCATGCATTTTTGAGCATTTTGATTTTTAGAGTATTTCTCGATGTTTATTCGGTATTGTATTTATATAGATTCGAGCTCATTGATATTGACTCTTACGCTCTGAGGAGAGCAATTAGCCTACCAGCAAGGCAAGCATCCTTTGAACTTTCTTTTTGCATCATATTTGATCCCAATTTTGTTAGGGTAGATGCAATGATAATTGCTTGCATTTAGTTTTATAATGTCGCTATTTTTGTGATGAGTAGTTAGACACATCCTATTATCTTGTCATTGAGGCTATCCATGAATTACTCCAATACTGAAATGATTATGTTAGGATGTGTGAAATTATATTGTTCGAGTTTAAACAGCCATGCAAGTCTAGTACCGGTAGTTTGATTGTCGAGAATAACCCGACAATTATGGGATAAACACCACTCTCTTTATATACTTTTGTTTCAGATCTTCGTATCTGTTTTCTAAGTTAAATTTTGTCATTTTTAAATAAGCTTTTGGTCGGACAAGTGATGGCTAGTGATGGTGCCTTCGTGCACGAGAATTGGAGTGCGTGGTTGGACTTGTGCGGACAATTAAGGACCGAACTTTGGTAACGTCGTTGATTCAAGTACATTCGTGCTATCACCGCGCGGGTTGGGAGCCGTATGGTTAAGTAGGGGAAGGTTTTATTGTGTTGAGTCCCACGGTGGTGAAATGGTAAGGGCATGGGACCGTGAAATCCGTGTTCCTTTGGGCGATAGGATGGGGCGTTAACGTCTTGTGTTTCCTAGGATATATAGGATGGAGCGTTAACGTCTTGTGTTTCCTAGGAGCCATGGGTTGAGGACTTGGCTCAATGGGATCTTCTTGCTAAAAGCAGCCAGTATCTTGATTTACCGTGAGGCATACCATAGGAAGTATGCTATATTCGGAGGCATCCGGAGGCTTACGGGCTAATCAAGTCGTGTGGGTAAGTAGTACACCCTGCGGGGTATAAATCTATTCGAATAGCCGTGTCATGATTATGGACAACCGCTTGAGTTCGGGAGTTACTATTGTTAGACTTGGGATTAAAATTGTGGTTATAACTTGGTATCGACATGAATGGGATGTTCATGCTTGTTGTTGTATCAAAGTGGACCGCCACTTTGTTGTTGGTATGATTCATTTGTTATTGAATTCATTACTTATTCACATGCTTTACTTCTACTTCAAATCTGATTTTGAAATGGCACTTGAAAAACTAGTATGTGTAGGTTGTTCGATGTGCGTCTCTTTCGCAAAATTAAGCCAATATGAGCCTTTCCTTTGAATGACCTTATGCATAACTATTTTTATTTGTGTAAGACTTGCAGTACTCTTTGTACTCAGCCGGTGTTCTTGGCTTTACGGTGAGGAGGATATTGAAACCGCGAGCTTGTCGATGTCGATTTAGGCGACAGATGAGTAGTTTGCTATCATCTAACTCCCGGTTGGTTGCCGATGGGTTATGGGGCACACCATTGCTGGTCTTTTGGTCTATTTATGTGTTTCCGCTGCGACTTAATACTCTCTTTTAAATTTGGCCAGTCGGCCACTTATTTTAGATGTAAACTTGGAGCTATGTTGTATGTCTTTTGAACTATTTGTGTATGAATGTTGTATGGATGAGAGCAACGTTGTATGAGAGTATGACTTTATTGGTCGCTGATCTTGGGAGCCAATATAAGTCATACTCGCTGTTCATGGGTTCCCATTTAACTCGCTAAGTGTCGTGCTTGGCTTGTTGGAGAACCGACAATCATGCGGTCTTTCATGAGAGGAGCGCGCGCATGATCGTCGGGGCTCTAGTTTGCAGTCAAGACTCTCATTTATACTGAGTTAAGTTGGAATTCATTTACCGGAGACCTAGGGTTATGTCTCTAAGACCATGCTTAGTCTCGGTCTTACGGAGATAACTCCGGGGTCCCCACAGTAACAAGGATGCAAATTACACATAACTCATGTCTTCGATACGGAGTGCGCCCGGGCGGCCAGGTACGCTATGACATTGGCCGGTCTTGGTCGAAGGAGCCTTACCCTTCCCCTTGTTGCGAACTCCCCACGTCAGTGTCGTATGTCAAAGTCATTCATGTACTACGATTCTATGATGTAAGTGCACCGTACAGTGAAAAACGTAACAAGGAAGTATATTGTACATAACTCACATCGTCGATATAGAGTACGTCCGGGCAGCCAAATACGCTATGGCGGCTGGGCTCAGTCACAGGAGCCTTCCCCTTCCCCTTGTCTCGAGACTCCTCACATTGGGGTCATGTGTCGAAGTCCCCTATGTTCTGTGATACGGGCTGGACGCTTGCATGTTGTTAGAAAAATGGAAGGGCAAATACAAAACCAGGACGCGAATTATACGTAACTCACCTCTTCAATATGGAGTTCTCTTAGGCGATGGGAGAAGCTATAATGATCGTCGGTCTCAGTAGCAGGAGCCTTCCCTTTCTCTGTTGGGCGAGTCTTGGGCTCCTCTGGTGCCTCCTCAATATGGTCCGATACGTAAGGTTTCCACCGCTGGAAGGTCTCGTCTCGCCATGAAAAGATCAGCATGTACTCCTGCTAGGATTAACGCCCTATCGTATATCTCCAGGCCGTCGATCTACTGGAAGAAGTGGCAGCGCATCTCGGGCTGCCATTACATGGGGAAGAAGTTAAAATTCTATAGAAATGAACGTTGGGAGTGAAAAATCGATGTGAGCGAAAGAAACGCTTACGAGGTGGTATCCACACGTGTAATACGTCCGGGCAGAGGTGTCTAGGTGTGTGTGACTGAATGATCTTCACCAGCTCATGACACACACACTACGGGACTCGAAACCGTGGTGGTACCAAAGCATCTTTCGTTGAAACACCTGGGTATTATAGATGTTTGTCCATCTGCGCAAGCTAGTTGCGCTTCTGCATCATTCTCACGTAGAAGTTTGTTGTGAGTCCGACATATCTGGGGTATCATAGAAATTTCTCTATACATAACAAAAAAGGCGGATAATACATTAAATTACGACACTGAATGACGACCAGATAAGCTCGGTCTGTTGGGGGCAATCCTTCATTGAGTGCCCAGGGGTCTTGCATATCCTTCACTTGATTGTGCGGCTAATACTGATGTTGGTTAGCATCCATGTCGTTCCAGAAGCACCATGTCTACCATCGTCCCTTGTTGTCTTCAAGGCCTTGTTCAGGCCGCATTGCACTCTGTCAAACTAAAGATCCTTGTAGTTGATGTTCAAGCCGTACGAGTGAAACTCTACACTCCATGTACCGAAAAGGTGCTGCATGTCGTAATACTCTGAGATGTACGGCATAGACATCTGCCTCATTTGTGCACACACCTTGTACATATGCGAGCATGGCTTGTGCAGGAGCTTCGCCTTGTTGCAGGTGCATGTCGCCACATCACCCAGGGTGCATGCATGTTTCCTTTCCCCTCTGGCATGACTGTTGACATATTTCTGCCACAACCTAATCTCGTACTTCTTCCTCAAGCCATCAATCACTCAGATGTCGTGCATTCGGGACTTCAGCATCTTCTCGTCCATGTACCTCTGGATGTTCTTGGACCACTGCTTGCCTTCTTTCATCTGTCGCTTTGTTGCAGTGGCTTTATTGACGAAGTAACCAACAGTGCGAGTCCACGTCTTCTCAATGATCGCGATTATAGGGAGGCACTACACACCTTTGAGGATACTATTGTACACCTTGGACATGTTGGTCATCATAATCCCGTACCTCGCACCATCTGTGTCATAGAAAAGGGACAATTTCTCCAATTTAGGAGCGTGGCATTGAATCCAATGCGAGAAACTTATGGCACTCTTGAGTTGCTCTCCTTCCAGTACCTCTGAAGTGGACTCCCTTGTATGCCTCGTAGCCCAGTGTTCGAGGTCTGTCTGGATGTCGGGACCCAAAAATGCAATTCTGGACCCTCTGTGTATACTGCACTAGTCTAGGATCACGCTAGTGCACACAGTGACAACATCGATGAAATATCATTTCTATATACAAAGATGACTAATAAATAGGCAAATAACAACAAATATCATAGTAAATACCTTAAGGTCAAAGCTTACAATTAATACCTCAGAAGGTGAATAGCTCAATGAAGCTACAGCGGAACGAAATGGGATAACTTCAGTGAAGCCCATCCATATGCCCACAGGTATTCGGCTGGGGTGCGCGATCTAGTTCTCCTCGATCCTTGAAGTAGACCTTGTTGACTGACGATTCCTCTATTTCTGTAGGTTTGGACGCATGTTTTACAACAAGTGTGAGTATACAACCGTACTCACAAGTCATACCACAGAATGCAATGTATAGATGCAGGCTTATTCCAAAGGAAATGGCTTCTGTGGTTATTTTGCAGAAATGCAACATTTGCAATTGAATACAAATAATAGATTGAAAGCATAATTCAAAACAAATAGACAATATTAATTTCCGCTGCAAGTTACATTTTGGTGTTGAGCCCTGCGTGGCAAGTTACATTTTGGTGTTGAGCCCTGCGTGGCAACTCTGTAAGACTTAACCATAAGGTCTTTTGCTGCTATTAATATTAATTTATTCGCTTCATTGTTACTTTGTTGTATGGTTATGATTACATCTTTGTTGTAACTGTGCGAGCTAGCTACTGATCATAGGACTAGTTCGGAATGCACAGAGGGTCCTGGACTAGTTCGGAGCTAGCTATTAAAGGGCTTGGGGAGGCCCGGAGGACTAGGAGGAGGAGGGGGAGATGATGTCGGGTGGCCACTAATGGCGGATGGCGGCGTCGGCGAAAGGAGTGGGGAAAAGGGGGAAAAAGCGGGGTGCACGGGCGCGGTGGAGGCGGGAATGAGCGGCGCGAGGCAGGCGCTAGGGCCAGGCAAGGGAGGCGGTGGGGACCGGCGAGATTCGCGGCGCGGTGCTGCGCACGGCCGCGCGAAGAAGAAGGGGGGTCCTGAGGAGGACGACGAGCGAGGGCCGTCCGATTTTGATCGGACGGTCGGAGGTGGAGGAGGGCGCGGCAGATGGGATGCCATCCGATTTTGATCGGACGTTTCACAAGGAACGGGGCATTCGCCCTCCGAAGGGATCAACGTGATCGGGACCGTGCGATTTCGATCGAACGGTTGAGGAGCGCGGGGGCACGTGGAGGTTTGGGGCCGTCCGATTTCAATCGTACGGTGCCCGAGGGAGGGGCGCGGCGTGCGTGCGGGAAGCGGGCTGAGGAAGTGGGCTGAGAGAGGGAATTCAGCCCAAAGGCCTTAGAGGATTTTCAAATGGATTTCCGATTAAAGAAATCCCGAAAAAGCAAAAGAATTTTAGAAATTAGCTAATAAAGTCTAAAAATTCTAGGAAAATTCACAATCCCTTGAATTATTTAGAACTTAATAAAAATACTTTAGGCTATACTTTAGTTTTAAATTTTGCAAAAAAAATTGGCTTCAAATAAAAAGGAAAAGCAAAATTAAAATCCAGAAAATGCAATAAAGGCTTAAAATCCAAATAAAATCCAGGAAACTCCAATAAACTAACTTTTTGGTTTAATTGAAGTTGGATTAACTCAGTTTAAATGGTTTTTGATTTCTAAATTTTAATTTAAGCTCTTGCAACTTAATAAAATCGACTGGTTACTTTTATTTTGAAAATTTTCAAAAACTCAGGAAATTGGGATGTTACACCAACTGCTTCTGGCGCAAAGAGGTAGGGGATTTGGTACTGTGGTGGCAAACCAATGATTAGAGAATAGAAAGAAGGGAGCAACTAGAATCTATACAACAGAGAGAATGCACGAAGCAACTCAAAACAAAAAAAACTACGTTCTGTAGAGCTGCTTCAACAGAGGCACACATAGGCTCATTTCAGCTCAAGGTGTCGACGGCCAAATGACCTAAAAATCTTAGAAAATACCTAAAAATTCCTTGAAACACAAGGAAGCCAAATAACACAGATTTTTATTTAATTAATGTTTAGATTAGTCAAATTAAAT
Source organism: Ampelocalamus luodianensis (assembly GCA_036346255.1). Lineage (NCBI taxonomy): Eukaryota > Viridiplantae > Streptophyta > Magnoliopsida > Poales > Poaceae > Ampelocalamus > Ampelocalamus luodianensis. The sequence goes on along the minus strand of CM070629.1, from coordinate 52,860,253 downwards.
ATTTTTAATTTAGAAAAATCCCAATTAAGCTTTATTAATTCAAATAAAATTGGTGAAATTTTTCAGGGACCTAAACTACTCAAAAGATTTTTGAAAAGCCAAATTTTGGGATTTCAAACTGGATGGACTAAAACTTCCGCCTCTGGTTCTGCAGGCACAATATCTTGAATATCTTCATAACTTCCTAACTGCGTGTGAGACCCCGGTTTATTTAGCTTGTAATATTTGACCTTCCCTTGGCCTAGCATCACGAACAAAATATACCGTGCCTCGATGGACATGTGCTTCCCAGAATTGCAGCACACATACATCTTTACAAAAGCATGCATCAATTCCATACATCACATAACAACAAGTCTAGAAAAAGACATACATAATATAGAGTTATTACAAAAGAACCGACCGTCAAATGACAATAAAGTAACAATAACAGCGGAAGCAAAAGTGCCATAAGATGGCTATAAACAAAGACGACCGGTTAGCCATAACCCACAAGGCAACCGACCGGGCCGCCAAGCTAGTCTTCCCAAAAGCCGCACATCTCACAAAAGTAAGGCCCTTGGGGCTCACCCTCTTCCTCTGCACACAACAAGAAATGCAGGTGAGTACATCAATGTACTCGCAAGACTTACAAGTAACAAACCTATACATAGCTACATGTGAGCTGAAATCAAAGGAGATGGCTATATGGTTAATTAGATGCATAAAACAATTTTCATTTGCAATAATGTAATAGGTTGGAGGCAATTTGTAAAATATGTTTTCAAGCATTGAAATAACAGCGAGTAACAATAAATAACAAGTAACCACCTAGAGGTGACTAACCCAATAGCCACCACAACATAGCATGAATTCCCGATTCGTACCACCCATCAAGTTTTAATTAAAAGTTATAGTCTAACTCTTGAAAGACCTTGCCAAGCGTGTCCATAACCTAGGACGAGGCTATTCGAATAGATCAAATCCTGCAGGGGTGTACCAATGTACCCACACTTCAGACCGCCTTTTTGCCACAAGAAGCACACTTCCGAAGGTATGCTGGCACGGCTAAGTCCTACGAGACGTTTCCAATCTTGTGTATTAACTACGAGCCGCTCGTATGGACCAAAACCCATATGCTTACATTGTAAAGCTGAAGGTCAACTACCCTATAGGGGTAAAGCCTCCGGACAACTACAATGCTCCCAAACACCATCCCTCCTGCGACCCCCTACGACTCGGAGCCAACACCCGCCAAAGTACTAAGTCAAGAGATGTCCCATACCCTCTAGTGTGGTTAGCACGCAATAATGCTTGGTTTAGTGTAACAAGATGTTCGGTCCTTGTTGACTCAGGCACCATTCCAGTCACACCCAAAAGCACACCAATATACCATTGTGCCCAAGTCTAAATTATTTTATTTTCAGTTTTAGTTTGCTCAAATAATCATAGCACAAAGTGCTGAAAATAACGTCATAATAAGTGTTTGTGTGATCAAGGTTATCGACAAGTCGATAACCGCCCATTTCTACTGGTAGCTAAGCATGACTAAGCAACATTATTCGTAAACTACTAAGTGACAAGGGCTCATCCAACGAACCCTAAATCATAGCAAATAATCCTAGGCCTAGTAGTAGAGGAATAAACATTTGCCTGCAGATCATGCATCTAATGGGTCAACTAATCGACAATAGTTTAAAATAAGATAGAAATGCATACGTAGAATTTGCAAACAACATATTAGAATTTGAAAATAGTAGGAGCAACATGATCAAATGATGCTACATCTGCTTGCCTTGCTGGAGGTCTTGTTGCAGTAGAGGAGAACTCTCAGGTACAAAAGATTCTTCGCAACCTAACGCAAGAACGCGAAAAACTCGATAAAAACAAAGAACACCAAACAAACCTCAACAGCAAAAATCATTCAAATCTCATGAAATTTACACAGCAGCAAGGGTATGATTTTAGAAAAACTTAGGAACAAGAATTATTCAATTTGGACTAAGCATGCAAAAGTTATGGCTAAAACAAACTCTCTTAGCATGGAAATTCAAACGAAATTAATTACTGGTACTGTTTATGGCAAAAATTTCTAGAATGACCTAGAACCTGAAATGTTTATGGTAGGTAGATAATGTCATCCTAAGAACAACAAAGTTCAGTTTACAACATTTGGAGGTAAAATGAATTACTTATGATTTTTCTAAGCCTTGAAACTAGGGTAATATATCTTTTAGTAATAAAGACCAGTGTACATCCTATGCAATACTAAAGTACAGTAACAAAGGATTTTAACCAAGTTTAGTTTGCTCAGTTTGGAATTACAGAGAAAAAGTTATGTATTTTACAAATTTAATGAACTTCTAGACAATAATTAATGTTGAAGCAAGTTAATACAGTCTACACCAGTTTTTGCTACAGAAAAGTGCTTAAGTTCCTTCTCAGATTAAAGTTCATTTTATTACAGAGCTAATGCAACTTGAATCATTCAAAAAGGAGCTAAAATGGCAAAGTTATGCACTTTTGAAATTTGAAACAACAAAATACTTAGAAATATTAGAGCTCTCGGGTGGTCCAACCAAACTAAAGAAACTCGGGGAGGCCGTGGTCGTCGATCTCTCATCACACGACTACGGCCTACGGGAGTGTCGGGACCCAAAATTACGATTCTGGAACCCTCTGTGTATACTGCACTAGTCCAAGATCACGCTAGTGCACACAGTGTCAACATAGGTGAATATCAATCCACACAAACCATGAATAAAGTAAACGATTAGTTTGAATAATAAATAAGAGTTTTGACCTTATGGTCGAGTTTACACTTATTAAGCCACGCAGGGCTAACAGAGAATAAAATAGCAGCGAAACAGAAATAACTTCAGCGTAGATCCCATCAATTCACCACAGGCAACCGATTGGGATCCAGACCTTAACGATCAGCAACCTCGGCGAACTCTTCCTCGAAAGTAGGCGTATACTCCTCCTCTTCTGTAGGTTTGGGCGCAGGTTTTACAACAAGCGTGAGTACACAACCGTACTCGCAAATCATACCACAGAATGCAATTTATAGATGTAGGCTTATTCCAAAAAAGAGGCTTTTGTGGTTCTTTTGCATAAAACAACATTTGCAATTGAATACAACAATAGATTGAAATGTGGTTCAAAACAAATAGACAATATTAATTTAACAGTTATTTTCACAAAGACACAAAGCTAAATAGATTATTTTACATAGTCACATGACTTCGATCACATAGCTCCCATCCCAAAGATTTTAAGAAAAGTACCTCTCGTGTGAAATCCCCGAGCATGTCCATGACCGCGGACACGGCTATTCGAATAGATTGATTTTAACACTCTGCAGAGGTTGTACACTTTACCCACAAGATACAACTAGTGTAGCTAGCACTAATCGTAACAAAACAGTTTGGAAACTTCATCTCAAACATTAACATTCCCGATGTGATTTCCGCTAGACCAGCTCACAAAGAGTACTAGTCTAACACACACCGCTGGACAGGGATGCGACGAACTGTCCCGCGATGCAACCACCAAGTAGTTACACCTCCACCCTATCACAAAGCCTAACCTATCCACCTGAACATCAATGCCGAGAATCCATAACTTACTAAGTTAGGCCCATCCCATCAGGCATGTGGTCGTACAGTAAGGCTCAGTTCAATGGCGCATAAAGTTAAGTCCTTAATTGACCAAGGCAAGACTTCTATTTTCTAACTAGATCACAAAGATTATCATTCCCATTCAGAAAGTCCACCATATCACAAAGTATTCACCACTTGCCTCGGTCTAAATCCTTTCCCACCCAGTTGGTTTTAGTGCAACACATGCTATCACAAAGTAATAACACATAGCACACACAGTTTTACACAAAGTTCCATAGTCACTTAATCAAATTGAATATTTGCAACTTACATGACATGTGAGACTCGTAGCATGGCTAAGCAATTGTACTCGCATCTAACCAACCCATGTTGGTGCTACAATATTACCAACTAATAACCAATCTAGGGTGACAAGGAATTATGACATACAAAGTCAAGGTGACAATAACAATTTGGATGATAACTATACCCAAAAGCATTTAAATACATAATTAAAATAGAATGCAATACTTTTAGACAAAGTAATTTGAAAACTGGGTTGAAGATGATCAAAGGTATGACTTGCCTTGGAAAAGTTCTAAGTACTGGTCTTGATCTTGAGGTGCTCCTTCTTCTCCAAAGTTTCCCGACAAATCGACGTCTACTCGCAAACGAGATTAATAAACAAAACAAATAAATAACAGAGGCAAAAAAACTCAAAAAAATAAATAAAAATCTCAGATAAATAGAGCTCAAATTTAGATAAATTTAGGAATTTGAATGGGCTCAATCGGAGTTCGGATGCAAAAGTTATGAGCTTTGGAAGATTGGAAATCTAAAGAAAAACTCTAAATTGGATTTTCCAAAATTTCCAAATTATTTCTTAACAGAAAAATTGGATTATTGCGCAATGCTGACATCAGCCCTCAGAATTCCCGAATTAAAATAATTCCGGAAAAGGTCACATAGAAAGACATGTGGGCCCTCGGTCCATGGATCGGGTCCGCGAAGATGGGTTCATGGTCTATGGTGCACGAGTCCATGGAACAGTAAACTGACACGTGGGGCCCACGAGTCAGTGGCTCAGTGCACCGTGGAACAGATCCACGCGAGATGGATCTAGGGTTAGGGTTACGAGGTGGCACGCGGGCTGTAACATCCCAATTTTGGGCTTGTGTTTCAAATGTAAGAAAACGAGTAGAAATTAAAACTTTTTCTTACATCATGTGTTTCCCGTTTGTATTGGACAAGTATTGTACAAGACTTATGGAAATGCAAAGTCACAAGTCTTTTGATACAAATCCTGTTCCTTCAAAAACATTCTTGTCAAATGTTTTGATCATCCTCTGGAAATATTTTCCTAGGTTCTTGGGATGATATGTGATCCCTCTGAAAAATTTCACAATTTTTAGAAATTGTTTGAATATTTTTGGAGGGTAGTCAAACTTGTTTGACTCTCGGTCAAACATTAAAACAGAGCCTTGCAGAATTTTGGGAGGTTTATTCACAGTATAAAAACCTCGAAAATTTTACACAAGGTTAATATCTGAGTTAGCAAGCTCTGTAAAATTTTCATAAATTTTGGAGTTAATTTGCTATCTCAAATAAATCTTTCAAATTCTCTGTTTTTATTTCAAAGTCAAACTTGGTTTCTTGTTGCTCGGGTTCGAGTCGGACTCGGGCTCGAGCCAATTGATTCGGTCGATCAACTAAGCGCACCGAGCCACCCTTTCAAAGCGCGCGTGCGATATCGGTAGTTGGATTCGGATCGCGCGGGCCACGTTCGTGTGAGCATTCGGACCCTCGGTTACATTAACAAATTGGGACCGTTGGATCTCGATCCAACCGTCCAGTTCTGAGGGCAACGGACTGTCCGGCGAACTCGTTAATCGTGGACCGTCCATTTTTAATCCAACGGTCGTGGCTCGTCTTCTGTTCTTCTTCCTCCTCGGCTTCTCAGTAGCGCGCGCGTTCATGGCGAGAGAAAGAGAGGGCATGGGGGCTTGTGGTGTCACCTCAAGTTGCTTTCGTCAACGTCTCTCTGCAATGCATTTAATGCATGAGCTTTCTCCTCCATGGTCACCGTGCTCACTTGCTCCCATCATTTCGTGGTCCATGGCGCGCCATGAACCGAGCTCACCATGGGCTCATGTTCTTGCTCGAAACCCTAATTCCTTTCTTATAAATAGCCCCTCTAGGTCCTCACAGTGTTCTTTTGCACTACACCTAGCTACTCTCTGTGTTTGAGCTCAAAACCATCTCAAACCTTCAATCCACCATTGTTGACCAGAGTGCTCCATGGCGGCCTTGGTGTCCAGTGGTTTATCTTCAACATTTCTTGCACCTTTTGAACTCCTCAACCTCCTTGTATTTCCCTAACTTGATTTTGGGTTGCATTCACAGAATCACTCAATTTTAAGTTTGGAGATTTTCGTTGGTTTCACCCCTTTCTTCTCCAACTCCGTAAGTGATTCTTTTGCAATTACTTGCTTTTGGAACCTCTTTGAGCTATAATGAAGTCATGGTGATGATTTGGTTCCACTCATTTTGCTCGAACCTCATCTTCCACTTCATCTTCTTGACTCGGTGGACTTCATCGTGTTCAAAGTCTTCCCGGCCATCTTTGAAGCTCTGTCGGATAAGGTAGCTTCTATATAGTCCCTAGAAGTCATGGCACCCGCATCCTAGGTCCGCAGTGAGCTTTCGCTATTTTCGTGTTTAGCCGTAGGGTTCCGTTTTCGTTTCCGGCTGGCGGCGTTCTAGTCCTCGCCGCGGCGAGTGCTACCATTAGGTTAAATCATTGTTATTGCGAATCCATTTTGGGTCTTGTTCGGCGCCGCCATGGCATCGATCGCCGGCGACAAGCCGTCAAAGCCACTCGGGTTTTCTTGCGGTTGAGAAGCTCCGTTTCGTCATCGATTAGGGCACATTAATTGCTAATCATTAGTTGTTAATTGTGTCTTAATCATTATTGTTGAGCCAGCGACTAGTGGGCCCAACATCCTTTAATCACTCTCTGGTTCAATCCGCCTTTGTTCGACATCATTAATGCTTAATCATTGATTAATAAAAATGTCGGCACTTAATCTGTCGGAAACCTTCTCTCGATCGTGACAAGTGGGCGAGTGCGCGCACGTGTGTTAAACCGGTCGTGGGTGACTCGAAGTCAGCGACATGCGGTCCCACATGTCGGCATCCCTTTGAATCGCGATCATTATCCACGTTCATTTTTAGATCTACGGCCTTGATCGTAAGTGCATTCGGACCATCGGTTCCTCATCATCTGGACCGTCCATCTCGTGATCTTGGTGAGATCATGTGTGCAATCGGACCTTCCGTTAGATTTGGGTTTTGAGCCGTTCATCTTTAGATCTGCGGTTGTGGTTCGCCGAGAAATAATCGCATCCTCCGGTTGCATGCTTCCTCGTGGCCGTTGGATCTTGATCAACGGTGGGATTCTTTATGAATCGCGCGCGTCTTGCTGTTTTCGGCGTGTGGCTCGTTGGATTTCGCATCGGCGGCCCACGCGTCCACGTCGTTTATTGTCGGTTGGGTTGGTTTTTATTTACGTAAGTAATTATTTGTCAATGAAAATGGTATCAAAACTTTAGAAATTCATAACTAATTCAAGATAAATCCTTTTACATGAAACCAAGCGCAATGAATTTGTATTTCACTAAAGTTTAATATAAAAATGCTTTTAGCTATGTACGTAGTAGAAAATTCTGTAATCTTTAATAGTTGGTTTTACGCTATTTTTATATATTCGAATTGTATTAAAACTTGGAAAATGCATATCTTTTTCGTATATCGCTAATTGAATGATTTTAACTTTGATAAATTTGTCATTAACTAAACTTTAATCTAAAAATGGTGGAAGGTCTATATCACACTGAGAAAAATATGTTAGTAGATTTAACCTTATTAGTAGCAATTAAAAATTCATTTAATGAGGTAATAGACACAGTAATTCCTGTAAATCCTAAAAATAGAAATTTGATGTTAGGAAATCCCTCTGTTATCATACTATAATGTGAAATAGGTTTTGCACATGTTTATATTTCTGGAAAGTGCATTATGCTAGTTTTGCATCTTAGGAAAATCATAACTAAATCATTTTAACTCCAAATGACCTGAAATTTTATATGGGTTACCTCTATATCAGTAGGTAGCTACCATAAAATTTCAGCTTCAAATCTTTCTAGAAAATATTTTTGCTACAGATGCTAATTATGGCCGAAAATGTGTTTTTAGGCAATATCTTTGCACCACAAATCCAAATTAGGTTTTTCAGTTTCTATGTCTAGGTATATTCGTATTCTACCTTATGTATAAATTTTGTCGCATTTGGATAATTGTTGCTTGCTCATTGGTTTATTTGTGGCTCGTCTTATTGGTTGTTCTTGGTTCTTTTTGCCTCTCGCTTAGGATTCGACATTTGCGGTAATCCCGAGAACGACCCTCCACAACAGATTGAGCAACAGCAAGAAGGCAAGCGTTTGATCATGTTAATCCAGTATTTTAAGTATTTATGTTGATTACAAATTCTATGTATGCATTGCTACTTTGTTTTAATAGTTGGCCTAGTAGATGCATTCCTTAGCAAATGATTATCCTCTACTACCATGAGCCTAGGTTACTTGCTGTGATTTAGAGTTCGTGGATGGGCTCTTGTCACTTAGTAGTTGCGAATTAATTGCTTAGCCATGCTTAGCTTCGGTAGAAATGGGCGGTTATCGACTTGTCGATAACCTTGATCACAAAACTTATTATGATTTATGATTTCCACCTTGTGCCATGTCTACTTATGAAAACTAAAGCGAAAACAAAATGATTTAGACTTGGGCACAATGGTATGTTGGTGTGATTTTGGTGTGGCGGAATGGTGCACGAGTCAACAAGGACCGAACATCTTGTTACACTAAACCAAGCATTTTAGTGTGCTAACCACACTAGAGGGTATGGGACCTCTCTTGACTTAGTACTTTGGCGTGTATTGGCTCGGTCGCGAGAGTCGCGGGAGGGATGGAGGTGGGAGCATTGTAGTGTCAGAAAGGTTTCCCCGTAACGGGTGGTTGTCTTCGGCTTGCAATGTAAGCGTATGGTGTTTCTACCCATACGAGCGGCTCGTGGTTGATACACAATATTGGAAAAAGTCTCGTAGGACTTAGCGTGCGACATACCTTGGAGTGTGCTTTGTGGCTTAAAGGCGGTGCGAAGTGTGGGTACATTGGTACACCTGCAGGGTTAAAACTATTCGAATAGCCTCGTCTAGGTTATGGACACGCTTGGCAAGGTCTTTCAAGAGTTAGACTACAACCTTTTAAATTAAAACTTGATGGGTGAGTGCGAATCGGGATTAGTGCTATGTTGTGGTGACTATTGGGTTAGTCACTTCGGTGGTTACTTGTATGTATCTTTACTTCATTTACTTTGATAACAAAATAAATTTGCAAACTTGCTTTTAAAAGGTACTACATTATTGCAAATAAAGTTGGCTTCATGCAAAATGAGACATATGACCTCCACCTAAATAAGCTTGCATGTAGTTTATGAATAGGTCTGCTATTCCACACGTCGATCTTGCGGGTACAAAGACAATCTTTGTACTCGGTTGCTATGCTTAATTGTTTTGTTGCGAGAGGAGGAAGGTGAGCACGAAGGGCCTCACTTTGCGAGTTGTGTTGTGGTAGCTTGGGGCGACTAGCTTAGCGGCCGTCGGTTGCCTTGTGGGTTATGTTGGCTAACCGTCGACTTTTGTTCTAGCCATCTTATGGCGCTTTTGCTTTGTCATTCTTGTATATTGTTCTATTTGGCAGTCGGCTCTCTTTGTAATAACTTTACTTTATGTATGTCGTTGTTGGGCTTAGTAATGTATGTTGTATGGAAATGATGTGTAATTTTGTGATGATGTGCATATGTTGCAGTGCAGGAAACATATGCCCATCGAGGCTTAGAATGTTTAATTAGTAATGCTAGAACCAATTGGAGGTTAAGTGTTACTAGTTAAATATTCAGTCCTCACAAAGTTGGTATCGAGCCATCTTGACAAATAAAACCCTAGCTTGGTCGCTTTAGGATATTTTGAAAACTTACTTTCAAATAGTTTATGAAAACTTAAGTAAGTTCTCTAATTTTGCTCCTTACCTATCTTAGCTTGCTCATCTCACCTTACCCTCACTTAAGTTTGAAAAAGTTGTTCCTCTCTTACTTTCAAAAATTAGCCTCGTCGATTAACTTGGTTTGGGAGAACCATGAGAGCTTGGAGAAAGAAATTTGGGCAGCTAGCTAGTGGTTAGTAATTAAGGTAGGAAATGAGAGGTTAATTCAACTAAAACTTGTGGGAATAAAAGGGTAAGGAGTGATATGAGTTAGCTTAGTGTCGACCCTCAATTAGGTGGTTTTACCTTGCTTTTAGCTGATTTAAGCCAAGGTTGATTTCAAATTTCACCTTCCTAAAGCGATTGCTCGTTCTTCCATACGAGTTAGTCATACCAGTTTGCTTTTGTAAATTGAGCTTTGCGTTGGTTTTATGTTGGTTTTGAGCTTTTGGAGTTCGTTTGGTGGAGATTCTAATGGTTTTCCTTGCTTTCGGTTTGGGCTTGTCCTTGTCCATCTTAGTACCTATCCCCACCCAACTTTGTGAGACTCCTAGTCCTCGGTTTTCTTCGCGTCGTTCGACTTCTAGTTTTGGGTTGCGTTGCTAACCCATCTCTTCATACCAGGATGTGCAGGCGGGCGGCGGACTAGGTCGACAAGTTGGTTGGGATGAAGGCATCCACAGCCCCAATATTGTCCAAACAAGGATTGCAGCGCCTCCCCTCAGCGATTGTGATGGATTTTAGTCCCCTTTTGCTATGACCATGGTAAAAGAGCCATGTCGCCAAAGGTTGCAACCACAGGAAGGTTATGATCCACCGACATTGTGGTGAGGAAGGACACTTCACGGCGAGTGTACCACGCTTGCCCAAATTGTGATGAAGACCACCTACCGAACTGTCCGATCGCCATAGTCACTTGTTTTCTCTGCGAGAAGCACTCACTATCCCAAAGAGTGTAGCATGAACTTGGTGATCGCGGTCATTAGAGCTTCAATGATTGCTTCTTCGGTCATCTACAAGTATCGCAATCGCCAATGCTTCGGACGAGAGAAGTTCTTGGATGATTTGTGCGTGGAGTGCGGACAAATTACCGGCTTATACCTTCCCGACTTTCGAGTTACGGTCGAGAATCCTGTAGTTCTTTGGGGCGAAAGAGAAAGCTAGAGGATCGGCGCAAGCGTCAGCGGATAGCCGATATCACTTGCTTTTTCGCAGCGGCAAAGGGTCACTATGCGCATAGTTGCCTAAGGAGGTTGCGGCAACCCTCGTTCTCCGCAGGCGTGCCCCAATCGCGTGTACTGCGAGTCGGCGAGGCGGCCTCCATAATCGGCGTAGTCACTTGTTTCATTGCAAACTCGGGGTCATTATGCTTACAATTGTCCTAAGAAGCTTGGGCAACCTCTCGTTTCTTTTCACGGCCGTGATTCGATCACATGCTCTGCTTGTGACATCGTGACTGAGGGTTGTTCGTACTCAAGTCAACCCCATCTCGGTGGGAAAGCTCAAGAGGTACCCACGTCGTTTAGGCACGCTTCTTGTTAATCCTTGCCACGATACTATTTTAGTCAATTCGAGAGTATCTCATTTCCTTTATCCCCATCTTTTCTTGCTCTTGGTGGTCTTCGTTTTGGTCTTTTATCGAGCTCTGGTACCATCGATTTGCCAAAAAAATCTCTTGCTAATCTATCCGAACCCTAGATGCCTTACGGGATGTCATCGTTTATTTAACTTGGGTATCACATACCGTTATTGCCTCAAATTTACGTGGCCTGAGGGTCATAGCTCCTTTAACGAACTAGGCTGCGGAGGATGACTCAGTATAGCTAGTTATCAAGTCGAGCCCCATTCGTTAGTGGAGTAACGGACAAATCGCTCCACCACTAACAACGACCTTGCACCATCAACCATGGAACCTAGAAAGATCTCTCGATCTGTCAATCCTTGGTATATCTGGACACAGAAAGTCCTCCGTGCCAACTAAAGTGGCATATTTTCTACAGTCAAAACCAAGATTCTGCACGGTCACTTGGCTAAGCCGCCTCAAAATCGTAGCTTGCATGGCACCGATGGTGCTCTGTGCCCATGTTCGATCTACCCTCTTTCTTTTCCGAGTGAGCGAATCTGGGGCGAGATTCTTGTAAGGGGAGAGTTGTAACATCCCAATTTTGGGCTTGTGTTTCAAATGTAAGAAAACAGTAGAAATTAAAACTTTTTCTTACATCATGTGTTTCCGTTTGTATTGGACAAGTATTGTACAAGACTTATGGAAATGCAAAGTCACAAGTCTTTTGATACAAATCTGTTCCTTCAAAAACATTCTTGTCAAATGTTTTGATCATCCTCTGAAATATTTTCCTAGGTTCTTGGGATGATATGTGATCCTCTGAAAAATTTCACAATTTTTAGAAATTGTTTGAATATTTTGGAGGGTAGTCAAACCTGTTTGACTCTCGGTCAAACATTAAAGCAGAGCCTTGCAGAATTTTGGGAGGTTTATTCACGGTATAAAAACCTCTGAAAATTTTACACAAGGTTAATATCTGAGTTAGCAAGCTCTGTAAAATTTTCATAAATTTTGGAGTTAATTTGCTATCTCAAATAAATCTTTCAAAGTCTCTGTTTTTATTTCAAAGTCAAACTTGGTTTCTTGTTACTCGGGTTCGAGTCGGACTCGGGCTCGAGCCAATTGATTCGGTCCATCAACTAAGCGCACGAGCCACCCTTTCAAAACGCAGCGTGCGATATCGGTAGTTGGATTCGGATCGCGCGGGCCGCGTTCGTGTGAGCATTCGGACCCTCGGTTACATTAACAAATTGGGACCGTTGGATCTCGATCCAACCGTCCGATTCTGAGGCAACCGGATTGTCGGCGAACTCGTTTAATCGTGACCGTCCATTTTTAATCCAACGGTCGTGGCTCGTCTTCTCTGTTCTTCTTCCTCCTCGGCTTCTCCGGGCGCGCGGGCGTTCATGGCAGAGAGAAAGAGAGGGCATGGGGGGCTTGTGGTGTCACCTCAAGTTGCTTTCGTCAACGTCTCTGCAATGCATTTAATGCGCAATAGGCTTTCTCCTCCATGGTCACCGTGCTCACTTGCTCCCATCATTTCGTGGTCCATGGCCGCACCATGAACCGAGCTCACCATGGGCTCATGTTCTTGCTCGAAACCCTAATTCCTTTCCTATAAATAGCCCCTCTAGGTCCTCACAGTGTTCTTTTGCACTACACCTAGCTACTCTCTGTGTTTGAGCTCAAAACCATCTCAAACCTTCAATCCACCATTGTTGACCAGAGTGCTCCCATGGCGGCCTTGGTGTCCAGTGGTTTATCTTCAACATTTCTTGCACCCTTTGAACTCCTCAACCTCCCTTGTATTTCCCCTAACTTGATTTTGGGTTGCATTCACGAGAATCACTCAATTTTAAGTTTGGAGATTTTCGTTGGTTTCACCCCCTTTCTTCTCCAGCTCATTAAGTGATTCTTTTGCAATTACTTGCTTTTGGAACCTCTTTGAGCTATAATGAAGTGTGGTGATGATTTGGTTCCACTCATTTTGCTCAGAACCTCATCTTCCACTTCATCTTCTTGACTCGGTGGACTTCATCGTGTTCAAAGTCTTCCCGGCCATCTTTGAAGCTCTGTCGGATAAGGTAGCTTCTATATAGTCCCTAGAAGTCATGGCACCCGCATCCTAGGTGCGGTGAGCTTTCGCTATTTTCGTGTTTAGCCGTAGGGTTCCGTTTCGTTTCCGGCTGGCCGGCGTTTAGTCCTCGCCGGCGGCGAGTGCTACCATTAGGTTCGTCATCTTATTGCGAATCCATTTTGGGTCTTGTTCGCGCCGCGGCCGAGTCGCGGCGACAAGCCGTCAAAGCCACTCGGGTTTTGCCGGTTGAAGCTCGTTTCGTCATCGATTAGGGCACATTAATTGCTAATCATTAGTTGTTAATTGTGTCTTAATCATTATTGTTGAGCCAGCGACTAGTGGGCCCAACATCCTTTAATCACTCTCAGGTTCAATCCTCGCATCGTTCGACATCATTAATGCTTAATCATTGATTAATAAAAATGTCGGCACTTAATCTGTCGGAAACCTTCTCTCGATCGACAAGTGGGCGATTGCATGCGTGCGTGTGTTAAACCGGTCGTGGGTGACTCGAAGTCAGCGACATGCGGTCCCACATGTCGGCATCCCTTTGAACCGCGATCATTATCCACCGTTCATTTTTAGATCTACGGCCTTGATCGTAAGTGCATTCGGACCATCAGGTTCCCTCATCATCTGGACCGTCCATCTCGTGATCTTGGTGAGATCATGTGTGCAATCGGACCTTCCGTTAGATTTGGGTTTTGAGCCGTTCATCTTTAGATCTGCGGTTGTGGTTCGCCGAGGTAATCGCATCCTCGGTTGCATGCTTCCTCGTGGCCGTTGGATCTTGATCAACGGTGGGGTTCTGATATGAATCGCGCGTCGCGGCTGTTTCGGCGTGTGGCTCGTTGGATTTCGATCGACGCCCACGGCGTCCACGTCGTTATTGTCGGTTGGGTTGGTTTTATTTACGTAAGTAATTATTTGTCAACTGAAAATGGTATCAAAACTTTAGAAATTCATAACTAATTCAAGATAAATCCTTTTTACATGAAACCAACTGCAATGAATTTGTATTTCACTAAAGTTTAATATAAAAATGCTTTTAGCTATGCTTCTGTAGTAGAAAATTCTGTAATCTTTAATAGTTGGTTTTCTGCTATTTTTATATATTCCAGAATTGTATTAAAACTTGGAAAATGCATATCTTTTTCTGTATATCTGCTAATTGAATGATTTTAACTTTGATAAATTTGTCATTAACTAAACTTTAATCTAAAAATGGTGGAAGGTCTATATCAGCACCTTCAGAAAAATATGTTAGTAGATTTAACCTTATTAGTAGCAATTAAAAATTCATTTAATGAGGTAATAGACACAGTAATTCCCTGTAAATCCTAAAAATAGAAATTTGATGTTAGAAATCCCTCTGTTATCATACTATAATGTGAAATAGGTTTTGCACATGTTTATATTTACGAAAGTGCATTATGCTAGTTTTGCATCTTAGGAAAATCATAACTAAATCATTTTAACTCCAAATGACCTAAAATTTTATATGGGTTACCTCTATATCAGTAGGTAGCTACCATAAAAATTTCAGCTTCAAAATCTTTCTAGAAAATATTTTTGCTACTGATGCTAATTATGGTAGAAAATGTGTTTTTAGGCAATATCTTTTACCACAAATCCAAATTAGGTTTTCCAGTTTCTATGTCTAGGTATATTCGTATTCTACCTTATGTATAAATTTTGTCGCATTTGGATAATTGTTGCTTGCTCATTGGTTTATTTGTGGCTCGTCTTATTGGTTGTTCTTGGTTCTTTTGCCTCTCGCTTAGGATTCGACATTTGCGGTAATCCCAGAAACGACCCTCCACAATGATTGAGCAACGACAAGAAGGCAAGCGATTTGATCATGTTAATCCAGTATTTTAAGTATTTATGTTGATTACAAATTCTATGTATGCATTGCTACTTTGTTTTAATAGTTGGCCTAGTAGATGCATTCCTTAGCAAATGATTATCCTCTACTACCATGAGCCTAGGTTACTTGCGTGATTTAGAGTTCGTGGATGGGCTCTTGTCACTTAGTAGTTGCGAATTAATTGCTTAGCCATGCTTAGCCGGTAGAAATGGGCGGTTATCGACTTGTCGATAACCTTGATCACAAAACTTATTATGATTTATGATTTCCACCTTGTGCCATGTCTACTTATGAAAACTAAAGCTGAAAACAAAATGATTTAGACTTGGGCACAATGGTATGTTGGTGTGATTTTCGGGTGTGGTGGAATGGTGCACGAGTCAACAAGGACCGAACATCTTGTTACACTAAACCAAGCATTTTAGCGTGCTAACCACACTAGAGGGTATGGGACCTCTCTTGACTTAGTACTTTGGCGTGTATTGGCTCGGGTCGCAGGAGTCGCGGGAGGGATGGAGGTGGGAGCATTGTAGTGTCGAAAGGTTTCCCATGTAACGGTGGTTGTCTTCGGCTTGCAATGTAGCGTATGGTGTTTCTACCCATACGAGCGGCTCGTGGTTGATACACAATATTGGAAAAAGTCTCGTAGGACTTAGCCGTGCAAACATACCTTGGAAGTGTGCTTTGTGGCTTAAAGGCGGTGCGAAGTGTGGGTACATTGGTACACCTGCGAGGTTAAAACTATTCGAATAGCCTCGTCTAGGTTATGGACACGCTTGGCAAGGTCTTTCAAGAGTTAGACTACAACCTTTTAAATTAAAACTTGATGGGTGGTACGAATCGGGATTAGTGCTATGTTGTGGTGACTATTGGGTTAGTCACTTCGGTGGTTACTTGTATGTATCTTTACTTACATGTTACTTTGATAACAAAATAAATTTGCAAACTTGCTTTAAAAGGTACTACATTATTGCAAATAAAGTTGGCTTCATGCAAAATGAGACATATGACCTCCACCTAAATAAGCTTGCATGTAGTTTATGAATAGGTGCGCTATTCCACACGTCGATCTTGGGGTACAAAGACAATCTTTGTACTCGGTTGCTATGCTTAATTGTTTTGTTGCGAGAGGAGGAAGGTGAGCTGAAGGGCCTCACTTTGCGAGTTGTGTTGTGGTAGCTTATGGCGACTAGCTTGGCGGCCGTCGGTTGCCTTGTGGGTTATGTTGGCTAACCTGGTCGACTTTTGTTCTAGCCATCTTATGGCGCTTTTGCTTCCTCTGTCATTCTTGTATATTGTTCTATTTGGCCGGTCGACTCTCTTTTGTAATAACTTTACTTTATGTATGTCGTTGTTCGGCTTAGTAATGTATGTTGTATGGAAATGATGTGTAATTTTGTGATGATGTGCATATGTTGCAATTCTGGGAAACATATGCCCATCGAGGCTTAGAATGTTTAATTAGTAATGCTAGAACCAATTGGAGGTTAAGTGTTACTAGTTAAATATTCCGGGTCCTCACACGGGCGCTGATTGGCGGCTGACGCGGACGCCACGTAGATGACACATAGGCGGCGGGATGAGGTGGCGGCTGACGCGGTGGTTCAACGGCGGTGGAGGCTCGGGAACCTATGGTTTCGGCGATCGATGGCACTCCGGCGACGGCGGATGGTACCGGCGGGTAGAGAACACCAGGGCGATCTGATGGGATGCTCACGGGTGCTCAAGGACCACTTTGGTGGCCAGCGGCGAGGTCAAAGCGGAGGTTGAGGCTCGGGCTCGACGGCGACGGTGTTGGAGAGGTCCTCCAGCGAAGATGAAGGCGGTTCCAAGATGCGGACGACGCGGCGATCCTGAAGAGGGCGTCCAACGGCGACAAGGAGGGCTGGAACGGTGGCAGCGGCGACGAGGTCGCCGGCCGTGGCGAAGACGGCGCGGCGGCTAGGGCTCCTAGCGGCGATTTCTTTGGCGCGCGCTAGGGTTTCGAAGCGCGCGCGACTCGGGATGCGTCTCACGGGGGTCCTCGGGGCCTTAAATAGCCCTGGGAGGCGTGTCCGCGAAGAACACGGCGCGGCGGCGGAGAAATCGAAAAGGAAGGTGGAGTCCGCGTCGAAGACGACGATGACGTGGCAGACGGGACCCACATGTCGGTGACGGCGGCTCGGGCGCGGGCGCATGCGAAACGGCGCGGCTGCGAAACAAACTCAAAAGATCTGACCGTCCATCCACGATCGAACGGTCCACAACACGTGTGACAATCGGAACCCTCCGACACCCCAGCTGCATCTTGATCATCCATTCTTGATCGCACGGCTCACAATGCTGACGACTTCGAGTTGCCTGAATGGCCCATCTCCATCAGACCGCTCAACGAGAATCGGACAGCTGAGGTTCAACGTGCCCGCACGGAGAGAGAGGAAAGGGGCTGACACGCGGGGACCACCTGTCAGAGAGAGGCGGGCTCGTGCGCGCGGGGGTGGGCTGAACAGAGTTGGGCCGAAGGAAGGTTTGGGCTGGGTTTCGGCCCAAGAGCTTTTCTGAGATTTTAAATAGCTTTTCTATTTTATAAAATACCAGAAATTCAAATAAGCAAAATAAAATAGCAAATGAACTCAGAAAAATTCTAGAAAAATCTAGAAAATATATCTGAGCACATAGAACCCAAATAAAATAGTTTTGGCTATTGTTCATGTTGGGATTATTCACATTAAATATTTTTTATTGTAATGTTCAATATTAAGCTTTTGAATTAAATTCAAATAAAACCAAATGGTGACTTTTTCCCTACTAACTATTAAATGATTTTTAAACTCAGAAAATTGGGATGTTACAGGGAGCACAGTGCACTGTGTGGTGCACACATGGGAGGTCCAGGCCGTTGAGATTGGATCCAACGGCCCCAACGAAATGGAAGCACAGCGCACGCGAAGGATCTCCAAAGCGCATTGAGGAGGTCGTAACCGTCAGATCAAGATCTGGCGGTCCAGAGCTCCACGAGGAGGTCCTAGGGTTAAAGATCTAAAGGAGGAGGTCTGGACGGTGAGATCTAGAGGAGGGGAGGTCTTGGCGGCTAAGATCTACCGAGGAGGTCTTAACAGCTAAGGTCTCCACCGCTGAATTTAGATCCAACGGCCCACGGGAGCTCGGACATTCGGACTTCCCGAATGCCTCACCAAGTCTGGGCCATGGATTTCAAAAGTAACGGCTCAGATCAAGATCACATTCGGAGGTCCGAATGTTCACGAGATCTGAGCCGTAGATCTAGGGATGAACGGTTAAAGAGGATCGAATGCTTAGAACTCCAAACGCGCCGAGGAGGTCTAGCCCGTTAGATCTAGATCTAACGGTCCAGAACTGAGGGAAGGTCCTAAAGCTAAGGATTTAACGGAGGAGGTCCGGGACGACCAAGATTTACTAGAGGAGGTCCTGGACGGTCCAGATTTGCTTAGAGAGGTCCTCTAAGACGTTGTTTTGACAGACAGAGGTCTGGACGGTTCAAATTTTCATGGGGAGATCCTGAACGGTCCAGATAAAAGCGGAGGGAGGTCCTGAGGTTCTCTTTACAAGGACCAGGGCTGGTCTTTTTCAAAGAGGACCCCGGGGGAGGTCCTGGGGGTGGTTTTTGCAAAATGACCAGGGTGGTCTTTTGCGGAACACAGAGGGTGATCCAACGGCCAGGCTTAAGCCGAGAAGGTCTTTACGGTTGGGATCTAAACTAGGGGAGGTCCTAGCTGCTAGGGTTTCAACAGATGAAGATCTAATGGCTCAAAGCTAACCCACATAACTCAATTAACGGCCAAGATTTTCCTAGGAGGTCCTGGGGGGTTGCCAAGGCGGTGATTTAGCGCACGACAATAGGGATCGAGGCCCACATGGAAGCGACACAAGACCAAATCCGACAGCCATTAATTGCTCCAGCAAATGATTACTAATGATTAGCATTTAACCCTCAGGTCTTTGTCCGAGCTTGACAACGTACAAGGCCGTTGTCGTCTGACAAAAACCCGAGGGTGGTCAATGACTTGCCGCCAGCAATGAGGACCTCACCGGAGCCGGCCAAAGGCCAGAACGAAACCGCAATAGCAGTGCACACACACCGGGACCACTCATACCGCCGGCGATGACCCAGAACGGCGGCGAGGGGCGGCGGCGACCACCATGGCCAAAAATGAAAATGAAGAAAGCTCGCGGCAGTCCAGTAGCGGGTGCACCTAAGGACTACCGAAAGGGTACCGAGGCGAGAGAGGACGAGGCGGCCGAGAAATGCAGGCGCGAGTAGTTCATGGCCCAGGAAGAAAGGGGATGTCCCACAACTGATTTTGAATTCCCCTCAAATCTGGCCAATCCTGTGAGTGGCAAACCAAATAAATTAGGAGGAGTCCAAGGTGACTAGAGAAGACAAGAGGAAAAGAATGGGAACCAAATAAACCATTGGAGCTCAGGCCTCAACAGGGAGCTCCAAGGGAAACAATGGCGGTAGGGAGGATGATGCTCTCGGGTGCTCGAGCTTGAGGCTCTCTCTCAAGGCCGAGGGAGTCTGAGCAACAACCAAGAGTGGAAAAAGAGAGTGAAGAAGGTCTTGAGCTATTTATAGCCGGGGAACTCGGACAATGGCATGGGTAATGTCCACTATGAACAAAGTCCATGCCTCTGCCATGGGCACGCATGGCAGGTGAGTGGCAGAGCAAGGTGAAGACTTTGAGGACTAGAGCTGCTTGGCATTAAATGTTTGGTAGCAAAAGAGCCGTTCAACTCAGAGATGAGAGGACAAGGCACTGACCTTGCCCTCTGCCACGACGCATGCGTGCGAGGAAAGAAACAGAGCCAAGGGGAGGTCCTGGACGATCCTGATCACACGGGGTGGTCCTGGACGTCCCAGATTTCCCAAGGCAGAGGAGGTCTTTTGCGTCCGAAGAGGTCGAAGAGGTCCTTGATCATTGGATTGAATTCCAACGGTCCAGACCACACGCCCAAATGGAATGAGCCAGAGAGGAAGCTAAGTGGCTAGCTCAACCGAGTCAGGTGGCTAGGTCTGACTCGAGCCCAAGTCAGACTCAGACCTAGGCTTCAAATTTTGAGTTTTAAAATGAGCTGATCTTTTGGAGAATTATTTGAGGTAGGAGCTAAACTCCAAAAATTCTGAAATTTTTACAGAAGCTTGCTAACTTCAAGATTGACCTTATGTATAATTTTCAGAGATTTTTATGTAGTGCATTTTTCTCCAAAAATTCAGTAAGTTGCTGAGCTAGGGTTTGACTAGTTTTCAAACTGGTTTGACTGGCCTCCAAAATATTCAAACAATCTCTAAAAATTGTGAAATTTTTCAGAGAGGTCACACACCATCTCTAGAACTTAGAAAAAATATTTCCAAGAGATGATCACAAAATTTGACAAGAATGTTTTTGAAGGGTCAAGATTTGGATCAAAAGACTTGTGACTTTGTATTTCCATATTTCTTTTACAAGAATTGTTTAGAACATACATGAAATACAAGGTGTAAGAAAAGTTTTTAATTTCTACACATTTTCTTACATTTGAAACACAAGTCTAAACTTGGGATGTTACACTGCGGAACCACGTGAACAAGTTAGATGTAAGATGCCTCATGCACCACCGGGTTTCGACGTCGTTCCACTTGTGAGGGGGGGCCGTCCTAATGCTACATGGTGTTCAGGGTCGACAACAACGTAGCATTGTGATTTGTGATAAGGCATATGTTGCACTGGTCTCCCACCACCGCCCGCTTCACGTTCTCTAGGAACCACAGCCAACTGGATGTGTTCTCGCTCTCCACAATGGCAAATGCCACCAGGAGAATATGGTCATTCGCGTCGACTGCCATCGCGGTGAGAATGGTGACCTTATACCTCCCATGAGAAAAGTGTCATTCATCGTGAGCACAAGCCGATAGAACTTAAAGCCCTCAACGGCCTGGACGAAAGCCTAAAACACCCGGTCCAGTATGAAGAAGTTGGGCCCCTGTCAGCATCTTCACTTTCAAGTTTGTTTATGTACGTACCGGGGTTTGATTCGGCAATCTAGTGAAGCAATCTCGGCACAAGGTTGTACGCATCTTCATATGTCTCGTACAAGGACTCGATGACCTTCTGCTTAGCTCGTCGGACCTTGCTATAGCTGACTGGGTAACCAACCAGATTGACGACTTCCGACATCAAGATCTTGGGGGAAGATGGACACGTCCACCGCAACTAGGTGGCTGATGAGGCTTGCAACATATGCGTAAGTCACATTCCAATGCCGCCAAAGGGGTTCGCTGAGCTCGCAAGTGTGGTCAGACACCGCCTTGACCATGAAGACCGAGTCGAAGAACTTTGCTCAGTGAACGCTGACCTCACCAGGGTAGCCTTCCACTACGCACTTTACTGTGTAATATCCTGGGTTGGATCGGAGCACTCGATACACACGGCTGATAGACAAGGCGTACCATGCTATAGCTTGTTGCACGGCCACCTTGCTAGAGAAGCGCTCCCCAACTAAGAGGGTGTCGGCATTAAACACCCACTGGGACCCTTCTTCTTGTGGCAGTATGAGGAAATCCACCACGATATCATCAAGTCTCGATGCCACGTAAGGCACCTCCGATGACACAATTCCCTCAATTGGACCACTGGCCGGGTATGCATCCTCGTCACTACCATCCGAGCCCTAGTCGGCGTCCTCGTTGGACTCCAACCCGAGAGGCTGGTCCGATAGATACTCATGGCAGTCAATGTGAGCCGACCATCAAAATTCAGCCCCCTCATTTTGCAACAAATTATGCTCGAGCCTTCCCTCTAAGATAGTACATTCCATGCTCGTCTTCAAGCCCCGCCTGCGGTTGCCCACTTGTCGAGGCCTCAGCATCATCAAGGTTTCCTAGTGCCCTGCATACGAAATTCATGTACACCATCAGCCTCCCGTAAATGACCATCTCGGGCTGGGAGGTGATTTGCATGTACTGGCTCCATATTATGTTTCCATTCAACTTCACCAGCTCCCACATGGTATTCATGCAGGTGATCCCCTCGATCACAAGTTTCTTTATCATTGCCTCCATGAAAAACTCCCTCCGGATGCAGCTTCGAAGCTCATGAATATTCATCGCATCGAGCCCCTCCGCACGGACCACCTTGTATTGGCATCTCTACAGGTCCAACCTATCGGGTCTAGCCCGTACGAGATCATCGCCATAAAATACTACTAAGTCTTGCATGTTTGAAATTACCTAAAGCAACAACAACCCGATTTAGACAACACAATATAACAAACCGGGCATGTAAGCAACAACAGCCTGATTCTTTGCACACAAGACATCTAAGTATACCACATTGCACTATTTTTAGGCTCTGGTCCTTCCTTTCCTCTTGATAAATGATGCCTCTAGTTCTTATTTAGATAGACCATTTAGCTATTCTCACGCGCGCACTACCACCTGGTCCTTGAAAGGTTTAAAAGATAAATCACATTTGCACGCTTTTTCAAAAACAAAATCACATCTGCAGGCGCAAGTGGAACTTCCACTATGTTGTGTGAAGTTAAAAGTATACATTCCATTCCAGTCTGATGGATAGCTAGTTATTCCTTGGTCCAGTGTCATTGTACTTCTAATTTGTGGCTGTACATCAGTACTTTGACAAAATTTAAGTGTGAAGTTGATTCATCATTGACACTAACTAAATAGTTACCACTAACTAATTATAAGTCGTTAAATACTAACAAATTAATTATGGTCACGTAGATTTAACCACTTATTTTGGACTAACGTAATTAAAACTGCTCAACTAGGCATAACGTAATCAACACGACTAATTCATTATGACCTAAATTATCGCTACTAACTAAGAACACAAATTTAATAATGCCTAAATGATGGGGACTAAATTAATTACGCTTGAATAACTACAAGTAATTAACTAATTAGCCAACTACACATTTAATAAAGATAATACATAAAAATTACTTGTTAATATGACTACTAATGATGGCTCTAAACAACACTTAATCCTCTACGAAAAGAAACACTGAAACAGCGAGAAAGCATGGGCCAAAATGAATGCAAGCGAACATGAGTGAGTGCGAGCGAAGAGCCTCGTTCGCAACACTGCATTTATAGCGAGGATGAGAGCACGGTCCTTGGGGATGCAAATGGGGGGACTGCATGCGAGGGACAAATGTGACGGACAAGACATGAGGCGCTTTCGGAGCGTCCAGCCATGTGCGGGACAGAGCTTTCGGTGCCTGCATGCTAGGATTAATTGGAGATATTTTAAACTTTATCGAAATATTCTGAGACAAAGTGCTTTTGTTCCCTTGAAAATTTCATGTCTCAAGCTTTATGGTGTGATTTGCATGACATGAATATAGTAGCAAACTATGTACTGCAATTAATCCTGAACTGCTAATCAGCTTAATGCAATTAATAATGGCTGTCCGAATGGCCGATGTTCAGACGTCGCTTGACCGCACGCGGGAGGGGCGGACCCGGCATGTTCGCACTACCGCGTGGATCGTCCGTGTGCGGGATGAATGGACGAGGGTGTCGTGGTGCAACGACGCGCATCTGTTCGTCCCTGGGACGGCTCTGCGCGCTATTTCTACAATTTCAGACAAACGGATGTCATTTATGCCAATACGTCTCCTAACACTGCCATTTGCGCAAAAAAATTCCTAAATTTTATGTTGGTATATATGTAGTCTGTCGCTTGGACTATGTATAGATCCATAGTGTGAGCTTTTGTTAAGCCTGGCGTTATAAAGGGAAAAAATATCAAGAAACTCCATTACTGATTAAAAAAAGAAAAGAAAACATCTTGCCCATCTAATTTCACATAGAATTTAGAGCTTGGATTAAATATCGCCATATATAGCCTTCTTATGTCTATGGCTGAATGCCACTGACCGGATATGTGTTAGGGGAGTTGGACTTTGGGATTAGGAACAGATTGTATTACTTTTTTTGTGCGAGTTACGAGCAGATGGCAGTTAGGCACATACAACATTACTATATATATATATATATATATATATATATATATATATATATATATATATATATATATATATATATATATATATATGAAAATAGTATAGTACTTCGTGAGTATGTACTCTTATTTCCCATATACCACTTAAATTGTATAATGATACCTCTTTATCAATTTGAGTACACTCCAATAATGATTATAAGATACCCTTAAGTGAATTTCATGAAAGTCCACCTTTATAGCTAAATTTGTGTATATACTTCTTTTATATATAAAAAAGTGTATATAGCAAAAATAAAAAGCTCCAATGAAAAATTTTCAATCAAGGTATATTGGAGTATCTTATAATTGGTATTTAAGTATACTGAAAATGATAAAGAAGTATAATATAGTAACCCATCTCAGATAAAGATATTACATACTAGTTAACTAAAAATAATCGAAAAAACTTCAAATAAATATAAGGGGAAAATAGTATGGGAAATTCCCATATTATTGGAATATATGTTAGAAAATGTCATATTAACAAGAGTAAAACTAGACATTGACCAAATTAGAAAAAGAAAAAGGAAAAATTGGAAGCATATTTCTATCAATTAAAAAAGAAATAGAGGTCACCGTGTTCAAATTAGAGATTGACTAAATGGCAAGCTATAAATTGCACGCTGCATACATTTGGGAAAATAAGAAAAATATAGTTATATGATAAAAATGAAATCACATAAAAGATAATTATTATATTTCCAAAATTGCTAGCCGGAATTACACGGGTTGAACTATTAGGATTGTCTTGTCTATTCCATGTCAAAAGGATGGTGCTCGGAGCGACTGGTTGTCCAGAATCATTCCTTCATGGTTTTCTAGAGGAAGAAGTATATATGCGTCAGCCTCCAGGTTATAAAAATCCTTAGTATCCAAGGCATATATGCAAGCTTGAGAAGGCCCTCTATAGACTCAAACAAGTATTCTGGGTTCAGTTCAAAGCTACAAGAGTCAAGATTTGTTCCATCTAAAAGAGATATGTCGATATTTTAATATCGAAGTCATGAGATGAATGTTGGGGCTTGTTTGATCGAGACTATGAAAAATGAGACACATGGGTTTTCAGACAAGTTCAAGTCTTCTCCTGAGAGAATAAAAACCATATTCATGTGTTCTTATATTGATCGTGTTTACAACAAGAAGGAGGTCATCGAAAGCTAATACTAATGACTTCTGTCTTGTCAGTTGTCCTCTATCCTCTGTCCCTCTATCCACCGGCGTTATTCCTTATATAGCGTCTGAGGGGGTGACAGTTGTCCCTTGCCAAGAGACGCCTCAACGTTTGGTTAATTGCGCACATTTGATGGCAATTATTGTCAGAGAAATATTCTCTCACACGTCCGTCTTGCAGTTATGCTAGAGACAGAGATTAACACGTGCAGTTATATCAGAGGATAATGGCACGTGCTTAACTACTGTATATAAATAAACACAGTGTATAAAGTCTCTAGTCGATTGAGTCCACATGTATATGGGTTTTATCGATCATAGAGTGTCGTGATTGTAACACCCTGGCCAAACGGAAGCCAAGATGCCACCTAATTATTCTAACAATCTACACATTTCGGAAGAATATGAAATAATTATATCAACCAACTGACAGCATTAATATAAACAAGATATGGTGAAGGTATCCTTCCTTCACCTTCTAAGTTATTTAATACTGAGAATCATTAAAGAAGGTTCACATGCAGTAATAAATCAACATCATAGTGGAGAAGGTATCCTTCCTTCTCCAATTATAGTTTAATTATTACAGTTCAGCATTAACGAATGAAATATTGAACTAGAATTTAGTCTTGAACATGAATTTGATGTTGTAGACAAGTAGTGTGTGTCTACTCCCTCCCAAGAGAATCTCATCCACGATCACCTAGAAATAGATAAACAACGCAAGGTGAGTCCATGACTCAGCAAGTACAATGATTAAGAACACACTTATCAATACGAATAAGACCTACTCGGCCTCGACATTGATCATAACACAAATGAGTACTTATGATGACATGAAATGAATGCTTAAAAATCAAGGGAATGGACTGCACACACACATATACCGGTATAGTCAGTGAACACCCGTCGGTGTTCACTCAAGCCCGCATCTTAACAAAAATGCAGGGATCCACTTCCCGTATGAAGAACGTTTCATACGGGTGTCCAACATTGCCCATCTTGGAATTAATGGGTCTTACTCAACCATCCTGGAATTGATGGTCTCCCTCATCCACTCCGTGAATGGCAAATGATAATGAATGCATGAAACAACTTATTGAATATAACATTACCATCATTTCTATTCATGAATTCAACATAGAGATAAAACATGGATATTTCACTTCGTACTACACAAGAGTTATCACAAAGACGCTCATATCAATAACCACAATGCACAAACATTTAGATCAACAATGTACATGCCTTCGCGTTGAGGCGCGTTAGCTGGAAGCGATGGCGTTCCTAAACTCGAAGCTCCGCCGCCTAACCAATGAAATAAATTCAATAAGAACACCAACAATACCCATTTCTACTAACCGACGTTATACATTGCTTCCCTGACGACTCTAGTCAATAATACAAAGCTTAAACTAGAATCAATGTTTTCAGCTTTAAAACTGTCCCTGGACAGCAGCACGAGAATTAACGTATCTCAGTGTCAGGAAGTCAAAAAGTGGTAAACCCAATTTCTGTAGCTTCTTAACTGACTAATCTACAATACTCTAGTTGACGAGATAAACCAATTTGGCCAATTTAATAGGTTAATAATCGTTTGAACTTTCTGTCCAGAATCTGTCCACAGAACGAACAGCAGAATTAAAAAGCAGAATTAAAAAGAGCATAACTTTTATTAGGTAGCTCCAAATTGAACGTTCTTTACCAATCTGAAAAGGTCATCGAATCCTCTACAATAACCTAGTTGGGTGAACTTTCAGTTTCAACCAATTTCCCTTTCAAAATTTAGGAAATAGCCAGACAGTTTATTCTCGTCAGGATTCTGGCAGCAGCTACTAAAACGTCCATAACTTTTGACTCAGACCTCGGAATCAAGTAAACTTGGTGGCCACTGAAACTTAAGAACGAGGCCTACAAAACTCTAGGAGACCAAAATCTCTAATTCTGCCTCTAAGCACATGAAACAGGGCCCGAAACAATCTGGACAGAACCAGTCTTTAAACGCAGCGAGTCTGCCTAAACAATTATGAATCCAAATCGCTTCTACCAACAAACAAACAATGAGACTCGACATCGTTACCCTTGCTGCAACCAGGGAGTAGGTAGAAGAATCACGGAGAAGACGATCTCCCTCCTTCTCACCTCTTTTGCCCCCAAACAAGCTGCTGTCCTCCTCAACTCCTTGCGCAACCGGCAGCGGGAGAAGGTCCGAAGGCAGGTTGGGGAGGCAAACCAGCAGAGGCCAGCAACCAGGGAGGTTGGGGGCGGCTCCTAGGGGCAGGGGCGTGAGGGGGAAGAGAGGAGGATGGGAGGGGGCGGCGGCCAAAGGGGAAAAGGGGGGCTCGGCCAAGGGGAAGAAAGGGGCTGGTTAGGGTTTGGAGGCGCATGGGCCAGCCCAAGAGGAGGTTCGGCGGCCTCTAGGTAAGGATGGCCTGGCCGGAGGCCCAAACCATGAAACTGCTCCCAAAGCCGGAAAAAAGAACTCACAACTTTTCCCCGATTCAACTCCCTTTAAACGAAACTCGGAGTATTACATTCTACCCCCTTATGAGTCGACCCAATTCTAACCAACGAGACGAACACAGAATGGAATACTAACAAGTTGGAAGCAAAGGGTTAGCACATACCGAAATGAATAGGTCGGATCTTTGCTCGCGCATGCGAGACTCTAACTCCCAAGTGGCTTCCTCTCGGTGATGAGACCAAAGAACCTTGACATACTTCAATGTCTTGCTCCTCAGAACCCGCTCTGACTCTTCCAAAATTTTCACTGGTCGGGACTCAAAAGTAAGGTCCTGCTCAATGA
The DNA here is from genome assembly GCA_036346255.1 of Ampelocalamus luodianensis. NCBI lineage: Eukaryota > Viridiplantae > Streptophyta > Magnoliopsida > Poales > Poaceae > Ampelocalamus > Ampelocalamus luodianensis. The sequence continues at coordinate 52,832,058 of CM070629.1, read as the reverse complement.
TCAAGGGCTCCAGCGGGATAGCATGCTCCGGGTCTCTCAAGAACTTCCTCAACATTGATACGTGGAACACATTATGAACTCCACGCATGGACTCTGGAAGATCCAAGCGATAAGCCAATTTCCCAATTCGTGCCACGATTGGGAATGGTCCAATGTACCTCGGGCTAAGCTTTCCTTTGGTACCAAACCGCACGACACCTCTGGTAGGCGATACCCTCAGAAGAACCTCGTTTCCCACTTCGAATTCCAACTCTCGCCTTCTCACATCTGCATAACTCTTACGCCGGCTCGGCGGCTAGCGATTCTTCACGATCTCGCTACTCTAACCACGGTTTCTTGAACCCATCAGGACCCAAAACAGCCCACTCTCCAACTGCATCCCAACACAATGGAGATCTGCATCTCCGCCCATAGAGAACCTCAAATGGTGCAGCTCGAATACTGGCGGCATAGCTATTGTTATAGGCGAACTCTGCCAAAGCCAGGTGATCTTCCCAACCACCCTTCCAGGATAAAACACAACACCTGAGCATATCTTCTAAGGTTTGGATTGTGCGCTCAGGCCGCCATCATGCGTGGGTGGAATGCGATACTAAGGCGGAGTTGCGTGCCCAAGGCACTTTGCAAGCTCTCCCAAAACTTGGAAACAAATTTGGCATCCCGGTCGGAAACAATAGTCTTTGGCACCCCGTGTAACCGTACTATCTCTCGTACATAGAGTGGAGCCAAATCGCTCGCAGAATTGGTGGTTCGAATAGGAATGAAATGTGCAGACTTACTGAACCGATCCACTATAACCCATATAGCATCCTTCCCTCGCTGAGTGCGAGGTAATCCAACTACAAAATCCATGGAGATGTCATCCCATGGCCACACCGGAACCTCTAAAGGTTGCAACAATCCTGCCGGTCGCTTATGTTCGTATTAACCATTGTGAGAACCATTGGCGATTCCACACGAGGCCACATCTTTGCGCAATATCAACTTTCATTCTCTTCCACGAAACTCTTCTTCAAATCTTTGTACATTTTGGTCTCACCTAGATGTCTTGTATACTGATGTCTGGTGTGCTTCCTTTAGAATCTCATCTTTAACTCCTGTGCCCCTGTGGCACACAAAGCGACCTTTAAATCACAAAGCACCGAATCATCTATACCAAAATGGCCTTGCTTGCCTTCATCTAGGCGCTTCCTCACACGCTGGAGCATATGATCCTGTTGTTGTGCTTCCGTACTGCTTACGGAATGGTGACTCAAGAAGCAAGCGGGTCTCGGTCTCGACGGTACCGCAAAGCAAAAGATATATTCATACGCTCAAAATCACCGACAAGACAAGCGAGGGTAGGAGGGTCGCCTACGACTTAGAGCATCTGCTACAACATTCGCCTTCCCGGGTGATCTTGAATAGTGAGATCATAGTCTTTTATCAACTCTAACCACCTTCTCTGTCTCGATTCAAATCTTTTTGGGTAAAGATGTATTTTAAACTCTTGTGATCGGTGAAAATGTCACAAGACTCGCCAGTACAAATAATGGCGCGGATCTTTAAAGCAAGTACTCTGCTTTGCAAGCTCTAGGTCATGAGTAGGATAGTTACGCTCATGTTTCTTCAATTGCCGCGATGCATAGGCAATCACCTTGCCATCTGCATAAGTACACAACCAAGCCCAACTCTAGATGCATTTGAATAAATAGTGAACCGCTTCCTGGTTCGGAAGAGTGAGAATGGAGCGGTCACCAACCTATCCTTCAAAGTCACGAAACTTCGTTCACACGCGTCGATCCATCAAACTTGACCCCTTTCGTGTCAATCGTGACATTGGTCTAGCAAGGGTAGAGAAACCCTCCACTAAACGCCGATAATAACCAGCTAAACCAGAAAACTCCTCACTTCCTTTATATTAGTTGGTCTTTTCCATTCCACCACCGTTGAGATCTTACTTGGATCAACCGAAATGCCCTCTTGATTGATTACATGGCCTGAAACCCAACTTCGTAAATCCGAATTCACATTTCTTGATTTGGCATAAAATTGGTTCACTCGCAGGATCTCAAGTACCAACCTCAGATGCTGAGCATGATCTTCTTTTGTCTTAGAATAAATCAGGATATCATCAATGAACACTACGACAAAATCATCAAGGTATCGGTGCAGCATACTATTCATGGTTTCCATGAAAACTGCAGGAGCATTGGTTAGTCCGAAAGACATAACTTTATACTCATAATGACCATACCTTGTAGAAAGCCGTCTTCTCAATATCTTGCTCTCGGACTCGAATTTGATTATAACTTTGTTGTAGGTCAATCTTTGAGAATATTTTAGCTCCCTTTAGCTGATCAAAGAGATCCTCAATACGGGCAAAGGATATTTATTCTTCACGATTGCTTTGTTAAGAGCCCTGTAATCCACACACATCGCCAACTACCGTCCTTCTTCTTAGTGAAAAGAGCAGGAGCTCCCACTGAAACACTACGCGAATCAAACCTTTGGATAGCAAATCATCCAATTGCTTTTTCAACTCCTCACGAAAAGGACGCGCAAACGATATGGAGATATGGAAATAGGTCGGGTTCGGAACAAGATCTATCAGAACTCCACTTTACGCTCGGGAGGCATTCGGGAAGCTCTACCGGAAAACATCGGAAACTCATTCACTACGAGAATATCTTCAATACGAAGTGGAGATTCGAACTTCGCTAAGGGACCAAAGCAACCCAATAGTGAGGCTCGACGATCGGGAAGCAGACTAGCCAACACGAGCAAGGAATCAAGCGGCGCTACCACGAAATACCGTTCTTCACCCGATGGAGCTGCAAAGTCACCGTCTTCCAAAAGCAACAAATCTTGGCACGATAATCAATAACGGTCCATACCCAAAATAACATCAAAGGTGATAAGCTGAATCACCATAAGGTTGGCAGTGAAATTCTCATCTTCAATAGTGATAGTACAGCCAGGACACGCTGTAGAGCTAGAAATAAGACCCCCCGGAGAACTGACCACCACAGACTCAGATATAAACTGCACACTCAAACTCGCCCTTCTAACAAACTCTAAGGACACAAAAGAATAAGTAGCTCCGGAATCAAATAGTACGAAAGCCTCATGTGAATCAACTAGTAAGGTACCTGTTACCACGTCAGGACGGCCCACGGTATCAGGAGTAGGCATGGCGTAGACTCCCATGGGCACCGGAGCAGAGGACGCACCAGCACTCTGTGAAGGATGAGCAGGAACTGCTGCAGGAGAAGCATACGAAGGTGGTGCGAGGCAGGCGGGGTTCGGTGAGAACCCGCAGAGGCGCTGGAGTAAAAACTGCAGGAGGAACCCATCCTGAAGAAAACTGAGGCACAGGAGGAGCAGCTAGAGTCTGAACTGAGCCCCGAGGTGCACTGGAAGAAGACGCAACTGGAACTGCTTCCCACTTGATGATGCTCGCTGGGTTCTGTTTGCAAACTGACGCTTTGTGGCCTTCCCGGCCACACTGGCGACACGTCCCTCTGAAAGAACACTCTGAAGACCGGTGACCCTCTCCACATCTGAAACATTTCATACCTTGTCCCGGGACGGGACGCAGCTGGGGTGTGGATGACGAAGTGCGTGGCGCCGAGGAAGAAGACTGCCACTGTTGAACTGGACGAGACTGGCGACTCCCTTGAAATCTCTTGGATGCAGGTCGCTGAGAAGACCCGCCTCCACCACTAAAGCTCCGCTTCTGGCCACTGCCAGAACCACCAACAGGAACAGTGCCACTAGCCGCCTGCGTCTGCGAAGGGAGATTCCTCACCAACTCCATTCCTCTAGCTTGCTCAACCACCGTACTGAAATCACGCAAGACAGATGCCCCCAGAATCTGGCGATACTCCTGAACGAGACCCCGACGGAACCTCTTGGCCTTCTCCATATCATCATTGGCTACCGCTGGTACAAAGCGTGCAGTGTTGAACTCGACCTCATACTACGATCTTCGACTTATGACCACGAGTCAATGTCGTGACTCGCTCCATCTTCTCCACGAAGGAATCCGGATAGTACTTGGCTCTAAATTGCCCCACAAAAACTTCCCAAGTAACCGGTCCCTGCACTGGGGTCCTAGCAGACAGAACCCCTTCCCACCAGATATATGCTTGGCCCTTCAGTTGAAAGGCCACAAAACGAACCCTTTGCACTGAGTTCATCTCCAATGCATCAAACTGTCGCTCCATGTACCGGAGCCAATCTGCTGCCTGAACTGGGGTACCCGCCCCATCAAAAGTGTCAAGTCGAAGCGACATCCACTCGCGGAGACTTATCCTAGTCTCGGGTGGAACCACTGCAACGACCGGACGGACCTGCGAGGCGGCGCGGCGAGCAGCGAATGGCAATGGCGAGGCAGCGGCGAGAATGGCGGTAGAGGCAAAGGCGAGAGCAGCGGCGGGATGAGTGCTGCATCTGCTGACGGAGCTGTTTGTTCTCCCTCTGAAGATTCTGAATAATAATAGCCGACGCGGCCTGGGCATCCATGGCCGACGCAGCTTGAGCCTCTGCGGCTGGATGAGCAGCTGAGGCAACCTCCTCAGCAGCTCCACCAGCAGCCTCTTCTGCGGAGGTTGCGGCTCGCCGGACCACGTCCACGATCGCGACCACGGCCGGCGACGACCACGCCCTCTACCTCTCGCCATCTAAGAACACCACAACCGAACAAAACTAAACACTTAACTTAGCGGTTCAAAAGAAGCGGGAACTAAACAACATTTGCACAACAAATAAAGCATAACGGCGAAATTGCGAAACAATGAATTACCCAACCCAACCTCACGTACACGATGTGTCAATTTAATAATTTTATTTTAACCACGGACCTAAAGCCCGCTCGATACCAAGCGTAACACCACGCCAAGCGGAAGCCAAGATGCCACCTAATTATTCTAACAATCTACACATTTCGGAAGAATATGAAATAATTATATCAACCAATTGTGACATTAATATAAACAAGATATGGTGAAGGTATCCTTCCTTCACCTTCTAAGTTATTTAATCACGAGAATCATTAAAGAAGGTTCACATGCATTAATAAATCAACATCATAGTGGAGAAGGTATCCTTCCTTCTCCAATTATAGTTTAATTATTACTGATTCGACGATAACGAATGAAATATTGAACTAGAATTTAGTCTTGAACATGAATTTGATGTTGTAGACAAGTAGTGTGTGTCTACTCCCTCCCAAGAGAATCTCATCCACGATCACCTAAAAATAGATAAACAACGCAAGGTGAGTCCATGACTCAGCAAGTACAATGATTAAGAACACACTTATCAATACGAATAAGACCTACTCGGCCTCGACATTGATCATAACACAAATGAGTACTTATGATGACATGAAATGAATGCTTAAAAATCAAGGGAATGGACTGCACACACACATATACCGGTATAGTCAGTGAACACCCGTCGGTGTTCACTCAAGCCCGCATCTTAACAAAAATACGGGGATCCACTTCCGTATGAAGAACGTTCATCTGGTGTCCAACATTGCCCATCTTGGAATTAATGGGTCTTACTCAACCATCCCGGAATTGATGGTCTCCTCATCCACTCCGTGGGCGGCAAATGATAATGAATGCATGAAACAACTTATTGAATATAACATTACCATCATTTCTATTCATGAATTCAACATAGAGATAAAACATGGATATTTCACTTCGTACTACACAAGAGTTATCACAGCACGCTCATATCAATAACCACAATGCACAAACATTTAGATCAACAATGTACTTGCCTTCCGCGTTGAGACGCGTTAGCTGGAAGCGATGGCGTTCCTAAACTCGAAGCTCCGCCGCCTAACCAATGAAATAAATTCAATAAGAACACCAACAATACCCATTTCTACTAACCGACGTTATACATTGCTTCCCTGACGACTCTAGTCAATAATACAAAGCTTAAACTAGAATCAATGTTTTCAGCTTTAAAACTGTCCCTGGACAGCAGCACGAGAATTAACGTATCTCAGTGTCAGGAAGTCAAAAAGTGGTAAACCCAATTTCTGTAGCTTCTTAACTGACTAATCTACAATACTCTAGTTGACGAGATAAACCAATTTGGCCAATTTAATAGGTTAATAATCGTTTGAACTTTCTGTCCAGAATCTGTCCACAGAACGAACAGCAGAATTAAAAAGAGCATAACTTTTATTAGGTAGCTCCAAATTGAACGTTCTTTACCAATCTGAAAAGGTCATCGAATCCTCTACAATAACCTAGTTGGGTGAACTTTCAGTTTCAACCAATTTCCCTTTCAAAATTTAGGAAATAGCCAGACAGTTTATTCTCGTCAGGATTCTGGCAGCAGCTACTAAAACGTCCATAACTTTTGACTCAGACCTCGGAATCAAGTAAACTTGGTGGCCACTGAAACTTAAGAACGAGGCCTACAAAACTCTAGGAGACCAAAATCTCTAATTCTGCCTCTAAGCACATGAAACAGGGCCCGAAACAATCTGGACAGAACCAGTCTTTAAACGCAGCGAGTCTGCCTAAACAATTATGAATCCAAATCGCTTCTACCAACAAACAAACAATGAGACTCGACATCGTTACCCTTGCTGCAACCAGGGAGTAGGTAGAAGAATCACGGAGAAGACGATCTCCCTCCTTCTCACCTCTTTGCCCCCAAACAAGCTGCTGTCCTCCTCAACTCCTTGCGCAACCGGCAGCGGAGAAGGTCGAAGGCAGGTTGGGAGGCAAACCAGCAGAGGCCAGCAACCAGGGAGGTTGGGGGCGGCTCCTAGGGGCAGGGGCGTGAGGGGGAAGAGAGGAGGATGGGAGGCGCGGCCAAAGGGAAAAGGGGGCTCGGCCAAGGGGAAGAAAAGGGGCTGGTTAGGGTTTGGAGGCGCATGGGCCAGCCCAAGAGGAGGTTCGGCGGCCTCTAGGCAAGGATGGCCTGGCCGGAGGCCCAAACCATGAAACTGCTCCAAAAGCCAGAAAAAAGAACTCGCAACTTTTCCCCGATTCAACTCCCTTTAAACGAAACTCGGAGTATTACAGTGATTGACTTGGTCGTAATAGAACTTACGACTATAAAGTGATCGTAATAAAGCTTACGATCATAAGGTGGTCGTAGAGAATCTTACGACCATACGGTGATCGTAGAACAGCTTATGACTATATGGTGGTCGTACAATAGCTTACGATTGCATTTCTTCCTTGGAATAGTGGTCAAAAGGAGCTTGACAGATTGCTATTGACACAAAGCAAGTATATTGGAGATGTGCTTAAGAGAGTGAACATGTCTAACTGCAAGCCAGTTAGTACACCAATGGCAGTAACTGAAAGACTGTCAAAGGATGATGGAGATTCTCTGTCTGCTGAAGGAGGTACTAGGTACAGAAGTATAGAAGGAGCTCTGCCATATTTAGCTCTCACAAGGCCTGATATTTCCTTCTCAGTAAATAGGATATGTCAGTTTCTGCACAATCCAACTAGCAGCCGTTGGTCAGCAGTAAAGAGGATATTAAGATATCTGAAAGCTACTCAGTTTACTGGGCTCCAAATTTTCAAGTCAGAGTCGACACTTCTAACTGCATTTTCTAATGCAGACTGGGCTGGAAATGTTGATGATCGCCGGTCAAGTGGGGGCTATATAATATTCTTTGGAGCAAATCTGATCTCACGGAGTTCCAAGAAGCAAGCAACTGTGCCACGAACTAGCACTGAATCTGAGTATAAGTCAATCGCAAATGCTACTGCTGAAGTGATAAGGTTGCAATCTCTTCTTAAGGAACTTGAGTATCTCAGTCCAGACCACCTAGCTTGTGGTGTGACAACCTTGGGACGACATATTTGTCAGCTAATCCAATGTTTCATGCACGCACCAAACATATTGGGGTTGACTACCATTTTGGGCGAGAAACACGCACACAAGCTTTTGGACATAAGGTCTATCTCATCGCGAGATCCGATTGCAGACATCATGAGCAGGCAATCTACTTGCCGTAGATTGAGATTTAGGGAGGGTATTAAAATTGTTGTAATCCTCCTAACTGTTGACGGGTTGTTTAGATAGTTTTAAGTTCCAAGTTGTAGATAAGATTTGCTTGCAACCAACTCTGTATATTCAGCTGTAAATGTTGAGGTCTTTCCTGTTGCCAATCCGAGCACTGTAGCTCGTACGGCAAAGCTTACAAATACAACAGCTTACCCGACTCTGCGCTTGGTCGAGCGGGATCCAATTCATCTTCTTGTACCCTGTTTTCTTTACAGACTCGCGCGCGACGTGGGCGGCGACCTCCGATGCGGACTCGGGGGCCGCATGACGAGCACGGTGAGCGAGAAGCCGGCGCCGAGGCGCTCGCCGGCCTCGAGCGTGGGCATGAAATGGCCAGACGTCCAGACCGGCACGAGCACGACGGTCGGCTTCGGCGTGCCTAGTGGTCGCTCGTTTTCGCGGTACGCAACGACGAGCTACGAAATGCCTGGTGCTCTCCTGTCCTGCGCGCCGTGAAGTGGACTACCTGTTCTGGGCTTCATGTGACAATTTGTCGGATAGAGTGCTTTGGAAATGGACTTCATCCGCTGCTTACATGGCATTTTTTCATGGCACAGTCACGATGCCTTGCAGTAAACAGATTTGGAAATCGAAAGCACCTCTTAAGTGCAAGTTTTTTTGCGTGGTTGATTGTCCATCGGAGATGTTGGATGGCGGACAGACTAAGTGTACTATGCGATCAAGAAGAAGAAGACATTCAGCGTCTAGTGTTGGGATGCGTTGTTGCTCACGAAATTTGGTTTGAAATCCTTTCTTTATCTCATCATGAGAGATTGGTCCCAACTGCCAATGTTCAAATAATAGAATGGTGGCTTGCAGCTAGAAAATGATTATCAAAGAAGTATGTTAGAAGTTTTGATACATTGGTTTAGGGGTGAAAACGGATCGAATACGGACGGATAATAGCTCTGCTATATTTGTTTTCATATTTTTTTCCTCGGATTTGAATACGAATACCCCGGATACGAATACAGATACAAATAATATTGAATACGAATACGGAGTGAATACGAATCGAAACGAATACGGTCACAGATATTTTCGGAACATAAAAACCCCTTAAATTGTATGCCAAAAATTAATAAAAATATATAACTAGTTTATTTGATGCAAACATTCATGAATTATTCATATTTTTAGTAACCACATATAAGATTAGCACTAGCAAGTTGTATTAATTAGTTCATCACAAAAATAACATTTAGTTTACTATATGTAGCTCATAAGTTATAACTCACAAAGTCATAAGTCATCACACGTTCACACTTAGTTCATCACATACATAAAACTTAATTCACACTAACATCGATCAGGCTGGATGGTTAATCTATACGCAAATGACTGTAATATTCCAAAGTATGTTACCAAAAATAAAATTAATAAAGTTATTATTTTGTTGGATTTTCTGATATTTAAAAGACTTTTCTTGGTTAAAAAATAATAATAATAAAATAAAGCCAATTATTTAATTTTCTAGTTTTTAATGTCAAAAATAAAATCTATTGAGTTTTCTGATATTTTATTGATTTAAAGTGGAAAAAAATAACTAATTTCTTGAATTTTCTGGATTTTAAAGAGGTTTTTACTATTTTTAGAAAATAAAAATAATTTATGTGCAAAAATAAAAACCAACTTTAAGTTAAAATTAATTTTATTAAGTTCAAAATAATTCAAGAAATTTCTATGATTTTTTCTAGATTTTTTTCAGCTCTATTTGCTATTTTCTAAAAGGCTATTTGATTTGTTGCATTTTCTGAAATTCGAAAATCAATTAAAATCTCCTTTTCTCTTTTGGGCTGAAATCCGGATATCCGGCCTTCGTCTTATTCGAATAATCCGTATTCGTATCCGCCGGATAGCATGCCTACCGTATTCGTTTCCGTTTTCAGCAAAAAAAAAAAATCAGAATTCGTTTTCGATCCGAAACAATCCGAATCCGTTTTCGTCCGGATCGGTCGAAAACTATCCGATTCTTTTTCACCCCTACATTGGTTGTTTTGACATCGTGGCAAATTTGGAAAGAAAGAAATGCAAGGTTGTTTCAAAACAAAGTTAGCTCAGTTCAAGTCGTCGTTGGGACAATTCGAAGCGAATGCCTCATTTGGTGCTCAACTAGTGCCGAAGACTTGAAGAACTGATTGTTGTAATGTTTCTATGTTGTTTCTGGTGCTTGGTTTAAACCAAGCCGTTTTGCTCTTTTTTTGTAGAATTTTATCAGCGTTGTACTGACTCTCCTTCTTTATAATATAAATATGTGCAAAGCTTTTGCACATCCTTAAAAATATGAAGTATTTCGAGTGTTAATCTTCAACCCAACGATTTTATATATTTTCCTTTGAAGGCATTGAATCATTTAAACAGGGAAATCCATTGGAACATGCTCACGATCGCAGCCAATGCGCTGCCATATTTTACTAAGATAGTAATTAAATAAGTAACTAGAAGTTTAACATACGTCGTAAAACTGAGTATCTAACTAAAGGAATGACATCACACTAAACAAATACTAGAGCAGAGTGGCAGTGTAACAGACGGGCTGTCATATCGACCTTCTCCCGACCAAAAATTGAATTTTTAGCAGATACAGCACTTTTTCAATACGTATTAACAAAAAATAATTATACATAAACTGTATTTGTATATATAGCACTGTTGTTGTATGGCTGTCGCTGTAGCAATTTTTTTTCTATTTTTTTAAAAAAATTATTTGTACATATCTTTTTACAAATTTTTAAATAAAGCAAATGGACTCCAAAATTATAAAATTCTCTCGGAATGTATACCGTACCTCTGCAAACCAAGAAGCAAATACATACATACAGACTCGGGATTTGAAGCCTAGTACCCTTGATTACAATGAGTTGAGAATGACCGGACTCAACTGCATCGATCCCAATCAAGTACATCTCTGATCTCTCCCTGGTCACCAGCTAGGCATCAGCAAACCATCAATCAAGCCAGATCAGATCCAACAACAGCTAGGCAGCAGAACAACACCAACTAAGCTAGCTGTACTAGTATATATCGGTATGTGCGACAACAAGGAGCACCTGATTGACGCGCGCAGATCGTCGGGTGACGGCGTAGAGCGCCAGGGGGAGGTTGCGGAGGACGAGGGACCGCGGGAAGATGCGCGGCGCCGCCGAGAGCAGCCGCTCCATGGCGCGCGCCACCGCCGCCGTGTACTCCTCCAGCAGCTCCGCCATGATCGCCACCAGGATCATCTCCGATTCTTCTTCTCCACTTTTCGGTGTTGCCTTGTGCTGGCTGCTGAGGTTTTCGGCTCCTCGGATCGCGGTTTAAATGGGGCTATGCGATGGATGTCTTCGTTCGAGTCCTTTCTCTTCTTTTTCCCACGCTAAGGGAGCCTACAACGAAACAAACAACCGGTGTCCACAGTAGCTCTTCGTATTACCTATAGACCGTATTAAAGACATATATTAACCGTATTAAAGACAGTTTATATAATAAGTTATCTGAGACTCTATATTATTTTAATTTTTGCTTGAAAAATATATTTGTTATAGACAATAACTTAAACAATGATGTTTTGTGTTATCTATAAAGGTTTTATAGACCGTCTGTTGTATGCTACATAGTTTCTTTCTCTCTCAGTGTTCTTTTTTATCTATGGTATTAGAAATCTTAGGTGATAACAATTATAGATGCTTATACTATTTTACTGTACATGTCCTTGTGGTGGCCTTATCGGATGCTGTGCTGTGGGGCCACGCTGGTCTGCTGCAGGTCTTTTTTTTGTGTGTGTGTGTGTGGACTAGGTGTACACACTGTTCTGGTCTGCTGCAGGGTCAACAACTCTGGTCTGGTGATAGATAGATCCATGGGATGAGAGCTGATGCCTGGCCAGTCACACCGACCGTATGTTTGAATGATACCGAGTCCCAAATTGCGTTTCATCCTCAACTAGTTAGATGTATTCAATCGAGTGCATGACTGCTCCGTGCTTTTAATTTGACGATTCGTGCCGTCAAAACTACTCCCTCCTCCGTTCATAAATATACGATGTTTGAGAAAATGTATAGTCAAACATTTTTAACTCTGAACACTAGGGAGTAACTACTTCTGAGAGTAGAAAAAAGGTTTTTTAGGAAAAATACTTTCTACTCTCACCTTTGAAATATCACCTAAAAGAACTTGACATGCTTAATTATCACTTTGGGTATACTTATATACTAATTATAAGATATTCCAATGTGAATTACACGAAAAATTTACAAGAGAGTCTATAGTTTTTAGCATATTTTATAAATACTTTCATATTCGCACATAAAAAGGAGTATGTCTAAAAAATTATACATACCACCCCTGAAAAGGTGTAAATACCACCTATATAATCTTATATACTCGTATACTACACATACATACTCTCGGTTGTGCAAGATACTCTCTACGTTGTGAGATATATGAGATACAAATAGGGAGTAACTACTCCCGAAAGTAGGAAAAAGACTTCCTATATATATATATATAATTGTATTTATCATATGAAAATGGTATCATTAGATTAGTCACGACAAATATTTTCATAACATAATAATTTTATAAACATAACTATACAAAAGGAATTGTCAAAATTATGTGTTGGAGACCATATCGATATTCAAAACGTCGCATATTCTTGAACATAGGGATTATTTAATTTTATCTAAGCACATCGCTTCGTTAGTTTGGCTAACAGCATGATGATGTAGTTGTTAAATCGTGACACTACAGCTACCAAGTGGCCAACAAGCTGGCTCACGGTGTGCAAGTAGTGAGCTGACGTGGCGTTCATTTGGAAATCCCACGTCGTGCTAGCTAAGTGCCATGTCATCAAGCCGCCAATTAGACTGAAGGAAGGGTGTTTTACACAAGACTACAAAGCATAGTTATCAATATCATACCGGTATCAACTATACCGGACGGTATGTACCATATCGTTTTTAAACCGGTACAAAGTAGCCTTATGTATTGTACCGGCCTAAATACCGGTCATACCGGCTCGATACCAGTCAATACCGGCGATACTGGTGAAATTGATAATACCATCTATTGAACTATATATTATATTTGATAGTACTATTATGTATTTGAAATAATACTACAAGTGATATTTGGTGTGCATATAATTAAACAAATATATACTTATAAATATATATACTTGTATTATTAAATTAAATCCGAAATGGTACGTCGGTATAGACCTGTACCGGAACGTACCATTCCAAGAACCAAACCAGAAATCCAGTAACTAAGAAGGCACAATCTTAAGTTAAATTTGAAAAAGTGTGTGTTCAGAGTTTCTTCTTGTAAGCTTCTTGGATTCCAAGTTTCGGCTAGAGGTATTGAAACAATCCAGTAAAAATCTCGGCCATCGACCAGATGCGCCCTCCAACCACAAAGAAGGAAGTCCAGAAACTAATCGACTGTATAGCAGCGTTAAGTTGTTTCATAGCGCGGTTAGGTGAAAAAGAACTACTTTTCTTTAACCTTCTTTGGAAGTATGGAAGTTTCGAGTAGACTAAAGAGGCAAACGATGTTTTTGAAGAAATTAAGAAGTACCTTATGAGTCCCCCGATCTTAGTCTCCCCAAGATCGGGAGAGACATTATTGATTTACGTGGCTGCAACACACAAACAGTCAGTGATGTACTGGTCGCAGAGCGCGACAATGTTCAACGACCAGTGTATTACGTAAGCAAAGCCTTACATGGACCAAAGGAACAGTATCCACAGGTACAAAAGTTGCTCTATGGTCTCCTTATGGCTTCAAGGAAACTAAGGCATTACTTTTAGGCCCACAAAGTGGTCGTACCAATCGGATATCCCCTTTGATCAAGTCCTTGGAAATAGGAAATTATCAGGACGAATAGCAAAATAGGCAGTCGAACTTAGGGCGTTCGACCTCCATTTCATCTCACGAACAGCAATCAAGTCCTAGGCAATAGCTGAATTGATTGCCGAATGGACAAATCCTGAACCCACCCAAGGGCCCGAGTATGAACACCACGACGAGTGGGTAATATACTTCGAGGGATCCTTCATGCTTAATGGCTCGGGGTTGGAGTCGTCTTGATATCCCCTACTAACGAACACATCAAGTATGCTATCTAGTTAAACTTTCCCGCTACAAACAATGTGGCGGAATATGAAGGTTTATTAGTAGAACTTCGAGCATGCAAAGCGCTCGGAATCCATAGATTACTAGTGAAATCTCAACTAGTACGAAATCAAGTAGGGAAAGAGTATCAATGCTCTAGTACCAAGATGTCATCTTATTTGGCGGAAGTACGAAAACTCGAAAAACACTTCTTTAGTTTTCAGATCAAATATATTCCTACAAAGAAAAACTTTATGGCAGATAAGCTGATACGGATGGCCTAAACCAGGTCACACGTCCCGCTCATAGTTTTTCTCGAGCAACTCGATTCACCCTCGGTGATCGAGACTTCCGAGGTTGTAGATGTTCACAAGGAGGTTGTACACCTCGATTCTACGAACATGGATGCTCCACAGGTCGTTGCTGGTTGGCGTCATCACAATCACAGTATAGATTGGATGACGTCGATCTATAATTATCTTCAGCATGACCTAATTCCAGAAGATGATGTAGAGGCTAATCGTCTAGCACGAAAAAGCCAAATCATACACTCTTATTGAAAGTATCTTATATAAACGAGGATCTCACGGGGTGTTGATAAGATGCATATCTCAACCGGATGGCATTAAGTTGCTGACCAAAATTCATGGAGGAGTCTCTAGAGCACATCATTCCTACAGAACGCTGATCGGTAAAGCCTTCAGACAAGGATACTACTGGCCAACTACCCTTCATGATGCAAAAGAGCTCGTGACGAAATGGTACAATGTCAGTTTCATAGCCGACAAGTACATCAGCTGGCACAAGTCTTGCAAACAATTCATCTTTCTTGACCTTTTGCAACCTAGGGACCAGACATTTTGGGATCTTTCCCAAGAGTACCCGAGGGCGTCGAATTTCTTTTCGTCATGATTAACACGTTTACAAAATGGATCGAAGCCGAGCTAGTTGTCAAAACAACAACTGAAGCCGCTAAGAGGTTTCTCACAAAAAATATGATCACACGATTTGGTGTACCCAGTCGTATAATCACAGATAACGGTACCCAGTTCTCTAGCGGAAATTTTTAGGAATTTTGTGAGGACTTAGGTATCAAGATATATTTTGCTTCTATCGCTCATCCACAGGCAATGGAGCAGTTGAGCAAGCCAATGGTATCATAATACAAGGGATCAAACGACGAGTGTTCGAGCAGTTGATAAAATGGTCAGGAGCTTGGGTTCAAGAACTTCCTTATGTGTTATGGGCTATTCAAACCACGACCAGTCGTGTGACCGGTGAAACACCATTCTTTTTGTTTATGGTGCTAAAGCCATGCTTCCTCCAAAACTAAAACTTAGTTCCGCTCAAACTGATTGTTTCAACGACAACGATAAAAATGAACGACGACTTGACGACATCAATTTCCTTGAAGAACGATGAAATCAAGCCCTAATATGATCAACAGTCTACCAACAAGCCATGAGAAGGTATCACAGTCGTAAGGTGCAACCTTGCAGCCTCGCTGTAGGCGATCTAATTCTCAGAAAAATTCAGAACCAAGCAAATCGCAACAAACTTTCTCCCAAGTGGGAAGATCCATACACTATGGTCGAAGTCACCCAACCAGGTTTGGTACGATTGGCAATGTCTATCAGGCAAGTTTTGTCTAATTCTTGGAACATTGATCAGTTACGTAAGTTCTTTGTATAATTATTTTTTTTGTATACATTTTTTCCATTCTCATAAAGATGTTTTTCCTTTATTTTTCAATGAGTGTTACTGTTTATATATTTGTTATCTGCTAATTTGGTCGAAGATCATTATTGTTTAGATGGTCGGAGAAGACTCTCATTCTCTCTGATATCCTTCTAAAGGGCCTCTATTACTCGTGGGCTTAGACTTGACGGTCGTACGCCAACACGGTCCTAGTTGTGATCATTCCTTCAATGATTCTCACACGCGACCACACTCTTTTCCTAAAGAAACATACGAGTAACAGGAGCATCACACAAATAATTTCATATGATTCCTTATTTGCTAAAGAGTTCGAAGATTTACTTTCTTCATTTCAAAATTCTGTTCTACTCTTGTTTGGCTACTGGTCGGGACACGGAAAGCCTCCTAGTCGAAGTCTCTCCTCTCTGCACGTGGTCCTGGCAACTAGAAAGAGTTCTCTAGCGACGGTCTTTTTCTTACGATCTTTGCTGCCAGTCGGACCTGAGCATGAGCACATCTCAAGAAATGTTATTCATGTCTTTAGTTCTTAGCAACCCTTACGACCAGTTTTTGATGACATATATAAACAAAGACACTAATTGTTTTATTTTTACATACATTCTTGTATAATTTCTTATCATCAAAGCAAGTCTTTTGTTATCTTCCGACCATATGTGGTATGTCACAGTATTTCGGTTATGAAAAAAATCTAAGCTAGTTGAAATCATACACTAGTTCCGACCAAACTGATTTTCTAGTGTTAATTAGATCATTTTTGCAACATAATCAGCATGTGCTCCATGGTCATAGTTATTGCTCACTTTCTTAGTCTACTGCTTCTTTAGTAACGTTCATCTACTGATATAAGCAGTCGAAGGCTAGGGAATATATGAGTATTTAATGAATTTTGCGAAAATATAAAGACTTCATTGATGTTAAAAGGTAAGTTTTATTTAGAAAGTCTAAACATTACAACCATTTTACTCGTCAGAACCACTAGATTGGTTGTTGTGTGTTGGAGATCCGACTTCCATTTCCTCCGCAACCTTGTCTTCGAGAGGCTTTACTTCATCGAGAAACTTGGTCGCTTCTTCGCCCAAGCAGTCGAAGTCTTCATCGATAGCTCCAAGGTAAATAGAGGGGTCAGAAGCCTTCCGTTTCTCCAAAGCAAAACTAACTACATTTGCAATAGCTTTTTTAATTGATTGGACATGGTTCTCTCGAAAGGTCTTCATTAGACTCTTGAGGTCTTCAAGCAGCTGGCTAAGAAAATTAATCTTCTCTGCAGGATCTCTTAAGATAGGCAATTGCGTTCCGACCCCAGGTCGAAGAGCATCTTGTTCATAGCTTTGACCTTTTCTTCAAGGCTCCACTCAAGTTCAGCCCTTTGATCGCGCTCAAACTCAAGAGCCTTGTCTGCTCTTTCTAGTGCTTGAGTTTTCTCTGTACGAGTAGACTAATAGATAAACACACATAAATTGGTAAAGATGGTGTACTAGTCAAGTCTACGACTAGTTACCTTTGATCTTCTTCTTGCAAGAATCAAACACCTCCTTTTGCCCGGTCGTCACGTATGTGATCGATTATTCTTTGGCTTGGCATTCCTCTTTAAGCTTTACCATCATGGCTTCTTTAGCCACGACTTCTTTCAGTTTTTCCAAATCTATCAGATATAATAAAGAGAGAAGTATTGATAAAGAGAAGAGGGATAAGGAAGCAAAGAAGGGGAAAAAAGTCAAGAAGAAAGTTCTTACTTTCTAATTCGGAGTGATTCTGCTTCAAGAGCTTTACCCGCTGGATCAGTCCTCCAATCACAGTGTAATTCTCGACCATGTGCTATACAAATAACACCCCTCTTTGAGTTTTCTGTAAACTTCAAAGAAAAGCTTTGAAACTGGTCGTGAATACTTACCCAAATTGCCACGCCATTGTATTCGGCAAAGAGAGTATTAGGATCCGTCTTAGCTTTATGGTCCGATATCTTCCCCCAAACCTCATCAAGTTCTTTATCCTCGATAAATCAATGGGAGAAGGGGAATTTATTAACCTGGGGAGAATTATCGTCAGGGGCCTTAGCTGTGAGATCTTTAGCAACCTCACCTCTGTGAAGCGGAGGTGGGATCTCTGAGAATCTGAACAAGTCTTGCAGCGACGCTTGCTCGGGGGCTTCCTCGACCAATTTCTCTTCAGGAACTTCTTCTTGAAGAATGCTTTGGTCGGAAGTCTCCTTGACCACTTCTTCCCATGAAGCTTTTTCCTGAGGAGTATCTTGGTCGGAATCAACTGGAATACCAAAAGATCTAGACAAAAAGAAGAAGGAAAATTCATGATTTCAATATGTCAGAAATATCCAAGGTACATATTTATATAACATTTTCAGTTTGTACATACTTGGTCAATTTTCTGGTCTTAACCTTGAAACGCGTTAAGGTAAAACCCCTAGCACTCATTCTCCTCTCCTTCTCAACCGATTTCGCCAGTTCTGCACTGGCAAGGCTGGTTGTACCCTTCACATTCTCCAACAAGAGATCGGAGATGATTTTCTCGACCAATTGGTTGAAGACATCATACCCGATCATCAAATTGGAGGGTGTAGATTTGTTGACCTCCAAAGCAGTTGCTTCAACAGCAACTAGCGGGTCCTTAACAACCATACTGGAGTCCACGACAACTGCCTAAATTAACATTCAAAGTTAGTTATGTGACGAAAATCTTTCATCTAGAATATGCATTCATGTTCGGTTACCTACTTTCATAAGGCCAACATCCTGTGTGGTCGTAGGAATGGTCGGATCATCAATTGGCTCACAACTTTCAGTGGCCTCATTGATCCTCAGCCTGACCGACTACACACCAAAGAGGATTTATGGTAAATCGATCGGAAAAGATAAAAAAGATGAAGAATAGTTGATGTTCTTACCTTAAGTCTCTTAGCCCTCTCCTTTGCGGAAACAACCGCTAGGATTCGAGGGAAACTAGCCTTTTCGCCAGGCTCTCCGACACAGATCATCTTGATCTGGTTTCTGATCTCATCAGGAGACAAAGCTGTGAAGGTAAACAAGAGACTTGAGATTAAAGGAATAATCAACTAATGAAAACAAATTGGTCGAAATTCTTTAGGACTTGCCCTCCTTGGAGTCTTTGGTCGCATCATCACGACCAATATGCTAGAGCATCGGATATGCTCTGCCCTTCAAAGGGCTGATCCGGCGCATGGAAAAATCCCTTACTATGTGCCAGGAGGTTAAACCTTTGGCACTAAGGAGTTGGATAGCTTCAACCCATCTCCCTATTTTTCCTTCCTTCTTAACGGAGGAGCGCCATTCTGGATTCTCGACCGCCTTCTTACCAGTGTAGTAGAGGCTATCTTTCCGCGTGGCCGTCATGTAAAATCAGCTTTTCTTCCATGACGACCACGAAGACTTCGAGTACATGGGAATGTACTCATTAGCCTTCCCATGGTGAAGAAGCAAGATACACTCTCCAGGTGTTCCTGTCGTCCTTCCAGACTTCACCATCCTGTAGTAGTACTTGAAGAGATCCGGATTTGCGAGAATTCCCAAATGCGCCGCGGGTGAAGCGAAGATCGAGGTTAGCAATGGCATTGGGAGCAAGATTCACCCGTTCGACTCCATAGTGCTCCAAAACTTTAGGAAGAAAAGAGTAAACTGACAACCTGAATCCGCATTTGATATATACGAGGAAAATAAGAATTTCCCCATCTTTGTTGCTCGGAGAATGCTCTCCGGCCGCTGATCTCTAAGAAATCAGATTCTTATCGGGAAGCAACCTGATCTTCTCCAGACTCTCAAGCTTCTTCTCGCTCAAATCAGAAGCCGACCAGTTGGTGATATGATCCGACATGTTTGGGTTTTTAGATGAGGAAAGAAAGGGGGTCGTAGAAGGTTGAAGGCAATAAGTGGTCGGAAGCAACTTTTTCTGCTCAGAAGATGGAGGAGAAGATCTGAAGGCGTAAAGCCTCAAGGCTTAGCACAAAGGGGATTTTATAGCTTCAGATCTATTAACCGCAATTGAGAGTTATCTGAAGTCCAATGGATACGACATTTTTCTCCAACGGACAGAAAGACTCTTCGGTTCCCAAGGCATGTTCTCAACTTTAAAATGAATACGAACCACCTCGAATGCCACAACGCTAAATGAGGGTCTGTCCGATACGACTTCATCGGAAGAAAGTGTTCACACGACCAATTCATTTAAAGTTCGGGGGCTAACTGACGAGGATTAAAATATCTATGTATTTCTTTAATACATAAAAAACCATACGACTTCATGGTCGTAACCCCTAATGCTCACGACCTCAATGGTCGTAAAGATTCCAGAGGTTACATGAGGGATAACCTGATCGGACAAGGTCCTGTACCTAGACTCCGACAAAGTAGTTGCTCGTAGAAGCTATGAACTAGCGTCTGGATCTAACTCCAAGTATATTCCCTACCGTGTGATGAATGGAACACATATCATATATTCCATGCCACACGATATTATGAGATCCTAAGTCACTAACAAGTAACCGCCGTACGATTGAGTGTCTGACAGACGCTTAACCGTAGGACGGTTGATACTTCATTAACCACCGCCTCGCTCCGACCAGTCGCAACACTTCACAGTAGGCGTCGTTTCTAGGAGTAACTGCCATCGCTTCGTCAACTACTTAAAGGAGGACGCATACGGCAGAAGGCAATAAAAAAAGAGATTTGGAACCCGAATCAAGTCAGAATCCGATTCAGAAGATTAAGTGCTATCAGACTGAAGCATAACACTTAGAATAGCAAGCACTACGCTCAGTGTACTTAGAGATTAGTCCACCGACTGGTCACAAACAACCCCTGTAATAGCCAGTTCATATCAATAAAGAGTAGTTCCATTTTTTACCAGGGAATCTTGTGATATTTTTGTTGGATTTAATATGGGCTAGGCCCAAACTTTAATTCTAATTAAATCCTGGAAAATCCCAAAGGCCCATGTGCATGTGCTAAACCTTTTTAGTCCCACATGGAGAGTTAAAGGGGAGTTACACCAATTTATAAGGTGGAACGTAGGAGTCCTCTTGTGGAATTGGAGAGAGCCAATACACGCGCGCGCTCGCTCGCCTCGCCTCGCCGAGCCGTGCCGAGCAGAAATGAGCCGAGGCCGAGCCGAGCCGTGCGGTGCGGTGCGGTGCGTCGCGGTGCGGTCGCGGTGCGGAGTGCGTGTCTTGTGGCGATACACGGCGTGTCGGGTGCGTCGCGTTTTCTTTATCTATTCGAAAATCGAAGCGCACCGCTACGCAATAAGCGGTTGGCAATAATTGCATTATTTACGGTCTCTTCATTTTTGCAAATTGAAAGAACGATGCACCGATTCAAATAATGGTGGCGATAGCAGTTCTTTGTTACTAGTGAGTAATGGCGACCGTTCCGCCTCTTGACTAAGCGTGCAGCTGCTGTTTACTAGTGAATAATGGTGACCGTTTACGGCCTCTTGACTAGGCGTGGCAGCTGCTGCACTAGTGAGTGATGGTGGTGTTTCAGTGCGGTTGTTATATATAGTCATTATCAGAGCAGTCATGCTCTCCAATTCTCTCCACGAAAGACACCACGGTTCTTTGTTCTTTGTCTCGGCGATCTCCATCCGGCAAGCGCGTGTCTGATCGCGCCGGGAGAGCGAGCCTCGGAACCCTCGTCCTGAAGGCTTGCGAGCAAGGCGAATAAGGTTTTGGGAGCGTTGCGCGCGATTTTCATTGCTTCCTCTCCATTCGACTCTACCTTTCGCCTACAACCGTGCGACTACTACCGCGGCGTCCATCGCGACTACTTACCACTACGCCATGACAAGCGGCGATCTCACAAAGACTCGGTGCGCTTCTTCTACTACTACTGCTCCTTCCATGGATCCGGGTATGTCTATTTCATATGTACTTCTTGGTTAGTAATATTACTAGTTGTTACCTTGAACAACGTGATAGATATGCTAGTTTCGTTAATGCGGATATTAGTATGTCTATAGTGTTCTTGCTTACTTGCTTTATGAAAGTGGCTAGAATATTCATCATGTTTTATCTACTATATTTGGATTAAAGTAATTCGAAAAATGCTATTATTCTCAACAATCCAAAAACCTTATTGTAATAGGCATTTTTCAACAATCGCTTTGTTTGCTGCGCTTAAGCCCTCTCAATTCGATGGTGCGAATTATAAGAGGTGGCGCACAAGATGGTGCTTTGGCTAACGCCATGAGCGTTTTCATGTGGCAAAGGCAAGCTGAAGGAACACTTACTCTGAGCGAGCAAGCGTTGAGGTCTGCGATAACCTTTTAAAGGTGCCGTGATCAGCGTTCTTGGTGAGAAGTTAGTTGATGCATACATGGTGATTACAAATGGGAAAGATATGTGGGATGCACTCGAGGCCAAGTTTGGGGTTTGGATGCGAGCGATGGCTGTATCTCATGGAGCAATACCATGACTATAGAATGGTTGATGGCCGTTACAGTAGTTGAGCGAGCTCATGAGATACAATCCATGGCCAAAGAACTTGAGCATTTCAAGTGTGTGTTACCGACAAGTTTGTCGCGGAGGCATTATTGCCAAGCTTCCTCCTTCGTGGAGGAATTTTGCTACTTCTACGAAACACAAGAGACAAGAGTTTTCTGTTGAAAATCTCATTGGGTCTCTTGATGTTGAAGAAAAGGCAAGGAGCAAAAGATACACACACTAGAGGAAATGAGGACATTCTAGTGCCAATGTGGTGCGAGAAAAAGAATGGCCAAGCTCAAAAGTTCAAAGGCAAAAACAAGATGCACAAACAACAAGCTTTAAAAGAAGAAGAAGAACACAAAGGATGGTCTTTGCTTTGTGTGTGGCGAATCTGGTCATTGGGCCAGGATTGCGATCAACGCAAGGGTGTGAAGAATCGCAAGGGCGAAATTCCAAGTGCGCCAATATTGTTGTTGGTACTCACGAGGCGGGAACTTGGGTATGTAATTTACCTCATTGTTTTTCCGTATGTCAATCTACCGATTGGTGGATAGACACAGCGGTGCTAATATACATGTGTGTCTTGATATTTCATTGTTTTCTTCTTACCGAGTCACTCGGGATTCAGCCGTTCTAATGGGGAGCGGGTCACATGCCATCGCTCATGGTGTTGGTACAGTCGATCGAAGTTTACTTGGAAAGATTGTGCAAGTGAAGAACGCATCATGTGCCATCCATCAATAAGAATCTCGTGGCGGATCTCTTACGTGTAGAGATGGCTTTAGATCGGTATTTGAGTCCAATAAATTTGTAATGTCCAAATGTGGACAATTTGTTGGTAAAGGCTATGTGTGCGGAGGCTTGTTCCGCCTATCTCTTTCAGATTTGTGTAATAATGTTGTGAATCATATTTTCGATGGTAATGAGACTACTATTTGGCATTCACGACTTTGTCACATAAATTTTGGTTGCATGACGCGTTGCTTGATTTAGAGTTAATCCAGAAATTCACCCTTGCCAAAGGTTCTAAATGTCAAGTTTGTGTGCAATCAAAGCACCTCGTAAGCCTCACAAGGCGCGGAGGTAAGAAACTTGGCACCATTAGAACTCATACATTCGATCTGTGTGAGATGAATGGTGTGTTGACAAAAGGTGGTAAGAGATATTTCATGACTTTGATTGATGATTCCACTAGGTTACGCTATGTGTATCTTTTAAAAACTAAAGATGAAGCTTTTCACTACTTTAAAATCTATAAGGCGGCGAGAACCAACTTGAAAAGAAAATCAAAAGGGTTAGGTCCGATCGTGGCGTAGTACTTTTCTAATGAGTTTAATTTATTCAGTGAGGAACATGGTATAATCCATGAGAGGACGCCTCCTATTCACCCTCAAATGGGATTGCCGAAAGAAAGAACCGTACTCTAAGCGATTTGGTTAACGCCATGTTAGAAACATCGGGTCTTTCCAAGGCATGGTGGGGAGGCTATATTGACTTCATGTCATGTCTAAATAAGGTTCCCACAAAGAATAAAGAGATAACTCCATTTGAACAATGGGAGAAGAAAAGACTATCACTTTCATACTTGCGCTTGGGGTTGTTTGGCGAAAGTCAGCGTGCCAATCTCCAAAAGCGTAAGCTTGGACCAAAACCGTGGATTGCGTCTTTTTAGGCTATGCTCACCATAGCGTTGGATATAGATTTTTAGTGGTGAAATCTGGAGTACTGGCGTGCATGTCGGTACAATTATGGAGTCCAGATGCTACTTTCTTTGAGGATATTTTTCCGATGAAAGATATGCCTAGTTTATCAGTCGAGCCACGATACAACTCCAGAACTGCCATTCCAATGGAATATTTTGAGCAAACCCTGATCAAATTCCGAGGAGGAAGACAATGAAACTCGAGGAAGAGTAAAAGACAAAGGAGCGCAAAGTCTTTTGGTTACGATTTCATTGTGTACCTTGTGGATGATACTCCAAGTACCATTTACAAGCATATGCTTCTCGGATCTGGAATCTTTGGAAGGAAGCATCAGTGAAATGGATTCCATTATCTCTAATGGAACTTGGGAGATCACCGAGCGTCCTTATGGTTGTAAACTTGTAGGATGTAAGTGGGTGTTCAAAAAGAAGCTTAGGCTGATGGTACTATCGAAGTATAAGGCACGGCTTGTGGCCAAGGGTTATACCAAAAAGGAAGGCGAATTTCTTTGATACTTATTCACTGTGGCTAGATTGACCACTATTAAGTACTACTATCTCTGCTGCCTCACACGGTCTTCTCATTCATCGGATGGATGTTAAGGCGGCTTTTCTAAATGGAGAGTTGGACGAGGAAATTTACATGGAACACCAGATGGATTTGTAGTAAATGGTCAAGAAGGAAAGGTGTACAAGTTGTTGAAATCTTTGTATGGTCTTAAACAAGCACCTAAGCGGTGGCATGAAAAATTGACAGAACCTTAACATCTGCAGCTTTATTGTAAATGAAGTCGCAGATGTGTGTATTATCGCCATGGTGGGGCGAGGAGTCATTCTATGTCCGTATGTTGATGACATGCGATCTTTGGGACCAACCTTAATGTGATTAAGGAGGTCAAGGATTTCTTGTCTCGAATTTTGAGATGAAAGATTTGGGAGTAGCCGATGTTATCTTGAACATCAAGTCGTTGAGAGGTGATGATGGTGGGATTACATTGTTGCAATCTCATTATGTGGAAAAGGTTACGAGTCGTTTTGGTTATAGCGATGCAAACCTTCTCCAACACCTTATGATCCTAGCGTGTTGCTTAGGAAGAATCGGAGAATAGCCGAGAGACCAATTGAGATATTCTCGGATAATTGGTTCACTTATGTATTTAGCTAAGCGGTACCGGGCACGACATCTCGTTTCTTGTGAGCAAACTAAGCCGGTTTGTTTCTAATCAGGAGATGATCATTGGCATGCTCTTGAGAGGGTAATGCGCTATCTAAAGGGTAATATGAGTTATGGCATTCACTATACCGGGTACCTAGGGTACTAGAGGGTTATAGTGATTCAAGCTGATATCGATCTTTGATGAGATTAAGGCCACAAGTGGATATGTCTTCACACTTGGAGGTGGCGCCTGTTTCATGGAAGTCTTGCAAGCGAGACCATCTTAACGAGGTCAACAATGGAAGCGAACTCACGGCATTAGATCGCCATCGTTGAAGCCGAATGGCCGTGAGCTCTTGATGGACTGCGGTGGTTGATAAACCGTGCGCTATTCGATGAATGTGACAATCGGTGTGATCGTCAAGGTGAACAATTCTAAGGATAATATGAAATCATCAAGACATGTGAAGAGAAGATCAAGTCCGCCGGGAAAATGAGAAACTCGGAGTAATAGCTTTGGATTATATCCAAACGGCTAAGAATCGCGATCCTTCACAAAGGGTTTATCACGGAATGTGATAGACAATGCATCAAGGGAGATGGGTTTGAGACCCACGTGAGTTATACCATAGTGGTAACCCATCCTATATGATCGGAGATCCCGTGAAGTAGGATTAGCGAAACAAGCTTTTAGTTAGCGGGAGGAGAGTACCTTTATAGACCCACTCCATTGGAGATGCAATTCTCTCCTAAATCTGTATGGTAGGTTGATTTTATCTTAATGTGTTCTGTGGCTTATTTAAGCAAAGATGCTGTCCTCTGAGCGCGCTTGAAAGAACACACCTATATGAGCCCGATCATAGTCACGTCTATGAGATAGGGTAATCTCTAGGAAGCTCATGAATAGGCCAGGAGTATGACTTATATGCTCCAACCCGCGGGGATGCCTGGCAGCCTAGTATCAGTTAAGGACTTAAGTGAAACTTATTCACACAAAACTGCCAATTCAAGGCTTAGTCCATTGTGCAGTTGTGGATAAGTGTAGCTTATGTTCTAGATGGATGTTCAACCTTAACCGGTCTCCATCGAAACACTGATATATTAAAACAATACTGTGGATCAAGGAATTTGACATGTGCCCTTGGGATGCAGTGGGGATTGTTGGATTTAATATGGGCTAGGCCCAAACTTTAATTCTAATTAAATCCTGGAAAATCCCAAAGGCCCATGTGCATGTGCTAAACCTTTTTAGTCCCACATGGAGAGTTAAAGGGGAGTTACACCAATTTATAAGGTGGAACGTGGAGTCCTCTTGTGGAATTGGAGAGCCAATACACGCGCTCGCTCGCCTCGCCTCGCCGGCCGTGCCGTGCCGAGCCGAGCCGAGCCGAGCCGTGCCGCGTCGCGGTGCGGTGCGGTCGCGGTGCGGTCGCGGTCGCGGTGCGCGCGCGAGTGCGCGCGTCGCGCGGTGCGTGTCTTGTGGCGACACCTGGCGTGTCGGTGCGTCGCGCGTTTTCTTTATCTATTCGAAAATCGAAACGCACCGACTCGCAATAAGCGGTTGGCAATAATTGCGATCGCTTTACGGTCTCTTCATTTTTGCAAATTGAAAGAAACGATTGCAATCGATTCAAATAATGGTGGCGATAGCGATTCTGTTTACTAGTGAGTAATGGCGACCGTTCGCCTCTTGACTAGCGATAACAGGCGGCTGTTACTAGTGAATAATGGTGACCGTTTCGCCTCTTGACTAGGCGATGAATCTACTGCTATTACTAGTGAGTGATGGTGGCTTTCGTGCGGTTGTTATATATAGTCATTATCCGAGCAGTCATGCTCTCCAATTCTCTCCACGAAAGACACCACGGTTCTTTGTTCTTTGTCTCCGCGATCTCCATCCGGCAAGCGCGTGTCTGATCGCGACGGGAGAAGCGGGCCTCGGAACCCTCGTCCTGAAGGCTTGCACGAGCAAGGGCGAATAAGGTTTTTGGGAGCGTTAGCGCGATCGCTCATTGCTTCCTCTCCATTCGACTCTCCACGCCTACAACCGCGACTACTACCGCGGCGTCCACTCGCGACTACTTACCACTACGCCATGACAAGCGGCGATCTCACAAAGACTCCAACTGCGCTTCTTCTACTACTGCTGCTCCTTCCACTGGATCCGGGTATGTCTATTTCATATGTACTTCTTGGTTAGTAATATTACTAGTTGTTACCTTGAACACTGTGATAGATATGCTAGTTTCGTTAAATCGGATATTAGTATGTCTATAGTGTTCTTGCTTACTTGCTTTATGAAAGTGGCTAGAATATTCATCATGTTTTATCTACTATATTTCTGGATTAAAGTAATTCGAAAAATGCTATTATTCTCAACATTTTTCTCTATTTTTCGTAAGATCGACGATGATCGTCGACAGCTACAAAGTCTAAGAGCTCAAATGAACAATATAAAGTGCTGGACTCGTCTAAGCTTGAGTGCAATTTTACGAATTATAATTTTTATTATAGTATTATTGTTTGTCATGCTGTATAGTATTTTTATTATAGTACTATTATATAATTACAATTTTTTATTATAGTATTATTTCTAAGAGCTGCTTTGAGTGCAATCAAGGAAGACTAAGCGTAGGCCCGCCGGTAGTGGGCACACCTTGCATCGCGTGCTTATCACGAACGCGCACCTTATCCTTTCCATCTCCGGCGTGACCAACGATCAAATTTTGCACCGATTAGCCGGGTCAAAACTTTAGCCCATCGACAGGTCCGGAAACATCTTGATGTGACTGACGACATGTTACAGTCTTACAGACAGCCACGGAAGGAGCTTCACTTCATAACAAATGTGACCAACTGGTTGATCGATCTGTTACGCCAAAAACATCTTGATGTGACTGACGACATGTTACAGACAGCCACGGAGGGAGCTTCATTCTTTCACTTCATAACAAATGTGACCAACTGGTTGATCGATCTGTTACGCAGTGTTCAAAAAGACCATTTGTTGTAAGATTCTCCCAAGGATATTTTCGCGGATGAACGGACGATGTGTCGCTGCTGGTCGCTTCCTGAGTTATTAAGGAAAGACAGTGATGGGAACTGAAGCAACAAGCTTCCAAATATCTTCAGGAGCCATCATGTCTGTACTTAGTCTAATCCATGGACCAAACCAGCTGGAGCCAGCCAGGGCGGAGCCAGATGTTCTTAGACCGTACACGAATATGTCTGGTGATTTTTCAAGACATTTTCATGAGCTTTAACACTAGCCAGCCCGAGGTCTGGACCCACCCCTGAAAGCAGCCAAGCTAGCAGAGAGAGATCGAGGGGGAGTAGATCATAAAGTGATAGATGGAAGAATGATAATGTGGAATGGAATAATTCGTTCACTTCTTTTTCATTCATGTTTTCAAGCGCATACTCATTGGATGGTGACATCTTACCAAGTGCGCCATGTATTCTTTCTACAGGACAAATCCTGGAAGCTTTTCGGCTTTGTACATAAGTACAAGAAGTTGATTCAGGATTAGCACAAACAAAGGTAGAGAGTACTAGATTTCTACCTTTTTTGTTGGATCATTTTTAGCCTTCCTGAGCTGGCACAAAAAAGCATATTCTGACAGTGCTCTTCAGCTTAAGAATTTCCAGTTTTCTTTAAAGAAAACACCAGAAGAACTCAAGGCAGTGCTATATGCATGAATAGGAACTTCCAGATGCTTATTCATTTTTGGGTTAATTTGCAATATATCAAAATACAATGATCCAACCGAATTTCATCTGCTAACCCCACATTGACCTTGACAGTACGTACTTGTCTGGAATGGAACTGAAATATATCATAGTTATACATTAGGATAAGTACAGGTTCAGCTCAGCAAAGTTTTGCTCTGACTTAAGCCAAGAGGAACAGAGAGAAGAAACCTAGAGGCACCCGTCCCAGATGTCACTGCTTCCTCTTGATTTGAATGGTTGCTCATAGATGCAGTTCTACCCTCTGCTTACAGAAATCATCTTGTCAATGCTGCTTAATTAGCTGCTGCTCCCGTGATTTCGTCGTAGGTGCTCTTAATTTTATTGATCAGAGCTTCCCTGCGAAACATCAATGAGCCGGACGTGATAAGAATCTGACAAGATAGTTTGTTCCTTTCGTTCAAGTGTGAATTGCGAGTGAGAATCTGAAAAGACAGTTTTCTTGTGAATGAACTCTTAGAGACTTGAATACAAGCATAAACTGTTTTTGCAGGCTGTATAGTTCTTTACTTCTTTTCCATGGTTTCTCATACACCATAGTAAGGAGGCAAGCTCAATTTGACAAGGGTAATTTCAAAAGATAAGCCACTTATTGTGATCTGTCGAATCCTAGAACCATTGATGTTAGTTTGGGTTAATCCATCACTTCCAGGGATGTACTGCCTTGTACCTCCTTAGCACAAGTAGGTGAAGCAGGGCTCGACAAAAACAAAGCACTTAACTTCGTTTACTTATGAAAACATTATCACATCGAGAACCGAAAACTCCAAATAATACAGCCAGACGATTAAAATGTTGTTTAGTTTGAAGGAAATCTTAGCAGATTATTGTCAATTCATATGGATTGCGGAAAGAAACTCATCCAATTCGAGGTTCATTGATTTGGATTTTTGCAAGTTTGAATCAGGGATATCTATAACATAAGAGTGTAACACTATGGTTATGCTAGATTAAGACATAATGATTACAAGAACAAGTTGTCAAGTTATAAGGAGAGGGGGATTACAAGAACAGGGCGTTTTACCTGTCTGGCTCGAAGATGAGGTTACGGTATGCAAACCACTGCATCAACATAAAGTAGAAGTTGGTGGTGTTCATAGAAGAAGTTAATTACTAACACTGAACAGAGAAAAAAAATCCATATCCAAATGTATGTAAACCTACCCCTGTGTACCCAATTCCAACAAGCTCAAAAACACCAGGCAGAATAGGAAGCTTGTCAATGGCCTGAATGCACAAACATGCAAAAACAGCTTTGAGATCTCCGGGCAAAGGACGTTTACATATCTCAAGGAGAAGAACAAAGAAGCCATGATTAAGGTTGCTCTCTCGTACCTTCAACGCCCCTACCGCCGTCCAGAGTGCGACGAGCGCGGCGACTCCGATGGTGGCCACGGCGTACTTGTCCTCGACTTTGGCCCACTGCCTAGAGACAACGGTCACAGTAATGCACATTGCGCAAAAATGGCAGCACACTCCATAAGAAAAAAACATCACATATGTCTGCAGCGAAACGTAAGGATGCTGACCGCGTCCTGGGCAGCCTTGACGATCTCCGGCACCTCCGTCGAGCCCTCGCCACCCGACGTCCCGTTGGCCGCCTTGATAGCGACGTTCCTTGGAACCTTCGAGCCTGACAAAAGCAAGAAGGTGGCGTTCTTTAAACTAAGACTAGGCAGTGTAGCAGTGAGACATTGCCGTGTTCTCAGACTCACCGCACTTCACGGCGGCTGCGGCCGCGGGGAGGCGGCTAGGAAGCGAGGCGAGGCCGAGCGGCGCGGTGAAGCGGCAGGCGGTGGCCATGGTGTATCTCTGCTACGTACGTGGCCGGGTGTGATTCAGTTATTTCTTTCTGTGTAGGAGAGAGGGGAGGGGAGGTGCCGGCCGTGAGGACCGCGACCGTGACTGGGATTTGTGATGTTGTGAGGGTAAGGGGGGATTTTTGTTGGATTTGCGCGCTGCGAACACCACACGTTGGAGGGTCGGAAATCGGCCTACGGATAGTGTAACTGTGTAGGTGAGATAGATGTTTGGACCCGAATACGTAAATTCGGATTATCTGTATATATTATACTAGTATACAAAGTGGTTACATCGATGAAATATCATTACTTATGCAAAGATAACCAAAAAAATATGCAATTAAAAATAATTATCAGGGTAACGATTTTATAGTCGAAGCTTACAATTAATGCCTCAGAAGACAAATATCTCAAATAAGATACAGCGGAAGAAAACAGAATAACTTCAGTGTAGCTCATCCATATGCCCACAGACAATCGATTAGGGTAGCGCGACCTAGTTCTCCACGATCTTTCAAGTAATCCTTGATGACCAACGATGCACTGATGCAGTCGTTGTCATCAATTGAGCAAAACTGTTTATAGCAAGAGTGAGTATATCAAGTACTCAGGAAGTTGTATAACAGAATGCAAGTATAGACGATAGCTTATTCCAAAGGTATGACTACCAAGGTTATGTTGTAATAAGTAACATTTGCAAATGAATACGAATAATAGATTGAAAGTATAAGTTGAAATAACAATAATAATGAATAAACAAGATTTTTCACAAAGTTTACATAACTTAAACCAATTCATTCACATAGCCTCCTTTTTAGTTTTTTTTTTTTTTGTAAAATCTATCATTAGTGTAAAATCTCTAGGGATTATCCATAACCTAGGACGTGGTTATTCGAATAGATTATTTAACACTCTATAGAGATTGTACAGCTTAACCCACAAGACATGATCGTTTCATATTGCCACGCGATAAATACACTTCCTTTTGTGTGCGGCAAAGAGATCATAACAAAGCATTTTCAAACCTTCATCTCAACAATTGACCTTCCCAATGAGCATACAGACGATAACTAAACTTCACTAAGCTTGTTGGCCTAACGCACATCGTTAAACCTGAAGACGATAAACTGTCCATAGATGCGACCCAACACAAAGGGGTCCACACCTCTGCCCAATCACAAAGCCGAACTTACCTCCCGAGGTAACCAATATTGAGACTCCATAACTTACTCAGCTAGGCCCATTCCATATCAAGCATGTGGTGGTACGATATGGCTCAGTTCAATAGAGCACAAAGTTAAGTTCTTAATTGACTAGGACGAGACTATCAATTTACTACACCAAGTCACAAAAAATTCATACAATACCCTAACACTTTCCACCAATTCACACAGAACTTCTCACTCATCCGGTCTAAATCTTTTCCTACCTTGTTGATTAAGTGCAACACATGTCATCAACAGGTGAAAACATACAACACATAACTTTCCACAAAGATATTCCATAATCATTTAGTCAAGTATGAGTTTATGATTTCAAAATGATATCAATAACCCGTTACAAGCCTAAGCATACTAATCGTGTCAAACCAACCCACTTTGGTGCTATGATAATTACCAACTAGTAGTTAACCAGGCTAAGGTGACAAATGATCATGTTAATACAATTTACAAGGTAGGTATAAATCAACTGGGCTGCATAGCTAATCCTGAAATAGTAAAATATTTAATAATTGAATTAACATGCAATAATTTAAATCAAAGTAATTTTATAAAACTAGGTGCAACATGATCAAAGTATAACTTTCCTTGCTATAGCAATGTTGTTGTTCTTTGATCTTTGATCTTTGTCTTCTTTGGCCTTCAGCTCTTTCTGATGATTCCGAAGCATCGACATCTAATGAGAGAGAAAGCGCAAATACAAATAAAAGTCAAAAAGATAGATAAAACAAACTCTAAATTGGAATTGAATTGTACTAAAAGGTAGGGCTTAATTTTAGATGAATTTAGAAACTTGAATGGGTTCAATCGGAGTTCGGACCAGAGAGAACAAATTCTCGGAAGTTTGGCAAAGGAGGGAAAATACTGAAAAAAATAAAATGAAGAAAAAGTGTGTGTCACTGACAAGTGGGACCGAGAAATATTTGGGAATCTTTGAATTTCAGGAATTTTGGGAAATGGTGGAGAGGATGACAGGTGGGGCCCACTAGATAAATGGAATTTTGGGAATTAAAATAATTCTAGAAAAGGATGAGCGACTAGCATGTGGTCCACCAGTCCATGGACTAGGTCCACGAGCTAGGGTTGTGGTTCACGACGAATGGGTCTACGGCATAGTGAACTGTCAAGTGGGATCCACGTGTAAGTGCTTCGGCTCACGGTGGACAACGTCCATAGAGGTTTGGATCTAGGATTTGGTTTGGTGGATGACATGCGGGTGATGACAAGGTGGATTGAGCTGAGGTGGTCGAGCAATGGCGGTGACGTGGCGGTGATGTGGTAGGGGTGGCAGCACTAACGTGTGGGCCCACACAGTAGAGGGAGTAGATTTGATCCGGGCCCAACTTGGCCATGTTAGTGCTGACGAGGAGACCACATCGTGTGTCAGAGGTGAGGTAGCGACGATGTGGCAGCGATATGGCACCGGTGGCTACAACGGTGCTTGGGGTCCAACGGTCGTCGGTGGTAGCGGCCACGTTGGAGGCGGCGGAGGGGTGCAACATGGAAAAGAGGCGATGGTGATCACGATGATGTAGGTGTAGGGCCCGGAGGTCATCAGAGTTGGCCGACGGCAAGCACAAGGCAGTGAAGCGTGCTTGGCTACAGTGTCGACGGTGCTGCGGTGAAGCACAAGTGAAGGGGAGAGGAGCACGGGGTAGAACGTGGAGCGGGGAACATAGTGGTGGGGAAGATGGACGGCGAAGGCTCACTGGAGGAACGGAATTTGACCATGAAGATTGTCAGCCGGAGGCGAAGAAGAAGACCTCGATCTCGGCCAGTGGCCGAAGATGAGTGAAATCGAATGGGGGAAAGGATAGATCGAAAGGTAGAATACGGGATGACGCGAACCAAAACATGAGATACTCACCTTGGCGATGGGGAACGTGACGGCGAGGTTTCGAAGGCGGAGCGCGGCCGAAGGCGGGGAAGAAGAAGATGGCGTCGACGATGCAATGCTTAGGAGTTCCAACAGGTGGGTGCATTCCTCGGAGGACATCAACATGGAGCCGTGGGTGGAAGGACTTGGCCCGAAGAGCGGCGATGGTGGAGGTCGGGCGCAGCACGGCGGCAGTGGGCTTGGAGAAAATGGTGGCGACTCAGGCTCTTGCATCGGCACAGCTAGCGCAAGGGATGGTGGCGGCTAGGGCAACAGAGGAGGCGGGTCATGAGGTGCGCGAAAAATGAGGATCCCTTGGTCTTTTATAGCCTTGAGAGGCGTGCGTGGCGCGAAAGCCGAGGATGGTGGTGGAGGCGTCCGCGTTGCGTACGCGTGCGGCAGGGGGCTCACAAGTAGCTCAGGGGTGCTAGTGGCAATGGTTGGGCCAGAGCGGCATGGCCCGCTAGGATTTGGGGGAAGTTGACCGATCGTGAGTAGGGAGATGGGTCGGTGGCGAGGTAGGGAAATTAGAGCGGGTGGCAGAGTGTGAAGCAAGGTTAATGTGGGTGTCGGGACCCCGGGTATAGAACCCCGAGACCCTCTGTGCGCACTGAACTAGTCCCATGATCAGTAGCTAGCTCGCACGGTTGCAACATAGGTGAAATCATATCAATACAACAAGGTTAACGATGAAACAGTCGAATTAATATTACTTAACAGCAAAAGGACTTTACGGTCAAGGTTTACAAAGTTTGCCACGCAGGGCTAAAGACAATAGAGTACAACTTGTAGCAGAGAAGCGAATCAACTTGTGGAGGCCATTCGACATGCCCACAGGCAATCGAGTGGATAACACGGCCTAGTCCGCATGGTCTTCGAAGTACTCCTCTTCATAGCACTCTGAGATCCCTGGTCACTACTACAGAAATGGTCTTCACAGACAGTTCAAAAATACCATCACAGACGGTTTCGTGAGCCGTCTGAGTCTATGGGTCAGTGATGACATGAGTCATCACAGGCGGTTTTAAAACCGTCTGTGACAGTAGACTATCACAGACGGTTTGTAGATGAAACCGTATGTCATATCTGATGCATCACAGATGGTTTGTATATTAAACCGCCTATGATATCTGATGCATCACAGACGGTTTGTAGATTAAACTGTCTGTAAGAGATGATGCATCACAGACGGTGTATCCTAAGGAACCGTCTGTGATATTCTTTTCAGAAACAAGCACATCCAATTCGCATTCATTTCAGAAACAAGCTAGCACATCCAATTCACATTCATTTCAGAAACAAGCTAGCACATCCAATTCACATTCATTTCAGAAACAAGCACATCCAATTCACAAATTAATTAACTAAAATTAACCATTCATATACATTTACACACATGTACGGTTAAGTTCAATATCTTATCCCAATCAAGTTCAATCTACATTGTGGAACTTCCCATTTGGATTTATAACCTCACGGTTCAAGAATGCAGCAAGGTGTCCTCAAATTTTTATGAGCTGGCTCTGTTCCAACGATTTCGCGATGGTCGCAACTTTGTCGCTACGAGATTAAATTCTGCATATATAAATTAATAAGTATGAAATAATTATTGCATTAAGATTGACAAACACGAGGATCATTGGTTATTGCGAATCGATGAGTAGTTCCATGTTGTGGCAAACATAGAATCCACAGAGGTTGCGGGATCGGCTACCGCTGGTGGCACTGCAAAAATAGAATTGGTTGGTTCGAGAGGCATTACTATGAAGTGTTACATAGGATTAATGTGTACTAGAAATACCAGAAAATTTAGATCATGTCGTAGGGTCCGTCCCTTGCATATCCCTCCTTTTGGATAGTACATCTTGAACGACCTACGTGATTCCAAAAACTTAGCCTTAACCATTGCAAAGGAAGGAAAGACTGTACAATAGAGTTATCTATGGAGGAAATGTATTTACCTGTTGATTAATTCTCGGATAACTGTGAAGTTGTGTGTGGCCCTCTTTAGGGAATCTAGGTATATTACCAAGTTCCGTTTTGGTATAATTACAATTAGAATCCAGTGGAACCTACACAGGTATATCGCCATGGTCATTAAACCTAAGTTGGTGTTTCTTATAAAGTACAAATCAACAAGTATAGTGTCAGGACCCGGGATTAACATCCCAGATCCTCTGTGCATTTCTGAACTAGTCTCATGATCAGTAGCTAGTTCACACAGCAAACACATGTGGTAACAAATTCATATCACAACTTAATTAATAATCAACAGAGTTTATTACAAAAGAGGCTTATAAACCAACAATAAAGAACACAGCGGAAGGTGAAGAAGTAGTAGAGTCCAGCAATCTGCCACAGGCAATCGACTGGGGAAGCGGCCTAGTCGTCGAGATCCACACTGGTAGCAAAGTCCTTCTCCTCTGAAATTTTGTTTGCATAAAGCAAGTATGAGCACAACTACCGTGCTCGCAAGTTACACCCGTCAAATAATAGAATGACATGCATATATGGATGTAACAAAGGATGACATATTTGTTGATTTGCATAAAGCAGTATTTTCTTTAAATACTTGTACTAAGTTCCAAAGCAGTTATTTTATAACTAAAAATCGTTTTATAAATTCTCGATTTTATAGTCAGGTAACATTCACATAAGAATGGTGAAGGATACCCTCCTATCACATAGCTTCCTGCCCAATTCCCATTTGGATAAAACCAGTTTGAAGAAGTCTTTTTCAAACAAAACCAAAGTCTAACTTTGAGCAGTTCGGCCAGCATGTCCATAATCGTGGACATGACTATTCGAATAGTTTTACACTTTGTAGAGGTTGTACAGCTTTACCCACAAGACACGACTTCTCTAGTTTATTCGGCATCCGTCGATACCACCGCTCACTACCGTAGGTAAGCGGTCTAGAGCACGTGATAATGCCTTTACAAAGCGCCATTCCACCGTAGTTACCCTCTCTAAGGTTTCGCCACCCCTTTTGGAATGAAAACCTCCGGGTTCAGGCCCCCTCTTGAGCCAGGTGGGATAACATAGTCATGAAAGACAACCCACCGAAACAGTTGGATCGACCGCGATGGAACTTTGCAAATTAGTCAGCCAGGTCCTACTCCCCACACTGAGGACATGTGGTGGTACGGTATGGCTTAGCTTTATACACTCGAAGACCGTTCCTTAACTAACTTGGGCAACTTGCCAACAAAACCCATGGGCCTCAACCATACCCGATTGAGCCCGTGCATGAACATGCACCCACCAAACATCCATTATGCCCAAGTCCAAACCCATTTTCATTTTATTTTCCAAGTAAAAGCATTTTATAACTCTTTTATGGTGAAACAATACCATAGATCCAATTTAAATCAAATTTGAAAGATTTGGCTAAAAACTTTCCAAATACAAGATTTGATCTAAGCATTGGCTAAGCATTTGATTATTTCCAATATTATTTTATCTAATGGTGACAAGGAAATGATAATCAATATTCAAATTGGCTATACACAAGGAATTGGAATAACTAAGTATTTAAACAAGGGATTAAAATAACTGGATAAAAATTATGCATGCAATAGTGATTTAAAAACAGAATTAAATAAATTTAAAATAGTGGGATCGATATGATCAAGGGTATAACTTGTCTTGCTTGATGAGGTGATGTTGTTTTCCTTAACAGATCACCTAGTACTGGAGTGATGTTGTTTTCCTTAACAGGTCACCTAGTACTCACAAGTACTTTCTTCAGGTAGTCCAAGTGTACAATCATGATGAAAAATCAATCCTCTTATAAGCTCTTCCAACAGCGTCGAAATCTGACTCTCCGAAGTCGTCGAAATCTAATCGTGAAATAAACCAAATTCAAACAAAATTCAAATAACAATTCAAATAAACTCCAAATTAAATCATTTTGGTTTTGTTGGCTATATATTGAATTTAGAAAAATTTAGGAATTTGAATGGGCTTAAACGGAGTTCGGATGCAAAAGATATGTGCTTTAGAAGATTAGAAATACATAAAATGATAAAACTAGGGTTTTTCTGAATTTTGGGAATTATTTTTCTAAAATAAAATGGCTTTATTGCGCAAGCATGACGTCAGCCCTCAGATTTGATTTTCTAGCCGATTTATTTCTTTAAAGAAAATCAATTGAGCCACTGACATGTGGGCCCATGGTCAACAGACCCGGTCCACGGCACAGTCAACGGTCTACGGTGGACTCGGTGCACCGTAACAGTGCGCCGGGGGGTGTGCAGGCTCTGTGGCATACGTGTCGCCACGTAGGCTACCACGTAGGCCCGGGTGCAGGCGTGGCGTCGATGTGGTGTCAACGTGGCCTTGCCACGTAGGCCTGACGGTGGCAGGTGCTCCGGTTGAGGGGCTCGCCGGCGTTTTACGTCGGGGCGAGCCGAATGGGTGCGCGCAAAATGTAGAGGGAGTGGTAAGGAGTATTATGCGCTACCTTGCGGCGGTTGGTTGTGACAGAGTTGCTGGCGGTGGCGAGATTCGGCTAGCGGCGATAGTGGTATTCCGGAGGCTCTCGGGGCAAGTGAGTGCGCACCCTGTGTTCGCTGTGATGAGGAGCGTTGACGGTGGCGCCAGAACTGAAGAAAATCCGACGAGCTGAGGGAGGGAGAGGCTATGTGGGTGGCGGCGTTGAGATGAGACGAGGGAGGCGATGCCGGGGCGCTACTTATAGGGGTGCGGACGGGCTCGAGGCGGCGTAGGGCGCAAGAAGGTCGCGCGAGGTCGCCGGTGGAAATCGGGGTGATGAGGGCCGGAAGCGGAGGGGAAATGTCGGTAATGGCGAGGCGAGAATCACGAACTTTAATGCGTCCGTTCACGTGAGGAGAGGACGAGGGAATCACGGCGGTGATCGAGCTCCACACGCGCGTCAATGGCGGCATTTGGGCACGGTTCCGCGAAGAAGAAAGCGGGGAAGAAGGAGAGGGCGTGATCGTCGAATTTTCATCTGACGGTGCGGAGGAGATGATGTAGTGTTGGGGCATGGTGGCCGTTGGATCTAATCCAACGGTCAAAACCAATTGAGACGTTCGGTCGCCCGAAGGTGCCAACAATATCGACCGTTGATCTTCGATCCAACGGCTAAGGTTGCGTACGGTGAAGAGAGAGGAAGAGACGTGCGGGCAGCGGTTGGATTTTGATCCAACGGTGGAGAGATGGGGAATGGCGTGGGGGCGTGGATGCCGTCCGATGTAAATCGGACGGTGGGGGCGAGAGAGAGGAGAGAGGGAGATGCGGGCGGCGGAGATGGACCGGTGCGGGTTGAGGCTGGGCCGGAGCCCAGGGAAAACGGAGATGGGCCAAAGAGGTTTCGGCCCGAGGGTTTAACCGGGATTTTTAATTGATTTTCCTATTAATTTAATTCCAGTAATACATTTAGGCTTTAGAAAATAGTAAATTAAATCCAAAAGTTATGGGAAAATTCACAGAAATTCCCTTATTTATTTTGGACTTAATAAAAATATTTCCAATTCATAATAGGCTATTAATTTTGCCAAATAAATTGTTTTGGCTTTAAAATATTTAGGAAAGAGCTTTTAAAATATCAGAAAATTCTAGAAATTGATTAAATTTTTATTTTTCAGATCAAAGCAAATAAAACTTCAAGAACTTCAAATAAATTTCACTTTTCAATTTTAAAATTTCAAAATTTCAAATAATGCAATGAAACTCTATCAAATTTCAGAAAAATCCAAATAAATAATAACTTTATTTTATTTTATTTTGGTAATAGCACTTTGGGATGTTACAAGTAGCTACTAGTGCAGCACTTACTCCTGGTTGTAGGGCAAAAGTATGAATTGCTTGTTGCGGTGATTCAGCAATGAGTCCACCACGTAATCCTCGACGAATTGTGCATTCTCCTTGATGGTTTGCTTGCAGACCATGTGTGGGTCGAGGAAACCTACCGGGAATGCCTTACTTCGACTTCAGAAATCATGTATATATATATATATATATATATATATATATATATATATACACACACACACACAAAAGCAAGGAGTTATATATAACATTTATCGGTATTACACGAACATTGACCGTGATTGTACACACTTACAGTGTCCAGCATCGCATGAGTGAGACGTCGAAGGAGTCGAGGTTGAAGAGATTGAACAAGTCATCGAACATCACCGTGAAGACACAGTCTAGAGCCTCGTGGCTAAAATGATCCTTCTTGAACTTGACGGTGACACCCGAGCATCGTTGTTCATCCGTCTTGTTGGTCTGTTCCATGTACCATGTGTGCAATCTAGTGCAAGGCAATCCTATGGTAGGGCTGTCTAACCTCTCGATCAACGGCTTGCCTAGCATAAATTTTTGGGCCAATGGCAAGAAGGGTACATTAGAACAGGAGTCGACTGTCTTCGATTTGCCTTTCCTACCTCGCTTTGTACAGGTTGACTTCACGAGAGTCGACTGAGCATGAGGTGTAGATGCACCTGATGCACCGGACCCTTGCCGCTTCGGTGCAGTCAGCTCTGGTACAGATACTTCCTGTGAAGTTGGCACCGGTGCAGGTAGCTCCAGGAAGATGTCTCTCTTGGACCATTGGATGAATGCTCCAATGGCTTGCCCTAAAGCCATGATCCATTTGGGGGCTTCTCCAGCTGGACGACCTCGAAATTGGCATAAACACCATCCACATTCACTTTTGCGAAACCCGGTGCTATATTTACACCGTGCAGCAAGGCCCCGACACCGGATGGATACACCTGGCCCCAAACAGCATCCAGGGCAATGGAGCCACATCTCACTTGGAGCTTGCACTTCGTAGCCCCCTACATAACGACACAAAATTAGCTACTCCAACAGGCCTA
Organism: Ampelocalamus luodianensis; assembly: GCA_036346255.1. Classification (NCBI taxonomy): domain Eukaryota; kingdom Viridiplantae; phylum Streptophyta; class Magnoliopsida; order Poales; family Poaceae; genus Ampelocalamus; species Ampelocalamus luodianensis. The sequence goes on along the minus strand of CM070629.1, from coordinate 52,791,389 downwards.
TCAATGGATCAAGCATTCCAGGGATAATAATTATTACCTGGATGTCATCAACAGAAAATCTGTTATCGATTTCTAAGTTATGGTTGGATGCGCAGCTACTCGGACATTTGGGGGGCTAGCTAGCACAGTAGCGGCGGGGGCTTCCAACTGATTTGTGAGGGATGCTCGAATCTCCTCTCGTATGACATCCCGCATCTCTTCTCTAAGGGATGCACGAATCTCCTCTCGTATCTTTGCTTCGCGCTCGGCTTTGGCTCTCTTCCTACTCCGGTATGTCTCGGAGTTCTTTGAGAATCCTTTGTTCCAATCAACATAAAGACCAATGCCTCTTGTACGACCCGGATGCTCCTTGTTTCCCAGGGCCGTGGAGAGTATATATCTCTCCCTGTCTGCCTGGAATGAGCCTTGGGAAGATTGTGCAGTACTCAGCTCTTCCTACAAGAGCCCGACATGTTATTTCACTTCCTATGAAGTTATCGAGTAATTACAAACTAGGTAGTTCGATATCTTACTATGCGCCGTAACACTTCCATATCTGCGGGATTTGGAAAGGAGACGACCCCCGAAGACGAGGTAGATAACCTCGCCCTTAGCCACTGTTGGGAACGCTCATCAGTGATGCTGGCAAATGGCGGGGAGGCATCCAACTGGCGTGCACGCTCGTTCTGATCCCTCTATTGCACGATTTTACCCGCATACCCAGTGGTGTCGAGTATGTGGGGGTGCGTGTTTTTTGCCTAGAGGGCCCTGTGCGCCTCACTTTGAATCCTAAAATCATCTGTCTTCTTCTTTGCCACAAAGTCTTCCCGGTACTCCTCCACGAACGGATACTTCTGGAAGGGTGTCAAATCCTTCTCCATGTAATCCTTGATAAGCGTGCTCTTGAAGTTCCTCCACGCTTTGCACGCCGCTAGCAACGTGTATCGTTGCACGAAGGCCTTATGTTCTTCTGGTATCTCGAACAATTTAAAATTTTCCTTCAGCAGCACAGCTTTGTGATTGTTAACTTTGGTGTACTCCTTCCACGTATCATAGGTGATCTTGACTCGTTCACGTGTAACTACTTCGACCGTTGTCCGAAATACGGACACTGCTCGGGGAGGACTAAGAGGGGCCCCAGACACATGAACTCTCATGATGGTAAATCGGCCCTCCGGCCTTTTTGATATTCCTCTTTCCTTGCGCTTGGATTTTCCAGAGGACGGCACATTAGACGCATGAGGCAACGATGACGAAGAATGAGCGGACGATATCTTCACGAGAAATAGAGGTTCTGTCACAAATCAACATATTATCATAAGATTCTCAAGCCCACTACACCACATTTCAATATGAACATATCAAATGCAAAGGGGTAATAAAATTGAAATGCTGTGATACTCACAAAGCATATGGCAATCAAAGCCAAGCAATGCTGTGATACTCACGGAGCACCGGAGCAGTAGGGCGGCGTCGAAGGGGAGGAGGGGCGCTGGGTTCGGGAAGCGGCGGCTCGTGCTCGGGGAGAAGGCGGCAGGCTCGGGGGAGGAGGCACACCAGGCTCAAGGAGGAGGCGACGGGCTCGGGGGAGGAGGCACGCCGGGCTCAAGGAGGAGGCGGCGGGCTCGGGGGAGGAGGCAACGGGCTCGGGGAAGGAGGCACGCCGGGCTCAAGGAGGAGGCGCCGGGCTCGGGGGAGGTTGGATGTTGGAGAAACTTAATCATTTGAGTGGGGGCGCGGTAAACCCTAAGTCTGATTGTAAATAGGGTTTGACATCACAGACGGTTCCAATAAATAACCGTCTGTGATATCTGTATCACAGACGGGTTGTATGTGGAACCATCTGTGATATATGCCTTATCACAGACGGGTTTTATATGGAACCGTTTGTGATATGTGTCTTATCACAGACGGGTTGTATCTGGAACCGTCTGTGATATATGCATTATCACAGACGGGTTTTACATGGAACCATCTGTGATATATGCATTATCATAGACGGGTTTTACATGGAACCGTCTGTGATATATCACAGACGGTTTTTTGTAAGGAACCGTCTGAGATATTTTTTTTGTATTGCTAAATCCATTTCTGTTTATTGGCTAGCCTTAGGAAATGCTAGCCATGCCCTCTGAAACAAACAGAAACATAACAAGTACATGTATACATCCAATTCACATTCATTTCAGAAACAAGTAAATCCATTTCACAAATTCAGATATGACACATTCTCATATACATAAATGCAAATTCACACATATGACACGTTCTCATATACATAAATACAAATTCACATATGACACATTCTCATATACATAAATGCAAATTCAAAACATATGACACATAAACATTTCATTCATCATTCCACTTGCTTATCTCTTTTAAAAATTAGCCCTTCCTGATGATCAACGCGTATGTAGCTAGTTTCGTCACGTCGTTATTACTCGACCCTTATGCTGTTTCTGAAAGGAGGCAACTCATCAAATTGATTGTATTCTTCCTCGTCCACTACATTCTCAACTCCGACAATCCTCCTTTTTCCATGAAGAACTACGTGGCGCTTCTTATTTGCCTAGTCGGTTACATAGAATACTTGAACAACTTGGTTAGCGAGTACGAATGGTTCGTCTTTGTATCCGAAACATTTGAGGTCCACGGTAGTGACGCCGTACCTGTCGACCTTCACCTGTGGGAGATGGACCCAACGGCACCGATACAGTGGGATCTTGAAAAGCACGTAGTCGAGCTCCCAAATCTCCTCTATGAACCCATAGTAGGAGCTCCTCAACCGATCAGTACTAAATGCATCTATGCGGATACCGCTGTTCTGATTAGTGCTCTTTATATCCTGAGCCTGCGTATAGAATGTGTACCCATTTATGTCGTATCCTTGCCATGTCACAACTGTAAATATTGGCCCTTTTGCCAACCATGTCAGCATATCACTTGACGAGCTCGTAGCGAGTCGCTCTTTCAACCATTGGTTGAACCGACTGTTGTACTGTCTTGTGATCCAAACATCCGGCTGCTCTGGATTCATTGCGTCAAGCACGCCCTTGTCTTTGGTCGATATCTGAGGACACTTCACCATGTATTGCAAGACCGTGAAATGGGCTTGAGCATACGCTCTCATCTCTGGAGTGATTGTTTTCCTTCCGATGGTCCCGATACCCTCGAGCCTCCCCTCATGGCGAGATCGAGGCACACCTATTGGTTCGACCTGAGCCATGTAATCGACGTTGAACTCAATGACCTCTTCGGTTGCATAACCTTCGACGTGCTTCCCTCTGGCCGAGATCGATTCCGTACATAGGACTTGAGAATTCCCATGAACCTCTCGAACGGGTACATGCTACGTAGGAACACGGGCCCGCACATCTTTATCTCCCTCACAATGTGAACAATGAGATGAACCATGATATCGAAAAACGACGGAGGGAAATACATCTTAAGATGACATAGAGTCGTCACCACCGTGTCCTGCAGAGCATCTAGTCCTTCGGGATCGATGACCTTCTGAGAAATTGTGTTAAATAAATAACACAGCCTCATGATTGTATCTTGGACCTTGATCGGTAAAATACTTCTAATTGCAACAGGGAGCATCTGTGTCATTAGCACATGATAATCATGAGACTTCATACCAATTAACTTCAAATCTTCCATCGAAACAAGTTTGTTCATGTTGGCAAAGTAACTGGATGGAACTTTCACACCATACAAGCACTGGCACAGTTCAGTTCTCTTGGCCTTAGACAGTGTGTAACAAGCAGGGGGAAGGTACGTTCATCCTTTATCGGTCTTTGTCGGTGCTAACTCGGGTTTGATGTCCATATCAACCAAGTCAAGTCGTGCATTGACACCATTATTTGTTTTTTCACGAATGTTTAGTAAGAGACCAATCAAGCTGTCACATACATTCTTCTCTATATGCATAACGTCGATGCAGTGGCGAACTTCTAGGTGCTCCCAATAAGGTAAGTCCTAAAATATTGATCTCTTCTTCCAGATGTTCTTCTAACGGGTCCTCCATTTACGTCCCTTTCCGAGCACAACATCTAAATCCTTAACCATATCATAGACCTCTTTTCCGCTAAAATGCTTTGGAGCTGAACTGTCCTCCTTCTCTCCATCGAATTGTTTCTTCATCCTGCGGTATGGGTGAGCCCTCCGGAGGAACCTACGGTGACGCATACACGATTTTACGCGAGTGCTTCAGCCACACACTCTCGGTATCATCTAAGCAGTGAGTACATGCTTTGGCCCCTTTTGTACTCTGGCCCGACAGGTTAGCAAGGGCGGGATAATCATTTATGGTGTAGAACAACAAGGAGTGTACGGTGCAGTACTCTCATTTGTATGCATCTCATACTTGTACCCCTTCGATCCACAGTATTTTTAGATTTTCAATCAATGGTGCTAGGTACACATCAATATCATTCCCAGGTTGCTTCGGCCCTTGGATAAGTATCGACAGCAAAATATACTTCCGCTTCATACACAACCAAGGGGAAAGGTTGTACATATAGAGAGTCATGGGCTAAGTGCTATGTCGGCTGCTCATGTTACCGAAAGGATTCATTCCATCTGTACTCAATCCAAACCTTATATTCCTCGGTTCCGCACCGAAGTCTGCAAACCTCCTATCGATGTTTCTCCACTGGGTGGAATCAGCAGGGTGCCTTAGCTTTCCATCCTGCTTACGCTCCTCCGAGTGCCAACGTAGCAGTTTTGTCTCCTTTGGGTTCGCAAAAAACCGCTTCAAATGGGTAATTACAGAAAGATACCACGCTATCTTAGCAGGAGGTCCTTTCTTCACCTCGATTCCCTCGCCGTCATCTGATTGATTCTTACGTTTGTATCGGGATGCGTTGCACACCGGACATACATGCATGTTTGCGTACTCTTTACGGTAGAGGATACAGTCGCTTGGCTATGCATGTATTTTTTCTACTTCCATTCCCAACAGACAAAGAATATTCTTGGCTCTGTAGGTGGTTTTGGACAACTCGTTTCCATCCGGAAGTATGTCCGCTAAGAGACCTAACAGCACCGTTAAACTCTTGTCGGACCTACCGTTGCTTGTCTTCAATTTCAGTAGTTCAAGCACGGATGACAACCTTGTGTATTACGGCTTGCCACCCGGGAACAAAGGCTTCTCCGAGTCCTCCATCAAGCCCTCGAATTTACTAAACTCTCCCTCACTATAGTTCACTTCTGCATCGCGAAGCATCTGATCCAGATTGTCATCGTGCAGCCTATCCGAATCGAAACCATAATCAACATCATCCGGCGACATATCGTTGACTTCGTCGGCGATGTCGTTATTACTATCTTCTTGTATAATCTGCTTTTCACCATGACTGGTCCAACATGTATACCCCTTTTTGAAACCCCTTCGAATCAAATGTGATTGGATCTGCGCTTGGTTGTCAAACATCTTCAGATTCTCGCAGTCAATGCATAGACAGTACATATATTCCGCCCTCTTATTCAACATATCCCTCTCGGCAGCTCTTGTAAAAGCACACACGCCATTAATGTACTCTTCACTCACACGGTTCTTAGCGTACATCCAGCTTCGGTCTATCACACGGTTCGTGTTGAAAACCCTGAAAAAAAATAAAAGGGTGACCATGGGCTTCACTAGCGATTTCGGCGTAAAAGTCAAACTACTCAAATTAAAGGATGCTTATGCTCCAGTAGCTCACCTCGATCACGAGGAAGGTGTCAATGAAGTCGGCCGGGGAAGGTCCAAGGCAGCTGATTGTCGGTGAACAAAGGCGACGGTGGCAAGCTCCTTGGTGACAGGTCTTCTTGGTGGAAATAAACTGAAACGAAGCACATGCACAGCTTTAGGGGGACATATAGGTGGGGAAATCGACCTTGGTGGGGTCGAGCACTCACCGGAGAAGAGTTGGTGTCGATGGCGGCGGCAGTGACATGCAGCTCGGCGTGGGCGACAATAGCTGAAATGGACCACACGATCGATCGAGTGGGCTCAGTGAAGTGAGGCGATACTAAAAATCGGGCACGGAGTGGCGCTGATGGACTCACCGTAGCGCCAGAGATGGAGAAGAAGACTGTTGAGGAGTGCACTACAGCGGATGATAGGTAAGAGAGCAAAACAGCGCACCGTGTGTCATGGGATAATTATCACAGACGGTTTTCAACAAAAAACCGTCTGTGACATGGAGTAATATCTTAGACAGTTATTAATAAGAACTATCTGTGAAGTATCACAGACGGTTTCCAACATAAAAAAGTCTGTGATATATAGGAATATCACAGACGGTTATTATTATGAACCGTCTGTGATGCTTTACAGACGATTTTTATCATGAACCGCCTGTGATATTACCTGTTCACAGGCGATTTTTAGCGCAGCCAGTAATACAGACGGTTTTGGTCAACCGTTTGTGATGAGGCGTCCAGTATGTGCCTTTTGTAGTAGTGGGTTCTTCCTCCTCTGCTGATCAAACAGAGAGTATAAAACTATGAGTTCTTTGAATGTACTCAGCAAGCCATGGGGAGATGTATGCAAATAATATTCATTCAAGGCTTGACAAGAATGGCTTTATAGTTAGTTTGCAGAAAATAGTATTGACTGGAAATACAATAGTAGATTGCAAAGCACGGTTGAAAGATTAATACATAAGTATCAAGTTCATTGAAAACAACTCGTGAACACCCCCGTTCACTTTTCAACCGACTCTTGAACACCCTGTTCACTTCCCAAACCACTCGTAACCAACCACGATCACATTTTGAGAAAATCTACACTTTGTGTGAAATCACCTGGCATTGTCCATAACCAGGGACACGGTTATTCGAATAGTTTTACACTCTGCAGAGGTTGTACATCTTGACCCACAAGACACGACTTCTCTAGTTTGTTTGACATCCGTTGATACCACCGCTCATTACCTTAGGTGAGTAGTCTAAAGCACGTGACAAGGCCTTTACAAAGTTCTGTTCTGACTCGGTCCTGCTTGCTAAGGATTCGCCTTCTTGGCCCCCTCTTGCGTCGTTCCCAACTAAAACAAAACCGAATCAAAATATTGCTAATTAGTTGGCCAGGTCCACCTCATAAATGAACTTGTGGTTGCACGGTAAAGCCCAGATCAATGGCGTACAAGGTTAAGTCCTTAGAGACTACTCAGGTGAAGCAACCACATCCCAATGTTCTTATAGCGCCCCCTTTACTGCACGATCATTCGCCCGAGTATGAAATCATTTTCGGTTTAACCCAGACAAATGACAACCCTTGGCATGGCGTAACATATTTTAAAAGCAGTGGCTCCGCCACAATTCCATATTTCCTTTAGTCAAATTTATCATTAATGAATCATGAGATCGAGAGACCATCACTTATCTAAGGCATGACTAAGCATAATACGCACCCATGTTGGTATTACAACAATGTTCAACTAAGATTACCCAACCTATGGTGTCCAAGGGTACGTGTCAACATGTCGATCGTAGATATTCAAGGAGTCATACTGCCAAGAAGGTGTTAACTATTCCCGAAACCATTTTTTTATACAACTAGCTATGCATGTTGATATAAAACAATATAATTTATAAAATGGGTTCAATATGATCAAAGGTCCACGACTTGCCTTCGTTGAGGAGTTGAGATGTTTCGGTCGAGGTCGTCAGGTCCAAGAATTCTTTAAAGAAGCCAGAATCTACACGTGCGAAAAGAACCAAATAAATACAACAAATTCAAATAAAATCCAGAAAGAAGACTAAACTGGAACCAAAAGAAAGGTATTGAATTTGGATGAAGTTAGGAACTTGAATCACTCTGATCGAAATTTGAACGAAGGATAATGAGTCCTCAGAAGGAGGTTTGACTACAGGTGGTCGAAAAGGAGGTTCGACTACCTGGTCGGAAGGAGATTCGACTGGTCGAAGGGAAAAAGGATTTGACTACTCAACGTGGTCGTAGGAAGGGTACGACTACACGACACGATCGAAAGAAAAAAGAAGGAGAACAGGGCACAGGAAACTCACCAGGACTGAGAGGGTGGCCGGAGGAGGAGATGGCGAACGGCGGTCGATGACGACGCGGGCGCTTAGGTGAACTCCCAGCAAAGACAAGGGGAGCCTTGGGTAGATCACGGTCTTGCGAAGCCGGAGGTGAGGGAGAGATGGTCAGGGAGTAGAGTTGCTGGGAATGACAGGTGGGCCCCTACAAGGAAGATGCACGAGTTTTTAACGTGTGGGCCCACTTGGCAGTGACTCACAGAGCTATTTAGAACAGCCATTAATTACTAAAATCCAATGATTAGTGATGATTAGCATTAATGGTGTCCGTAAAATGTCGCACAGAGAGGGTTTAAGTGGGCGAGAGCCCACCTGGCAGTGGCACATTAAACCAATTCGGACAATCATTAATTGCTAATAATGTTTAGCAATTAATGAACTCAAACTTTGTCCCAATGACCATGCTACGGTAGTTTAAACATATGGGCCCACAAGTCAGTGACTCAGAGAGTCATTTCCGACAACCATTTATTGCTAAATACTAATTATCAATGATTAATCATTAATGATGTCCTAAAGGCGTTGCATAGGGCCGACCGGGGGGTTTACGTGGCTGGGCCCACTTGTTAGCGACAGCCGCGCACAATAAAGGACTGTCATTAATTTCTAATCAATCATTACCAATGATTAACAATGATTAGTCATTAATGATATCTTAACGACAACAGCACAGAGAGATACGCTCGCCCGGCAAAAACCGAGCGCAAAGAACGGCTTGTCGCCAGCGGTTCCAGCCACGGCGGCGCAACCTAAGGGCCAAAATGGGTTCGCAATAACCTTGCAGACCCGATGGTGATGACCTCGCCGGCGACGGCGGCCCATAACGCCGGCGAGCCAGAAATAAGTGATGGTGACCAAATCGGCCGAAAATGAAAATAGCCAAAGAGCTCTGCATTGTCCAAAGAAGCGGGTGCCACAGCATCTAAGGACTAATAAGAAGCTACCTTAGCCAAGAAGAGCTTCAAAGGTGGCCGGAGAAGCTTTTACGGCGGAGGAGCTCGCCGGAGCCGAGGAAGATGATGAAGAAAACACGGCTTGAGCAAGAAGAACACCACCGGGTGGTCAAGATAGTTGCAAAAAGGCCCACAGAAGGTCCGTGAGTAATTAATTGCTAAAAGAAACCACTTACCAGAGTCGGGAAAATGGAAGAAACACTCGGGAAATATGTTTCCCGAGTGTCACACTCGAGAAACAGCACTCGGGATAGATTAGTCGGGACAAAAACAGTTTCCCGAGTGTAACACTCGGGAAATAGAACTTTTCCCGAGTGTATATTTATACACTCGGGAGAAAACCCTGCAGAACGGCTTCGGACCCGTAACGGGAATCTTTACTGAGTGTCGACACTCGGGAATAAGCTTCAAAAACACTCGGGAAACTTTCCAACTTTTGACCGACGAAACCGAGGAAATTGACACGTGGCTATTTGTCCCGAGTGTCGACACTCGGGAAATATGAGGTCGCTTTCCCGAGTGTCGACACTCGGGGAATATTTGGTCACTTTCCCGAGTGTCGACACTCGGGAAATATTTTGTCGCTTTCCCGAGTGTCGACACTCGGGAAAACGACAAAACAGCAGAACCCTATTTTTCACAAATTCAATAAAAAATCATTCCACAGCAATTCAATAGCAATCAAATAATCCATCCATTCCACAGCAATCAAATAATCCATCCATCCATCCATCCATTCCACAAACAAAAGGCATGATAGATATAACAGTTCCCGAGCTCACAACATTCAAGTTCAAGTTCGAAAATGTAAGCATATGGCATGATACATATAACAGTTCGAAATAGTAAATTCATAGTCTTATATAGATCAAACAAAAGCGAGTATCACTACAACCATTTGCATGCACAGAATTTCCTGCTTCAATCTTCTGTGCACAAAAGCATCATTTTGTGAGTTCTGCAAATAGAGCAAAACTTAATATTAGTGCCATCTTACAACAAAAGTTAGGAATTGATAGGACTTAATTAACAGGTGCGAGGAGTGATATTTTGTTAGATATATAATTACATGCATGGAATCCACTTGTATGATGTACCTTTTAAAAGCTCTGGCAAATTGATATGTTGACGTGCTTATTAGCACCTAACAATATAGAACATGGAAAGCACAGGTGCTAAAAATGTTAAACTCCAACTCTCAATATGTTATCATTGTGAACTACTGATCAACATTTATGTCTCAAGCACTTATCATCAAATTCATAGAAAGGACTGTACATACAAATTATTATATGTTGACACATTTCAAAAGAATTTATGATATAGATATAGTGAATTAGTTATATATGTAGCCATTTTTATCCATTTTTTAACAAGCACCTGATTGTGAATGTTTTCTAATATTGGTATCCTTTTCGTAGATCATGAAAATAGCAAGCACCTAGTGGTGGCCTCTCGGTGATGGATGCATTCACATGATCTTCAACATTAGCACCAGCAGCTTCAACATTAGCAGTAGAAGCAACTGATCCCGCCGTTCCCTACATTTTCATAAGAAATTGCATTATAAGGAATTTGCAGTAGTGACCAATAATTACATTGCATGTCATTTCAATGTCTTCTGAATCAAGCACTCATAAGAGACTAACAATATAATAATCGGTGTGCACGCATTAACCTGAGGAGATAAGTTAGCGATGGTTCTCGTGGAGGGCCATTAAGTGGAGTCCTCGGTCCCGAGTGCCATATGCTTTTTGTTTGCACATTGCCATACATTAGCCAAATATATATATATATATATATATATATATATATATATATATATATATATATATATATATATATATATATTGCATATTACTTTGTTATTTGCTCCAACTAACCTACAGGAGTATTTGCTCCAACCGCTGCCCTAGCCTCAATTTCTGTCATAATCGCTACCAAGCTCGTAAAATCGAGACTGGAAACATGTGATGGTTGCTGTCGACTTTGAAGGTGTACTTCATCCGTTGATGAAGCACTCGTGGATCGGACCTTCGAGAGGGTTGTCGGTGTGCTAATGTACCCGACACCCATGAAGAAATGACCATGTTTCTTCCCCTTTTCAGCTTTGTACACAGCACTCGCGTCTAGTGGTGAATTCATGATGTCGTAGTCCGGGCCGTGAATCTCCTTAGCAGCATCAGTATATGCAGCCTGTTGTTCAAAATCATCAAGGACAAAATGATCAGAAATCGTACAAAGTTCTCTGTCGCGCGCTGGCTGCACAAGGTGCCCTCCTGATCACCCCTCCTAGCTGCTACATATGCCTCCCTATTGGAGACAGACCTCTGCTCCTTCTTTTCCTGCACCCAAAAAAACCACGGTGGTCAATAAATATGTATCTGCAACATACAATCATATGAACATATTGACCTACCAGGTTCCTCTTGTAACGTGCCATGGAGGAGCTGCCTTGACGATGTGCTGTCCCGTCCATCAACAATCTCCGCTCCCTAGCAGCAAGAGAGGCTTGTAACCATCGTTCATTGCACCACCTGTCTCGGAGAATCTGCCGCCATGCATCTTCACACTTAAGGGCCCACCAAGGTATTGCCTACATTAACCAAGTGTTAAATATGAATAAACTAGAATTGATTGTAATAAAGGATATTGTTTGTTCAGTTGGTTACCTGCATGTACTCGTCCAAAGTGATATGCGTTTGGCAAGCGTTGGCCCTACGAATTTGCTATCCAAGGACTTGTGTGTGGTAACAGATCACCGCTTGGATGCGTGCTTTGTAGAACATCTGTGGGATAAGCTTCTTAACACAATTATGCAGCACTCTCCTAGAATCAGCTTCGTGTCCCTCAGCCCATCGAAACCAGCACTACAATCCAAGAATAAAGAATTGATAAAGAATAAGATGATTAAGTTAGTTGATGAAAGCGAAAAGGAATTGATAAAGAATAAGATGATTAAGTTAGTTGACATTTATTACTTGGCTACTAAACATCCAAAAGAGGTAAATTAAACATGACAAACTACTTGAAGTTTTAGTACCAAACAAGTGAGATTTGCCAGGTTAGGTTTGCATAAAAACACAAAATACACATAGAAGCAGATTTGAATATTCAGTCACTTACCCAAAAACAAGTGTCTGCCTCGACTAGAGTATGCTGCCTCGCCACTCATATTTTGGTGTCCTGAAATGAAATGAAATAAAATAAATCAATTAATATAGCGTAATCAAGTAAGCTCATAGAAAAATGTAATATAGCGTAATCAAGTAAGCTCATACAAAAAATTAAAAACATACAGCAAATAAATGGAAGACATACAAGATCATGCTCAGAAGTAGTCATCTACAATGGGATCCTCCGCAGATGAGCCCTCCAAAAAGTCATCGTCACTATCATGAGGTGTTGACTCAACCTCATCCCCTTCGGTGCCATCAATGTCTAAGCGATTAAGTAGTTCCAAGTCCTCTTGGTTTACAACCTCATCGGCATCGATTTGAATATCATCCATGTGATCGTCCTCTTCCCCAATTATTATTTCAAAAGTCCCTGGTAGCCCATCTTCTTGAAAGAATAGGTCAACACCATTGTTGGTCTCCATGTTGTAGTCCTGCTCACTAGGGGTAGGTAGTTTACTATATGGTTGCACCTTATGTACTACCCGCCAATCCACTAGACTACTAATAGTTTTGCATGGATACGGGATGTAGTATACTTGGGTGGCTTGCTGAGCCACAATAAATTGGTCATTGCCTGGTAGGATTGATTGATGTGCAACTTCAACCAGCCCAAGTGATGTATCTCGTCTGACTCCCCTAAACGGATGGAACCAATGACATTTGAATAACATAAGTTTGAGAGGTTTGCTACCATGGAAATATAGTTCAATTATTTCTTCAATTACTCCATAGTATTCAACAGGTGTATCGCTCCCATCTTGTCCTATAGTCACCAATCCATTATTAATTGTTGTTGCATTAGGCCGTTCCCTCTCATGTGTCGATATTCAGAAGCGGTACCCATTCACATCGTAGGTACTATAGGACAGCGCCCGAGTGTGGCATCCTTGAGCAACTTGCTTCAATTCGCTGCTCATAGACTTGTCCTTCAAACTCTACAGCATACATAGAATGGGTTTCATGTATTAGTTCCTCTTTACTTAGTAAATATTATGTGCAAGGGGGAGTAGCTAATAGAGAAGTTACTTTCTGATAGAACCAAGTCGGAAATTCGGTTTACAATTCCCAAAGACCCTTCCTAAGAAGGGTCTCAACTTGTTTTTCTGATGGGTCTCGACGTTGCTTCCACTCGCTCCTAACAAATTCCCTATAGGCAACAAGACAAGTAGATTAAAACACTCATACATCAATTATTGGGAAAAAATAATTGTTGCATACCTAATGTAATCATCCACTTCGGAGAGGTTGGTAAAGACATACAACATCACAGTCAACCACTCATCCCGCGATAAAACTTTGGGAGTACCACCGCTGAAGTGTCACCTCTTCCGTGAAGAGGCTAAGTTGGCAATTATTTTGAGGGATGCCAATATTGTATCGTGAGGTTTGATTGTGCACCGTGCGAACATTGTTAGCAAAGTATATTGATGTGAAATGGAAAATTTCCTCAATTATGTACGCCTCCGCTATGGATGCTTCAACACGCGATCGATTTTTTGCTTTGCCTCGTAGTTCCTTTTGTTCCCTCTCAATTGGATACATCCACCGATTTTGCACTGGTCCCCCCATCCTAGCTTCATAGGGAAGATGGAGAATCAAATGTTGCATTGGATTGAAGAAGCCAGGTGGAAAGATCTTTTCCAACTTACAAAGCAACACAGGTACTTCACGCTCCATAGTTGACATTACCATGGGATCTATCTCTTTCGCACATAGCTATCGATAAAAGAAGCTCAACTCCGCCATCACTTGCCAAACACACTCGGGGACGTAGCCACGGATCATCACAGGCAAAAGGCGTTCCATGAATATGTGGTAGTCATGGCTCTTTAGGCCATTGATGCGCATGGTAGCTAAATTCACTCCTCTCCTTAGATTTGTTGCATACCCATCAGGAAACTTTAGGGTCTGAAACCATTCCAAAATCTCCTTCCTCTGAACCCTAGTTAGGCAATAACTAGCTCTTGGCTTCTCCCACTTGCCAGTAGCTGGCTTATGGATCATATTCAACGAGGGCCTGTTGCAAAGCTCCTCCTGATCAAGGCGAGCCTTCACATTGTCCTTCGTCTTGTCTGGAATGTCAAAGAATGTGCTAAATATGGCCTCTGCAAAATTCTTCTCATTATGCATTACATCTATGTTATGGGGAAGAATGAGCTTGTGGAAGTATGGCAGCGGCCACAAACTTGAAATGTGAGTCCAATTGTGCTCCTCACCATATTTCTCGAACCCATCACCATTATCAAGAGGCTTCAAAGCATCTAGCCGTGCACGAACCTCCTCACCTGCCAGACGACGTGGTGGTCCACTGCGGACAGCAATATTGGCCCTAAATCCAGTTGTGTCACTTCTGAATTCGTGGTCAATTGGAAGGATTTGACGATGAAAATCGAAGAAGGAGTGCTTGCGACCATGCTTTAGCCAACAGCCACGCAACATCTCCCTACAGATTGGGCATGGCATCTTCCCATGTACAGACCACCCACAGAATATCCCGTACGCCGGGAAGTCATGCATGGATGTGTGGTACGCGACCCGCATGGTGAAGTTCTGTTTCAATGCCCGATCATATGTCACTATACCTTGTTCCCAAGCATGTAACAATTCATCCACCACTGGCTCCATGAATACACTCATATTCTTCCCTGGGTACTCAGGACTAGGGATTATCAAGGAAAGGAATATGTACTGCTTCTGCATGCAAACGCCGGGTGGGAGGTTAAGGGGAATGACAAACACAGGACAACAGCTGTATGGCGCATCCCCCATACCAAATGGGTTAAGCCCATTAGTTGCAATTGCAATTCGAATGTTCCGAGGCTCCGCAGCCAACTGTACATAGTCTCGGTCAAATTGCTTCCATGCTTCACCATCAGATGGGTGGACCATCTTGTCATTATGGTACCGACGACCATACTTGTGTCATACCATTTGTTTGGCAGAAACCTCAGACATGTATAACTGTTGGATTCGTGGCACAAATGGTAGATAGCGAAGTATTTTTCTGCCAATAGAAAGCTGCCTCTTCTAACCATCACCGGAGTCAACCTCAACAAACCTAGACTCACCACAATTATCACAGTGATCTTTGTCCACGTTCTCATTCCTAAATAGCATGCAATGATTTGGACAAACATCTATCTTCTCATATAGCATATTTAGTGCGCTTTTCAATTTCTTAGCCTCATACAAGTTAGCGGGCAGTTTGTGACCATCTGGGAGAAGGGTGCTAAACACGCTTAAGAATGCATCAAAGCAAGCAATGCTTGTACTGAACTGAGATTTGACAGCAAGTAGTTGTGTGATGGCATCTAGTTGGGACACCTGTGAGTGCCCATGAAGTGGTTGACTCGCTGCAGACAACATATCAAAGAAAGCCCTTATTGCAGGCTCTGGTTCTTCCTCAGCAAGTGGCCCATATGCATGACGCACATCATCTAGCATGTCTTCTATCCTACTCTCATTGTGGCCGCCATCGTCCGTTTCTTCCCTTAGCACATCTGATCTGCTATGTTGTGACTCGCCGTGATACACCCACACGGTATAGCCTGCCCTAAATCCGTACTTGCACAGGTGTGCGATCATTGTTGCCCTCATTTGTGGCCGTGTGTTCGAACAACGAGAACAAGGGCACAACACACCCCGTCCATTACGCCTAGCAAATGCTCGATCCACAAAATCTGTCGACTTTTCCATCCATTCTTAGGTACAGTCACCCATCGCTCTACGCCCAGTGTACATCCAACTACGATCCTCAGCCATCCTAGTGTGCAAAACATAAAACATAATGTCTTATCTTATCAAAAGAGGCATGCATGATCCATACACAAATAATCAAATAATCAAGACCATGCACTAATCAGAAGCCGAATCTTTGTGATATGTGTTAAGTGTTGAACATGCATCTATCAGGACCATGAGCGTACGTACTACATACTTATCAACAGACATCATATCCCACTTCCTTAAGTCTGAATAGTCAAATGTGTATAAGGAACTTCTCATTGGGAAATCACCAACTGGTAGTTAATTAGCATGTACTATATACTGTTAATACATCTCCTATATGAAATACAAGTTGATTTCAGCTCGATCTCTAGCTCTGCCCTTCTATGTAGCTCTCATTTTCTCATGCATGATATTTGATTTATCAAAAAAATTTATGAAATTATGAAGAGATTACAACTATTAATTAACAGGACTAAGTAAATTCCGATGTATCTTTATACATCTTTGTACTTCGAAATATCTTTTTAAAGGCTAGGAGCTCTAGTACGCACTAAAGGAGATGGGATTATGATTTAAATTTGGTAACAATGGGCCAAATCTTTGAAAAGGGTGCAGTGTAATACTATGAACTAAAGCAACAATTCTCTACTGGACATTAAAGCAACAATATAGGTATGTAATAGATTCACCAAATCACAATCTTACAAAATAACAATTCAACAATTAACAAAGATCAAGAATCAATAAACAAGGAAAGAAAGAAAGGCAAGAGGGAATTGGTTCAACCTAGCAGAGAGCGGCGCCGGTCGGAGGAGGGAGCCGGGGGAGGCGGAGTCGGGGGTGGCACCGGCAGAGGAGGAGCCGGGAGGTGGAGTCGGGGCGCGCCGCGGAGGAGGAGCCGGCGGAGGCGAGTCGAGGCGGCGCCGCGAGGAGGGAGCCGACGGAGGAGGGAGCCGTGGGAGGCGGAGTCGGGGCGGCGCGGCAGAGGAGGGAGCCGGGAGGCGGAGTCGGCCGCGGAGGAGGAGCCGCGGAGGAGGGAGCCGGGGGCGGAGTCGGGGCGGCGCGGCAGAGGAGGGAGCCGGGAGGCGGAGTCGGGCGGTGCCGCGGAGGAGGGAGCCGCGAGAAGGGAGCCGGTGAGGCGAGTCGGGGGCGCGGCGGAGGAGGAGCCGGGGGTGGAGTCGGGCGGCGCGCGGGGAGGGAGCCGGGAGGCGGAGTCGAGGCGGCGGTGCACGTGCGAGGCGGTGGAGGACGGAGGAGGCGCGCGCCGTGGGGAGATCGAGCGCGCGGGGGGGGTTAGGTCGGGAGCAGCGGCGCGGGGGGTGGGGGATTTGGGGAACGGGCTAGAAACAGGCGCGCGCGGGGGAGGAAATAATGGTGCGGCTGTTCTTTTTAGCTCCCGAGTGTCTGTAACGAATGACACTTGGGAGAGCATTTTTCCCCGTTCCTCCCGTCAAAGGTTCCCGAGTGTCAGATCGGACACTCGGGAACTGTTAATTTCCCGAGTGTT
The DNA here is from genome assembly GCA_036346255.1 of Ampelocalamus luodianensis. Taxonomy (NCBI): domain Eukaryota; kingdom Viridiplantae; phylum Streptophyta; class Magnoliopsida; order Poales; family Poaceae; genus Ampelocalamus; species Ampelocalamus luodianensis. Next base: position 52,773,990 of record CM070629.1, on the reverse strand, counting down.
TTACTCTCTCCCTGAGTGTTTCATGAGGCACTCGAGAAGTTCCCGAGTGTATTATTCAAAACACTCGAGAAACTTCCGAGCACTCGGGAAATTAGACGATTCTGGTAGTGAGAAGTCGAATACCTCGCCATCACAAAATCGTTTCGCTTTCGGTGCAGCAATTGGCGGCGCTGGTGCTGGTATGCCTGGCATTTCTCTCCCTTCTCTCTCACGTGTGTGAGCTTCTAATGTTTTTGTGCGCGGCGCACGTGCGAATTGGCTGTAACTCCGGACTCCTTTGAGGTTGAGGCAGAGGGGAAGGGGAAGCCGAGTTTAGGACGTGTTTGCTTTGTTCCCTGGGCAGATTTGCCTGGCGCCAGCAAATGGCCGACATCTCCGCACCATGTTTGGTTTGCTTTCACCAGTCTCGTCGGCCGAGCGGTCTCGCCGCCAGCGTTCAAAACGGACGACCGAGCGAGCGACTCCATGCCTCCATCCACACCGTTGATTCTTCGATCCGTCGGTCTATTTTTTTCACTATTTTTAGACACAAGCTTCCAACCAAACAACTCATCTTCAGGTTTGCCTGGCCAGACAAAAATTATCTACTCTCTAGGCTACCTCCAAGCACCACTTTTTCTCAGGCATGGAATCCGGGGCACCAACCAAATAGGCTCTTAGTCTTCAATAAGGACGAGAGCTTTGAGGATTGGTACTACAATGCAGTATAAATATATGAGAAATTTGGTTGTATGTCGTCGAATAAATCTCTCTTCACGATACGCCATTGAATGACTCGTTCTTCGCAATATGTCATCGTTATCACCTTGCCTGGCCATTGACCTTGTCATTTTTTTTTCAAAATGTCAAAAATATCGCTAACTTCTCTCTTTATTTCTCTCTTCCCTAGCTTATGGCTAGAGAATCCGCACGCCTAAGCAGCCTGTCGACCCACACCTCATCCGCTCCCTCATCGCCCAGGGTCGCACTTGTCGAGATGGCAGAACACAGTAACATAGAGCAGAATAAATGTGTGTTGTCCGAATGCATGGAGATTTAAGCAAAAGAAACATCAAAGTTCAATTAGCCACAAAGCAATAGATAATACACAGACGCAATTAACACTCGCATGTTCCCATCGTACACTCCGACGTAACATCTGTACACAACATTTGCAACAAAAATGATCCATATGTGCAAAAAAAATGCTCAAATAATAAATACAATGCCAAAAAAAATTAGGAAAAAAAACCAAATTCTTCCCGAAAATGCATGAAACTATCAGTATAGAACATGACTGTGCTTTTAAAAACTAGTTCAAATATCCCAAAACAAACAAATTTCGATGTTACAATATTACAACATTTGAAAATAACAGTGAAAACATCCGAAAATCATTATTGCAACATCAAGAAATTAGCAACATTTAAAACTTACTTATGAAATATTTTGATTTTATGTGTGCAACAATCGGCGACAATAGTTGCAACAAAATCATTTTCCTACAAAATATCAGAAAGATGTAATGCAACTAACCAAATCACTTCCTGCACAACAACAGAGAAAAGCTCCTGCAACAATGCGAGAGGATGTGTACAACAATTAAATGGTGAAGGGCTTGCAACAAAATGAAACACTCAATGAAACAAATTATAAGGTCACTGCAACATATTGAGCAAATGCATGCAACAAACCAAATCTGATCTCCTCCCCTACCAGATCTGGCACAGTCTTGCAGCAACGACCGATTTTGTGCCTCATCGTCGGTAGGCAAAAATGGTCAACGACCCCCTTCCCTACCATATCCAGTAACACGGCCTCCTTCCATACGAGATGCGACATCATGAGGCATTGTGGGAGAGGGAGAAGAATGGAGTGAGCATGGTGGAGATGGTTGTGGCTTGGCGTTGGGAGAATAGTGAGGGGACCTGGGTGGATAGGGAGTAGTACGGTGCAAACGTGCTTGGATGGCTAGCCACCGGAGCTTGTTGAAGTAGACAGCCAGAGTGTCTCTGGATGCAAGCGTGTGATGGAGGTTTGTCTCTCGTAGCTTCTTGTTGATGCGTCACTGTTATGGGCAGCCCGCCCTGGTCATTGTCTCATTAACAAGAGGGTCCGACTTGTTTGTTTCACCCTCTAGTAATAACAAGCCATTACCCACAACCACAAGGAAGCTAGACGCTATGTAAGAGATGCAGAGGCACATGATGTAATAAGGATGAACCTTCGCCAAAACTAAATTGTATGTAGATACAAGGAATCTTCTTTGCCCGCTCAAATGATGTTCATGAGCGGATCTACAGTACCCCACTGGTTGCACAGGACATAAGACCAAAAAAAACTTTTTTTTTTAGATATAACTATGTATATATATAGTATGAACACCCATAGTCTTAGATAAGAGAACACCTCAAGCCACAATCCAACATAGGCTGAGATATCTATAGGGAGTGGGGGCCCTGGGTTAATTTCATTCTGGATCCGACGTTCATAGCTAAACACATTGGTGTGTGCATGTGCTTTCGAGAACCTGATTGCCTCCTCTTGCCCAGGGCAGGTAGCCCAAACAACATCCCTGCATACCCAACAAACAACATTCAGAACAAAAGGAGCACATTTGCTTTGAATTGAGCCACGCAATGCGACATCGACCAAATTAGACACCTAGGGATCAAATCGGTTTGCTTCTTGAGATCAATGCGTACTCACGCAGCAGCCTCAAGATGCTCAACGGCTTTTTCACTGGAACACCCTTGCCGAGAGCCATAGAACACAGCGGAGACCAATGTTATTAAGTCGCACGACTAATCGTGATTAATCGTCGACTAATCGGAAAGTCGGAACACTGGCAGCGACTAGGGTCGGCGACTCGACTAGCAGCGCTAGTCGTACGACTTTCTGACTAGTCGGCGACTAACTGCGACTAGTCGACCAACTCAAGTCGAACGACTACCTGGCCCAGCGTCAGCCTCAGCCAGCGAGGCAGCAAATGAGATAATAGTGAAAGGGGAAGGGGAATACCAGATGGTCCAATCGAGCTCGGGAGAGGGGAAGGAACCCTAGCTGCCCATCACCACTCGTCAGCCCTGGCCACGCCGCGCCACCTCCTCCTCAGCCCTCCCCTGCCTCCCTTGTCCCCTATTCCACGCCGCCGCCGCCGCCACCTCGTCGGCCCTCCCGAGTCATCTTCGACCCACGGGCCACGTCCACGACACCGACGCCGTCTCCTCCTCGGCCCCGACGCCACCTCCTCCTCGGCCCTCCCGACTTCCCGAGTCGCCGTCGAGCGTCGACCTCCCCAGCCGTGGTGACTGGTGAACTCGTGAGCAGCACTCCCTCCTCCTCCCCTTTCTCCTCTCCTCTCCTTCCTCTAGCTCTGCGCCTCTGCCTGCTTTGTGCTGCACGCCTACGCCCTCTGCTTGCGCCCTCCGCCCCTCCCCCTCTGCGGCTCTGCCTGCTTGCGCTCTGCGCCTCTGCCTCTGCTTGGTTCTTGCGCCCTCTCCCGGTCTCCCCTCTGCTTGGCTGCTTGCACTGCGCCGCCGCTGTAAATCATAATGCTTGTTGCTTGATTGCTTGTCTAGTAGACTAACTACTTACTGACTTAGTACTTTGTAATAGCAGTAGTAGTAGGCAGGCAGTAGAAGGATTAGTATTTAGTAGTAGTAGTAGGCTTGTAGCACAGTAGCAGTAGAATTAGTAGTAGTTGTGAACTTGTGATTTGTGAATAACACTAACAGTAGTACTACTAGTAGTGTATGTATATCACAATTTGACATTTTCATTTCACCATCTGCAGGTAGTCAGGTACCATGGTAGACAATGAAGACCAACAAGTGGATGTAGCTGCAGCCACTGACGCCGAGGCGTATGATCCATCCAAGGATCCTAGGCAGAGGGCTAAGTCCAAAGACCCGACATGGAAATATGCGTTCTGGCCAGATTTAGAGAGAAAGGATCTTGTCCAATGTACTCTTTGCAACAAGAGAGTTCATGCCGGAGTGGGAAGATTGAAGCGGCACCTTGCTGGGGGTCACAATGATGTGGAGAAATGTCCCAAAGCAACCGCGGAAATCAGGAAAGAGATGCATGACTACTTGAAGAAGAATTCAAGGAAGTTCAAAGCTATGGTGCTAGATGAGGAGGATGAAGCTGGAGATGGAGAAGGTGATGACGCTGAAGAAGAGGTCCAACGAAGTTCTGCAAAAAGGAAGCAATCGGCGGCTTCTTTTACCGTGGATGGGCCGCCGCAGAAGTGTACTAAATCAGTTGCTGGTATGGTTCAAAAGACACCAGAAGAGGTTGTTTCTGAGAGGCATAGCTCGAGCACTACTCAACCTACGCTTGAGCAATGCACAAAAAAAACAAAGGAACAACAACAAATTATCAATGATCATGTAGCTGACTTCTTCTACGAGAACGGCATACCATTCAATGCTATCAATTCAAGAAGCTGGGAGATTCTATTGGAGTCCATAGGGCAATTTGGTCCTGGGTATACATCGCCTAGTTACCATGATATAAGGTTGCCATTGCTTGAAAGGGCAAAGAATAAGACAAATGCATTGAGGGAGAAGCATGAGTTAGCATGGCAAGAATATGGTTGCTCACTCATGTCCGATGGGTGGACCGACATGAGTGGGCATCATTTGATCAATTTTCTAGTCAATAGTCCAGAAGGTACTTTCTTCTTGGAGTCAGTTAATGTTTCTAGTGAATCAACTGATGCACACTTGTTAGCAAGGTTGTTGGAGGAAAAAATTGATTCCATTGGGAGGGAATATGTGGTTCAAATTGTGACAGATAATGGATCTAACTACAAAGCAGCAGGCAGAATTCTAATGGATAGGATTCCTACTTTATTTTGGACCCCTTGTGCTGCTCACTGCTTGGACCTTATGCTAGAGGATATTGGGAAGATAGAAGAGTTTAGCAATTGCATTACTAAGGCAAAGAGGGTCTGCAGATTTATTTATAGGCATGGAAGGATTCTTGATGCAATGAGGAATAAGACAGGTGGTAGGGATCTTGTGAGGCCCGCAGCAACTCGTTTTGCTACATCATTCCTCACCTTGGCCAGTATGTTCAAGCATAGGCAAGCTTTGAAAGGTCTCTTTGTTAGTGAAGAATGGAGTGAGAACAGATTGTCTACCACAAAACCAGGGAAGGCGGTTGTGGGAATTGTGCTTTCTATGTCATTTTGGAATTCAGTGGAAAATTGCATGAGAGCTTCACAACCCCTTCTTATTGCTTTGAGGATTGCCGATGGTGATGAGAGGCCAACAATGCCTGAGATTTGGATGGCCATGGATGTTGCAAAAACAAACATCAACGAATCTTTGCAACACAAGCAAGATTTACTCAAGGACGTGCTAGCAATTGTTGACAAGCGGTGGGACAACCAAATGGAGCAAAAGTTATATGGGGCAGCATTGTTCTTGAATCCAAATAAGTTTTTTGACATTAAAGAAACCAATAAAAGACTTGCTACAAGGCTACGGTCGATGTTCAATGATGTGATATGGAAGATGGAGACCGATGATGATAAACAAAGCAAGATAAGTAGCCAAGCTGATGATTATGAGAGAACTGAAGGAGATTGCTTCACAAAGAAAATGGCGATCAAAGACCGAGACAAAAAGAGTCCTCGTAAGTATAAGTAGTACAATGATTTCTTATTTTCTCCTTACTAGGCTCTTTATGTTTGAACTTTGAATTACATTATCTTTTGTAGTTCTTTGGTAGGGTGCATATGGTGGCCTTGCTTATGAGCTCCAATGTTTAGCAAAGCGAATCATTAGTCTTTGTTGTTCCGCGTCCGGATGCGAGCGCAATTGGAGTACATTTTCATTTGTAAGTAACTAGCATAACTATTTTACCAGTCAATTTAATGAGTCTATGTTCATCGCAGCCGCGTTTGACATGCTTCTTATATTTTGTGATTGTAGATCCATACCAAAAAGAGAAACCGTTTAGAGCACAAGAGATTGAATAAGTTGGTGTATATTTCATACAACCGGAAAATGGCAAGTAGGTTTCAAAAGTTACGTGAGCAAGGCTCTAAAGGAAAGAAATCTAACCCGTTGATCCTAGAAGAATTTCAATGGGATAATGAATGGGTAGATGTCAATGCTGAACCGGTTCATCAAGGCGATACTGATGGCGGTGATCGTCTAACTTGGGCTCATGTTGATGAAGCCATTGGTGCATCGCATATTCAAAGAGGTCGCAATCTTCCTAGGAGAGCTCATGGTGATGCTATCAAGTCTAGTGACCGGCCCATAGGCCCTCATATTACTTATGTTCCTCGACGACGACGTTCAAAGTTAAGGATTGCTCGTAATGTTGATGAGGTGGAGCATGGCAGTGGAGATGATGATGAGAATGATGCTTTTGTGGTTGATGATGAAGAATTGGATGGTGACGATACTCCACCATCTACTCCTCATGCGGGTGGAGCGAGGCATGAAGAGGGTGGGTTTGAATTGGATGATGACTTGGATGGCTGATTTGAATCATGAATGATCATCGTGTCTACTTTTGCTACTTTCAGACTTAGAACTTAGCAATTTGATGTCCTAGACTCCTAGCTATCAATTTTTGTTGTTTCTCATGCTGAACTTGTTAGTTGTTTGCTATTAAGTTATGCACTTATGCTTAATGGTTGTAACTCCTATTCAGAACTTAGTTGATGAACTGTTGTGATGTAACTCGTGTTATGCTATTTTTTTACTTGTTGTCATATACTTATGTTATTTACTTGCTATATCACATTATCAATATTTTTGTTCATTACAATGTGCTGATTTTTTTTGTCTTCAACTTTCAGGGTATTGCTTCTCAATTTCAAAGAAAGACATTCATCAAGAAATATATGTTAGGATCAAAACAAGTAAGTCATCAACTCAACATATGTTGTTCTTCTCTTTATTTTATGATGTACAATATATACATGTGTATAATTGTTGCTACAACTTAGTAGTTAGTACATTACATACAAATTTATATACATCCTAGTACAATTTCTGGGTATTGCCATACTTGAGTGGGCATTTTTCCACAGGGCCTACTTCTTCTTCAATGGTTTCAACTTGCAAAATTGATATACTTGTAGTCTTGGACTACCCACTGTGACACTGTCTAAAAGAAATATATGTTATGATCAAAACAAGTAAGTCATCAACTTATTATCATGCTTATGTTGTTTTTCCCTTTATTTCATGAAGTACAATATGTATATGTGTATATTTGTTGCTACAACTTAGTACATTATATGCCCTGTATATATACGTCCTAGTCTGCCGACTAGTCGGTCGACTAGTCGGCCAAGTCGACAAATCGGTCCCCTTACGACTCGACTTGACTTTACGACTTAATAACCTTGGCGGAGACATCTGCTTGCGGCCGGTAAATTTGATCGCCGCCGACGAAGGTGCACTATGCTGGAAAGGGCAAAGAATCGCAGAAAATCACTTCCTTTTTCATACATTTTAGTTAAAACCTAAAAAAATGGCCGTTCGCTCACCTTCTCCGCTGCGGCCCTCCCTGAACGCCGACTCTCAAGCCATCGAATCGGATCGAATCAACTCAGGAAATCGAGAAACATCAGGAAAAATTGCCATTTTTGCGGACCAGGAGCTTACGGGGAGGGGAGACGCCGCTTTTGAAGCAGGCGAAGAGGCGGTCGACGTCGTCCTTCCGGTCGTACGCCGCCATCGGATTCGATTTGATTCAGACTTTGCTTTTTTTTTCCTTGTGTGTGATCTCCAGGGTTTTTGTTTTGGGGGAATACTTAAGAGATGTTCGTGAGCGGAAAATGGGTTTGGGAGGCGGTGGCGGCGCGCGAAGGAAGGAGCGGGGAGGCAGCGGTCGGCGGGAGCCTAGCGTGGAGGTAGTGGCGGCGGCGGCGGCAATGGGAGCTGCGGAGTGCGGAGGCGGCAGGAGCGCTGCGGTGGGAACAGAAAATATTGAGTCCCGTACCGCTTCACCAAGCGCCTGATGTGTAGTTTAAAATTGTTTAAAACCGGGGGATCAATTAGTTATCCGTCAATTATATGGGTTTTAAAATTATATTCCCGTTCCCTTCACTTAGATACATTTTAAGATTATATTCGCATATAAGTGAAGGATAACTAATCGATCCTCTTTCTCCTCCTCAGATCCCCCCACCCCACCTCCAACCCCGACCGCCTTCTCGGGGTCTACATCGCTGACCTCCCCTGCGCGCTCAACTACGGCCTCCTCGACCTCTATTGGTCGCTCCCCACTGCCAATTCCGGAATTCCCGCATCCTAGCCTCCTTCAATCCCAACCATTTGGTGCTCCACGCACCCACCCGCCATACCCCCAACAACCCCCTCATCAAGTAGTGCATCGTTTAGTATTGGCTTCTCGCCTCCCTCCAACTGGATTTTGCATCCGCCAACTCCACCGTGAGGGTCGTCGCGAACTAGAGGGACGCCGATGTCGTGTTCGTCATGTTCTTCACGATGTTGTCCGCTGAGATGGAGTTCAGGTGGGGCGCCAAGGGCGCGTTCCGTAGGAAGGAGGGGAACGGGGATTACTGCCACCAGCGGGAGGTCGTCAACCGTGTCACCGCGCACCCCGTGCAGCGGCGGTTCGGCGACTGCGACCATGTCTTCGTCGTGACAGGTAATTCGGTCAGGGAATTATAGATTTCCGGCGAGTAGGTGTGTCAATCGGATATGAATTATCTGTTTTATTCGACTATCGTATTCGATAGGATACAAATATGGTTTAGATTTTTTCATCCAATTAGCAATTTATCTCCTATTCAGATTCGTATTCGCATAAAACATATGGATACAAATATGATATAAATTTGTCATCTGAAATGTTATTTTATCCGCACTATCCGTATTTGATTCGAATTCGATAAAACAATACGCATATTTTTATTGCAGTATGGCTAATTAGTTGGATAAGTACTTTTAGATTAATGTAAATTCATGTTTTAGGTGAAATAGATATACTAGAATGATTATGTGTGCTGTGTATGTATGAGGATAAATTATCATAAATATCTTGTCATTACGTGAGTTATGAGGATATCCGAATCCGACCGAATTGAGTAAGTATTCGATTTGTATCGTATTCGGTACAACATTTGATTCGTATTCGTATTTGATAGCATTCGAATTTGTATTCCCATTAGTTTAAAATATATAAATGCGGATACGAAAAGACCACTATTCGATTCGTATTCCATCCTTCGACACCCCTACCCCGCGAGTGAGTTTGAGTGGATTGAAGTGGCATTAATGACGAGGGTCATTGTTTAGGTTAATCCTCCATTGCTGCAAATTTGTGTATATTTAACCAGTCTAGTTACATTACATAGGTTGTGTTGTTGCCGTCGTCGTTTATTGTGCTCAACACCGATTCTCATCGAGATAGGTTTTCATATAGTTTTTCAGATTTGAACAAAATCAAACAAAGCCCTTGAATAATCAGGTCAAGGTTCACTTAGATTTGCACGATTGGCCCAGCTGATCGGTGAGTGCTAAAGCAGATATTTCTGCAGCTGTACTTTCTGACAATGATATTTAGAAGGGTTAGCTAATCGACTGCATGAAGGCTCCAAATTGTCTTTTCTATTGTTGTTAGTTACCGGCTAGATGAGGGATCAGGCAAGGGTATTAGTGTCTTTTCGTATGACTATAACGGTAAAAACCGACGGATATTACAAAAATAATCAAAACAGGATATTTAATTAAAGATCAAACTAAACGAGAGACAAAAAAAATAATTACATCGGGAACGAGAGTATAATCTTAAAACACATCTAAGCTAAGGATAAATAATCAAATCCCCTTTAAAATTATAGAGGACTCGACAAATTTTAAAAAAGCGCACACCAAAAGGAAAAGGAAATAAAAAAAAGTATGTCAAAAATAAAGATACAAGAGCGAGAAAAAGAAAAACCGCCGGGAGGAAGCTTGTAATCACAGATGGGCCTGCAGGATAGAAGAAATAAAAGCAGGGAAGAACCCTGTGAAGCAGTACCAAGTTTTTTTTAAAGGTGGGTATTATTTTTATCTTCACACATTTAGATTTTAAAAAGACAGCATATTAATTTTATCTTCACACCTTTTCCTTTCGAAAGTGTGTCGTGTAAAAATATAGCTCTACTTTATGTTTATGTAATGTATAAATTTTTCCCAAAAATCATATACATTAAGCAAAATTGCATAACAATATTTTCCTTTGAAAGAAAATTCATTCTACACATTACAAGGTACTTGATTTCTCCTTAAAATATTAGGTACATTTTGCTTGTCAAATTGGATAAAGACGTGCAACTTTAACCAAATACCCCACCCCTTCCTCGTCCGGTCGTCCCTACTCTTACTTGAAGCGATGCAGGCATGCAACCACCTCTCACTCGCAATCATCCTCCTGGACTCCCCTTCTTTAACTCTTTATGTTAAGGTGGTTGCACATCCAAAACAAGGCCAAGAAAAGAAAAATCAAGGAACAAACCAGCAAAACACCAATCATAAACAATAACAACGGTCAACTGAAAGTATTACAACAATCTCGTAAGAATCTTGAAGGGAAAAAAATGGGTAAGATAGTTTCGATCAACTAAAGGATTAACAGGATTTTCTATAGCATTCTTTGATCCATACAGCTAGCATACAAAAAGAATTGGCATTGTAATTCACAACCATATTTCTGTACAGAGATCAGACATTTTAGCCTACAAGTGAAATGGCCCTATGGCATAATTAGAATACGCTACTGGTAAATCAGATGCAATTAGACCACTGCATTGGAACGAGTAGGGAATTCAAGGCCACGAAGTGCAGGAATGTTGCGCAGATCGTCGGTAGAGTACCAGGGAAGCAACCAGAGCAACTTTTTGGTGCCAAAAACCTGCAGTAAACAATATTACAGATGGGAGGGGTGAAATAAAGGAGACCAGACACATGAAAATGATGTAAAGAAAACCTGCTCCAAGTTTTTTCTCCATCCTAGATCATACTTCCATGATATTGATTTCCTTCGCTCATGGACCTGGAATAAGTTTGATCCAACACACAATCGTATCATTTGGGCATGCCAAGAGCAAACATGTTATTACTCAACTTGGATCTAGCCCCGAAACTGATGAGCTGAAGAGCAGGAAAGGAAATCAAGCCAAAATCTATATTGTTCTTGTACTACTGTACTGGTGAATTTAATTGAATAACAACTCAACGTCATGAAAAAAAGGCAACTGGGTATCTATTTAAACAAGCTCAACATAGAAGGGGACCTTCTGTGGAAAACGTTGTATAGCTAATTTAAGATCAACAAAGAAGGATAAATAAATTGATTAATGAGTTATTTACAGTCGTTGAAACTTGGAACTTCCCCAAGTAACATGAAGTACACAACTACATATTAAATCTATACATCTACTTAAAAAGGAGTAGTCTGGACTTTCTTTACCTAGTAATCTCGATGATTTTTAACCTAAATCACCTTACAACAAACTATCCAACTGAAAAGACCATGCCTTTCAGAAATTTAAAACAACCGCAAAGATTGGTCAAAGATCTATCCTTTAAGTTTTGCATATTCCCACTTTCCCAGCAATGGCGAGTTTGTTCCGATCTTTCAAGAAATAAGAATGAAGCAATGGGTTCTTCGACCGTCGTCACCCAACACTACAGCATTGTTTAACACCTTGATGCACAACAGGAGCTTGGCTAGCATGGCCTCCTCAACCCTTCATTTCACAACCAGGGAGGCCCATGCAATTACGGCTTTGCAATTCGAGAATTACATGCATATACTATTTTGTACCTAAGAGAATGGTACTCTCTTAATATCTTGTACCACGGAGTACTAAAAATCCTAACTGATCTGCTCCCTTGGATCAAAATGATTGGACAGTCAGGAAACATTTATATGTGCTATAAATATTCTATTCATTAGTATTGCATTCTGAATCTGGTAGTACATGATGGCCACATTCAGTTAAATCGCTTGATTAACTGGTAATCTGGGATAAATGACAACATGAAATTTAAATGTTTAATCAACGGGTTTCTTTAATTTACCAATTGTACCAAACATTAAGACAAGGAGAATAGTTTACAGCATTACCTCGATAGAAGTCGTATTACTTGTAACAAGAGAAGTGTGCATGCCGATGAAACAGAGGAGGCTCAGCGCAAATGCTAAATTAAGAACTGCAATAAAGGCCTACTGTAAGTAACTTGCACAACTATAAGGTAAGTTTGATGCTTCCAAGGAAAAAGTTTACCACAAGCAAGAAATAGAATAGCAATATCGCCAGGTGAGCTGGAACGCCTACTTTCATCTTGAAAGAACTCGATAAAGTTTGGAAGTAGTACCAAAGTATCCAGCACTGTCTCGAAGAAAGTATACACCTATAAGACAAAGAAAATGCACTTAAACAGAAATAAATAGCAAGAATTAAGGAAGCTAAACGGTCAAATGGTGAACACCATTTTGGATACATAATAAGTAAACCGAAAACATAATCATCAGTGCCCTATTTATTGTACGTCTATGCTCTTGTGACTTGTGAGGGTTATTTTGCTTATAGATTATAAATTATCTAGTAGCAAAAGCCAGAGCTTGCACACAAGCAAGCATGCATTGGTTGTTAGTTGCTAGTAAGTAAACATGCCAACTAGGAAACAAAAGTATTGTCAAGTAATATTTATTAAATATTTGCAAGAATCACCACAACAGTACAAAGGCAACCTTGGAGGGCAATGTTAAAGGCTTTGGTTAGACTTTACAGGTTCCATAATCACAGGAAACTTAAATAATTTTCAGCATGCAAGAGATGATGAGATACATTTCTACGACCATTTCTGCAAGAAATTCGCGTTCCATGTCATAACTCAGAACTAAGAAAGTTACCTACAAATTAAAAGAAGAAACATTCCAGAAATTAGCAAGCCTAATTTTCTTGAACATGTACAACTATGGTGATAGTGTGTGCATGAACATATCTAATAATAGCACTACGACAATGGGAATCTATGTGGCCACAGAGGCATGTATTCGTGACATAAATGTGTAAAATAAGATTAAAAGGTAAACTGAATAAAGCGTTTCAGTTGTACCAGGAAAAGGAGAAAATACTTGTAGTTCCTTGCCCCGACACAACTTACTACCCAAACACAATGATGGTCCATTTTAAGCACACATCTGTCACCTGCATAGTCAAAGACACAGTCAAAACAAGAATGGAGAAGGAACAGATGACTTAAACTTATTCCTAGTAAATTCTAAGGACAAAATAGAAACAAATCAATAAAGGCACACAAGATGACAGATCAACAGTCGAGCTGTTCATACCAAATGAAAAATGCAAATAACTTCTTGACAGTGCATGTTGGTCTGGTAGATTTTCTATGCTACAACAGCCCGTGCTCTTTGCAACTGTAACTTTTGGGATTTTGGCAGCAACTTGACAGACTTTCCTTTCTTAAATAATTGCAAGGAACAGCAACAAGAGAAAATAAGATCCAGATCGGGGGCCAATAATCAGTGCAGTGCTACAACAATCAGTAAATTTAGACAATTTACATCACAACCAACCAATCAATATGCGACTTTGGAGAGAAAAAGAGGTTCCCTACAAGGCGAAATTGGCTAGAGGGCTCTGAACTTTTGTTAGACTCTGAACTTTTGTGTCCTTAGCTAACGGACATCGAAAACTCGTGTCTTGGCCAAAAGACACTCAATTTTGTGGATATTGGATGTAGGACACTGAGGCGAGTATTATATTATTATCCGTTGCTTCAAAGAGAGTAACACTACAAAATAACCTTTATACCCTTACCTCTATGACGAGTGGGGCCCACAGTTAGTGAAATAGAGAAGGCAGGAAGAACAGAGAGAGAACAGAGGATTCCCAGGGAGGCAATGGGAGGCGACGCGGGAGTCGCCGGCGATGGCCAAAATGGGTTGGGGGGTCCCGGGGAGGCGATGAGAGGTGGTGTCGCGGCAAGGGCGCATGGCGGCAGTGCTAGCGGCGAGCTGGACGGCGGCCGAGGCACGGGCGATGGCAGCGGCAGTGCTCCGGCGAAGGCCTTTGGAAGGTGTCGTGCGCACGGGCACGGCGACGACGAGGGGAAGCCACCGGGTCTAATGGCACGGCCGGAGGTGGTCCGAGGCGGTAGGGCGACGGCGGCCGACACTGGAGAAGACGGGGCGGCAGCGGTCCACGGTGATGCATCGATCGAGGCGAGGTGGGTAATAGATAGAGGAGGTTCTGGAACACATAGTGAAGCGAACAACATGGCAAGGGACTCACCGGAGAGGGAGATCGACGAGGTGAGGCGGCGATCGGACTTGGAGAAGACGACACATTCCGACGTCTTCGCTGCACGATTAGATGTGGGAGTTGATGGGAAATACTCATGGGATACTGGAACACGAGATGGCACGAGTGGTTTTGCAACAATCTCACCGGAGGCGGAGATCGGGTGGCGGAGTGGCGGCCGGCTTCGAAGAAGATGACCGCGGCGCGGTCGTGTACCGTCGAGAAGAGAGGGAGATGGGTGCTGGCGGTGGGGGGCCACGACGGTGGCGATGGTGGTGACGTGACCGGAGGCAAGAGGCCGCGGTGAGGCTGTGTAAGGGCGGCCCGAGGAGGAAAGAGGTGGTGCCGGTAGGTGGGGAATAAGGGAAGAGAAGAAAGAATAGGAAAGGAGACCAGAAGGGCAAAATCGACATTCCGCGTGCTTTCTCTCTCCTCTCACAACGGATAATAATATAATACTCGCCTCAGTGTTCTACAGCCAATATCCATAAAATTTGAGTGTCTTTTGACCAAGACGCGATTTTTGGATGTCCGCTAGCTAAGGACACAAAAGTTTAGTGCCATGTAGCCAATTTCACCAATATACAAAGGTTGGACTGAAACTTCCAAAACAGTGAACAAAAGTTTAAAGATTAGATATCATCAGGAAAGCTGACTTACAGACAGAACAATGATGACAACGTGGAGGTTTGTCATTTTGACAGCGAGAGCAATATCTAGGAGCACTTCCTTGCTCCTCTAAACTGGATAATGCAGGATCCCCACTATCTGTAGAAATATTGTTTGATATGGTGCTAGAGTTGTACACACCCATACCATCCTCTTCAGCAGCATGTCTCCAGTTTTCAGGTACAGCACCAGGATCAGTGAAAACAACCATCAAGTAGCACCATAGGATCATTGCAAGCTGCAGAAGAAACAAGATCCCTGAAGAAGTTTAAACAAAACAGAATAAAACAAAATCATGATCCGTTTTTCTCCTTTTTTTAAAAAAAAGGGAAAGTCCATGAAAGCAACTACAAGTAATTTAAAGCTGCCATGCACAAAAATGTTCTCAGTCTAGTTGGAACAAACCAACATATTATTTCCCATCTTCAATATCTAGGAATTGAAACTCGATATTTATTCTAGCAACGCTAAAAAAAAAGGTGGTGAGAAAGACATAAGATCTCAAAAACATGAATTGAAATATCAGTGTCAGCCATATCATCATATATGGTTTATCTCTCTGGTACCGACTTGTTTGATGAGAACATCTAACAAAAGCTAGCTTGGAGGGGGAAATCATTAACAAGTTCACTATAAGTACATTTCAAAATGATTATATTCAGATATACTCAGTTATTTCAATGCACAAACTAAACAGTATAAAAGGGCCCTCGGTAGTCAGTAATAATGATTTTATGAGAGCATCATGGCCATTCTTGAGAATTGAGATATACTGGATTCAAATACAGCATATGAAACTGGGATTTAACTTTCCCCAAATGTGTCAGCTCTAATTACAGAAATGTGTCTTCACCTAAATTGAGACCCAATGGCAAACTTTCTCCTACCTTGTTTCACAATTTTCGCTTCTTTGGTTACCTAAATCCCTAACCGGAAAACTCTTTTTTTTTCAGCATATCAGATGAGAAGATCTTTCTTTTAATGTAACCTACAGTTGACACCAATTAGTGAACCCCATCCATCTCAAAAAACTGTCACTTATTTAGTTAATAGTTATATAGTCCAACTCCAACCTCCAACAACAGATACCACATCCAACATATACAGTACTATATAGCACTTCGATCGAAGCAACCTTTTTCATTCCATGGGTCAACCACGCATAATTGTCATTCAGATTCAGTTACACGACACTACAGGCCTGAGAAGTGAATAACACCTGCAATGTGTGCATGCATCATAATTCTAATATACAATGACATGACTTCGATGCGCATTTGACAAGCATAGCTTGACTAACCCTAGTTGACAAGCATAGCTTGACTAACCCTAGAACCCCCAAAATTGTAAGCAGAAAGCAGTTACGACGCAGGAATGCCCAATACGATCTCTGAGGACGCAGAGATAAGAATCTCGAGGGGAATCGAATCCCTCTGATTCTAGAGACTTGTATTTAGCACCAGATTGCAGATTTCTCACAGCACACTAAAAATAGATACTAAGAGAGGTAGGGAGAGGGAGGGCGGGTGGCGGCGCTTACGAGTAGGTGGAAGGCGGCGAGTACGGCCGCGGCCGCGGCCGCGGCGACGCCCCGCCGAGGAGAAGCGGGCCCCAGGCGTAGACGACGACGGCGTAGTAGGAGACGGCGACGATCGCGGCCACGAGCGCCACCATCAGGTACCCGAGCACCCGCAGCCCCGCGCACGCGCGGAACGGGTTTACGCGCCGGCAGCAGTCCATCCCGGCGCGCCGCCTCCTCCGGCAAGGAGAAGACTAGGTGGGGAGGAGGAGGTGTCGGTGGCGGCGTGCGTGCGAGGCGGGGTCCGGTCTCTGGTGTGTCTCTGCTCACCGGGGCCCAGTGGGGAAAGTCAGTTTGTTGCGGCAGAGGTTTGGTGGGCCCCACGTTAAGTGACTCGGCCTCGATGTGGCCCGTGTGAGTGAAGCAAGACTCGTGAAGGGCTATCGGTGGGCCCACGGGTATTGGTCACACTCGCACCGGATACTCGGTTAGGACGTCTTTTCACTAAAATGATTATTTTTTAAGATAAAATAGCAAAATTAGCTTACTCGTGAAAGAAATGATAAAAATAGCACCTCTATCGTGCGATTTTGTCGTAAAAGGCTATGTCTCGCGATCTCAGACCGTGGCAAGCCATGTGCCGTGCTCGCGGACCGCGGCAGTCGACATGTCGCACTCCCAAATCGTGGCAGACAACCTACCGCGCACCCGATCAACGATAGGAACGTGCACAGGCCACCTTCCTGTCGTTGACCATATGCGTAGCATGTGCGTAGACACGAATTGGGAGCGCGACACGTCGCCTATCGTGGTTTGGGATAACGATACGTGGTTTTCCATGGCAAAATCGTGTGGTATAGATGTCATTTTTGTCACTTGTTTCACAAGATGGCTAGTTTTGTTATTGTCGAGTAGGTTCGTGAGGCTAAACGTGTGGGAATGGGATCACATGACAGGAGGTGTCTTCTTCTGTCTAAGAGCATGTTTGGTAGGGCTCTGCTCCTCAATTTTCAGCTCCTAACTTCTAATTCTCAGAGGATCCACTCCTTTGAGAATCTAAAGCTGACTGACGAAAATGTTTGGTAGGAGGTTGACTCCTAAAACTCTAAAAGTGAGGATTTGAGGAAAAAATATCATGATACCCCTATTTTTAACACCTAAGTCTATTTGTATCGTACTCCTTTCTATTTGTACACAAATTTAAGAAATTTCTTTACAAATTTTTTGGGACAGATCAACACTAGTACTACTAGTACTCACATATAACAGGACTACAAAAAACTACTAGCATTCATCCCAAAATGAGCAGGTGCTTGATAACACACTACAAGGTGCTTGATATCACACTACAAGGTGCTTGATTATTACCCAGTTAGCTCATTCATCCATCAATTACAAGAACAAAGCTACAAGTTCATCTCACAATTGATAAAAAAAAATTATCTCACAAATTAATACAGAAGCATACGCAGGATTACAAAGAAGTATTAGCATTACAGAGAAAGACAAAAAAAACAAAATTACATTTTTGAGCTTTTGTTTCATCGACAATTAAAAAGAAAACATGAGTATCAATTACTGCATATTACGTTAATATTATTGCCATATAACTTTTACTGCAATTATTGAATGTGTTTACTATATGATGCTAGTAACTTTACTATTACCCATTTGGTTTCTTAATTATGTAAGTCTGACTTGGTTTACTATCTTGTGAGTGTGTTTTTACTATCAATAGGTGTGCGATCGGCGGTTCTATTAATCGTCACCCGAACGCTCTCTTAAGCTCATCAATGCAGCTTCGGCTCCCAATGCGTCTCTTCATCTCACATGCGGATGTTACTCCTTGTTTTATAAAAACGACCATCCACCATCGAAGATGAATCCCCACGTCACCATACTCTCTTCACCCCCAACACATACGAATATAAATTGAAAAAAATGGCTCCCCACTCTTCTTCTCTGTCACCGGCATTAATAGCCTACCTAGCCATTTTATACGAGCACCTCTCCAACCGTACGCTGGCGGATGCTGCAAAAGACACTATGCTAACAGTGTCCTCCCTCCTCCACCGGAGGTTATGCTGGGGCACGTGACAGCGACATTCCGACATCTGGACGTCCTCCTCCGCTGCATCTTCCGGGTGATCTCTAGCTTCCAGCGAGCTAACCTCGCCATCGGCGTAGTCCTCCAGAACGACATTGCACATCTCTAAGAGAATTACCGTCATTTCGACTGCTACATCGAGGCGGCGGGCGATCGAGTCTACCAAGTCGAGACCTCTCGAGCAAGAGAAGAGAGCATATGGGCGCAATTCGACTTGATTCTTCAATCAGAACATCTTTGGGCGACTCTCGAACGAGCGCATCAATGGGTGAACGTGTTTTGGGCTGTCTACGCTGATCCTAAACCCTCTGATGCCGACAACGTCACCTACGAAGTTTTGAAGACGGAGATAGCAAACTTGATTATTTAGATTTCTACTTCTTTTAATCTTTGTAAGAAACGACTGGCCACACTGTTTGGCCATATATAAATACAAAATGAAATATTTGGTTTGAACTTGTATTTACTGTCTATATTGAACATGTTTAATGAATGATGTGTTTTAGATTAAAGCCTTCACAATATACGGTCTTGGTGTAACGTTACGACGACATCAACTACCGGTGGAAAAAATCATATATATTACTTGTGGATACGTTCGCTTTTATTATTCTATGAATACCCGTTTACTTCATTGGAACTACTCGGTAAAAAAAACTAACACAATTACCTTACATATAGCTAAGGTTTACTATCATGACATAAACATTTTACTCCAAAAAAAAAGAGATAACAAACTGCGGTGGTAAAAACGGGAAGTTGATTACTGTGTAGGTCGTTATGTTTTACTAACGGGCGTACAGCTCGGAATATCGCATTCCTGAAAAACATGCAGTAAAAGGGATACACGAATTCTTGTTCGATAACTAACAATTACCGTCAAATCGAGAGTCCTGCGTAAGTGCGGATGTTTCTGGCCTTCCAATTGTATTTGATGGGCCAGTCGTATGGGGATTGCGCGCGCGTATCACATCAGTCCTGGGTCACACGCAGTGGCCTAGCTAGGCGTAGGATAAGTATTCGCGCATTGAATAACTATTTTTCGCATGTGATCGGCAGTAAAACACATGCACGCGTGTTGCGAGCAGCGGTAAAAGTCTCGGTATCACCCAATCTGATAGTAAAAACTAATATCAAAGTGATTAGTGGTGAAATCGAAAGTAAAAGAAAAAGATCGCGCATCACCTAGATGGGCAGAAGAAAAAAAAACTATTACTCCCGCAAACAACGGTAAAACCAAAATCACTGGTACACCACGGATCAGATAGTAATTGACAGTAAAGTTACTCCCAGGGGACACTGGTACGATGGTAACAAAACTACCGGTAGGCACATGTGTACCTAGCCTATTTTTACTGCCAACTCACCGAGTGTTTACTGTCCTCTAGCCCGTTTACTGTGTGCAACGCAGTTTACTGTTTTTTCCAAGCTGTATTACCGTAAGTGACTTGAATTGTTACTGCCATAGATATGTATCTAATTATTGATCATATTGACGTGTTTTACTTGACACCAAAATGAGTTTTACTGTACAACAAACTTGGTAATATGATTACTCGATCATTGTTAGAAACTTGTCAATATGATTTCGTTCGGACAAAAAAAAACCTCCCGCATGTCCCCCCGCGACACCAACAATAAAAAAAAGCACGGGCGAACTCATGCATCCCACTAAACGCGCTCCTCACGTTACCAATCATAAAATCTGCCCACCTCCCCTCCCCACGTTTGCCTGATCATTATCGCTTCCCCCTCCCAGCCACCCCCAGCGATCGCATGCAGGTCGGGCCCGATGGGACGACTGAGATGTACCGACACACCACCTTACTGACAAAGGCTATGGGTGTGGTGAGATCAAGGTGCAGATTGAGTCTTCCATACGATAGAGCCATGGAGGTCCTCACGGTGCTTCGGATGCAGCTTGATACCGTACCCAACGACATTGGCTCGGTGGTTGACGAGACCGCTGAGCCCGATGAAGCTAATGACGATACAATAAATCCATCAGCACCTCCTCTATCACAGACCAAAGGTTGCAAGCGAGCCAATGACAAACCAGATCAAAGAAGATGATGAGGGCGTGTAGCATATGTGGCCTAAAAGCCAGTCACAACAGTACTACCTGACAACGCTACCCCAAAACTCCTCATCCAGAGGGCGAGGGGCAGACGTGGCAGGGGCAGGGGAGGGGAAGTAGAGGGCGAGGGAGAGGAAGGTCCGGTACACACCGCCAGCTGATTCATGACTACAAATCAGAGGAGGACGACGTTGAAGACAGTCTCAGCGCAGGGTCAGATGGCAGTGATACGTGCTGAATAGCCATGTTTTTTACTTCCATATAGTAACACATTTACTGCCTTGTCTTATGTGTGATATTGTGCTACATCTGCCAACTGGAAATAGAGAGCGCTATTCGGCTCATGTTGTATGTTTTTTACTGTTCTATACGAAGTCTCTTACTATAATATTATGTGGTATTACTGCTTATTTTTACTATGTTCATAGTAGTCTATTACTGTCTTCCGCGTAGCGGTTACTTTTGTTATTTGCTCAGAGAAAGAATACAATGATCAGTGGCGTCGTCTTTGTGTACTGATGTGTTGTAGATGTTTTACTGTATACTGGCAATAACATTACTAACATTTGTTTTTGTTTAGAATTACCGTGTGTGTGAAAAGACTTTACTTTTAAAACATAACATTGCCACTCTGTCTCCTAATGCGTCTCTTCACTTCCCCCAAATGACTTATAAATATGTACACCAACTTGTGAATGTTGAATTTCACACAAACCTGAGCCTTCCCCCCACCGAAAAAACTCCAAAACACACACTCAAACTCAAAAACACAAACAAAAAAAACAGAAAAATGACTAAAAACTCTTCTTCTGCTCCCTTGCAAATGATGGCTCTATCCTACCTATCACTCATATACGAGCAGCTATCTGGGTGGAGCTTGATCGAGGCTGGGGACCATGATTATATCTGTGACCTCCTCCGTTCCCCGCCCCCGTGTCTACCGGAGAGGGTAGCTGCCATCATCTGCATGCTGCGTCTCCTGCTCAGTCGGACCAATATCCTTGTGTCCGACATCCGATGAACCAACCTCATCCTAGAGATCATGCTCTCGAGCTACGTGGATCGTGTCAAAGCGTCAATCTAGAGGCTCGATGACTACATCGACAGGCGAAACGCAAAAATCGACCTCACCGAGACCGTGAAAGAGAGGAGCCACCTTATTTGGACTATCGTCCACACGCTTCCTTTGCGCGATCAGCGCGAAGCTTGACTCGCCGTCGCAAAGGAGCAAGTGGAGACGTTTCTCCACATATTCCCTGATCCAACCTACGCCGAAGTCCACGAGCGGGCTTATGAACGCCCGAGGGCTGTGATATGGTCTTGCCTTGGCCACTAAGGCCCCCCTTTTCCCCCTTCTTTTCTTATTATCATGCAATGTAAAAAAATGTGATCGACCATGCTATTTGGCCGAACCCCTGGAAATATATTTCAAAAGTTTCATCTTCACTTGTTGCTGTTATGTACAATTACAATTACTACAATGTTTGTTTTGTTTTACTATCTAAAATATAAATGGATAAAAAACACATTTACTGTTTTGTACTTTTATTTTACCGTTTCATGTATGCGCTTTTACTGTCAAACTAACTTCGTTGTATTACCCGTTGAACATTACTTTAAGATGGTATGTGAGAGCTCTTGTAGTGCAAGATGCGCATGAAAATATTGACCTCCATTTTGCTTAGAATTACTGTATCTGTAACATAAATTTATGGTAGCGTGCTTTTAGTTTATTGTGTATGAAAAAACTCACTAAGCATTAATTTTATTAATTATATGTTGTGACTCGATAAAAAAAAGTATGTGATTCGGCAGTAAAACACATTATAACTTTACTATCGTATTCGTTTTGTTTTACTATTCAAACATACGATCTCGAAAAAGTCGCATGCCGCAAAATAGGCAGTAAAAATGATTCACGAATTACTGTCATGTCTCATATTAATTACCACTAAAATGAGTCCCGCGAGGGTGCAGACGTATATATATATATATACACAGAGACACATAATTCTATAGCCGAGCGTAGAATAGCTATTCCATGCCTAGCCAGCCCACCGCTCGTGACCCAGGCCAGGTGTGACAACGCGCGCGAGCAACCCCCATACGGTTGGCCCACCAACTATAGTAGGCGGGCCAGAAACGTCCGCACCCTGCGCGCCACTCGATTTTGACAGTAAATAATATGAGACGTGATAGTAATTCATGAATCATTTTACAGCCTTTTTTGCGGCATGTGACTTTTTCGAGCTCGTATGTTTGACAGTAAAACATAAGACATTAAAGTTGTTATGTGTTTTACTACCTTTACTGTGTCATGTGACTTTTCGTGCTCGTACGTTTTGATAGTAAAACACGATGGGTAAGACAGTAAAGTTGTTATGTGTTTACTATCGAATCACGGTGAGGATTTTATTTTTTACGCTCGAACAATAAATTTAAGTGACACAATGCAGCAAAATTATACGTACAAAGCAGTAACAGATAAAGATGACATTTTTTACATATATTATGGGTGATTCGGCCAAATAGTGTGGCTGGTCGCTTTTGTTTTTATGTATATTGCATGATCTAATACGAAAAGAAGGAAGGCCCTAATGGCCAATGTAGGACCATAACACAATCCTCAAGCGTCCGTAAGCTTACTTCGGGGCTTCGGCGAGAATGGGATCAGGGTATATGTGGAGGAACAACACCGTCTGATCCTTCGCGGTGGCGAGTCGAGCTTGGAGCTATTGGTATTGAGGGTACTAGTCGACCATGTGCTAGAGGATATCTTCGGTCTCTTCCATACTATCGGTATCGTCGACCCTTGTGCTCAGCTCGTCGATGTATCCATCGTACATCCGGATCGACTCTTTGACATGATCCACGTAGTTGGTGAGTGTGATCTCGAGCACGAGGTTTGCCCACCGGACGTTGGAGACCAAGCGATCGGTTCGGCTGAGGAGGAGGTGCAGTCCGTGGATGATCTGAGACACGATATCCGGGAGATAGGGGTGGAGATTGGAGGAGATCGCGGACTGCATAATGGTCAGCAGCATCGCTAAGGGTCCGACCAGAGAGGTGATCGCATACAAGGGTGAGGTAGGCAAGAACTACTGTGGGCAATTGAGATGAAGAAGAGCTCGAAGGCATTTTGTTTACTTGTTTGTGTGGAAAATAATATGGGGCCTTTGTGTGTTTCTTGGTTAGAGGATGTCCATCCTTATAAGTCGTAGTGGGGGAGACGAAGAGACGCATCGAGCAGTCCGAGCGGCACCGCATGTTTTTTGTTTCGGAGATGAAGAGACGTATTGGTACCCATGTAGTACAGTTAAATATAGGCCCCAATGTAGTACAACATGCTACGCATGCAGTAATTCCAAACAAATTAGAAGTTCAGTAATTGCTTGTGTATTTTAAAGCAAAAGAGCTATCACATATCATTCTTGTAGTAAATGTCGAGCGGGCACTACAACGCAAGTTAGTGTGACAGTAAAATCGTATACAAGAAGAGGTAAAATGATCATTTATAAAGTAGTAATTCTATATTTTTTTATCATGTTTTCAATGTTACAATACCCCTCTTTGTGTTTAGCTAGTAAAATAAAGGAATTATGGTAGTAATGTTATATGTACATAACAGTAAACAACAGGAGATAAAAATTCTTAAATATACTTCGACCAAATAGCATTGTCGGTTGCATTTTATTCTCTCTGTTTTTACATTGCCTGATAATAACAAAAGAAGGGGGAAGGGGAAAAAGAAATGAGGCCCTAGTGGCCAAGGCAAGACCCTATCGTAGCCCTTAGTCGTCCGTAAGCCCGCTTGTGGAGTTTGCCGGGGGCTGGATCAAGGAACATGTAGAGGTACGCCTCCACCTGCTCCTTCGTGGCGATGAGCCAAGCTTAGCGCTGAGAGAGCAAAGGAAGTCCATCGACGATAGTCCAGATGAGGACGTTCGCCTCTTCCATAGTCTTGGCGTCGTCAATTCTTTCGTTTTGCCTGTCGATGTAGTCCTCGAGCCTCTAGATGGATGCCTGGACATGATCCACGTAGCTTGTGAGATCGATCTCCAGGATGAGGTTGGTTCATCGGACGTCGAACACAAGGACATGGGTCCGATTGTGAAAGATACGCAGCGTGTAGATGATTGCAGCCTCCCTGTCTGGTAGACACGGGGGCGGAGCATAGAGGTCGCAGACATAATCATGGTCCGCAGCCTCGATCAGGCCCCGCCCAGATAGCTGATCATATACGAGTGATAGGTAGGTTAGAAATATCGTTTGCAAGGGGACAGAAGAAGTGTTTGGAGTCATTTTTGTTGCTTTTTGTTTGTGTTCAACACCTTTTTGGAGTTTTACTATGGGTGAATGATTTGGGGGCATTGTGCGTACTCAACACTATGCAAGCTGATGATACGTTATATTTATAAGGCGTTTGGGGTGGAGACGAAGAGACGCATCGGGGAGACGGAGCGGTAGTGTGTACAGTTTAAAAGTAAAGCCTTTTTTTACAAATGTAGTAATTTAATATAAAAAAAAACTACATCGGTAATGTTATTGGCATCATACAGTAAAACAACTACCATATATCAGTATAACAAAGACAACCCATTGATCATTGCGTTCTTTTATTTGTAAAATAAAAAAATAGCAGTAACCGATTTTTCATAAGACAATAATAGATTATTATCAATACAGTAAAACGAAGCGGTAATACCACGTTATGTTACAGTAAGAGAGTTCGAATATGCAGTAAAACATGCATGGCGAGCCGCAAAAGACACAATAAGCAACACCCTCATTATCGAACTTTATGCAGACCTAGGGCACCATATGGTCAGGGACTTCCTCATCCTGACATCAATAAAACACAGTTAACACAATAATATATACAACAAAAAACAAGTAAATGACTCAATATATAACAATAAAATATTTAAAGAGTGCAAAACACAGTAAATGGACGACATACTGGTAGTAAAAGACACACAAAGACCAATAAAAAATGCACGCAAAACACACATGCATGGGTGTACGTCGATTGGTGTCGGGTGTCCTCATCTTGCTCTGTGAAACAGCGGGGGGGGGGGGTGAGGACCGAGGCGTGGAGGAGAGGATCCCGATTGTCAGGGGGCTTACAGCCAAGTGTATAGCGTTTACCGGTGGCGTAGTCATATGCGTAAAGAAACCTGGGTTGTTCGTTGTTCTGCCGGGGCATGACAGTAAATGTCAAGGGGGATCTGCATGCGCTAGAGGAAGATCTAATAGACACTGGCGATGGAGAATGACCACCGTCGAGCTAGGTTCCTCTGAGCCCGCGGGGTGGACGTCAAGTAGTCATTGTCGTCGGAAGGGATAGATGGGGGTGGCGGCGGGGGGTCTGAGAAGCGATAATGACTGGGCGAACGTGGTGAGGGGGGAGGCGGGGGCAGATCTTATGATCGGTTATGTGGGGAGCATGTTTAGTAGGATGCACGGGATCACACACCTTTTTTTCTATTGTTTGGCACCGCAGGAGGACACGTCGGAGCGTTTTTTCGTTTGTACGAATGGGGTCGAGTGGTCATATCGATAAGGTTGTCTTATAGTAAAACTCACTTTGATGTGAAGTAAAACTAGTCAATAGGTTCAACAATTACATACATATCCACAATAGTAAAAATTCATGCACTTAGAGTAATTCAGCTTGGGAAAAAAACAACAAATATAGTTGCACACAGTAAACGAGCAAGAGGATATTAAACAATAAGTGAGTCGGCAGTAAAAATAGGCTAGGTATACATTAGTCTACCGGTAGTTTCTTGTTACCACCGCACCAGTGATTCTTTGGTTTTACCGTAGATTCCCAGAGTATCAGTTTTTTACTACCGATTTAGGTGATGTGCGATCTTCTTTTTGCTGTCAATTTCACCGTCAATCATTTTGATATTTTGTTTTACTGACAGATTGGGCGATACCGAGGCTTTTACCGTCAATCTTAATACGCACGCGTGTGTTTCACCGCCGATCACATGTGGGAGGCGCGGGTGCTAGTGCGCCACGCGTATATACATACATACATACATACATACATACATATATATATATATATATCGCTATTCAGCGCTCGGGCACTGAATAGCTATTCTGCGTGTGGGCTGTGCTGCGCGCGATGTGCCAGCCCACACGATTACCTGCGCTAGCACCCGTGCCCGTGCCTCCCCCATGGGATCGGCAGTAAATCACATGCTCGCGCGTTGCAATCGGCGTTAAAAGTCCTCGTATCGTCTAATCTGGCAGTAAAACCCACGTCTATCCTTGTTTTATACATGAATGTTTTTTTTCTTATTTTAGCAATAACTTTTGATTGGAAGCTCCGATTCATGAACGACTTACACTGGTAGTTTGGTGACGACGAGGATAACAGCATGATATAAGTCTCATAAATGAAAACATCTCTGTGCGTTTACTAAAACAGATTTACTGCATCGCTAAAAGCGACGGACTCAGGATTTTTAGGAAGGGTGTTCGACTTCGAAGCTAGGTTGTCCAGATATACCGATACCAATACATTGATACCGTGAGATGTCATCCCCCCCTAAAACACTGATACGATGATACACATATATATAATAAAATGCAAACATTATAGAAATTAATGATTTCATACGAGGAAATGGGCGATATAAGTCAAGCATAATAACATGAATTAAATAACAAATTATAGATATCAATAACAGTTGAGGAGGTGGAAACTAGGAATAGAGCTCTATTTTAGCTCCAGGCTACTTATTTTGCTGAGTTATGTGTTGTTGCAGGGTGCGGCAAAGGCTTGTGCATAGTGCTTAGCTGTTGTTGTTTTCTCTTTTTTTTTTGTTCTGGCCTGTAGCAGTTATACCGCTAAAACTTATTTTCTTCCTCTAATAGTGATCAGTAGAGCTCCTGTCTTCTTTTAAAAAAAAGTGCTTGGTGCTTGGTCATTGTTTGTCTTCTCACTTTTTTTGTTCTGGGTTGTAGCAACTATATTACTAAAACTTATTTTCTTTCTCTAATAGTGATCGGCAGAGCTCTTGCCTTCTTTTCCAAAAATATGACAGTTGCATACCTTACTGATTCAGCTCTTTTTTGCTCTTTTCTCGCCAGCAAGAACCTCCATCTAAGAATGTTCCTTCCATAGAGCAAAAATTAGACTATCTGTTCATTACCCAAGGCAAATATTGTATTTTTTGTACAACATCCATTGGAAAGAACCAAAAAAGTAGAGGAAGGCTAAACTCCAGAAAGAACCGGAGCCGGAGCAGAGCAGAGCCAGGGAGAAGAAGTGGTGATACGGGGGAGGCCCGATCTTCTCAGTGAGGAACCATGGATGGTTGATGCGAAGTAGACGATGTCACTAGCTGAACACTCGCGCCAATGCACGAACCCTCAACTATTTGGATAACGCCCAAACGCACCGGATAATTGTTCGTCGCGAGACCACGAACGATGAATGCCAAGTCCCCGATTCCCAGTGGAACGACGGCTTGACCTTGAATTGCAGAACGAACCAATGGATCGCCTAGTCCTCTCTCAAAGTCCTCGCATGAACTCTGATTTTAGAAAGAACAAGCAATAGCTATGTTTCAATTCTTATGCATAAATTGGTCTAATGGATACAAAGGAGGGGCAAGGGTACTTAAGGCACCCTCCATGACTCACACACGGCGTAGGCCCAGCTACACATGCCGAATCAAACACCAATTCGGCCAAGACCCAAAAACACACTAAAAAGGAAAACCTAACTTAAATCCGTCACATTGTTTCGGCCATAGCGGTACGACCGTAAGTCTTCTGAAGCTGGGGCCATACCCATTGTGTGGGCCTTGGAATAAGATTTCAAACAAGTCCAAGAACACCCCAACCAGACTCCGTATACAAAAGTTATGACCTTTTTATTACAGGTCTGTTGGGCTGTCCCGAACCGAATCCGAATTGAATTCTGAATTGATTCCGAGATAAATTCCGGTTGGACTTGTAGAAGATCCGAATTAGGTTTGAATTCTTGGGCTTTTCTCCCCTTGCTTGACCCATATGACCTTCTCCTCCATTGCTTTGGCTCTGGCCTCCCTCTCCTCCCTCTCGTTTCCAAAGGCTTCACAATGTTCAAACCTGAGAATGCACAAAATATTTGCATGAGGTAGTACCCAATTCTCATCAATGAAAATAGAAGATTCATTAAGAAACAAAAGAACCTGTTGATTTAGAAGTTTAGCTCTCGCTCTAGTCGGCGGACCAACATGCACTTCTGCACTTGTATGACTTATGGCATCCATCTCAGTATGTGCATCACCACTAATAGGAAAAGATGTATAAGTGTAGGGATGCCCACATCATCCTCCCCCTCCTGAAAAGGCGTCGTCCTCGACGCTGGATCATCACCACCAAAGAAAGGTGATAAATTAGCGACATTGAACGTAGAGCTCACGCCATAGTCATCGCCGGAAAGCTCTATCTTGTAGGCATTGTCGTTGATCTTCGCAAGCACCTTGAAAGGCCCATCACCTCACGACAGCAATTTAGACTTGTGGCGTTCTGGAAAACGATCCTTGCGGTAGTGTACCCAAACCAAATCACCTGGTTGAAAAATTATTTTATTCCTTTTCTTGTTCGCCTTCTCAGCATAGAACTTGACCTTGCACTCTATCTCTTCTTTTGTTTTTAGTTGCAATTTCTTCACATATTCAGCTCGCTTGGACGCCTCCATATGAACACGGTGTTGAGTTGAAAGCGACAGCAAATTAAGTGGCGTAAAGGGTTTGAAGCCATACACCACCTCATAAGGACACAACTGCGTAGTGGAGTGCACGACCCGATTATAAGCGAATTCCACGTGCGGCAAACAATCCTCCCACTCACGCAGATTCTTCTTGATCATGGTCCGGAGTAGCATCGAAAGTGTGCGGTTCACCACCTCCGTTTGACCATCAGTTTGGGGATGACAAGTTGTCTTTGAATAACAACCGTCCCGGTTTACCAAAGCGTCTTCGAGTAGCTAATGAACTTCACATCGTGATCTGACACAATAGTGCGTGGCACGTCATGTAACCTCACGATCTCTCTGAAAAATAAGTTAGCAATATACGACGCATCGTCGCTCTTGTGGCACGGAATAAAGTGTGCCATCTTCGAAAAACGATCCATAATGACAAAAACAGAATCGCTCCCCTCTTAGTTATGGGCAGTCCTAAAACAAAATCCATACTAATATCCTCCCATGGTGCATTGGGAACAGGTAGAGGGGTATACAAACCGTGTGGATTCAACTTCGATTTCGCTTTGTGGCAAGTAATGCATCGCTGCACATACCTCTCCACATCTCGCCTCATCTTAGGCCAATAAAAGTGATTGCTCAGCATAGACAACGTCTTCTCACGTCCAAAATGTCCCATCAATCCACCTGCATGTGATTCCTGCAGTAATAGCAAACACACGAAGGATTCTGGAACACATAATTTGTTAGTACGAAACAAAAACCCATCATGGATGTGAAATTTATCCCAACCTTTTCCCTCTTTGCAATGTGCATAAGGAACAGAAAAATCATGGTCATGAGCATATAAATCACGCAAACTCTCTAAACCAGGAACTCGCACTCCTAATTGAGTTAAAAGCACACTTTTCCTACAAAAGCATCAGCTACCACATTTTCCTTTCCCTTCTTATATTTCACAATATAAGGAAACGACTCAATGAATTCGACCCATTTCGCATGTCTACGGTTCAGGTTTGCTTGGCCCTTTAAATACTTCAATGCCTCATGATCAGAATGAATAATAAACTCTTTAGGCCATAAATAGTGTTGACAAGTTTCTAACGCACGTACTAACGCATAAAACTCTTTGTCATAGACCGGATAATTCAATTGAACACCATTCAGTTTCTCACTAAAATAAGCTACCGATCCACCTTCTTGCATTAAAACACCGCCAATACCCAATCCACTAGCATCACACTCAATTTTAAAATTTTTAGTGAAATCAGGTAAAACAAGCAACGACACTTCAGTCAATCGTTTCTTAATTTCAGCAAAAGCATTGTCTTGCGCCACCCTCCACACAAATTCAACACCATATTTAGTAAGTTCATTCAAAGGGGCAGCGACGGTACTAAAGTCCTTCACAGAGCGCCGATAAAAACCAGCGAGACCATGAAAGCTTCTAATCTGACTAACGTTCACAAGAGTTAGCCAATTTTTAATCGCTTCAATTTTAAACTCATCTACTTCAACTCCTGTGCAGAAACAACATAGCCCAAAAAGATGACACGATCTTTGCAAAAAAGTGCACTTCTTTAAGTTACCAAATAACCTAGCCTCACGCAAAACTTGTAGAACTTGTCGAAGATGGTCTATGTGTTCAGATTCAGTGCAACTGTAAATCAGACTATCATCAAAGTACACAACCACAAATTTACCAACCAAATGCCTTAAAACATGATTCATTAAGCGCATGAATGTACTAGGTGCATTAGTTAAACCAAACGACATGACTAACCACTCATACAACCCAAATTTCGTTTTAAAGGCAGTTTTCCACTCGTCCCCTTCATGCATCCTAATTTGATGGTAACCACTACGCAAATCTATCTTAGAGAAAATAACAACACCACTCAATTCGTCTAGCATATGATCTAAGCGAGGTATAGGATGACGATATCGAATTGTGATATTATTAATCGCTCGACAATCTACGCACATACGCCATGAACCATCTTTCTTAGGAACTAAAATAACAGGAACAACACAAGGGCTTAAACTTTCACGTACATACCTTTTGGAGAGAAGCTTTTGTACTTGTTTATGATTTTCTTTTGTTTCCTCGGGATTGGTGCGGTATGGTGGTCGGTTCGGCAGCGACGCGCCTAGAATCAAGTCGATCTTATGTTCTATCCCACGGATTGGTGGTAGCCCAGCCGGTACCTCATCTGGAAAGACGTCGCTGAAGTCCTGCAAAACACAAGCAACACTACTAGGGAGAGAAGTCAAGTCGTTAGTCGAAAGCAAGACGTCTTTGTACAGTAGTACAAAGTGCACCAAATTGGGATCATCGCTGAATTCTCTCATCTCTGATTTGGTGGCTAACATCACTAAATTCTTCTCTCACTCTTTTACAGTCTCAACGTGCATCTCAATTTTCTGCATTGAAGAATTCACAATCTGTTGCGGTGTAAGCGGCTTCAAGATGATATCCATATTGTTCCATCAAAATGTGTAGCGATTTGTACACCCATTGTGAATAGCAGAACGGTCATATTGCCATGGCCGTCCCAAGAGCAAGTGACACATCGTCATAGGAACAACATCGCAGTCCACAGTATCGGTGTACTTCCCAATAGAAAACGTCATACGCACCATATAGTTCACCTTTACTTCCTCTTTGTAGCTCAATTATTGCACATGATAAGGACGTGGATGCGACAAGTACTTCAAACCCAACTTATGACATATATCCTTGCTGGCCAAATTATGATAACTCCCACCATCAATAATCACTTTGCACACCTTACCCTTATCAAGCTTTGCCCAAGTCTGAAACAAATTGCACCGCTGTTCTAGTGACGGCGATGACATCACATTAAGCACCTTGGACATGCAAACAATGGAATACTGCTCAGTGTTAGGAAACTCAGGATCGCACTCACATTGTTCTATGTCATCAGTATGCAAGACTGGCTGTGTATTAGACGACTCGTCATCACTAGCTGAAACATAACCGCCATCCTCTGTGATAAGTATAGTTCTGACATTGGGGCAGTCCCTCTGAAAATAGCTAACGCCCTTGCACTTGTGGCAAATAATGTCACGTGAACGGCCTGTCGACCCCATAGACGAGGTCACACTAGCAGCAGGCGTCGCAGGTCGACGCACCGGGGATGATGTACTCTCTAGCTTCTTACTTGCGGAACTATGCATCGCCGAATTGCTTTCGGCCGGAGTGCTCTTGTTTGGCTGGCTGTTGTTATATAGCTGTCCTGGTATTGCAATTTTTGGTTTAATGGACGATAGGAAAGAAAACAAATCTAACTACGGGTAAAGAAGTTTTCACTGAGTAAACCTAGAATCTGATACCACATGATAAGGGGGGAGGCCCGATCTTCTCAGTGAGAAACCATGGATGATTAATGCGAAGTAGACGATGTCACTAGCTGAACACTCGCGCCAATGCACGAACCCTCAACTCTTTGGTAACTAAAAAAGATTTACTGCATCGCTAAAATAGATTTACTACAGCCTTTACATGATTTTACTATCATCTTAGCCAACTAGTATAGACAAGTAGACAATTAATTACAAACAATCAGTTCTTTGTTTTGTACATGAATGATTCTTTTCTTGTTTCGCAAATAACTTTTGATTGGGAGCTCCGATTCATGAACGATTTTCATTAGTAGCTTGGTGACGACAAGTGTAACAGAATGATATAGGTCTCGAAAATAAAAACGTTTCTTTGCATTTACAAAAGAAGATTTACTACATCGCTAAAAGAGATTTACTGCAGCCTCCACATGATATTACTACTCTGTTACAAAAAGATTTACGGCAACATCTACATGACTTTACTGTTCTGTTACAAAAAAGATTTACTAAAACCTTCATGTGACTTTATCGCTCTGTTACAAAAATGTTTATTTGAACCTCGACATGATTTTATTACCATCTTAGCCAACTAGTACGAACAAGTAGACAACCAACTAGCAAACAATTGGTTACTTGTTTTGTAGATGAGTTTTTTTTTCTTGTTTTTGCAATAACTTTTGAGTAGAAGCTCCGATTCATAAACAGTTTTCACCGGTAATTTGGTGACGACGAGGTTAACAAAATGATATATGTCTTGCAAATAAAATGTCTTTATACGTTTACTAATTTTTTGTGCTGCATCGCTAAAAGAAATTTACCGTAACCTCTATATAACTTTACTGATCTATTAAAAAAATTACTGGACTCTACTTGTTGTTTACTAGCACATCCAGCCATACGCATATGAAACAATCTTAAAAAATATAAACACGATGATATGTACGGCAGTAAAATTGCTACCATAATTACTTTTAACCTCGTCATAGTGCACACTGGACACGTGATGTCATGCGTGAGAGATCGTGAGTTAGTCGACCAAAATGGCATATTCGGCACTCCGTAAAGGCGGCTCAGTCGGCGTGCAGTGACCGGCCTGAGCGTTATTCTGGCACCGAAAAAACTCCATAATTTCAAACAATGCATCTCTGGTTTATACCCACAATTTGGTTCCAACTTCCTGTTCCAAACCCAACACCAAAATGGAGTTAGATAGATTTCAAACAAGAACACTACCTGATTAAATGCTCCCGTGGTGGAGTTTGACATCAGATTCGAGCTTAAGCTAGAAACGACGAGACGAGGCGAAATTGAGCAAACGCTCGCAAACTCCACCAAGGGAAAATCAATCTTGGGGATCAAACGAACTCCATGTAATATAGATAGCTGTAACTAATGATGATCTGCAACTACAGCTGCAGCTACTGCACTTCACACGTGCAATGATTGTTGCATCAATATGGGTTCTGACAATGCCATGTTTTCTTTCCCGCCGTGCCGACTTATCTGTGATAATCCGACACATATTCAGTGGTATAGATAACTGATGTTTATAGTAATTTTTTATATTATTTATAGACAACATTAAAGTTAGCTCTACAATAGATTGTTTTTTTACTTATCTTTATATATCACACAATTAGGAACTGAGCCTAACTCAGTTGGTGGGAAGGTGTGGGTATATACCTCTACCACCCATATTCAAGTCCTCTTCTAGGCGAATTTGGGTACCAATTTAGCTGTGTGCATCTCTAATTATTGGTGCAGAGACCGGGAGTTGTACTTCCTTTCTTTGCTTTCATAGACCTAAGAATTATGATTGGATAGTCTCTTTGGTTCTAGTGATACAGTCGGCTATAGAATTATATACAATATATTTATCTCTTTTTATTATAGGATTATAGACAACATAATTTTCTTTTTTTATTATATTTTATCTATATTACTTTAAATTATACGTGATAAATATTATAAACAGTTAATATAACGTATTGTACGTGACCTCGACAGCGGATATCACTCCCTCGCACCTCTACTTCATCTTTTTGACCTTTTTCTGCGTGCACGGGTGAAACGAATCTACTTTTCCGGGCACAACCGGAGGATCCGCTGTGTGTACCCGAGGAGCACAACCCGCCGGCCACTGGCGAAATGGAGACCACATTTACCGGGCCCGCATGTCATCCACGTACAACTACACTCCAGGAACAACCGCCATCATTTAACGGCTGATATGATAACGCTTTGTTACATGCAAATTACGTAAAAGCCCCTTGTTTTTGCTTTTGCTTTTGCTTTTCTTTGCTTTGTTCTCTCATTTGTCCGAGCTCACTCACCGTGTGAGCTTCAAACAAATCACATAGAGGATCGCTTTTAAAATGATTAAAAATAAGTACATAATATCATTCTAATTTTTTTTTTAAGGTTTAGCCAAGTGTTGGAGGGGTCATCGGTGTCGTCATGCCACTGCTTCCGTTCATAAAGATTGAAGGCTGTTAGCAATAAGACACAATTGTGTTTCACCATAGAAGATAGAAGCCATGATCGCACAGAAAAAAAGCTACAATAATGTTGTACTTGAAAGTTGTAAAAAAAAAGTCCTTATTTTGGCTCCGTTAGTTTACTCTCTGGTTTGTCCAGTTTCACTCACTGTCATGGGCACTTGTCAGCTAGATTATAGTACGAGTTCTGTTAGTTGTTTTTGCTTCTTGGTAGATGCTATGCAATACAATAATGCAAAATAATATTTTAAGGTCTTACATATATCTTATACATAAAGATTGTTTTACTATGGAAGATAGAAACGTACAAACATCACGCTAAAAAGCTGTTGCTACGAAGAAATTATAATGATGGGGTGGGTTAATCCATCACCACAAACTACAAAAACCAATGGGATCGATTTTCATTTTGCACGTGGCGATTCTAAAAAAAAAACTCACACACGAGTACGAATACAACAACACAAGGGCAAATACGTCAATCCACAGCTCTCCTCCTTTCTTTTCCCAATTTTCCCACCGAAACCTCCATTAAAATACCCACACAAAAAAGTATTCCCCTCTCCCCGTGTCCGCTCCAATGCCGTTGCTTCTCTCCTGAGTCTCCTCCGCTTCCTCTTAAATTTCTCGGGACTCCCCGAAACCAAACCCTAGCGCTCCCCAATCGCACCGAGCACCCCGGAATCCGCCCAGCTCGAGCCGGATTCGGCCGGGTGCCGACCAATTTGGCGGCTTATTGGGCCAATAAATCCGGGGCGGGGGGGGGTGTTCTTGGGGCATGGTCGCCTGATCGCGTCCGGCCGATGGGGATGACGGGGGCCGCCAATGGCGGCGCCGGGGGCGGGCGCGGCGAGTATGTGAGTATCCCGGAGGAGGTTGAGGTGGTCAAGGAGGCGGTGAAGGCGGAGTGCCCGAAGGTGCTGCGGTGGCGCGCGATCCGGTGGTGGGCGAAGGTCGCCGTGCTCGGGATCTTCCTCGCCGCCGCGGCCGCGGCCGCCGTCGTGTTCTTGGGGCCCCTCGTCATTAAAAAGGTGCGACCTCTTCGTGCTCCTCCCCGTCTGAGGGGTTTCCTGCGACGCGGATTACGTGGAAATTCGTCGCGGATGCTAGATCTTTCGTTCTTTCTTGTATCTTGCTCATGCTGTTGCTTTTGAATCGTTGCCTGCGACGCGATTTGCATTAGAAATTTTGCATATTTCCTATATCATGTGTTTCCTATTGGTATTCTCTCATATTTATTGATATTTTTGGTTTGTGCTGTTCAATCCTTTGAATTGTATAATTGGATACAAATATCTTCCCTGGTTTATTGTCATGCCCCCCTTTCGTGGCTAGTTGAAAAGGAATAAGTTAGATGCTTACTTTATTTTTCCCATTATATAGACTCGAGGGAGATGTTATTGTGGTTGGTGTTTTGGATTGGCCCGTTAGTTCTATATATTATTGTGTGCTCCAGGATCCGAATTAATAGCAGAATATGGAATGTCGATAGATTTTCTCAAAAATTATGGAGTTGGCTGGATGAAATGGGGATGTGGCTGTTCAATGAGCGGATTAAGTATTGCGCCCATGTGCAATATTGGAAAAAAATGCTTTGCCAATGAACGAAGGTTTCCAGCTAATACCAGCCAATGCTTCTTGTTGATATGCAGGCCGCGTGTAGTGACCCAATATGTGGGGTCTGCACGCTTGGTGCTTTGGTGGTGTAGGTGCTTTCACCAAAGGTTGGACGGGTAGGAATAGTCTCGCAAGGCAATTGGTTCCTGATATTTTGGTCATCGAGATGCTTAACTGTTAATCTCAACAGCGCGGAAAAACATGTTTAAAATTTTCTTCGTAACCTTTGATTAAATCAATCCACCTCTTCCAAAAGCATACCAACAACAGCACATGGAATCATGGTTATTAAAGCGATAAGGCGAGGCGAGTCACTACCTTATTGCCAAAGCGTTTAAGCCATGCGGCGAGGCGACGCCATACACACATTCTAACCTAGTATGGCAGCAAAATAAATCCGCAATTAGTAGCACATGCATACCTTGATGTTGCTGGTTCTTGAGCCAATGTAGCATCCATCCCCCCTTGCAAGTTCCAACATGTAGCTTGTTACAATACATTACAATAATTCAAATTCCAATTAATTGAGTAACATACCTTGTTGATAATCTCTCCTCTTTTATCTTCTCCCAAGCAACAAGCTACATGAAAATGGGACAATAATGAAGTGAAAAAAACGAGAATCAAATATACGATTACATGAATAACGAGCAACGTAACAAGCACGACATAACCAACATAAGTCCACAACAATAAAATAAGTCCACAAGCTTATAGTCTAATGGCATAACATAAGTCGACAACAATAACATAAGTCCAACTCTCTCATCTCTCAAAAGTCATCCATCTCGAACTCATCTA
Organism: Ampelocalamus luodianensis; assembly: GCA_036346255.1. Lineage (NCBI taxonomy): Eukaryota > Viridiplantae > Streptophyta > Magnoliopsida > Poales > Poaceae > Ampelocalamus > Ampelocalamus luodianensis. The sequence goes on along the minus strand of CM070629.1, from coordinate 52,736,327 downwards.
AATTGGTAGTAGCACCCATGTTCTCTCCATCACCATCTTCGATTGCTGTCACTCACATGTCGACTGTCCTAGAAGTTGGTTGCACAACAGAGGCTTGGGACTCCTTGTCGGTTGCTATCACTCACATCTCCATCTTCTCCTCCATCATCATCATCTAGGAAGAGTGGTCTGCCACTCTTATACTTCCATAAAGCCTCTCGCATCTCTTTCATGATTGTTGTTGTAGTCCCGTCACATTTTTGAACATCTCCAAACCCACCTGCAAAATGCTCCGTGAATCTTTTGATTCCTCCATATATCTTCCTGCCACAAAGCAAACATTGCACCAAATCTCAATTGCCAATAACTGGACAAAAACCATACTTCCGTCCCGGATCATTATATTTTGCCTTCCGTTTTGGATCGGTGTTTGGATCATACATGACCTCGGAGGATGCAATACTTGCAGTTGCCATTTTGGTTGTGCTTCTGCATTAAAGAGAGCATAAATATCAGGATTCAATAGGATCAAGAGTAGCATGTAGCATCATTTAACAGTGGCAAGCATCAAGAGCAGAGGCTCACGCAGAGCAGACTCCTCCTCCTCTCCCTCCCGGCCTCCCCCTCTCTCCTTCTCCCCTCCATCCTCTGCTCTGTATGAGAGAGAGCAGAGCAAAGGATGGTGCAGGGAGGAGAGTGGGGGAGCCCGAGAGGGAGAAGAGGGAGAGGACAGGAGGGAGCAGAGCAGAGGATGGAGGGGAGAAGAGAGAGGGGGAGGCTGGGAGGGAGAAGAGAGAGCATACTTGGATCTGGAGGGGGCGAGGTCGCTGCCGCTGCCGCTGCCGTCGCGCGCAGTAGAGGGCGAGGGCGAGGGCGACGCCACGTGTACAGCAGAGCAAAGGAAGCGGCTAGGCGGGTCATGAGGGCGAGGTGATGCCGCCGCGCGCCGGAGAAGATGGGGACAGTGGCGGGCCTGGCGGCGCTAGGGTTCGTGTGACCCCATTCTCCTTAACTTCAATTTTTTGCCTGCTGGCCCCGCTCTCTAATACTAGCCAGCTTTTGGATCTCCCGCTCAAGCCCTGCATATGGTGTTCGCCTCAGCCGTCCCTGACGCCAAACTCCTCCTAAGCGATGCCATGGTGACGCCTTGGCCGTAAGGCGGCCGCCATAGGCAGGCTAGGCAAGGTGAGCTCGTGGCGTGACCCCCCCCTGACCGCCTTACCGCTTAAGCAACGCTTAGGCGACGCTTTAATAACCATGCATAGAATAGACACCCATAAGAAGTACAGCTGTGCTGGCGTTTGGGCCCTGGACCTGCTTATTGGTGTTACTTGAAAGCAAACTCTGTTGGCAAATCTGTTCCTACAAGTAGTTGAATTGAAAATATTTTTTCTGGTTTGTTTCCATGGCCCTGTTCTGGGCTAGTTCATGAGGAATACATTAGACGTTCAATTTAATTTTGCAATTATACGTGGGCTGGATGACAAGGTTGTTGCCGTTGGTGATATAGCTGGCTGTTTTTTTTTTTTAATTATATGTGTTTAAGGATCTCAACTCATAGCAGAATGGAATATTAGGATATCCCTTCATGAATTCAGTTTTAGAGATGGTTGGATTGAATGGGGATGTCTGTGGAATGAGCGAATTTTGCTAAGTTTTTCACTTAATGCCAGCCATGGCTGTGGCTGTGACATAGGCATGGGCCAATAAGTGGGATCTCATGCCTGGTGCTCTGTTGGTGTAGGTGCTTTCGCTGAAAGGTGAGTTGATAGGAATAATCTGACAGCGCTATTGGTTCTTGATATTTTTGTTATCAAGAAGTTTGAGTTGTTCTAAACAGCATGGAGAAAATATGTTTACAACTCTATCCATAACCTCTAATTAAATTAATGAACCCCTTCCAAAAGTTTACAACATAAGGTCAGGTCAGACAAACAGCATATGCACAGCGGCACATGGAACGATCACATATAAGTACAGCTTGTGCCGGCATTTAGACCCTTGGTGTTACTTGAAAGGAAACTATGTTGGCAGCATTTTCCCCAGAAGTTGCTGATCATAAACACAATGCTAAACTGCCTGTTCAACTTTAACATCTCTTGCTGAATCAACCTGAAAAGTACCAATTTTCACATAGTTGCATAGACTGATTGGCTCCGAGCTGTATCATGATCTCCTTCTTCATAAGATCAAGAAAGTACGAGCAGAGCTACTCACCACAAGACATTCTCACCTTTCAGCATATTGAGAGCCCATGCTTGCTCAACTCCAGGATCAGGCTCCTCAGAAACAATTTTGTAGCCCTCTTGAATAGACTTGTTACTGATATTTCTATTGCTTTTGTTGCGGAGATATCCTGAAAGTCTGCTATTGGTTTCTTGCTGACTTTGTTTTCATGTTGCTGTCATTGTCTCATTGACAGGTGGTTGTGCCAATCATTTACTGGGAGTCAACAACTTTTAGCAGACCAGTTATTGCTCTAATATGTTTCAGTGCAATCGCTTTTTTCCCAAGTGTATTGCTGCCTTCTTCTCCCTTCATGTGGATTGCGGGGATGACCTTTGGATATTTCTATGGCTTTTTGATAATTACAGCAGCAATGAGTATAGGCATGTCATTGCCATTTTTTATAGGGTCTGTGTTTCATTGTCGAATACACGTGAGTCTCTTTTACTGCCATCTCTTCCTGCTCATGTTTCTTCCAAATAGTAAATAAAACCAGTTAGCGAGTTTCTTGTTTTCTAAGCTTGTGATTGATGGTTGTCCTGCAGAGATGGTTGGAAAAGTGGCCGAAGAAAGCAGCTTTTGTCAGACTGGCTGGTGAAGGAGATTGGTTCCATCAATTTAGGGCAGTTGCTTTACTAAGGATTTCTCCGTTTCCATACATAGTTTTTAACTATGCTTCTGTGGCTACAATTGTCAAATATGGTCCATATATAGCTGGTTCAATGGCTGGAACCTTACATGAAACCTTCCTTGCTATATACAGGTTTTGTATCTCTTGCATGACTCCTTTTGTCCTCTCTCTTTTGATGCTATGAATCATCAATAATTTTCAGTCCTCTCTCTTTTGATGCTATGAATCATCAATAATTTTCATACTGTCTTATTCAGTTATTCCTGTTTTTGCATCGAGCATGCCTGGTAGCCATTCAGGTGTACTGGTGTGGTTAGAGCATACAACCTGAATATATTGCAAACAATTTACAGCATGCAAATTAAAATATTGACAATATTGCTTTTTTTTTTTAACATAATAGCATTTTTTCATGCAGTCATTTATTTTATTTTTATGCCATTGTCAGTAATTGTTCAGTGAGGTGGGATATCTTTGGTTTGACAATTTGCTGCATGTTCTATCACTGGAATGCCCTTGTTTAGGACATGTTTTTGAACATTAAGACTATTTTATTTGAAGCTTAGATGCAGCGGCATGCATGAAACTGGAATCATGATACAGGTGTTATTCCTTTCTGTTTCAAATCTAAGTATAAAGTCACTAGTTTAGACTTCATGTATGAGCTTCCGTTAAGACAAGATCTGCTTTGGGAGTTTTGCCCACCTTTGTTAAGAAGAGCATAGAAACTCGGCCTGCACCCAGCAGCAGTACGGCAAACCATCTTTCATCTAGTTCTAATCTTTCAGGCAAGCCATCTATTTCTAGTCTTTAAGGCAGCACAATCCATTGTTTGAGCCTACGGAGCCTGATTTTCCACCTGGATTCTGGGTTTTCTGGTCTTGATGGGGAAATTAGATTTGTATTTGAAGCATTATATGTGAAAGCAAAGTAACGCTAATGATTTTTAACAGCTCCAGAATCTATGTATCATGTTCTGTACATTTAGGCATGCCCTCTACTCATTATCTAGTGTCATAGGGAGGAATTAACTTTATCAATTTTGTGATAACAGTGGGAAACTTCTTCAAAGTTTGGCTGTAGCAACTAGCCAAGGGTCTTTCTTGTCAGTAGAGCAGATAATCTACAATGGAATTGGTTTTTCAGTGGCTGCAGTTTCTACTGCTGCAATAACTATTTATGCAAAGAAAGCGCTTCAAAAACTCCAAGCAGAGGATGAGCTGTGTTGAGCACAGGAGATCCGTGCTCCGGATCCACTCTTGATGCTAGTTTCCCTTCAGGTGTACTATATACAGTCGCTACTAATCTGGTTTCTAGCGTATACTACCTGACTACATTCATCTGAGAGAGGGTGCTGCACCAACTGTAAAGAAAATAGAGAACAAGAAACACTACCCTTTTTTCTCCTTTTGTTTTCTGTAGAGAGAACTGCCAACTACAACTTTATCAATGTATTGAACCAAGGTCCGTGCAATGTAAATTCGTAAGCTGCTACTTTCTCAAGTGCAAACATTCTGTTTTGATTCATGAAGGTGTTTCTAAGTAGAACATATGTGCATTGTTGGATGACATCAAGGAAGGTCTCCTGGTCTGCTGTACGACTCGGGGTGTTATACTGTTATGTCAACTAGGCATCGATAGTATATTCAGTTGAGTTCATATCTTTGTTTTTTTTTTTTTTATGAAAATGAGGAGCCAAGATTATTGCAACAGTAGATTGTCTCATTGCAATGTGGGCCTAGGTCTAGTCTACAGTGTTCCTACACAAAACCTGACACAGATAATCGTCAACAACTTTGCAAAGAGAAATTACGAACACTAAAACCTGACATAGATATTCGTTATGAACTTTGCAAACTGAAATTTACGAACAAACAGAACAATGTTTACCAACAAACACTAGCGAATACAAATGTGACATATCTAGAACATAAAACTTCACAAGAAACAGTTAAAATCCAACGTTCTAAATGGGGAGCCTAAAACCATTGTCATGTTCCAAACGGGGCCAAAGTCTCACTAGTTGCATTAATCAAGGCAGTGTGGGGTCGTGTGCAGGAGGCAGCTTAGAGTATTTACAATAGTCCATATCACTTGTTACTAAGGGATGGATACATTAGCATTTAGGTGTTGTGAAAGAGAGATAATGAAGAGAGAAGGTGAGCTTGTTTCTAGATAAAGAAACAAGTAAGTTGTTGATACTAAAATACAAGAAACAACAAAATAGTTATTGAAGACTTGCTTGTTACAAAAAACTTGTTTTATGGGTAACAATTAAAGTCTTACATACAAGCTTAATAAATAATTCATTGAAAGATTTGTTTCTTTTCATTAGATTATGTATTTTCTCTCCTCTTAGTAGCAAACTAAGAAACAAAACTATTGTAGAGCGAGAGGAGCCATAATAAGGACCGACCTAGTAGAAGAGAAACCAAAACAGGCAATTAGAATAGGCTTTCAAACTTAGGATGCGTACAAGGACAAGATATCAAGTGGCACAAAATTTCTTAAATGACCTGACATTTGAAAAACATTAGAAATGTCATTTTCTAATTTTTATTTTACTATTTGAAGTGGTATTTTGCGAAGCATTGCTCTTTTTTTTGAATGATGTATCCTAGGGGCGGAGCTTCATGTCGACCAACCTGGCCGCCACCTCTCTTTCGTTTTGGCATATCTCTATGTATAGTTAAGAAGCTAATAACTTATACTACACATTAAACCAATAGTTTTGCCCTCTCAGTCCATAGTTTTGTAAGTTTTGAGGTTAATGTTCCAATTTTATTATTCCATCTCTATTGAAGCCTTCTCTTGATTTTTGGCCAAGCTTTGCCCGCTAGTGTATCATAAAAAACCTACCTTTGGAGGCAAATAACTAAGTCACTTAAATATGTGCTAAAAGGTCTCTCAAATATAGTTATATTTTAAAATAGTCATGTTGCCCTGAAATATCACGGGGTTAACCTATATGATACGCTCAGACGTATGCATTGTAACCATACTAGCGGACAACTGTGGTAACACATGTAAAAAACCGAATCAAATACCAAACAAACATTCGTATGGAAATACCAAACAAACATACCAACAAAACAACAAGAACCACCTCTTCGTGTGCTAGTGGAGTTATGGGTGTACGACTTGATCCACTATGGTACAAATGCTGGTGTCCTTCTTTACGCACAAGCGAATGCGCTTCAGTATGAATTTTGTGAGATCGCGGATTATCCTCGGCCTTTGTCTGTCTAGATCTGTGCTAAGGAGGCGCACTCGTGTGTATGCGTGAGTGTCTTCTTGTAATCGTAAAAAATATCAATAGAGAAAAATAGCTTACATTTACAGAAAATGTTATCGTAAAAAATATCAATAGAGAAAAATACCTTACATTTACAGAAAATGTTTTTGAAAAACTGGAGTGTCCTTCGTAACTCCGAAACACGAACCAAGAATGAGAATACAAAGTGATGTGAGTGTTGGCCCGATCTTCCGAAAAGTACTGATACGTTGATTGTGGAGAACACGACGTTGATGATCCAAAGGCCCTGACCCGAACAGATCGAACCCCTCGCAATCACTACACCACTGCTCCGTTGGTTATCAACCGTGCCGAACGCGATTGACCTCGCCAAGAAGGCTATCTCCTGCAAGCGAATCGAGAACACAAGCAAAAGAGTAGAAGATGCAACCTGAAATTGTATTGCGAATAATAATGAAGCTCACAAATTGGGGGTTCCTCAAACCGAACGAACGGCGAAAACTACGATGCAGAAAATTCTAAAAGAAAAACTCAAATTGGACTAAAGGGCGACGGTTCCTATATGAGGAGGGCGACCAGGAAGTGGAAAACCTAAGCGAGGTACTGTTCATGCGAGCGTGTTACTGTTCACGTGAACAGTACAGACCTCGGGGTGGCTGTTCCACATATGGGTCATATGGGCCAAGTCAGCCCATAAGACTCGGATACAAGCCTTGTAGGCTAAAGAAAAGGTGTCGCAGCACCAAGTAAAGGGATGCACGCAGCGACAAGTAAAGGGTGGCCGAAGCTCTTTGAGTTGGAGGCCACAAATTCTTCATCTCCTTTGGCCATTGTTATTGCCTTCTCCTTCCTTGATGCATATCATCAACTCCTTCTTTGTCCGTCCTAGATTCCTAAGCACAAGCAAATCATCTCCATTAGACAGCATCATAGAGTTCTTAAGTGATACACTCAGCCCTAGAAACGAATTTACCTGATAATTTAGTTGACGAGCACGTACCCGAGTAATTGGACGTTGAACATCATTCATGGTAGTAGCAAGAGGAGTGATCATATCAGTCGAAGTGATGTTCTCATCATCCTCCCCTTCTTGAATTGGAGTCGTCCTCGACTCAAGTTCATCCTCCGCTCCGAAGAATGGTCGTAGATCTGCAATGTTAAAGGTGGGGCTAACCCCAAAATTTGCAGGCAAGTCTAACTGATATGCATTATCATTAATACGTTCAAGTACTTTAAAAGGACCATCTGCACGAGGTATGAGTTTATACTTTCTCAATTCAGGGAATCGCTCTTTACGCAAGTGTAACCACACAAGATAACCAGGTTCAAAAGTAACATATTTGCGTCCCTGACTACCAGCAACTTTATATTTAGCATTTATGAGCTCAATGTTCTCTTTAGTTGTCTCATGCATCTTAAGTATCAAATCAACACGTTGTTGAGCATCAACATTTACCTTCTCCAAAGCTGGAAGAGGCAACAAGTCGATAGGTGCACGAGGGATGAAATCATAAACAATCTCAAAAGGGCACTTCTTTGTGGTAGAATGCAGTAAGCGATTATAAGCAAATTCCACATGAGACAAACATTCTTCCCACATTTTTAAGTTCTTTTTAAGCACAATAGACAAGGTTCTATTGACTACCTCAGTTTGTCCATCGGTTTTGGGGATGACAAGTAGTGGAAAATAACAGCTTAGTCCCCAATTTAGCCCACAAAATTCTCCAAAAATGACAAAGAAATTTAGCATTACGTCGGAAACTATCGTATTCGGAATACCATGCAAGCGAACAATTTCCTTAAAGAACAAATCAGCAACATTTGTAGCATCATCACTTTTATAGCATGATATAAAATAAGCCATCTTAGAGAATCTATCCACGACAACAAAAATACTATACATCCCCTTCTTTGTTCTAGGCAGACCTAAAACAAAGTCCATAGAAATATCTGCTCAAGGTGTGCTTGGAACAGGAAGAGGCATGTATAAACCATGAGGATTAAGTCGTGACTTAGCTTTTTGGCACGTGGTGCAGCGGACAATGAAGCGTTCGACATCTCGCCTCATTTTTTGCCAATAAAAGTGGTGGGTCAGAATGTCCTCAGTGTTCTTCATGCCAAAGTGACCCATTAATCCTCCTCCATGCGCCTCTTGTAACAACAAAAGAAGAACGGAGCTAGCTGGAATGCATAGCTTGTTAGCACGGTACACAAACCCGTCATGCACCACAAATTTATTCCAACTCTTTCCCTCTTGACAATTGAGCAACACATTTTTAAAATCAGCATCATGCATATATTACTCCTTTATCGTCTCTAATCCAAAGATTTTGAAGTCAAGTTGTGAAAGCATGGTATATCTCCTAGACAATGCATCAGCTATTACATTTTCTTTGCCCTTTTTATGTTTGATGACATAAGGGAAGGACTCAATAAACTCAACCCACTTAGCATGTCTACGGTTCAGATTGGTTTGACTTCGAATATGCTTCAAAGATTCATGATCAGAATGTATTACAAACTCTTTGGGCCATAAATAATGCTGCCATGTTTCCAAAGTTCGAACTAGAGCATATAATTCTTTATCATAGGTAGAATAATTCAAACTAGTCCCACTTAATTTTTCACTAAAGTAAGCAACATGTTTTACTTCTTGAATTAACACACCACCAAGACCTATGCCGCTAGCATCACATTCCAATTCAAAAGTCTTGCAAAATCAGGGAGTTGAAGCAAGGGGGCGTGTGTCAACTTATCTTTGAGGGCGTCGAAACCTTGTTGTTGTATGGTGCCCCAAGTAAAAGGAACACCCTTCTTTGTAAGCTCATTTAGCAGTGCAGCGATGGTGCTGAAATCCCGAACAAAACGTGTATAGAAGCCAGCGAGCCCAAGAAAACTCCGCACTTGTGTGACCGTTTTAGGAGGCGGCCAACTCTGGATAGCGACGATTTTGGCCTGATCAACTTTAATACCCTGTGGAGTAACAACATAGCCAAGAAACGACACTCGATCGGTGCAACAGGTGCACTTCTCAAGGTTACCAAACAAACATGCATCTCGCAAAGCATTAAAAACAACACGTAAATGATTCAGGTGTTCTTCATATGACTTGTTATATATCAAAATATCATCAAAATAAACCACCACAAATTTTCCAATGAAAGCACGCAAAACTTCGTTCATCAAACGCATGAAAGTGCTAGGTGCATTAGTTGAACCAAAAAGCATCACTAACCACTCATATAGCCCGAACTTAATTTTAAATGTCGTTTTCCATTCATCTCCCAATTTCATTTTAATCTGGTGGTACCCGCTACGCAAGTCAATCTTTGTGAAGATAATAGAACCACTCAACTCATCTAGCATGTCGTCCAACCTAGGAATAGGATGACGATACCGTATTGTGATATTATTAATAGCCCTACAATCAACACACATACGCCAACTACCGTCTTTCTTAGGAACCAAAAGAACAGGAACAGCACAAGGACTAAGGCTTTCCCGTACATACCCTCGGTCCAAAAGATCTTGGACTTATCGTTGAATTTCCTTAGTCTCCTCCGGATTGGTTCTATACGCCGCACGGTTTGGCAAAGTCGCTCCTAGAATTAAGTCAATTTGGTGTTCAATCCCTCTAATAGGTGGCAATCCCGGGGGTAGTTCAGCTGGAAACACATCCCCATACTCCTGCAAAAGGTTTGTGACAGCAGACGGCAAAGAGCTAGCTATATCATCAAGTGAAAATAAAGCATCTTTGCATATCAAAGCATAGCATGGCATATCATTATCGACAATTTTAGCAAGATCGGATTTGGTTGCAAGCATGACACAACCTTTTAATTTAATTCCCTCAGTCCTAGAACTAGGTGCCAACTTCTCTTTCTTAGGTGGGAAAATGTTCTTCACTATTTGCTGATTTTCAGATTCATGTCCATGTTCTTCCTTCTCATTTGCACCTATCTCTTTTTCACATTGCACAATTTCAGCTGGTGTCAAAGGTAGCAAAATTATTTTCTTTCCTTTGTGCATAAGAGAGTACTTATTACTTCTACCATGATGAGTTGCATCGGTATCAAATTCCCATGGACGACCTAATAAAAGTGAGCAAGTTTGCATAGGCACTATGTCGAAATCAGCAATATCATGATAGGAACCAATGGAAAAATGCACTCTCGCAGATTGTGTTACCTTCACCTTACCGCTGTTGTTGAACCACTGAATGTGGTATAGATGAGGATGTGCACGTGTGGTCAAGCCAAGCTTCTGGACCAAATCTAAACTCACCAAGTTATTACAACTCCTACCATCAATTATGACACGAATATGACAATCCTTGAGATGAGGAACATCTGAAACAAATTATGGCGCTGTAGCTTCTCCGCTTGCTCCCTTTGAGTGCTCAACACTCGCTGCACAATTATAGTCCTATAATTCTCTGTAGCAGCGGCACCTAAAATTTCCTCCCCATTGTTGTGTTCCTCTTGATCATCATCATCACCTGCAAGGTTAGCTGCAAGAGCATATTCATCCTCAACATCACTAGCACTTACATAACCACCGTCTTCTGTCGCAATGTACGCTCGCTGACTTGGGCAATCTTTCATAACATGTCCCATCCCTTTGCAACGGTGGCATATAATCCCCGTCATGCGACCCGTGGAAGCAACCGATGAAGAGCTCTGCGCTGGTACCTGCACACTAGTGGATTTGCTCGTCTTGGGTGCGTGTGGCAGTGGTGGAGGTGTTGCTGAACGCGCCCTAGTCACAGAGGGGGCAGCAGACCGAAAAGCAGGACGTGGGGCTGTCTTGGCTTGCCCCGGCGTCGATCTCGATGCAGACGTACTTCCAAAGTTGCTCCTAGTCCTTTGTTGTCTTCCCTGCAATTCTTTTTCTGCCAAACAAGTAAGTTGGAACAACCTATTGATATCATTATACTCCTTCTAATCAACTGTGTCCTGAATTTCACGCCTTAAGCCCCTATAAAAAACGAGCCATCTTATCCTCCTCATCCTTAACAACATTACAACGCAGTATGCCTATTTGTATTTCTTAGTAATATTCCTCGACAGATCTATTACCTTGGTCTAAGCGCTGTAATTTCTTACGCATATCACGTTTAAAAGCAGGAGGAACAAATCTAGCACGCATAGCTACCTTCAATCTATCCCATGTATTAGGTGTTAAGCCAGAATTAACTACTTAATTCCACCAAATGATAGCAAAATCTTTAAATTCAATAGTAGCTTGTCTGACTCTATGCACTTCAGGAACTAGATGAGCATTAAATTTTTGTTCAACTGTCATCTCCCAATCTAGATAAATTTCAGCAACATAAACACCCACAAAAGATGGTATGGTAAATTTAACTTTAGCAAATGGGTCATCATTAGCATGAACATTGTGGTGCTGAAAATTATTACCTCCTATACCGTAACGGTTGTGTTGTAGGCGGTGTCGTAGACGTGCATTTTGAGCGTCACGGTTTTGCCTCTCATTATCATCTCCCACCTCAAGATCTTGGGCTATCCCACCTCAAGATCTTGGGCTGCATCATGTTCATACTCGCGTCCATTGTTTGGTGGCTGATTCACCATTCTTTCAAAGCGTGTGGTGCTCGTTCTCATCAGACGTCCCACCTGCCATGGTTAGTAGGAAACAAAAGACAACACAAAGGTATTATCCCTATCAACTACTAGGTGATGGAAGGTGGAATCACACACTCTCAAGCGTCTTACCACACTCTTACAAGTGTTCTTACCAAAGTATGCAGTAGGTGGTACAACCGGTGGCTGGTTCGTGATACTGAGTCGAGCGTGGGTACGATTACAAGAGGGGACCTGTTCTGATCAAGAGTAGGCGGAGCTCGGAAGGCACAATATGGTAGAAAAAGGATCAGCAATAATCCAATCAGTAAATGCAAGTTGAAAGATTGTTCAAGAAGGTCTCCACCAATTTTCACTGGATTTGGCGAAGGTTTGATGGCTTTTTAAATTTCGGACAGAGAGACGCTCTTTTATGTTTTTCTTCTCTTTTTTCTCTTTTTTCTTCTGTTTCTTTTTTTTTTCCTTCCGGTGAAAACCCGAAACCAACTAGGGTTTGCTGCGGTGGCATGTGACAAGGTGGTGGGGCTGCCGCCGCGGTAGGGATTGGTGGCGCGGCAGGAAGGTGGTGGCGCGGCAGGGGTGGTGGCACGACAAGGGGTTGTAGTTGGTGCGGAACAAGAACATATTAGAACTAGAACAAGCTACGCGAAGGAAACACGATGCAAACTAGACAACGGCGAACTAGACTCTAACTAGACTAGACCATATGGGCCAAGTCAGCCCATAGGACTCGGATACAAACCTTGTAGGCTAAAGAAAAGGTGACGCAGCACCAAGTAAATGGATGCACGCAGCGCCAAGTGAAGGGTGGCCGAAGCTTTTTGAGTTGGAGGCCACAAATTCTTCATCTTCTTTGGCCATTGTTATTGCCTTCTCCTTCCTTGATGCATATCATCAACTCTTTGCTATCCCGTCCTAGATTCCTAAGCACAAGCAAATCATCTCCATTAGGCAGCATCATAGAGTTCTTAAGTGATACACTCAGCCCTAGAAACGAATTTACCTGATAATTTAGTTGACGAGTACTTGCCCGAGTAATTGGACCTTGAATATCATTCATGGTAGTAGTAAGAAGAGTGTTTATATCAGTCGAAGTGATGTCCTCATCACAAAGCCCATTACATTTAGGGAAAATTGGTTCAATAGCATCGCTTTCGTTCATATTTTAGGAAATGACATCTCTTTGGCGACACACTACAAAATGACACCACAAACAATCGAAAATCTTGAAAATAACACTATCGTTAGTCTCACAGCAGTTAGGAGACGATGTTAGAGAGGTAAACAGACATGTACACCCTCCCGCAAATGGTGTCGGTGGTGGATCCATTTCACTGTTGCTTTGGGCCAATCCATTTCCTTTCTTTCCCTAGCCCACGGGCCCATCTTCTTTCTTTCTTCTTCCTTTGCCTCTGCCGAACGCAAGCGCCGCGTCGCCCGTTCATCTGCGCCCCACCATTTCCCCACCACCCACGTCATACCACCACCTTTGCTGTCACTGCCTCGGGAGCTGCGCCGCCACTGCACGAGCCTTCTTCCCTGCCGCTGGCCGCCACCCCGCCCCACCCCGATCTCCCTCTCTACTGAGGCCCTTGCCAATTCTTGCGCGTCACCATGCATTCCCGACTTTCCTCCACCGTTTCCTCTTCTCCATTCGGCCAACCTACTACCGTGGAGCACCCCCGCCGCTGCCGCCCCTTCTTCCCCTTCGCCGGTCGCCGTCGCCTCGCCGCCTTAGACCACTACCGGCCTCCCTAAGTCACCCTGCATGACCCCTTCGTCGATGCCATGCCTATGTTCGCGCCACCTCCCGAAGGAAGCCGTCGGAGCACCGCCGTCGTCATCCTCCCGTGCGCCTGAACAACCGCCGTGTCGCTTCACCCATGGCGCCACCTCCCATCACCTTCCCGGGACACCTCCGTTCCATTTTGCCCATCACCCCGCCTCCCCGCGCCGCCGCAGCCATCGAACCGAGCCACCACCCCTGGTGCTCTATTTCTCCTCTGTTCTCTCTCAATGACAAGTGGTCCTCATATGTCTTACGCCGGTAGTGGAGGGAAGCCGCACCGGTGATGGAGGAGGGGGTGTCGCGATCCGCCGGTCTAACGTCCCAAAGTTTGGCTTTCAAAAATCTTTTGAGTAGTTTAGGTCCCTGGAAAATTTCACCAATTTTATTTGAATTAATAAAGCTTAATTGGGAATCTTTGTAAGTTAAAAATATTTAATTTGACTAATATAGACATTAATTAAATAAAAACATGTGTTATTTGGCTTCCTTGTCTTTCAAGAAATTTTTGGGTATTTTAGAGATTTTTTTAGATTTGTTTGCTATTTATTTGATCTCCTTGATTTTCGGCCTTTTATTTTAATTCCGAAAATCCATCCTTTTCTCTCTCCTGTCATGTGCTACAGTACCTCATGAATTACTGTTCATCTTCCGCCCCAACCGAACAAATGAGTTCATTTCCTGTACGTGAGCAAACCAAATCTTCCAAAAATTATATCTTCCTCCATGGTGCGTATAAAAGCGAACCGTTTGTGCCTACACGTCCGTCTTGATCTCCTCTTCCAATCCCCTGATTTGGTTTCCTCCGAATCCATCTATTTTCGTCGCCATCTGCAAAACACCGAGCTCCAACCGAAGGTCTTCTCCGGCGAACTGCACCTTCATCCGACGTCCTCTGGCCGAACCGTCTGCGGCGTTGGCTTCGCGTCGTCGCCCTCTACGTCATGGTTCCATCCCCTTCGCCTGAAGATCACCGGAGCAACATCGGCCATTAAAGCTGAAACGTGTTCATCGCGTTTCTCGCTTCCTCGGCGAGTTTTTCCAAAATCCAATCGCGTCATCTCGTGTCCCTTGTCGATACCTATTTTTCGCATCTTGTAGATTCAAGTTTCATCCACCGTGCGCCGAGAATCGGGCGTTCTCTCGCCTCTTGTACGTTGTCCTTCTCCAGCCAATTACTCCGCAACCGTTGATCCACTGCCTTCAACTCCACCACCGTTGAGTTCGCGTCGCCGCGTTCTACGCCGTGCTCACCTTCCTTTTCGCAGATTGTCGCCCGAAGTTGTACGCGCCCGTGAGGCGCCGTCATCACCGTTCATCGCGTCGCTGCCGTCACATGGAGCCGAATCTCGACGTATGGACCACGTCATCATCTCCGGCTCGTTGTTCCCTTTCTGTTTTGCCCCTTCGCCGCTGCCGGTTCGCTTCCATTCACTGTCATCTTCTTGAGGTCGAATCAGCCTGAAGCCTTTGTAGAAACAAATCCTACGTTCTGTTCTTCAGTTCGGTTGCCTTCTGTTCTTTGGTGTTTTGGCTGCTTTTCTAATCCTTTCTCCTTCTCTGCTTTGTCAATTCATCGCCACTTCTTGCCATGCCAAGCCGAAGTCACCTTGCACCATGAACTGACCGACCGAGCACGCTTCCTGTTCCTTGTCTTGCTTCGTTCCTGTTCTCTGTTGAAGTTGGCTGCTAACAGAAGCAAGTCTCTATCTTTCTTTTCCTTCTCTATGAATTGGCCTTGTCATCAAATCAATCCAGGCCACACAAGTAATTTCCATCTCACTTACATGTTGACCCTACGTGTCATCCACCCAATTAAACACCTTATTTATTTCTCTCACTTACATGCGGGTCCCGCATGTCAGTCAAACCTTGGTCAAACCCTAGTTCATGGGCTTGGTCCACCATGGACTAGCATACCTCTGTGGACCTGGTCCATACACCAGTGGCCCACATGTCAACCTCTAATTCTATTTTTGAGAATTTATTTAATTCTTGAAAAGTCATTTATCTTATTGGTCCCACTTGTCACTCTCTCTACCTTAAACGGTTTGTAAGCATATCAGGAGTGTCAATGTTGAGATGAAGTTTCTGAACCGTTTTGTTACGATTAGTTCTTGCAACACTAGTTGTATCGTGTGGGTAAAGTGTACAAACTTTGCAGAGTGTAAAATCAATCTATTCGAATAGCCGCGTCCGCGGTCATGGACATGCTCCGGGATTTCACACGAGGGGTAGTTTTCATAAAATATTTGGGATGGGAGCTATGTGATTTAAGTCATATGGCTATGTGAAATAATCTGTTTAGCTTTGTGTCTTTGTGAAAACCAATGTTAAATTAATATTATCTATTTGTTTTGAATTATGCTTTCAATCTATTATTTGTATTCAATTGCAAATATTGTATTTCTGCAAAATAACCACAGAAGCCATTTCCTTTGGAATAAGCCATCATCTATAAATTACATTCTGTGGTATGACTTGTGAGTACGATTGTGTACTCACGTTTGTTGTAAAACTTGCGCCCAAACCAACAGAAGTGGAGGAATCGTCGAGCAACAAGGTCTACTTCAAGGATCGAGAAGAACTAGGTCGCGCACCCCAGCCGATTGCTGTGGGCATATGGATGGGCTTCACTGAAGTTATTCTGTTTCGTTCCGCTACAGCTTTATTGAGCTATTCGCCTTCTGAGGCATTAATTGTAAGATTTTACCTTAAGGTCTTTACTCTGATATTTATTGTTATTTGTCTATTTATTAGTCATCTTTGTATGTGGAAATGATATTTCATCGATGTTGCCACTGTGTGCACTAGCGTGATCCTGGACTAGTGTAGTATACACAGAGGGTCCAGAATTGCATTTTTGGGTCCCGACACCCGGGTGGTCCGAGAACATCGGGGTGCGCCACTGTGCAACACACACTAGTCCCAGGAAGTCCACAGCTAGTGGACACAGTCAACAAGAGTTGGATAACACAACCATACAACGTCACTTAACAAAATAGTTTGAGTTGTTACAAAAGGGCATTTAAGCCAAGAGCAAAAATACACAACGGAAGCAAAAGGGCTCGTGGCCACCCAATCAGCCACAAGCACTTGGCTATGGTGCAATCCTAGTCGTCTAGGACCTCTTGGTCCTTAGCGTAGACCTCTTCACCTTCTTTTCAACAAACCAAGAGTGAGCACAACAACCGTACTCGCAAGTCACGCCCGTCAAATAACAGATTCATGCATGCAAGGATTAATAACAGGAGGCTTATATAGTTGATTTGTATAAAGCCAAGTTTCTTTCAATTACTTGTACTAAGTTCCAAAATAGATAATCTATAACTAAAATTCATTTTTCAAAACTCAGTTTTATAGTCAGATAACATTCATCAACGAGTGGTGAAGGATACCCTCCTATCACAAGGCTACCAGCCCAAACCCAACTGGATAGAGATCCAAAACATTTAAGCAAGTCTTTTGGAAGCAAAAACAAAATCTAACTTGGAGTGGTTTTGCCAGCATGTTCATGACCGTGGACACAGCTATTCGAATAGTTCTTAACACTCTACAGAGGTTGTACAGCTTTACCCACACGACACGACCTCTCTCAGGAACCCTCTGTGTATTCTGAACTAGTCCCAGATCAGTAGCTAGCTCACATAGGAAATAGTGATGAAATACCATCCATTTATTCGATTTAACTAAAAAGATCTCAAAGTAACAAATAATAATAATAACTGGACCTTATGGTCAACGTTTACTTAACTTGCCACGCAGGGCTAAAGAAACAAATAAACTCTGGCAGTGGAACGAAACTCTTCAAATGTCCAATCAACATGCCCACAGGCAATCGAGTGGAGAACACATCCTAATCCGCAAAACCTTCATGGTCCTCTTGGGTGAAAAACTCTTGGGCAGCTTGATATTCTCCCTCCACTGTTGATCAAACAGAGGGCATAAAGCCATGAGTACTTTGAATGTACTCAGCAAGCCGTGGGGAAATGTATGCAAATAGTATTCATGCAGGGTTTGAACAAAGGTTAGCTGTATGGCTCTTTTGCAGAAAATAACATTTACGATAAATAAAATAAATAGATTGAAATGCGTAATTGAAAACAATACTAAATAAATAAATAATTGTTTTGAAACGACTAGTGAACTTTCCACTCACTCCCAACCAATCCAAAGATAAGTGAATCCCTATTCACCAATCGACACAAACCACCAAGTGAATGACCTATTCACCAAACGAACATTATATTCATCAAGTGAACTTCCCATCCACACTCCGACACATTTTTGAAGAAACTCTAACTCCCGTGTGAAATCCCCGAGCATGTCCATAACCGCGGACACGGCTATTCGAATAGTTTTACACTCTGCAGAGGTTGTACAACTTGACCCACAAGAGATAGATCAACTTATAATGTCCGTTTAACACACTTCCAAGGTGTGCGACTAAATGATCATCACAAGGCTTTTACAAAGCTCCTTCTTAACCCAGGTCTGCCCGCTAAGGTTTCAACACTGAATGTCTTTCCGACCAGACAGGGCCCCCCTCTTGTGCCACCGTGAGAATACGTTTCCCATAACTCACATTTTACATGACAGAACCAAAATTAAGACATTGCTAATTAATCAGCCAGGCCCGTCCCATCAGGCATTTGGTTGTACAGTTAAGGCCCAGTTCAATGACGCACAAGATTAAGTCCTTGACAAATTACTCAGGTGAGACTACCATAAACCCACAACATGTTCAATCCACATCCCCACTATCCACCAACCACTCGCCCGAGCAAAACCCATTTTGTTTAACTAAAACCCATGACCAACCCCGTCATGGTACACAAATTTTAACAAGAGTGGCTCACCACCACGGTTCCATATTTCATTAAGTCAAGATTAATCATTGTGACATATGTGATGAAAAACCCATCGTAACTAAGCTGAACTAAGTATTGATACGATACCCGTGTTGGCAATACAAATATGCCCAACTAAAATTACCCATGCTAAGGTGACAAAAGATTCATGGCATTCAAATAATCAATGGAGGCATAATGACAACAGGTAATATCTAATCCCAAAACCATTGGTATAAAGATAGCATGCAATTGTATAAAACAATATACTTTTGAAATCATAAGTTCAATATGATTAAAGGACCATGACTTGCATTGGAATAAATCCTGTGATTGATCTTGATCTTGGTATGCTACTCCTTGCTCAAAGCTTCCCGAGGTATCGACGTCTACTCGCAAAAACAAGCAAATAAACCAAATAAATAAATAACAGGGAGAAAACTAACTCCAAAAATTAAATAAAAATCTCAGATAAATAGATCTCAAATTTAGATAAATTTAGGAATTTGAATGGACTCAATCGGAGTTCGGATGCAAAACATATGGGCTTTGGAAGATTGAAATCACATAAAATACTGAAAATCAGATTTATGGATTTACTTTTATTACTTTTCTGAAGGAAAAGATAATTATTGCATCAGCTGACGTTAGCAAGAAATATCAGCCGAAAAGAAAATAAATCTGACGGGTGGGTCCCACATGGAAGTGAGATGGCTCACGGTGGACTTGGTTCACCAAGCCAGGCGATTGGGATTGGATCTGGATCGCCATGTGGCAATGCTGACTGGGCTCCACGCGGGCGACACGAGGGCACCGGGCTGAGGTGGCTAGCAAGGTGGCGCTGACGTGGATCTGACATGGACGCCAGTGATGCTGGTGGCGCTTGGCTCCGACGGAAACCAGCAAACGGCGACAGCTCAACGACGGCGGGTGTTACGGGGAGGTAGAGGGTGAGATGGGGATCACAACGGTGGGCTCACAGGTGCTTGCGGATGATCGTGGCGGCCGACGGCGATGATTAGGCGGAGGTTGGGCCACGGGCGTGACAGATCTGGGCTCTGGTGGGCTTGCGGCGCAACCGAGGTCACCGGGAGGTAGCCCTCGACCTTACGAACTCGAGGGAGGCGGTGGCGAGTCTTGAGTGGCTTCGACGGCGATGCACGAGCTCAACGGAGTTGCGGCGGCGCAAAGCTTCCTTGGCAGAACCTGGCGGCTAGGGCTTCGCTCTGGGGTCTAGGCGGCCGGGTGTGGGATGCGGAGGGTGCGGGCTCCCGGTCCCTTTTTAAAGCCTTGGCTGGGGAAGTCCAGGGCGGCTAAGCGAGGAATGCGGCGGAGGAGTCCTGGAGCGGGACGGACTCGGACTCAGGAGTCCCGGAGGTTGACGACGCTGACGTGGCAGGTGGACCCACAAAGCGTGGCGATGGTGGAGGCGCGGAGTCGCGCCGCGGCGCGACAACGGTGGCGCAGGTGCCTTGCGCCGCCTTGCAGATGGGAGGAGAAAAGAGCGGCCGCGAGTGGGCAGCGAGAAAAACAGGCCGCACCGTAGCGGGTTTCGGCCCGAAGAGAATCTGAGATTTATTAATAGTTTTTCTTTTTAGAAAATAGCAGAAAGTCCAAATAGCAAATAGAAAATAGCAAATGCACTCAGATAAATTCTAGAAAATATATCCAAGCACAGAGAACCCAAATAAAATAATTTTTAATATAGTTGATGTCGACATTAATTATATTAAATTGTTTTTGAACTCTGAAAATTCATATTAAGCATTTAACTTTAGCAAAAAAGTCCAAATGGTTCCTTTTCTTTTAAAACTTCAAAACATACCAAATTTTGGGATGTCACAGTTTGGCATCCATCAATACCACCGCTCACTACCTTAGGTGAGTAGTCTAGAGCTCATGACAAGGACTTTACAAAGCTCCATCCTAACGTAGTCCCTCCTCGCTAAGGTTTCGCCCCCTTTGGATAGAAATCCACAGAGTTCATAGCCCCCTCTTGCGCCAGGTGGGAATGTAAAGAAGTAGGTCATGAAAGACCACCCACACAACAGGATAGAATAACCACGGTGAGACATTACAAATTAATTAGCCAGGCCCTACCTATACAAGACATGTGGTAGTACGATGTAGCGTAGCAAAGGAACGCTCGAAGACCGGTCCTTAACTGACCTGGACGACCACCAACAGAACCCTGGGCCTCGACCATAGAAATGGATCGATCTCGTGCATGAACATGCACCCATACAAGCATCCATTTCACCCAAATCAAAACCAGTTTTTATTTTATTTACCACATTAAAACATTTCCGCAAACTCCATGGTACTAAGCATACCATAGCAATAATTTGAATCATAGTTGAGATTTTGGCTAACATCCCCAAATCAAATATTTTTAAGCTAAGCTTCGGCTAAGCAGAGAGTTTTACAACCATTTCTAGTTCATACCAATGTACCAACTAGCTTTTACTAAGGCATCAAGGGTGGTCTAGAGGACGTTCAAGTTTGGGTGTACAAAGGTAATAGGAATAACAATCAGGTTAAAGCAGGGATTTAAAGTACTTGAATTGAAATACGCATGCAGTAATACTTTGAAATAGAATGTACGTAATTTGAAATACTGGGTTCAATATAATCAAGGGTATGACTTGCCTTGGTCGAAAGCATGAGGGTCTATGTCCTCAGAGTACTCGGGCTCCTCGAAATCGTCGAAGTCTACACGTTACAATGAAGCAAGATCAAACAAAGAACAAATAAGATCCAAATGAAATCCGAGTCAAATAACTCAAAAGAAGACAACACAAACTAGACTCAAGAGGGAGGTCCACAAGAGATGGGGGAAGGAGGTCCAACGAGCTGGTCGAACCAAGTTCGACGGGTCGGTGGGAGGTCCAAAGGGTCGGAGGGAGATCCTAAGCGACTTGGTCAAAATAGGTTCGACGATCACAAGGAGGTCCTACGGATCAAAAGGAGATCCTAAGTGACTTGGTTGAAACAGGTTCGACGGTCAGAAGGAGGTCCTATGAGTCAAAAGGAGGTCCTAAGCGACTTGGTCGAAATAGGTTCGACGGTCACAAGGAGGTCTTGAACGGTCAAGATGACCCGAGGGAGATCCTGAATGGTCAAGATGACTTGAGGGAGGTTGCAAGAACAAGGAAGAATACAACTACTCAACGTGGTCGTAAGAACAAAGAAGAAAAAGGGGGTACGGGAAACTCACTTGAACAAAGAGAAAGAGAGACCGGAGAAGAAGGCTAGGAAGGACGATGAGCGGTGAACGGTAGCGATGCGGACTCTGGCGAACTCTTTGGCGACGACGAGCTTCAGCGGATCCTGGTGGACTTGCTGATGACGAAAGGCAACGGCGTAGGCTCCGACGGGCTCTTCTTTGACGGCGAACTCTAGCGGCTCCCTTGGTGACGGCAAGCTTCAGCGGCGCCGGACATGGGGAAGAACGGAGCTTGAAGGTGACGAGGTTCAACAGCGGAAAACTGATGAACAGAAGTGAGGAAGAAAGGAATGGAGAGTTGAGGGAAAAGCCCAAGGAGTGCGAAAGGGAATGAGGACTCCCTAAAGCGCTATTTATAGTGGAGGTAGGAGAACTAGGTGACAAAGATAGAGTGATAGGAGCAGGTGGGCAAGGGGATGGGAGCAGGTAAGGGAGGAGACAAGAGGGGGAGATGGATACAACAGAGGTGACAGCATTTAATACGATGCAACAACATTTAATGCTCGAAGACTTCTGCAGCAAATGTGCAGGAAGGGGAAAGTGAGCAGGGTTAGTTGAAACAAAGAGGTTAGTCTTGGTCAAGGTCAAAGGAGAAAGTTGTGACCAAGAGAGAGGTCCAACAAAAAAGGGTGGTCACCGGAGGAGGTCCTGCAGGAGGAGGTGGTCTTTGCAAAAAGGGTGGTTGCGACCGCGAGAGTCGTCTTTGCAAAAAGAGTAGTTGCGACCACAGAGGATGGTCTTTGCAAAAGAGGGGGTCATGACCCAAGGGTGGTCAAGACTGAGAGGGTGGTCTTTGCAAAAGAAAGTGCTCCTGAGCACAGAGTCAAGGGAGGCCCTGAGGAGATTACAAAGAGGGAGCCGTCCGATTTGGATCGAACGGTGCAAAACGATTTGGACGCTCGGAGTGTCCGAAGGTTAGAATGAGATCTGACCGTTCAACACAATCGGACAATCCACAATGTTTGGAAACGTTCGGACCATTCGGAACTGACAACGAGATCTAACCGTTCAACACGATCGGGCGATCCAGAAGAGAGGAGGGCACAGGAGATTGGATTGGCGCGCTGGAGCGACCAAGAAGGATGTCCAAGCTGAAGGGAGGTCCAAACTGAAGGGAGGTCTTGGCCTAAGGGGAGGTTGTGACTAAGAACCGGTACAAACAGAGGAAAGAAAACCAAAACACAGAGAACTCCAGCGACTTGAAAACCAACTTGAATTAGTTGAAGTTTGAATTAGTCATTTAAATTATTTATAAAATCTCAGGTTAAGCTTTAACAAACTATAAACCAAATGGTTATTTTTATTTTAAAAATTTCGAAAAGGCTCAGAAAAACTAGGGCGTTACAAACCTACCCCCCTTAAGGGAATCTTGACCCCGAGATTTAGACTTGGCTAGCAAAGAGGTGGGGATACTCCACCTTGAGGTCTTCTTCACGCTCCCAAGTAGCCTCTTCTTCTGAGTGGTTGCTCCACTGGACTTTGCACAATCAGACAACCTTGCTCCTGGTGACACGCTTTGCGATGTCTAAAATCTTGATCGGTTGCTCCACATAGGTGAGGTCCTCTTGATGATCGATGCTTTCTAGAGAGGTCTGCTCCGTTGGAACTCGAAGGCACTTTTTAAGCTGTGATACATGGAAGACATCGTGTACAGCAGACAAGGAGGTCGGCAGCTCCAACTGGTACACGACTTCACCTCTTCTTCCCAAAATCCTGTAAGGTCCAACAAACCTTGGCGCAAGCTTTCCCTTGGTCTGAAATCTTCTTACTCCTCTGAGTGGAGTTACTCTGAGGTTGACAAAATCTCCTGTCTCAAAGGACAACTCTCTGCTACTATTGTCAGCATAGCTCTTCTGTCGGGACTGAGCCATTCTCAAACAATCTCTTATCAGCCTTACCTTACTTTCAACATCCTTAATCAAGTCAGGTCCAAAGAACTGATGCTGACCGACTTGATCCCAAAGAAGAGGGGTTCTACACTGCCTGTCATACAAGGCTTCAAACGGAGACATTTGCAAACTGGCTTGGTAGCTGTTATTGTACGAAAACTCGGCATAGGGGAGGTTCTGGTCCCAACCCTTCCCGTAGTCTAGCGCACAAGCTCTAAGCATGTCCTCTAACACTTGATTCACGCGCTCTATCTGCCCATCTGTCTGAGGGTGATAGGCTGTGCTGAAATTGAGTCGGGTCCCCAAGGCTTCATGCAAGCTCTTCCAAAATCTGGATGTGAACTGCGATCCATGGTCGGACACGATCCTTTTGGGCACTCCATGCAGACAAACGATCCTGGCCATATACAACTCTGCCAACTTATTGCTTGGGTAGGTGGTCTTGACGGGAATAAAGCGTGCCACCTTGGTCAAATGGTCGACCACAACCCAGAAAGAATCATAACCCAATTGGGTCCTAGGTAAACTAGTGATGAAGTCCATGCCAACTTGCTCCCACTTCCACTCGGGAATGGGTAACGGCTGCAACAGACCAGCTGGTCTTTGGTGCTCAGCCTTGACTCTTTGGCATACATCACAATGGGCAACAAACTCGGTGGTCGCACGCTTCATGCTGACCCACCAATACTTATCCTTGAGGTCCTGATACATCTTGGTACTCCCCGGATGAATGGAGTAAGGCGATTCGTGGGCTTCCTTCAAGATCAGCTGCTTTATCCCTTGGTAGTCGGGCACACAAATGCGGTTACTGAACCAAACGGTTCCTTGCTCATCTTCGACAAAGCCTAGGGCTTTGCCACTTATCATATTCTTCTTGATCCCTTGGATGTCTTCATCTTCTTTCTGCTTGTCTCTGATTTGGCTCCAAAAGGCTGGCTCGACCTCCAAAGCATGCACACAGCCTTGGTCGACAATCTCTAGGTTAAGACATCTCAACTCTTCATGCAAACTTGGCTAACTCTCTTGGACCACCAAAGTGTTGCAATACCCTTTTCGGCTTAGGGCATCTGCCACCACGTTGGCCTTGCCCAGGTGATAGTGGATTCCAAGATCATAGTCCTTTATAATCTCTAACCACCTTCTCTGCCTGAGGTTGAGGTCCAACTGAGTGAAGATGTAGTTCAAGCTCTTGTGGTCTGCGAAAATCTCACAGCGATTACCAATGAGGTAATACCGCCAAATCTTCAATGCATGCACAATAGCGGCTAGCTCCAGGTCATGCGTCGGGTAGTTCTCTTCATGAGGCTTCAACTGGCGAGATGCATAAGCTACAACCTTCCCTTCTTGCATCAACATGCAACTGAGGCCTTGACAAGAGGCGTCATAGAACACTTCAAAGTCCTTACAGATGTCTGGCAAAACTAACACCGGCGCCGAGACAAGTCTTTTCTTCAAGTCTTGAAAACTTTTCTCACAAGCTTCGGTCCATTCAAACTTCTTTTCTTTCTTTAAGAGCTGGGTGAGAGGTCTGGTGTCGGGACCTGCAGTTACGATTACGGAACCCTCTGTATACTTGCACTAGTCGAGATCACGCTAGTGCACACAGGTTAACATAGGTAAATATCGATCCACACAAACGATAAATAAAGTAAACGATTAGTTTGAAAAACAAATAAGGGTTTTAACCTTATGGTCGAGTTTACACTTATTAAGCCACGCAGGGCTAACAAAGAATAAAGCAAAGAATGAACGAAAATAACTCAGCGTAGATCCCACCAATTCACCACAGTAACCGATCGATCGGACTTAACGATCGGCAACCTTGGCGAACTCCTCCTCAAAGCGGCGTGACTCCTCCTCTTACGTAGGTTTGGGCGCAAGTTTTACAACAAGCGAGTACACAACCGTACTCGCAAATCATACCACAGAATGTAATGTATAGATGCAAGCTTATTCCAAAGAAAAGGCTTCTGTGGTTCTTTTGCATAAAAGCAACATTTGCAATTGAATACGAATAATAGATTGAAAGCATAATTCAAAACAAATAAACAATACTAATTTAACGATTGTTTCCACAAAGACACACAAACTAAGCAGATTATTTCACATAGCCATATGATTGAGGTCACACACTCCCATCCCAATATTTTATGAAAATCTACCCTCGTGTGAAATCCCGAGCATGTCCATGACCACGGACGCGCTATTCGAATAGATTGATTTAACACTCTGCAGAGGTTGTACACTTTACCCACAAGATACAACTAGTGTAGCAAGCACTAATCATAACAAAGCGGTTCGAAACTTCATCTCAACATTGACACTCCGATGTGCTTACAAACCGCTATGCCAACCCAAGCGGCGCTTTGGCATAACACACACCGCCGACGGAAGCGGCGAACCGTCCCGCGATGCAACCACTAAGTAGTCACACCACCTGTCACACTGGCCTAACCTATCCACACGAACATCAATGCCGAGAATCCATAACTTACTAAGTTAGGCCGTCCCATACGGACATGTGGTCGCATGCAGAAGGCTCGCTTCAATGGCGCACAAAGTTAAGTCCTTAATTGACCAAGGCAAGACTTCCATGTTCTAACTAAGTCACAAAGATTATCATTCCCATCACAAAGCCCACCATATCACATAGCTTCCACCACTTGCCTCAGTCTAAATCCTTTACCACCCAGTTGGTTTTAGTGCAACACATGCCATTCACAAAGTAATAGCACACAGTACACACAGTTTTATCACATAGTTCCATAGTCACTTAGTCACATTTAATAATTGCAACTTTCATGAGATGTGAGACTCGTAGCATGGCTAAGCAATTGTACTCGCATCTAACCAACCCACGTTGGTGCTATAATAATACCAACTAATAACCAATCTAGGGTGACAAGGAATTATGACATACAAGGCCAAGGTGTGATAACAATTTGGATAATAACTATGCCCAAAGCATTTAAATAAATAATTAAAGTAGGATGCAATAATTTAACACAAAGTAATTTGAAAACTGGGTTCAAGATGATCAAAGGTATGACTTGCCTTGGAAAAGGTCTATGTACTGGTCTTGATCTTGGGGTGCTCCTTCTTCCACAAAATTCCCCGACGAAACGACGTCTACTCGCAAACGAAACAAATAAACAAAACAAATAAATAACAGAGGCAAAACAAGCTCCAAAAATTAAATAAAAATCTCAGATAAATAGAGCCTGAATTTAGATAAATTTAGAAATTTTAATGGGCTCAATCGGAGTTAGGATGCAAAAGTTATGAGCTCTAGAAGATTGAATCTAAAAAGAAACCCTAATTTGGATTTTCCAGAATTTCCGAATTATTTCTCTGAAGAAAAATCGGATTATTGCACAATGCTGACGTCAGCGAAGAACGTTCGGACGGGGTGACAGATGTCCTGACAGGTGGGACCCATATGTCAGTGAGATGGTGCACCGTGGACCAAGTCCACGCCGGATCGAATCCGGGGTTGGTGGACCGTGCCACGCGGCGTGCGTGCTGCGACGACACGCACCACGCAGCGACACGTCGGCACGAATCCGAGGTGGCGGTGAGTGGCGCCACGTCCGGACCCGATGGCGCGGCGGCTCGGGGATCGATGGCAACGGCGAGCGCGGGCCGCGCGGCAGCGAGTGGTACCGGCGTGTAGGGCGCTATTGCGAACCTACTAATGCAACTCCGGGTGATCGGAAGGGACGGTGGCGACCGGCGGCGAGCTAAGAGCGGCGGAGGGGCTTCGGTATTGTCGGACGGGAGCTCCGATGACGTTCCGGCGACGGCGAAGGCTCCTGGAGGTAGCCCTGGTGACGCTGAACCTGACTATGCACTTGATGATGACGCAGCGACACTGGCGGCGGCGCAAACGACGAAGAACAGAACGACGGCGAAAACCCTAGAACTCCAATTGTGGCGGCGCTAAGGCTCGGAAGGAGATGGACCGTGCGAAGCTCAGGTGCTATTTATAGGGGCTGGGGTGCCCGGGATAAGGAATCCCTAATTTGGGGATTTCTCGGTTTCAAACGAAAACGGAGATAGAGTTGGTTTTGATCCCGATTGAGGGTAGATACGGGCGCGGGAAGATTAGAGACAGAGTTTGGCAAAGAAATCCAGAGGTTTTTAGTTAGGAAAGTCCTTTGTCGGATTGAGCTTCTAGAAGACGGCAATGGCGAGCGGCACCGACTCGGACGCGAGGAAGAAAGCGGCGCGGGGACGACGATTCGGCGCGGCCCACCGCGGCAATGACATCGAGGCGCAGCCCATGCGTCGTGGGACGACGAAGGTGAGCGCTACGCTTCGAGGCGAAGCGGTGGCGGGAATTGGGCCGGAGCAGAGGGAGAATGGGCTGGATTGAAGGAAGATTCGGCCCAAAGGGATTTCCGAGATTTTAAATAGTTTTTCTATTTTATAAATTACCAGAAATTCAAATAAGCAATAGAAAATAGCAAATGAACTCAGAAAAATTCTAGAAAAAATCTAGAAAATATATCTGAGCACATAGAACCCAAATAAAATAGTTTTGGCTAATGTTCATGTTGGGATTATTCACATTAAAGGTTTTTGATTGTAAGGTTCAATATTAAGTTTTTGAAATTAAAAACAAATAAATCCAAATGGTGAATTTTCTCCCTACTAACTATTAAAAGATTTTTAAACTCAAAAAATTGGGATGTTACAAACCTCCCCCCTTAAAGGAATCTCGACCCCGAGATTCAGGCTAGCTAGAAAAAAGGCTAGGGAACTCGGCTTTCAGCTCTTCTTCACGTTCCCACGTTGCTTCTCCTTCTGAGTGGTTGCTCCACTGGACCTTGCAAAAATGAACAGTCTTGCTTCTGGTGAGGCGCTCTGCGACATCCAAAATCCTGACTGGCTGCTCCTTGTAGGTAAGATCCTCTTTTAACTCAATTGATTCCAACGGGGCTTGCTCTTCTGGCACACGAAGACACTTCTTCAATTGCGAGACATGAAAGACATCATGCACTCGCTAACGATCGCGGTAGCTCAAGCGATAAGCAACTTCTCCACGGCGTTCCAAAATCTTGAACGGACCAACATACCTAGGGGCAAACTTCCCTTTGGCATGAAACCTTTTGACGCCTCTGAGCGGGGTAACTCGAAGATAAACGAAATCCTCGGGTTCAAAAATGAGATCTCGACGACGATTATCAGCATAAATCTTCTGCCTGGACTGAGCTATCTTCAGTCTTTCTCTGATCATGGCCACTTGCTCTTCTGCTTCTTGAATGATGTCGGGCGAATCTGAGCGTTAATTGTTTCGACCAATTCAACGGAGTTCGACAAGCACGGCCATACAAAGCTTCAAATGGTGACATTTGCAGACTAGCTTGATAACTGTTGTTGTACGAGAATTATGCATATGGTAAACTTTTATCCCATCGGACAGCATTAGCTAGAGCACAAGCTCTCAGCATATCCTCCAATATCTGATTTAACTCTTTCAGTCTGTCCATCTGTCTGTGGATGATACGCGGTACTGAAATTCAAATGGGTGCCCAATGCTTCATGCAAACTTTGCTAAAAACGAGAGGTGAACTGAGATCCTCGATCTAATACTATCTTCTTGGGCACACCGTGCAAATTGAAAATTCTTGCGATGTACAACTCCACAAGGCGATCTCCTGAGTACGTAGTTTTGACTGGCAGGAAATGGGCGATCTTGGTCAAACGATCGACTATTACCCAGATCGAATCGTAACCCGATTGGGTCTTGGGTAAACCGGTGATGAAATCCATTCCGATTTCTTCCCACTTCCATTCTGGAATCATCAGCGGTTGCAACAAACCTGCTGGTCTCTGGTGTTTTGCCTTTACCTTCTGACAGATGTCGCACAAGGCAACGAACTCTGCGACTTCTCGCTTCAAATTTGGCCACCAAAATTTAGTCTTAATATCCTGGTACATCTTGGTACTTCCAGGGTGAATCGAATACTTTGAGTCATGGGCTTCTTTTAAGATTAACTGTCTTAGACCATCGATATCTGGTACACATATACGACCATTAATCCAGAGTATGTCTTGATCATCCTTGGTAAAATCTTTGAATTTTCATACGCCATTTTGAGCTTAATGTCCGACAACACACAATCCTTTGGTTGCGCTTCACGAATCGCTTCTCGAGTAGATCAGTACTTCCAAATTGGCTACAAATCCTTCAAACACAACTTCTAGCCTTAGCTTATGAAATTCTTCATAAAGTTCTGGGCAACTTTCCTTTACTTCCAAAGCATTGCAGTAACTCTTACGACTTAGAGCGTCTGCAACTACGTTGGCTTTTCCGGGATGGTAGTGGATTCCAAGATTGTAATCCTTAATCAATTCTAACCATCTTCTCTGTCTCATATTCAAATCATTGGTGAAGATGTACTTGAGGCTCTTATGATGCTGTGTAGACTTCACAATTTACCAATGAGGTAGTGGCGCTAAATCTTTAAAGCATGCACTACGGCAGCTAATTCCAGATCATGAGTGGGGTAATTCTCTTCGTTAGGCCTCAATTGCCTTGACGCGTAAGCAACAGCTCTTCCTTCTTGCATCAGGACGCATCCTAATCCTTGGCGCGAAGCATCACAATAGATATCGAAATCCTTGCGAATGTCTGGCAAAATCAGCACTGGGGCTGAAGTCAAATGCTTCTTCAATTCTTGAAAACTTTCGTCACAGGCGGGAGTCCAAGTGAACTTTTTCTCCTTTTTCAACAATTGCGTAAGAGGCTTAGCAATCGATGATAATCCTTCGATAAAACGGCGGTAATAACCTGCCATTCCCAAGAAACTGCGAATCTGAGTTACGGTCTTGGGCTGCTCCCAATGTAACACTTCTTTAACTTTACCGGGGTCAACTGCTACTCCCTCGGCTGTCATCACATGACCAAGGAAATCCACTTCCTTCTTCCAAAAATCACACTTACTGAACTTGGCATACGGTAGATGCTCTCGAGCTTTTCCAAGATTATCCTTAAGTGTTCTACGTGTTCTTCTTCCGACTTGGAGTACACTAGAATATCATCAATGAACACAACTACGAATTTGTCCAAATATTACATGAATACTTTATTCATCATGTTCATGAAGTATGCAGGGGCATTAGTCAGACCAAAAGACATGACTAAGAACTCATAATGTCCGTACCGTGTTGAGAACGCGGTCTTTGGTATATCCTTAGGACAAATCTTCAGTTGATGGTAACCTGATCGCAGGTCGATCTTTGAGAACACTCCGGCTCCTTTCATCTGATCAAACAGATCATCTATCCGGGGTAGTGGGTACTTGTTCTTGATGGTAACTTTGTTGAGGGAACGGTAATCAATACACATCCTCATACTTCCATCTTTCTTCTTGACAAACAACACTGGCGCTCCTCATAGCGACGAACTAGGTCTCACGAAACTTTTCTCAAGAAGTTCCTCTATCTGCTTCTTCATCTCTACCAATTCATCGGCTGGCATCCGATATGGTCTCTTTGAGATTGGTGCTGTCCCCGGCACTAGGTCGATGACAAACTCAATGTCACGATCCGTGGCATTCACGTAACTCCTCCGAAACACATCCGGTATTCACCGACCATGGTACTTCTTCCAAGGAAAGGGTCTTCAAGCTGTTTACTAGCAAATGTCCATCACGAACCGAGGTGGCGAGAAATTCTACCTTGTTTCCTTGGCATCCTCGATTATTCTGCCCTTCGGCCACAATCTATACGACTTTGTGCTTGGATAACCAATCCATGCCAAGAATGACATCTAAGATGCAGGTGTCTAGAACAATTAGGTTGGCTAGAAACTCAACTCCAAATATGAGTAACTTAGCTCCTAAACATCCCACTCTAGCACTTAGCTCTGCTCGGTATTGGACTAACGAGTATGCTTAAGTTGCATAACTTTCAAATTATTCTCGGTTGCAAACATTCCGAGAAATAAGCGAACGCGAAGCTCGAAATCAAACAAAGCGATCACGGTCTTGAGTTAACCAAAATTTACCCAAGATCGACATCCGGTGATTCTTGGGCTCCTTCAGTGGCGTGGTTGACACGACCTCGATCACGGATGTGGTGCTCCTCGGCTTGGCCGGCAACTTGTGAAGCTCCTTGGTTGATGCACGTGTCTTGGCGTCTTGGATGGCGTGGCTCCAAGGTTGAAGCGTACTGGAGTGATTGTACCCTTCTGCGGACATTGGTTAGAATAATGTCCTGGCTGACGACAGGTGTAACATACCCGTGGTACGTTCTGCTGGTTGCTTCCCGGGTTGGGGTTGGCAGGTGCAGGATTGCGGAAGTTCTGGGCAGCTGGACGAGGTGCTAAAGTTGGTGCAGGTGCTCTGAACGAAATCTGGGATGGAAACCGGTTGAACTGTGGTGGCACTGTTCTTGCCCTCTGCTGTGATTGCTGATTTCCTTGTTGAGCCATCCGGCGTTTGCGGTTATCTTCCAACTCCTTGCGTTTGTCCTCTAGCACAAAGGCTTTGTTGACCAGTTCTTGGAAATCAGGAAAAGTATGGGCGAGTAGACTGACTTGCAGTCCAGTGTTTAGCCCCTTCAGAAAGCGACTCTGGCGGGCCTTATCCGTGGCTACATCTTCTGCTGCATAGCGAGCTAGCTGAGAAAACTTGTTGAGATAGTCAGATACTGACATAGCTCCTTGCTTGAGAGCGCGGAACTCATCCTTTTTCAGATCAATAATGCCTTCTAGTACATGATCTCGGCTAAATCTGCGAAAAATTCTTCCCGGTGATATCTGTGGCGCCTCATGCGCGGCACGGAAGTTCTCCCACCATTCAGCGGCTATGCCTTCCATCTGGTGAGTGGCATACAGAACCTTTTCACGGTCGCTGCACTGGGTGATCAGCAGCTTCTTTTCAATAACCCTGAGCCAATCATCTGCTTCCACTGGAGAGACGTGTCCAGAGAAGGTTGGTGGACGAGTCCTCATAAATTCTACAGTTTGGATGGTCCATGGTGACCATGAGCAGCCGGGGCTCCATACTGTGGGTTGTTGTTGGTGTTGGCCTGGTTGTTCATAGCTTGCATCTGAGTCATCATAGTATTCATCAGCTGAGTCTGTGCTGCCATGAAAGCTCCAAAGTTTTGCAAGTCAATTGGGGGTGCTTGTGGCGGAACTGCTCCTGCGGTTGGTTGCTCATCGCTTCTCGGTGCGGGGGTACCGGAACCACTAGCAGCAGTCTGACGAGTTTGGACCATCTGGCGAAGCTCCATGGGTTAGATAAGGTAGCAAGCACAAGATAAGTTAAGAACTAAGCAGGGGGGTAGGTTAAACCCAACAAAACACAGCTCAAGAAACTCAAATTAAATACCTTTATTACTTAGGGTCTTAGCATGGCTACAACAAAAGCCTAAGGGCCTCTGCAGCTCATACTCGCACACAAAAAGAAACAACAACCTAAGCACACAAAACTACGCCTAAGGCGACTCACTAAACCCAGGCGGCTAAGCTCAAAGGCCAAACTAGGACAACTACTCAAGAAAGCCTCCACAACCGCGGCGCGCTCGGCGGTGTGAGACTCGGAGTGAGCGACATCTTGGCAAGCCGATCTGATGCCTCAGGCGTGCGGCGAGAACAGGCGTTCGGTGCAAGCGGTTGTTGGCTCCTCTGGCTCTGCATCATCCTCTCGCTCAGCGGGCCTTCCTCCGATCTTCTTGAGATCCTCCTGGTCTTCTCTTCTTGGGAACTTGGTCGTAGAGGATCTCTTGCAGAGTGGCGACCTTCTCCTCAGCTCTCTGCAAGGCTTCATAGATATGATCCAACTCCGTGATGGCCCTCTCCAAGGCTTCCTCCTGGGCGGCCACGAACTGGGCGAGGTGCACGACGGTAGCGTTGCTCTCTCCTTCTGTGGACGGGTAGCATGCTGGCAAGTCCACGGCTGCAGCTCTGGGGTGGTAGCGGAAGACGGTGTCTTGAAGCTCCCGCGCGTAGATGTTGCAGATACGCAGCATGGCCAAGCGCGACGACTCCTGGATTCCTTCTAGCCAAGTGATCTTCCTCACAGAGACATGCGAAGGTTGGCTCACCTTGTCGTTCCTCCTGGCGTAGATCGTCAGGCGACAAATCACTCCACGATTTTGTCCATTCACTGTCCAGTTGTTGCCGACGTACAGCGGACGATCAAAACCTCCAAGAACCTGGTGCTCAGCCTTGACTCTTTGGCATACATCACAATGGGCAACAAACTCGGTGGTCTCACGCTTCATGCTGACCCACCAATACTTATCCTTGAGGTCCTGATACATCTTGGTACTCCCCGGATGAATGGAGTAAGGCGATTCGTGTGCTTCCTTCAAGATCAGCTGCTTTATCCCTTGGTAGTCGGGCACACAAATGCGGTTACTGAACCAAACGGTTCCTTGCTCATCTTCGACAAAGCCTAGGGCTTTGCCACTTATCATATTCTTCTTGATCCCTTGGATGTCTTCATCTTCTTTCTGCTTGTCTCTGATTTGGCTCCAAAAGGTTGGCTCGACCTCCAAAGCATGCACATAGCCTTGGTCGACAATCTCTAGGTTAAGACGTCTCAACTCTTCATGCAAACTTGGCTAACTCTCTTGGACCACCAAAGTGTTGCAATACCCTTTTCGGCTTAGGGCATCTGCCACCACGTTGGCCTTGCCCGGGTGATAGTGGATTCCAAGATCATAGTCCTTTATAATCTCTAACCACCTTCTCTGCCTGAGGTTGAGGTCCGACTGAGTGAAGATGTAGTTCAAGCTCTTGTGGTCTGCAAAAATCTCACAGCGATTACCAATGAGGTAATACCGCCAAATCTTCAATGCATGCACAATAGCGGCTAGCTCCAGGTCATGCGTCGGGTAGTTCTCTTCATGAGGCTTCAACTGGCGAGATGCATAAGCTACAACCTTCCCTTATTGCATCAACATGCAACTGAGGCCTTGACAAGAGGCGTCATAGAACACTTCAAAGTCCTTACAGATGTCTGGCAAAACTAACACCGGCGCCGAGACAAGTCTTTTCTTCAAGTCTTGAAAACTTTTCTCACAAGCTTCGGTCCATTCAAACTTCTTTTCTTTCTTCAAGAGCTGGGTGAGAGGTCTGGTGTCGGGACCCAGAATTACGATTCTGGAACCCTCTGTGTATACTGCACTAGTCCAGGATCACGCTAGTGCACACATGGTTAACATAGGTAAATATCGATCCACACAAACGATAAATAAAGTAAACGATTAGTTTGAAAAACAAATAAGGGTTTTAACCTTATGGTCGAGTTTACACTTATTAAGTCACGCAGGGCTAACAAAGAATAAAGCAGCAGCGGAACGAAAATAACTCCAGCGTAGATCCCACCAATTCACCACAGCAACCGATCGGGATCGGACCTTAACGATCGGCAACCTTGCGAACTCCTCCTCGAAGCGGCGTAGACTCCTCCTCTTACGTAGGTTTGGGCGCAAGTTTTACAACAAGCGTGAGTACACAGCGTGAGTACACAGCAAGTACTAAAATCATACCACAGAATGTAATGTATAGATGCAAGCTTATTCCAAAGAAAAGGCTTCTGTGGTTCTTTTGCATAAAAGCAACATTTGCAATTGAATACGAATAATAGATTGAAAGCATAATTCAAAACAAATAAACAATACTAATTTAACAGTTGTTTCCACAAAGACACACAGCTAAACAGATTATTTCACATAGCCATATGATTGAGGTCACACAGCTCCCATCCCAATATTTTATGAAAATCTACCCCTCGTGTGAAATCCCCGAGCATGTCCATGACCACGGACGCGGCTATTCGAATAGATTGATTTAACACTCTGCAGAGGTTGTACACTTTACCCACAAGATACAACTAGTGTAGCAAGCACTAATCATAACAAAACGGTTCAGAAACTTCATCTCAACATTGACACTCCCGATGTGCTTACAAACCGCTATGCCAACCCAAACGAAGCGCTTTGGCATAATACACACCGCTGGACAGGGAAGCGGCGAACCGTCCCGCGATGCAACCACTAAGTAGTCACACCACCCTGTCACACAGCCTAACCTATCCACCTGAACATCAATGCCGAGAATCCATAACTTACTAAGTTAGGCCCGTCCCATACCAGGCATGTGGTCGTACAGTAAGGCTCAGTTCAATGGCGCACAAAGTTAAGTCCTTAATTGACCAAGGCAAGACTTCCATGTTCTAACTAAGTCACAAAGATTATCATTCCCATCACAAAGCCCACCATATCACACAGCTTCCACCACTTGCCTCAGTCTAAATCCTTTACCACCCAGTTGGTTTTAGTGCAACACATGCCATCCACAAAATAATAGCACACAGTACACACAGTTTTATCACATAGTTCCATAGTCACTTAGTCACATTTAATAATTGTAACTTTCATGAGATGTGAGACTCGTAGCATGGCTAAGCAATTGTACTCGCATCTAACCAACCCACGTTGGTGCTATAATAATACCAACTAATAACCAATCTAGGGTGACAAGGAATTATGACATACAAGGCCAAGGTGTGATAACAATTTGGATAATAACTATGCCCAAAGCATTTAAATAAATAATTAAAGTAGGATGCAATAATTTAACACAAAGTAATTTGAAAACTGGGTTCAAGATGATCAAAGGTATGACTTGCCTTGGAAAAGGTCTATGTACTGGTCTTGATCTTGGGGTGCTCCTTCTTCCACAAAATTCCCCAACGAAACGACGTCTACTCGCAAACGAAACAAATAAAAAAAACAAATAAATAACAGAGGCAAAATAATCTCCAAAAATTAAATAAAAATCTCAGATAAATAGAGCCTGAATTTAGATAAATTTAGAAATTTGAATGGGCTCAATCGGAGTTAGGATGCAAAAGTTATGAGCTCTAGAAGATTGAATCTAAAAAGAAACCCTAATTTGGATTTTCCAGAATTTTCGAATTATTTCTCTGAAGAAAAATCGGATTATTACGCAATGCTGACGTCAGCGAAGAACGTTCGGACGAGGTGACAGATGGACTGACAGGTGGGACCCACATGTCAGTGAGATGGTGCACCGTGGACCAAGTCCACGCCAGATCAGATCTGGGGTTCGGTGGACCGTGCCACGCGAGCGTACACGTGCTGGCGACACGGCGCCACGCAGCGACACGCCGACACGAATGCCGAGGTGGCGGTGAGGTGGCGCCCGTCCGGACCCGACGGCGGCGGCGGGGACCGATAGCAACGGCGAGCGGCGGGCCGGCGGCGGTGAGTGGTACCGGCGTGTAGGGCGCTATGCGAACCTCGATGCAACTCCGGTGATCGGAAGGGCGGTGGTGACCGGCGGCGAGCTCGAGAGCGGCGGAGGGCTTTGTATTGTCGGACGGGAGCTCGGCGACGTTCGGCGGCGGCGAAGGTTCTGGAGGTAGCCCCGTGACGCTGAACTGGCGACTGCACTTGATGATGACGCGGCGACAGCGGCGACGCAAGCAACGACGAAGAACGAACGCGACGAAAACCCTAGAACTCCAATTGTGGCGCGCTAAGGCTCGGAAGGAGATGAGGTGGCGGCTGCGGGTTGCGGAGGACCGTCATGGCTCAGTGCTATTTATAGAAATTTGGGTGCGGGATAAGGAATCCTAATTTGGGGATTTCGATTTCAAACGAAAATGGAAATAGAGTTGGTTTTGATCCCAATTGAGGGTAGATACGGGCGCGGGAAGATTAGAGATAGAGTTTGGCAAAGAAATCCAGAGGTTTTTAGTTAGGAAAGTCCGTTGTCGAATTGAGCTTCTAGAAGACGGCAATGGCGAGCGGCACCGACTCGGACGCGAGGAAGAAAGCGGCGCGGGGACGACGACTCGCGCAGCCCACTGGCAATGACACGAGACCAGTGCCCACGTCGGACGGAGGTGAGATAGCACACACAAGCGAAGCTGGGGCGAGGTGAATTGGGCCGAGCAGAGGAGAATGGGCCGGATCGAAGGAAGATTCAGCCCGAAGGGATTTCCGAGATTTTAAATAGTTTTTCTATTTTATAAGTTACCAGAAATTCAAATAAGCAATAGAAAATAGAAAATGAACTCAGAAAAATTCTAGACAAAATCTAGAAAATATATCTGAGCACATAGAACCCAAATAAAATAGTTTTGGCTAATGTTCATGTTGGGATTATTCACGTTAAAGGTTTTTTATTGTAAGGTTCAATATTAAGCTTTTGAAATTAAAAACAAATAAATCCAAATGGTGAATTTTCTCCCTACTAACTATTAAAAGATTTTTAAACTCAGAAAATTGGGATGTTACATCTGGCGGTACTAGAAAAACCTTCAATAAACCTACGGTAGTAGCCCGCTAAACCGAGGAAACTCCTCACTTTGGTGACAGATTTGGGTTGCCTCCAATTCATCATGGCTTCAACCTTGGAGTGGTCTACAGCAACTCCTTCTGCTGACATGACGTGTCCAAGAAAAGCTACTTGGCTTAACCAAAATTCACTCTTACTGAGATTGGCATAGAGCTGCTGCTCTCTAAGTCTTTCTAGGACTGCCCTGAGGTGCTCTTCATGCTCTTCTTCATTCTTCTAGTAGATGAGAATGTTGTCAATGAACACGACCACAAACTTATCCAAGAGAGGACCTGTAGCTGAAAAGGTCCTGGAGAGGACCTATAGCTGAAGAGGTCTTGTAGCTGAAGAGGTCCTGTAGATGAAAAGGTCCTGGAGAGGTCCTGTAGGTGAAGAGGTTCTGTAGCTGAAGAGGTCCTGGAGAGGTCCTGTGGCGAAGAGGTCCTGGAGATCGTATCTGGTCGTGGACCTCGGCATGACTTGTGGATTGTTGGATTGTGATCATAGTGCGGGTGGTTTACCTACTGGTCTTGTGCCTGACAACTCAAACATTGAATCCCTCACACCTAGTCACCTCAGGTAAAAATATGGTCGATACACTAGTATGACTAGAACTTGTTGAAGAATAGTATGCTTAGTCAAAGCTTAGACCCAAAAATCTTGATTTGGGACGTTTACAGCCAAAAGACCAATTGTTGTCTAAAATATTTTAACCATGACATTGGGTTGTCGTGGGGCTTTTCAAATGCTTTGAAATCGTGAAATATTTGAAAACTGATTTGGACTTGGGTGAATTGGATGCTTGGATGGGTGCATGTTCATGCACGGGATCGATCTATTTCTATGGTCGAGGCCCATGGTTCTTTGGTGGTCGCACAGGTCAGTTAAGGACCGGTCTTCGAGCATTCTTTGCTACGCAACATTGTACTACCACATGTCATAAATGAGAAGGGTCTGGCTAACTAATTTGCAATGTCTCACCATGGTCGTTCCATCCGGTTGAGGTGGGGGTCTTTTAGGACCCACTTTTATCTTCCCACTTGGCGCAAGAGGGGGCTGATTCCGGAGGGTTGTAGCCCAATGGCAGCGAAACCATAGCGAGGCATGGCTACGGTGGGATGGCGCATTGTAAAGGCCCTGTCACGTGCTCTAGACCACTTACCTAAGGTAGTGAGTGGTGGTATCGACGGATGCCAAACAAACTAGGGAAGTCCCGGGATTCCCTTGGCTCCCTGAGGGTTGTGGCGTGTGGGTAAAGCTGTACAACCTCTGCAGAGTATAAAGCTATTCGAATAGCCGTGTCCACGGTCATGGACATTATGACAAAGCCTCTCTAAGTTAGATCTTGTTTTGATCTCAAAAGACTTTGTTAAATGGTTTTGGATCTCTATCCAATGGGAAATTTTGGGCGAGAAGCCTTGTGACAGGAGGGTATCCTTCACCACTTATGATGAATGTTATCTGACTATAAAACTGAGATTTAAAAAATAAATTTTATTTTTTGTTTACCTGCTTTGAACTTAGTACAAGTATTTGGAAAGAAACATGGCTTTGTGCAAATCAACTTTATAAGCCTTCCATTGAAATATCCTTGTATGCATTATAATCTGTTAACTTGCCGGGTGCAACTTGCAAGCACGGTTGTTGTGCTCACCTTGCTTAATATTGTTGAGCAGGAGCTCGTCGAGAAGAGGGAGGTCCTGGACGGCTAGGACGGGAGGTCCTGGACGTCTGGGAGGTCCCATTCAACTAGGATGCGCCTCTAGACGATTGCCGGTGGTGAATCGTGTGGTCTACCTTGCTTTTATCTTTCGCTGTGTTTGGTTGTGTCGGCTTGTAAGCCTCTCTTGCAATCAACTCTGCTGTTTTATAAATCTTTGTGTTCCTGGTTGTGTTACCACCATTTGTTACTGTGTGAGCTAGCCTCTGTACTGGGACTAGTTCGGATGTGCACAGTGGATTCGGGGTGTTACCCTGGGTGGTTACAAAAGTGGTATTAGAGCTGTGTAGACTCTAGGTCGTAACCTAGTTAGAATGGTCGTTAGTTGAAAGCTTCAAAACTTATTTTCATGATAAGAAAAACAAATTGTTCTCTTCTCATCTTGAGTCATCTCTCTATTCTTACCCCCTTCTTGGTATTCTTTCTTACCTTATTCTCGCTTCACCGTTTTATAAGGTCAAAATGATCCTCTTCTCCCTGAAAATTTCTATAGTTGATTAGCATGTTTTACCCTTGCGTTGAAGACCTCAAGACTTGAAGCCCTCAAGGAAGTGTCGTCATCTCTTCTCTTCAAGGACAAAGTGCAGGTTTTGCCGAAGACCGAGAATCAAAGGTCGTTTTGTTAGCCCAACCATATAGCTTAAGTTTGCTAAGACTCTTTCTGTGTATTGGGTCGCTTTGCCAATCTAAGGGTACCAATCGATAGAGCGTTGCTAAGTTTGTAAGTTCTTCAGGCAAGCTTTTGAGTTGGTTCTCTTTTGCTGGGAGTGTTGTTTTCCCTATTCCCTTTTGATCTTCTTTGTCTCTTCCCTACCCTTGGTCTCCTTTCTTAACCCTCTAGAGTAACCGGCAGATGGTGAGATCTCGTCACGCTAAGGATGGAATCAAGGCCAGCAACAGTGTCCCTGAGATTGCCAGTACCAAAGAAAATCAGCATCTGTTAGCAGGAGCCCTTCAAAATTTGAATCAGGTTCTTGTCACCTGGACTCAAGCGATGCAACGACTAATCACGAGAGATGAATGCCGCGATGTTTCCTCGAATCGCCCTGCAGCACATGAAGATCGTTCCAGCAAGGCGTTACCAAAGGACAAGTCACCAGAAGTCTCTCATAGTGATGATGTGAGCCACTTTCCTTCTGAAGGCCGTCACCCATGGAAGTTTGTTCTCTGTTATAGCTGTGGTGAACCAGGGTACTTCGCCTATGGATGCCCTCAAAAAGGAAAGCCAAGACAAGAGGTCTAGTGTGCTAACTGCAATCGTATCGAACACCGTTTCATCTAGTTCTCCAGGAGAAAAGAAATCCAGTATCAAGTCTGCAACTACTGTGGCAAGGAAGGGCACTTCGTCAAGCAATGCCCCTCACAAGTATTATTAGCACCACAAGCACCCTTAGCACTGGAAGTCAGTTCAGGAGAACCTTAGGCATCACACGAAGCAGCAATCAAGTGCTCAAGCTGTGAAGGCAAGGATTGTTTAAAGACAATATTAACCCCGATAGCCCAGCAGCAGTGTGTCAGTTGTAGAGCCGCTCTCATTCAAGACAAGGAAGACCGAACCATGATTTCATCTACCAAGGTACCCCAAGAATCAGAGGAACCAGTTTTCAACTGGATCAACCCCAAGAAACTCGATATAGGAGCTACCAACCGTCAGCAAGACAGGGGTCACAAAAGGAAGATGGCATATCAAGTGCAAAGTATTGCAAGAAGCTCCAAGACCCGTGTGCTTCAATTCCAACCCAATCAAGCACCATCAATGACCACCCTCATAACCCCAGGATCAGCACTGCCGCCAATGAAGATGTTCAGCGCCAACATTGATGACCAACCTCGGCAGAACCAAGCCTCAAGGGCAAGAGCACAAGTCTTCAATTGTTGGGATAGGAGGCATTCTGCCAATCGATGCCTAGGAAGTCATTCGGCACTCACTCTGGACAGCATTCCAGAAGCTACTCTAATCGCAACCGTAACGCCGACAGTAGGGAATAAGAACAATAGAAGGTTTATGTTGTAGTTGCAGGAGTACAGAAGCTTAGGCCTGACAATGCCTCAAGAGATGGTAGTCAACCGTTCGTCCAGCTCTTGCACCCCCAAGTCACCTGTTCGAAGCCAGCCACGGAAGAAGCCACCTCCTATCGTAAGTGTCATGTGCCTCTACTTCCAAGAGTTAGGACATTACGCCAATAAATGTTCGAAGAAGCAGCAGACCGGGGATCTAACCGTCAAGCGTCAACTCCAGCTGAAGACCCTGCAATGCCCAAC
Source organism: Ampelocalamus luodianensis (assembly GCA_036346255.1). Classification (NCBI taxonomy): domain Eukaryota; kingdom Viridiplantae; phylum Streptophyta; class Magnoliopsida; order Poales; family Poaceae; genus Ampelocalamus; species Ampelocalamus luodianensis. The sequence goes on along the minus strand of CM070629.1, from coordinate 52,694,570 downwards.
TCTTCTCTCTAGCCTCTCTGAATCTCAGGGTCGAGATTCCCTTAAGGGGGGGTAGGTTTGTAACACCCTATTTTTCTGAGCCTTTTTGAAAAAATTTCAAAATGCAATAACCAGTTGGTTTCGTTGAAGTTCTACAGCTTAACTTGAAATTTTGAAAATCAATAACAATTTAAAATGACTAAATCAACCTTCAACTAATCCAAAAGTTTGGTTTAATCTGAGTTGTTGTTCTCTGGTGTTTAAATCTCCTTCCTTTGTTCGCTCCGTTTTCCCCTTGGCTCTGTTCAAACCACTCGTTGGTTTGGACCTCCTCTTTTCTGTTCAAACCACCCTGTTGGTCAAGACCTCCTCTTTTGTAAAGACCACCCTCTTAGTCATGACCACCCTGTTGGTCACGACCTCCTCTTTTACAAAGACCACCCTCTCAGTCATGACCACCCTGTTGGTCACGACTTCCTCTTTTGCAAATACCACCCTCTCAGTCATGACCACCCTGTTGGTCACGACCTCCTCTTTTGCAAAGACCACCCTCGTGGTCAAGACCACCCTTTTTTGCAAAGACCACCTCCTCCTGTAGGACCACCCTTTCGGTTGGCCCTCCCTTTTTGGTCATAACCCCCCCTTTTGACTTTGACCAACATTTTGGTCTTAGCTTGTCCTACTCACCTTCTCCTTCCTGCACGTTTACTGCAGAAGTCTTCATGCATTTAATACTATTGTGTCGCATCAAATGCTGTCACCCTGGCTGTACCCTTTTCCTTCTCTTGTTTCCTCCCTTACCTGCTCCCATCCCCTTACTCACCTGCTCCTGTCACTCCATCCCTACCACCCAGTTTCCCCCCACTATAAATAGCGCACCAGGGATTCTTTTTCCCTTTTCACTCCATTCGTTTGCACCTCAACACTTCCTCTCTTGCTCCCGTCCCACAGCTTATAGGACCTCCTTCTGTTGGACCTGGTAGTCGAAGTCCTCCTTCGACCTCCTCCCGACCTTGTGTTTCTCAAGCTTCACTGTTGAGTATTTGATTTGGAGTTCATTCGAGTTGTATTTGGATCTTATTTGTTTCTGGCTTGCTTTCGCGTGTAGACTTTGACGTCTTCAGAGAGCTGGCTTTCAGCACTCCTCCTGTTCTCAAAGCTTCTCCAGATCCCGGCGCCGTTCCAGATCAACACTTATCTAAGCACGATAAGTTACACCTTTGATCATATTGAATCCCGGTATTTTTTAAATTTTTTAAATTTTGTTTTATATTACTATTGTATGCCTATTTAAATTCAGGTAATTTAAATCCCTGTTTTAAAGCTTTATAGATATCCCCTGTTCCTTTGTATAGCCATTTTTTGTCAATACAAACCTTGTGGGGGAACTTTTCGAATGTGGTACCTTTGTGGAAGGCAGGAAGTGGAACTATTGGATTTTAGAGTGTATGATCGCTGAGTATTGGATTATAGGGGTGGTCTTTTGATGATGTTGCAAGGATGGTTTTGTCGGAATTTGAATTATAGAGATGTATTTATATTGATGGACTATAGAATGACATGATCTTTGGATATTAGCTTTATGAATGCATGATTCGGGGTATTGATTTTAGGTTTTCAAGTGTTTACTGTTGATGGATGTTTGATGATAGAGGTAGATTGTTGTTAGAGGCTAGAGCATTGGATGTTGGAGTGTAGGTTGCTTAGTTGTGGGGTTGCAATTGTTGGTTGTAGCCAAAGAGGTCCTGTAGCCGCAGAGGTCCTGGAGAGGACCTGTAGTCGAAGAGGTCCTAGAGCCGAAGAGGTCCTAGAGTGGACCTGTAGCCGAAGAGGTCCTGTAGAGGTCCTGTAGCCGAAGAGGTCCTGCAGAGGACCTGTAGCCGAAGAGGTCCTGTAGCTGAAGAGAAGAGGTCCTAGAGAGGACCTGTAGCTGAACAGGTCCTGGAGATCATATTTGGTCGTGCACCTGGGCATGACTTGTGGATTGTTGGATTGTGATCACAGTGCAGGTGGTTTACCTACTGGTCTTGTGCCTGACAACTCAAACATTGAATCCCTCACACCTTGTCACCTTAGGTAAAAATCTGGTCGATACACTAGTATGACTAGAACTTATTGAAGAACAATATGCTTAGTCAAAGCTTAGACCCAAAAATCTTGATTTGGGACGTTTACAGCCAAAAGACCAATTGTTGTCTAAACGATTTTAACCATGACATTGGGTTGTCGTGGGGCTTTTCAAATGCTTTGAAATCATGAAATATTTGAAAAGTGGTTTGGACTTGGGCGAATTGGATGCTTGGATGGGTGCATGTTCATGCATGGGATTGATCCATTTCTATGGTCGAGGCCCAAGGTTCTTTGGTGGTCGTCCAGGTCAGTTAAGGACCGGTCTTCAAGCGTTCCTTGCTACGCCACATCGTACTACCACCTGTCCTAAATGAGAAGGGTCTGGCTAACTAATCTTCCCACTTGGCGCAAGGGGGGGCTAACCATAGCGAGACGTGGCTACGGTGGGATGGCGCATTGTAAAGGCTTTGTCACGTGCTCTAGACCACTTACCTAAGGTAGCGAGTGGTGGTATCGACGGATGCCAAACAAACTAGAGAAGTCTCGGGATTCCTTTGGCGCCCTGAGGGTTGTGGCGTGTGGGTAAAGCTGTACAACCTCTGCAGAGTATAAAACTATTCGAATAGCCATGTCCATGGTCATGGACATGCTGGCAAAGCCTCTCCAAGTTAGATCTTATTTTGATCTCAAAAGACTTTGCTAAATGGTTTTGGATCTCTATTGAATGGGAAATTTTGGGTGGGAAGCCTTGTGATAGGAGGGTATCCTTCACCACTTGTGATGAATGTTATTTGACTATAAAATTGAGATTTAGAAAATAAATTTTAGTTTTTGTTTACCTTCTTTGGAACTTAGTACAAGTATTTGGAAAGAAACATGGCTTTATGCAAATCAACTTTATAAGCCTTCCATTGAAATATCCTTGCATGCATTATAATCTGTTAACTTGCCGGGTGTAACTTGCGAGCACGGTTGTTGTGCTCACCTTGCTTAATATTGTTGAGCAGGAGCTCGTCGAGAAGAGGGAGGTGCTGGACGTTGAGGACAGGAAGTCCTGGATGTCTAGGAGGTCCTGGTCAGCTAGGATGTGGCTCCAGACGATTGCCGGTGGTGAATCGTGTGGTCAACCTTGCTTTTATCTTTTGCTGTGTTTGGTTGTGTCAGCTTGTAAGCCTCTCTTGTAATCAACTCTGTTATTTTATAAAGCTTTGTGTTCATGGTTGTGTTACCACCATTTGTTACCGTGTGAGCTAGCCTCTGTCCTGGGACTAGTTCGGATGTGCACAGTGGATTCGGGGTGTTACCTCGGGTCGTTACAATAATTTACATTTCCCAGTCACAAGTCCACCATATCATAATTCTTTCCACTCGCCTCGGTCTAAATCTTTTCTCCACCCTATTGATTAAGGGCGTCACATGCCATCAATGGGTGATAACATACAACACACAATCTTTTCACAACATGTTCCATAATCATTAGTCAAGTATGATAGTAATATTTCAAAATAATACCAATGACCTGTTGCCAGGCTAAGCACACTAATTGTGTCTAACAAACCCACGTTGGTGCTATGATAATACCAACTAGTAATTAACCAAACTAGGGTGACAATTGATCAGGGTAATACAAATATCAAGGTGGGCATAATCAAATGGGGCAATTTGCTCAGTAACATCACTCAAAAATCACGAATTGGAAAATAACATCGGTGTGAGGATGACATGTGGCCCTATGGCCCACCTATCATCCTCACATTGGATGTTATTTTCCAATTTACACATCAACGCAATGTTACTGACCAAATTAATCCTAATCAAATAGGTTGCATAGCTAATGCCAAAGTATTTAAGAATTAATAATTGAAATAACATGCAATATTTTGAATCGAAGTAATTTAGGAAAACTGGATTCAACATGATCAAAGGTACAACTTACCTTGCTATAACATTGTTTTTGTTCTTTGATCTTCGATCTGCTACTTGCTTTACCTTCAGCTCCTTCGGACGATTCCGGAAAGTCAACGTCTAACGAGTGAGAAAGCGCAAAAATAAACAAATTTCAAAAAGACAAATCAAATAAACTCCAAATTTAAATTTAATGGTATTGGAAGGTAGGTCTTGATTTTAGATGAATTTAGAAACTTGAATTGGTTCAATCGGAGTTCGTATGAGGGAGAACGAGCTCTCGGATGTTTCATCAGGAAGAAAAATGCTGAAAAAAATGGAGAGAGAAAATGAGAGACCAACAGGTGGGGCCAAGGGAATATTCTTGAGGATCTTTATTTTCTGAAATTTGGAAAATAGGCCGAGTGTATGACATGTGGGACTGAGGGGATTTATGGATTTTCAAGAATGAAAAGAATTTCTAAAAAGGATAAAGAGAATGGCAGGTGGGGCCATTGGTCTATGGACCAGGTACATGGAATAAGGTCAACGGTTCACGGCGAACCGGGTTCATGGAATAGTGTTTGACAAGGTGGGTCCATGTGTCAATGACTAGGTCCATGGTGGACCAAGTCCACACGGTTATGGGTTAGGGTTTAGTACGGGTGTGCCACATAGGTGTACACGTGTCACGCCATGTGTGCTCGGTTGCTAAGGTGGCGGGGACATGGTGGTGAGGTGGCACTGGTGGCATGGTGACGCACAGGGCTCGTAGCCTTGTCAGAACTAGCGGCCATGGCGGCGTGGGTGGAAGGGCAAAACAAGGAGAGGAGATCGAGGTGAAGATGATGACGCACGTGCGACGAGCAAGAAAGCGGCAGCGCAGGCTCGGCTACGGCGGCAACATGGTTCCATTGGCTCTCCGGGGAAAAGGACACGCGCATCGGGTAGAACGTGGTGCCGGGATGGAGAGGATGGTGAAGATGGAGGCAGAGGATCGCCGGAGTGACGGGGATCGGGCGGTGAAGGACGGTGGTCGGAGAAGAAAGAGAAGGAAGGGATCTTCGCTCTCGGTGAACGAATCTTGACACCAAAAGGGAAAAAACATAGATCAGGGGATGGGACACAAGGTGACATGGAAGTAATTGGAACTCACTGGAGTAGCGAGGAACGTGATGGGGGGTTTTCGGGGTGGCGGGCGCGGCCGGAGGTGGAGAAGAAAGAAGTGGTGTCGATGATAGGAGGTGTGGGAGCTCCGATGGATGGGCGCAACCGGCGGAGGAGACCGAGGTGGTCGTGGTGATGCTGGTGGGATGTCCTGAGGAGTTTTGTCTGTGGAGAACGGGCATGTCAACGCTGGCGGGCGGCTTTGGGGAAGATGACCAGGGTGGTGACGCTAGGAGGCGTCCGGAAGGAGGCAGCTAGGGCATGGAGGCGACACAACAAGGCGAAGGGAGAGCGCACGGGACGACAGCTATTTATGGCCTTGGAAGGCGTGTGCGGCGTGGACGTCGGAACAGCGGCGCGGTGAGTGTTTGGTGCGCACGGCTGCAGTGGAGTCCAGGCGGATGCGACTGACAAGTGGGCCCGACACAAAGCGGTTGGCGGGTGGTGGAACGAGCTGGGCCGGGGTGGAACCGGGGAAAATGGCGGCCCAAGAGAGAGAAAATAGAGATGGGCCGAATGAATTCAGCCCACGAAGAAAAAAGAAAAAGAATTTTATTTAGGAATTTAGAAAAAGCTAAAAATTCGAAAGAGGCAAAATAAATAGCAAATGAGCTCTGAAAAATGCAAGAAAATTCCTTGGAACCCAAGGAGCCCAACTAACATTGTTTTGGATTTAATTGACATTCACATTAATCAAATTAAATAGTTTTAATTTCAGAAATTCCCATTTAAGCTTTATTAATTCAAGGAAAATTGCTAAAATTTTCTAAGGGACCTAATCTATACAAAAGATTTTTTAAAACTCAAATTTTGGGATGTTACAACGGGGGTGAGTGGGGACGAGGATACCGATGGTGGAGGAGGGGAGCAACATCGGTACCGTCGAGCTAGAGAGAGAGAGAGGGAAACGCTGCCGTCAAGCTAGGGAGAGAGGGAAAAGGGACGTCGTGCGCAGAAGGCCATGTGGTGAGCTCCCATTGGTGGCAGCCAGCCTGCCGCACCCCCACGGAGTGGCAGGTGGTGTGGGTAGGTGACCTGCCATTCTCTAGTGACGCGGTAGGTCGGCTGCCGCCCCGTAGAGAATTTGCGTCCTTTGCCAATGGACATCTAAAAAACGTAGTTTCGCCAAAAGACACTAACATTTTATGGTATTTTGTTGTAGGACACTGACCCTATTAAAATATTATTTTCGGACTGAAGAGGAGAGAGAAAGGCAGTGAAAAGTCTATTTTACCCTCCATCTTCCTTCGTGCATTGCCATGGTTCTCTCTCTCTCCCTCATAAACTCCCTATGGAGCTTTGCTCCTTCCCCCCTTCCTCTAGTTGGCCCAGCTCCTGGCTCCGCCAGTGCCTCTCTCTCTTCCCCCCAGGGTCTCCCCACGACGCCGCCCTCTCCTCTGGGCTCCTACGCCGCGCCCGCCGTCACCTGCGCCGCCTTCGGCTCCTCCCTCCTCGGCGTCGCTTCCTCCCCTGGCACCGTCGCTTCCTCCCCAGCTTGGTGTCGCCCCTCCTCTCGGCCCCGGCCCATAGTGCCTCCACCGCTGCCATGGCCTTCTCTTCTCCACCGCCGGTGGCTGATGTCCCGCTACCACGGCCGCCCTCAAGCCGCCTCGACCACACCGCCGGCTTCCCCATTGAAAGATCTAGACCCGCCATTATGTGGTAATGGAGTTTTGGTGATTAATGATAAATCTAATTGGGAGACTAACACTTTTATTGATATACATATTGTGTAGTCTTATTTGGATAAAAGGTGAAAATCATGAAGGCATGCAAAGTGATTAAGTGATTAATGACAAATGCACTTGTGAGACCAACACTCCTATTGTTATATCAAGTTTAGTCTCAGCTTGGATATAAAAGCAAAAATCCAAACAGGTATGTATTCATTAATGACAAATCTATTTGTGAGACTAACAATTATATTGATTATCTATTGCTTAGTCTCGTTTGGATATAAAAATGAAAATACAAGAGGTATGCATTCTACTTCTTCTTATTATATTTTGTTGCATTCCTCGGATCCAAAATATAGGTTAAACTCCACCAAAAAGGTTAACTTGGATATGTGCATATGTTTCCATTACATATTTGTATATGCACACATTTAGGGGGAGTTCATTCTATATTTTGTGGTTTCATTAGTATTGATCCATATTCTCTTTCCACATATATTAAGGATTTTTACTTTGAAATATATCATTGAATATATTTAACTTGTGTAGTTAGTATATTCATATGAGTATATACAACTTGTGTAGTTCGTATACACTCATATTTAGTATATACAACTTGTAGTTCGTATATACTCATGGTATATATAACTTGTGTAGTTTATATATACTCATGTTTATCTATATTCAATTATTTAAGATTGTGTTGTGGGACTAACATGTGTGCTAAGATGTTTAGAGGCTTAGTCCAAAATCATGGATGGCGGCATGGTAAGGAAAATGCATGACAATAGAGAGATCATGATTAGTAGCTTGATAGCATGGTTTTTGGATCAAGTTAGGATCATGCATGCATTCGATTTTGAGCTTTGGAAGCTTTAAGTGCTTCTGTTAGAAATCGGTAGTACCGGAGGCTAACCGGCGGTAGTACCGCATCAAGCGGTATGACCGCGCATCACTTGGCGGTATTACCGGGTTTTGATCATCACAGCCAACTGAGTGCTAATGCGGTACGACCGGCTCTTGCAGCGGTACTACCGCATTGCGGTCATTCCGATTTCTATTTGGCGGTATGTAAATTCTAGATAAGGTGTTTTTCTGTATTTCTCGAGCCTCTGGAAATCGGTAGTACCGCATCTAAGAAACGGTACTACCGGAGAGCGGTATTACCGGATGTTAGTTGGCGGTAATACCGCACCTTCAGTAATGGCTTGTTCAAAAGCATTTATGCAGGTATATCTTGGTAATTAATGTTAATGACATTGTGGAACTAACATTTTCCATGAGTTGGATGAATAGGTTATGTGCAGGGTGATGAAGACTTTGGATGACATCATGAGTTGATCGTCATCGAGTCAAGGTTCAAGAAGATGTACCATGTGTTGATACACATCAAGATCTCGAAGAAGATATGGTCATGAGTTGATCATCAAGTCAAGAGAAGATCCATCATGTATTGATGGAGGTCAAGACTGCATCATGTGTTGATGCATATCAAGACTCGGGATGAAGGATGTTATCATGTGTTGATGGGCATCAAGTCGAGATCCCGAAGCAAAGAAAGTCATCATGTGTTGATGAGATTTCAAGTCAAGAACCCGAAGTTGAAGCGAGGATGTGCGTCATCAAGCTTCAAGAAGATGCTCAAGGCAAAGGTATGACTAGCTAGAGCTAAGGATGTGTTCCTAGTCTTTTACCGGTCTTGGTGTTTGGTTGGAAGATCGGATTGCTAGTATAGGTTGCCGTACTATTAAGAGGGGTCTTGTCTAGTAGCTTGAGTCTCATCATGTGTTGATAGCTCAATCTTGCTTGCTCTAGCTCACCGTGGCATGATGCTATTATTTGCGAATGTGTTTTGCAAATAGTCGAGGCTCATGCGTCTAATCCTTGTAGCATGTGACTATACTTTGCAAATGTGTTTTGCAAATGGTTGAAATCCATGTACCGACTCCTTGTGGCATGATCTATGTTTGCAAATGTGTTTTGCAAATGGTTAAGATTCATGTGTATTCCCTCGACATGGTCTAAGATTGCTTGTTGCTATTTCTTTGGACTTAGACCATGGTAGTGGCTCTTTTGAGTTGTGCTTTTTGATTTGATCAAATGTGTTTGTGATCAATCAAATAGGTGAGTTGTGTAGCCCTCTAAATAAGCTTTCAATAGAGTCCAAGATCACTCAATTCCGACATCGGAGTCAAAAGTTATGACCTTTTTACCGAGTGTCGTCTGTGCTGAAAATCGGGCTGCGGTAGTACCGCCCGTATAACTGCGGTAGTACCGCCCTTATAACAGCGGTAGTACCGCAGAACGGTAGTACCGCCCCTTGTGAGTGCGGTACGACCGTAAAAGGCTGTAACGGCTAGTTTTTGGCTGTTTCGTCTCCAAACGGCTAGTTTTTGGTTTGGGGGCTATAAATACCCCCTTGGCCGGTTGAGAGGCAACCCTTGGCATCCCAGTTCACTTACTTGAGCTAGTGTGAGCTTCTTCTCTCAATTGTGCATGTGTTGCACCTTGTGAGCAAGGAGAGAGGTCTCTAGTTGCATGTGTTGCATCTAGAGGTGGATTTTGTATCCACTTGAGCTTGTGCATTCGTTGCATGTGGTGAGAGTCAAGCAAGGGGCTTGGCTTATTACTCTTGGTGTTTGCCGACACCTAGACGGTGTGGAGGCGTCGTGATCCGGTGATCTTCTCAAGTGAAGCTTGTGAGAAGGCCCGGTGTTTGTGAGTGGTTTGGTGCTCGCCATCTCCGGAGTGGAGTAAGAGCAACCCTAGTGGAGCGAGGTGTTGATACCTCGGAGGAAGGCTTAATTTGTGGAGCCGGCCTAATTGGTTTGGGTTTCCCTCAACGTGGATTATGGGAGACCGGCAAATCTCCGACCATCACGGTAAAACATCATTGTGTCCCGTGTCTTCTTGTGATTAGCTTTCATATGCTTTACTTTGTGCAATTTACATTCATTGTATAATTGCTTATTCATTTGTATGTTTGCTATCTTGTATGTATTTTATTGATCATATCATTAGTTGATAGTTTATAAGTCTTTGCTAAATTGCTCTATTTATTATTGACTTGTAGTGTTGGTGTACTTAGTTGAACCTAGTTGCTTTAGGCTTTAATTGTGCTAAACCGAATTGTTATTTAGCTTCCGCATTAGAATTCGGTTTTAACGCATAGAAGTTTTAAAACGCCTATTCACCCCCCTCTAGTCGGCCTCCTCGATCTTACACCCATCCTCAGGTGTAGCCCGTGCACTTCCAAGCTTCCCTTCGTTGGCTCTTCCCTTGGGCCTTGGTCCGCCTCGTGCAACTGCCGCCGGTGCCGCCGCCCACCACCACCACCTGCACCTGCAGGACAAGCCCTTGCCACGTCGACCTCGTCACCACACGCTCCCGACGCCAAGGAGCTCGTCCCCTAAAACCGATTTTGTTTTGGTCCACCGCCATGCCCGCATTTCGCGTTCTTCTCCGCCTCCGGCTACTTCCTTCTCCACCACCATTCTCCGGCCACCGTCCCTCCCTGGTCCCCATTCTTGTCCCTGTAAGTTCGCCTCCTCAAGCTCCGCCATGTGCTCATCTTCCCCGGTTCAATGCACCGTCGGAGCTCCTATTCCGCCGTAACCGTGCCACCGTCGCCGACTTTCCCTCGACGCGTCGTCGCTCCAGTGAGCCGCCACCGCCACCATCAGTTCCGCTTCGCCGTGAGCATCTCGTTTTGGTCCTTGATGGCCACCACCGAGCCTCCCTTCACCAGCGGTGAACTCAGGCCGCAATCACTCGAGAGCTTGGAACATTCGGACCAACGTCACGAACGTTCGGACCATCACGATGCCGGACCACCGCTCGGCTCCACTGCCGTGTGGGACTGAGTGCACAGTAAAGGCCAGCTTTTATTTTGATTTTGCCTCTAGTAACCGACAAGTGGGTCCTACTGTCGGTAAGAGCTGGTTACTGTGCACTCAAGATGCGAGCGTGGGCACCCAAGTCTTTTTCAAAATTTTCTCTCCCCCTCCAGCCCGAAAATGATATAATAGTGCTCTCGATGTTGTACAGCAAAATTACACGTTTTTACAGTGTGTTATAGCGAAACCATATTTTTTGAACGTCCATTGGCAAAGGACGCAAATTTGGAGTGTCCTGTAGCCAATTTTTCCCAATTTTTTCATCATTATTGATCAGAATTGTTGCACTATGGCTGATCCCTGGTAGCAAGAAGCGTTCGGCCGTAGAAGGGAGCCATGTGCGATACAAACCGTACATGTATATATGCATGAGGTCACCCCCTGCGGTTTAATTTGAATCCCCAAGCTCAACGTTAGACGGTGTAATTCACCCAATGTAAGGGTCAATTAATTTCGTAATCAGGCATCATTACCTGAAGAAAACAAGTACCAGGAACAGAAATAAATCTCCATCGCTTCCGCTTCCATTAATTCCATATCACCTCCAAAACAAAGCAGATTTTAGAGGTTTCACTTTCGCAATCACAGAGGTCAAAAGGATGCTATCACTGAATGTACTGATATGTCAGCACACAGTGTACTCAATCGATACAGTACTAAGGAGTAAGGACTAAAACTGTTCATATGGTACAAACGAATGTTCAGAAACCTTTGAATCTTCCATTTGCGGTGCAACCACAAAGCATTGGGCATAATCTGTTAAAAAGTATTCAACCCTGCAAACTGAAAGCCAAAGGTTTTGCTACCTTGTTTGGTTTGGTATACAGACTGTGTTCCAGTGTTGGATGTTTTACATACTACTGAAGCATGCACATTAATCACTGAAAGTACCCAATCCAACCTGAAATCTCTAATAGAAATATCCATGTCCACATTCAGAGAGTATAATCAGTGCACACCATCAAACCTCAGAAGCATTCAATCTCTTTCACATTACACCCCAGATTGTTGTGTGTTACTATAACCAAGAACATAATGTGTTTCAGACATTCAGGTAGGTAATTGAATCTCCATAGTGGATAAAATTATGGATCTTCCATTTGTTATGCAACAGACAAATCACACAATTGTGCAGGCCATAAAAGATACACATCAAATAGCTTAGTATCTAGTCTCGCAGATTCTTCCATCGGCTTCTCGAGTCACAATGCGATATTGTCAGTCAGGGAGGATTTATCCAATCATGCTTGCATCGCCGGAGGGCCGAAGGCACGGCAAAGCTAAATCAAACTATACACCTAAACTGAAAATTTCAGTGACAGCTAAACGAAAGTTTCTGTGGCTTCTTTCCACAGATTTTTCTTGCTTAATGAGGTTGTAGCTAGACCAGACTACAGTCTTTCGAGGATTACAATAAGAAGCGAATTCTAATTTCCAGCACAGTTATGCTCTTTTTGCAGCCCCTAAATGCTGCATCAATCATGTAGACTCCACAGCAGCTGGTGCTGCCACTGCAAGCTTCTTGCTACTTGAGCTCTTGTCATCAGTTTTCTTGCCACCTTCGGTGGCCTTGCTAGATGCAGATTTCGACCCTGATGCAGAATCAGGCTCATCATCCTCAACAACAAGCTGTACAGGACGCTTGCGACCGCGGTGCATATGGCGTTCACAGTATTTCTCATTTGGGATAGCATTTCTCCAGCACCGCCACTTTTTGCCATCTGTTCGTCGGCACCTCCCTGGTTCCGGTTCTGGGTTCTTACCGAAGTCCAAGCAGAGTGTTGCCAACCCCATCACTGCTCAGTCCAGCATTACAAACAAGTTAGAATGCCTCAAATAACTCGAAACAATACACATGGAAGAATTTCCAACTTTTATGCATATAACATGGCGTTGCAGAAGTTTGGTGCAATGAGGTTTTTTCATCATCCCTTAATATTACTGGATGCATCAAATTGCATTTTGTCAGAAATTCTGACTTGCTATAAAATAGCATGAAATATATTTTTTGAAATGCTTGGCGAAATATCCTCTACAAAAAGATGCAACAGATTTTCACATGAGCAACATATAGATGATGGCACAGGTTAGAAGGGCATACAAGTAGGGTACTTCTGGGCTCCTTCAGAGGATGCACCGGTAACACTCTTCCAGATGGGGAAGACAAGATGCGTAGGCACAGGAACACGGGCAGCCATATACTGGTAGACCCGAGACTGCTGCTCTAGCTCCTGAAGCTGCATCGCAGTGAACGCCGCCCCTGCATCAGCAGGGACTGATGCCACAAGCGCTTTCATTTCTTCCTGAAGTGCTGCTGTTGCAGCGGCTGCCAACCAAACAAATACAATCTTTTCAATGGCACTCAGCTAAGAACTATGTTCATGGAAATAAATATAAGCCCTAAAATTCATAGATGCACACATGAGTACTTAGGTCTAAGTCTACTGAACAGCAAGCACAGCTTCACCATGTAAATACTGACAAAACAAAGACAGCAAAGCAACAATACACCCCAAATCTCATGTTATTGCATTGTCAGTAAGTATTAAGGAAACTAGCATAACAACAAAGGGGAAAGGGGAAAATAAAAAGGAAGAAACCGCTACGATACTTTCAGGATTACGAGTCAAACAGACCTAGTAAGGGGGTAAGAACAAAACAAACAAAACACTTGCTTGAGCCTTTGAATGACTATGAGAACATAAACAGATGTGCACAGGAGTCTTCTCAATCTTTGTGCCTTGCATGCCTCCTTAGCAACAGAACAAAACTATGCATACAACCAGATTTTTTTTTTTTTAAAAAAAAGACGTGCCTAAAATCCCCTTATAACTAAAAAGAAAAAAAAGCTCTTAAATATGTAGCAAACTAACCACACACATAGTGTGGAGAAACTGAACAAATAATTTCCGTCTTGAAGAACGAAACAAAGCATTTGCACAATTAATTGGTAAGTACAAGTTAGCAACAACCGAAACCTGCTATTCTATTTGTCCTGCGACTATTCCTAGGCAAAGAAGTTATAGAACTACTAGTCTACTACAATACTCATGCGTCTCACAGCTGAACACTACCAACAGTAACAGCATAGAAACCTTTCTTGCATGATTACCCATGGACACAATACACCTAAGTTCTTGCATGCGAACAAGAATCTGAAAGAGAAGGAAGTACCTTCCTCTGGATCCTCGACCAGGACCAGATCTTTACAGGCGTTCTCTTCCTTCCCCAAGTCGCCGTCCTTCCCCTCTCGATCTGCCTTCTCCCCATCCTCCTCCCCCGGCTCTTGGCCGGCTTCTTGCCCTCCGGTCTCCTGCATCGCTTCCTCCGCCGCCTCCAGGGGGTTCTCGCCGCCGCCGCCGCCGCTCGACGGGTTCGTATCCTTCTTGGCCTCCCCCTCCGCCGCCATGCCTGGGAAAGGACGGCGCGAGAAAAGGTATCTTTGGGATTGGATCGGAGGGGAAGGGAAAGGCCGGTGATACGGAGCTCTCGCTTTGACGGAGGTGGGGAAGGAAGGAGGAGGAGGGGGGCGTGCAGTTTGGGAAAAAGATGGGGGGAGTGGGGTTAACAGGTGTGGGTGTTGGGAGAACTCAAATTGTTATGTGCACCCTTGGGTATAAGTATTGGCCATTGGATTTGGCATTGATGAAGGCATTGGCACGGGAATAGGTGCTAATAGCAATTTTGATTCTATCCCGATGTCAATGCAAAAAATGATATCTTCTATCGTGCCCTAGGAGACCGAACTTCCCACCATGTACCACGTGTGAAATCCGGGCCCGTATGGCACGGATCAGGCCACGTCCGGCCCCCAGGGGCACGATAGAAGGCAATACCGTGCCTCCGGGCACGGAGGAGGCCATGTTGTGGATTGGTGGCACGGCAAAGGCAAAAAAATGTATTAAAAATTATTATTTTTTTGACATTTTGATACTATTTGAAATACTATTTAATGTATTAAAATAATATTTCTTTACTTTGAATTTTTTTGTTTTTCTTTTTTACCTCTCACTCGCAGCTTCAAATGTATTATCACATGTATCAGAAAAAAAAATTCTACAATTTTTTTCACATGAAATCACAGTATGATGGCGTGGCGGTGTACTCTTGCTGCCGCCACGGCCATTAACGATGTACTCGCTGTCTGCGCGATCGGTGACACCGCGATAGTACACCGTCATCGGTCGCGGCGGCGGGTAGTAGTACATCGTCATCGGCTGTGGTGGCGGGCAATAGTACATCGTCGCTGGCCGCTGCGCCGTGATTTCATGTGAAAAAATTATGAAATTTTTTTCTGGTACATGTGATAATACATTTGAAGCTACGAGTGCAAGGTAGAAAAAAAAAATCAAAGGCAAAAATATTTTTAAAGCGTTAAATAGTATTTCAAATAGTATTAAATAGTGTAAAAAACAAATTTTTAATGCATTTTTTTTGCCTTTGCTGTGCCACCAATCCAGGACATTGCCTTCAGGTAGGGGTGAAAACAGATCGAATACGGACGGATAATGGCTCTGCTATATTTGTTTTCATATTTTTTTCATGGATTCGAATACGAATACAAATACCCTGGATACGAATATGGATACGAATAATATCGAATACGAATACGAATCGAAACGAATACGGTCGATGATATTTTTCGGAACATGAAAACCCCTTAAATTGTATACCAAAAATTAGCGAAAACATATAACTAGCTTATTTGATGCAAACATTCATGAATTATTCATATTTTCAGCAACCACACATAAGATTAGCACTAGTAAGCTGCATTAACTAGTTCATCACAAAAATAACACTTAGTTTACCATATTTAGCTCATAAGTTATAACTTACAAAGTCATAAGTCATCACGCATTCACACTTAGTTCATCATATACATAAAACTTAATTCACACTAACATCGATCAAGCTGGATGGTTAATCTATAAGCAAATAACTGTAACATCCCAAAGTATGTTACCAAAAATAAAATTAGTAAAGTTATTATTTTATTGAATTTTCTGAGATTTAAAAGAGTTTTCTTGGTTAAAAAGAAAAAAATAAAATAAAGTTAATTATTTAATTTCCTAGTTTTTAATGTCAAAAATAATATTTATTGAGTTTTCTGAAATTTTATTGGATTTAAAGTGAAAAAAATTAATTAATTTCTTGAATTTTCTAGATTTTAAAGAGGTTTTTACTATTTTCAAAAATTAAAAATAATTTATGTGCAAAAATAAAAACCAACTTTAAGTTGAAATTAATTTTATTAAGTTCAAAATAATTCAAAGAATTTCTATGATTTTTTCTAGAATTTTTAGCTCTATTTGCTATTTTATAAAAGGCTATTTGATTTGTTGCATTTTTTGAAATTCAGAAATAAATTAAAATCTCATTTTCTCTTTTGGGCCGAAATCCGGATATCCGGCTTTCATCTTATCCGGATAATCCGTATCCGCTGGATAGCATGCCTACCGTATTCGTTCCAGACCCGAGAATTATCCGGGAAAAGTCCGATCCGAGACAATCCGGATCTGTTTTCATCCAGATCAGTCGGAAACTATCAGATCCGTTTTCACCCCTACCTTCAGGGCACGACATTGCCCTCTGCCATGCCCTTGAGGGCCGGAGGCAGCCTAATCCGTGCCCCAAGGGGCCGGATTTCACATGTAGCGCGTGGTGGGGGAGTTCAGCCCCTAGGGTACGGTGGATGGTGCTATTTTTGGTATTGATGTTAGGAGAGAGCCAAAATTGTTATTATATTAGCGCTGTCAATAGTGTCATATGATTCAAAAACTCGGGAATGGGTAGGCCTAGGAAGAAACAGAGTTTCTACTTTTGGAGGTAGTAGGAGAATATGTGTAGGTTGAGATTTTTATTACCATACCAATCTTGCACTGAGATTGAAAGGGTCTTGTTTCCTCTTAGATATGCAAATGCTTGCTTATACGAATACAAGTGCTTACAATAGGTATAGATGTAGTGAGACAAATTTACCAAAACAGTCTAAAAAGTTGTAACGGAAACAGCTAAAATATTTGACATGAAGGTTTTTTTTTTTTAAAAAAAAAACTTGTATAAGTTTCAAGATCTATCTCAATCTAAAAGTTATTTTTTTGGAGACGTTTCAAAATACATTTTTATCGTGGTAAGATTATGTTGTGGAATTGTGCATGGTTTCTTACTAGCAACTTACAAGTTTTTGCTATTTCTTGAAACTAATATATTGTTTAGTCATATTTGCATTTTTGTTATTGTATGTTTATTAATTTCCATACTCGTATGTGCTATAATATTTCAATTAAACTATAATAAGACCATTCTAAAATAAATTACTTAGAAGTTAGAACATCCTAGACATAAAATTACATATAGTATGCAAACAATGTATTCGATACTTTCTGGAACAGGATATTTTTCGTCCGGGCTTTCCATGTCTAGACACTTTCTACAAGTCATAGCCCCTAAAATCGATATAATATAGAACCTAGAAGGTGAAGCTATACAGAAGGATCTTCTTCTTTTTTTTGTTTAGTAAAACAAATTTTGCCTTGGAACCAACCTCTATGATAAAAACTTTCATGATTTACTTGAATCCTCCCTACATGATTTTATAACAATAACACTAACATTGCTTGGCCCCTTGGCAAAGATTAAAGCAATGTTGTGCCGCATGTAGCCCCATGCAATTTACGTCGTTATCTGGAGACTAATGGCTGACTGATTATGTTGCTTTGCCATGACCTCAAACTTTTTTTAGAAATTAGACGGAGGTGGTCGAACCATCCAATGTTTGGGTAGCATTGGAACAATATCCGTATTACACATCATCATGGGAAACACGTGGCACATGCAATGATGTCATGATCTGGAGACTAATGACTAACTAATTGGGAGATCGGATGATTTGCCACTGCAAAACATTAGCATTTCAAGATTTGCCAATGATGTGTCTCTAACATGTGGAACCCACTTGACTGGTATTTGAAGGTGGTCAAACCATCCTATTTTTAGGTAGTGTTGCAACAATATCCATCGTTTAATTATCATATAAACTTTTCTTTTGTCTACATGCTTTTTCTACGTCAGCCAGTGCTACCTTTTCGAAGTCACATACAAATTTCTTTACACAATTTGGTAAATTCCTATAGATAATATACAACTTCAAACAAAACATATATAAATACCACTGACTAAACTAGAGAGAATCAAAACTTCTCACAGGTACATTCACATATAGATATATATCATTGTTCGAGTTAAGGGTGGGTGTCTTAGTACTTTTAGGGCAGTGGTTTTAGGTTTAGATGAAAGAAATTTAAAATTCTCCCTCTTTGGCAAGCCATCTTTAAATTTATGTTTACAAAGCTTTTTGTTGGGCATATTTCGTTGGAACTCAAAACTTTCATAAGAACCCCACTTTTAAGTATATATATATATATATATATATATATATATATATATATATATATATATATATATATATATATATATATATATATATATATATATATATAATATAATTTCTACTCCCAGAATAGTTACTCCCACATTTGATATACCACCTAAAAGAATTTGACATACTCCATTATCATTTTGGGTATACTTATATACTAATTATAAAATACTCCAATGTGAATCACACGAAAAATTTGCAAGAGAGTCCATAGTTTTTAGCATATTTTATAAATACCTTCATATTCGCACATAAAAAGGAGTATGTCTAAAAATTATACATACCACCTCTGAAAATGTGTAAATAGCACCTATATGGTCTTATATACTCATATACTACACATACATACTCTCAGAGGTGGTATGTACAATTTTTAGACATACTCCTTTTTATGTGCGAATATGAAGTTATTTACAAAATATGGTAAAAACTATGAACTTTTTTGCAAATTTTTCATGTAGTTCACATTGGAGTATCTTATAATTAGTATATGAGTATACCCAAAGTGATAATAGAGTATGTCAAGTTATTTTAGGTAGTATATCAAAGGTGGGAGTAACTACTCCCAGGAGTAGAAAGTATTCATATATATATATATATATATATATATATATATATATATATATATATATCAATTATTATTTATGGATTGGATGTACTAGGGTTATACATGGATCGTGATCAAAAGTCAGCAAAGTGGGGGTCTGATTTCATAGTCAGACTGGCCTCTCTTTTCCCTCTTATTAGGCGTGACCGTAGTCAAATATGTTAGAGCATGGTTCTGTGCAATTTTGGCCTCACATGTCAGCCTTAGCAACATTATTCATGGCCTGCCCCCGAATCCGATAAAGAGAACGAGAGAAAAACACAGGTGGCCACCTACACTGAACTGTGATTTCTAAATTCCTTTCTTAGTGATCAGGATTTTCGCTGGTCGCATTAAAGAAGAAACACCGTGAGGCGTGCGCGTCGAGCATCCTCGGACACGAGCGGGCAGAGGCATGAGAGCCTCTCGTACCAACTGAGCTAAGCTCAGTTCTCTAACTTCCTTTTTTTAGACAATTGTTTGTAAATTCTAAGCTCCCTAAATTAGGTTGTGCATTACCATTAACTCTACTTCAAGATATATGTTGTTTTAGAATGCTTGCAGTCGAATCTTTCAATTTCTCACATAAGCCAAATCTACTCAGGACAACTCAAGCTCAGTCAAATTAAAGCTCAATATATCCCGAGCTTGAGCTAATCATCGGGGCCAACCCAAGCCCAACCCGATCCTAACTGGGGCTCGACTTAGCCCAAGCCTGGCCAGGCCCAATCCATCCCACGGACAACACTGCCTTGAGCTTGGCCTAGCTTAATTGGAAAATGAATGTTTATAGTCAATCATGTCGCCGTAGCATGATCCGTTGCGGTCTCTAGTAAGGTAGAAAAAAAGTTGAGCGGCTTCGTCGACTCAAGGATTAGATGTATAGCAGGATGTGTCTCTAGAATCTTCAATGTAAAAGTTGAGTATTTCGACGAGTTAATACGTAAAACAATGGTCGATGAAAATATTGTATAGTATTTATTTGGATCTATCCACTCGTGGACGCGCGTAACGGCAGAGTTGCCATTGCTTGCACCCACTCCGTCGAGTGAAGATCCGAACGGTCCAGATCCGGGATTTTTTTTAAAAAAATTTGGCCCTAGGCTACCACTTTAATTGCAAAAATAGTCCCCTTGATATCAAAATTGCACATCTAACCCTCTACCGAGTGTGAAAGAACCGGAGACTGACGCGTGGAACTTCCCGCACTGGAGGAGCACGGAAAGGCAGTGCTAGGCGCGAAGACGGGTGGGCGTGGGAACCAGCGGCACGGCGAGGCCCGCGGCCCGGTTCCGCGCCATCGGAGCGCGGCAGGGACCCCGGCAGCGTCCCGTGCCATCCGAGTGCAGCATGTTAGGGAGGCACTTCCCGCGTCACCCGAGCGCAACATGCGGCCGCACGCCCCGGATGGACGATAGATTGCGAATTTATTATGGACTTTATGGTATATTGGGAGACTTCAATTTCTCTTTTGCTATGATAAGAGCAGTCTGATTTCTGTCCAACGGTTCCTATCCACTCGTACTACACTAATTTTTCTGCCAATATTTCTCACTGTTGTTACGGATGATTTGTCATCAGAAAAACTGGGCAACACCTACGTGTGCACTAACGAAATACTCTCTGAATTCCTGTGTTATTATACTCATGCATGCTGTGTGGGGCCTACTTGTCAATACTATTCCGAAGGCGATACAGGTTTGGTTCTTGAAATTGTACATTCCGGTATCGATTTATACCGTGTACCGTTCCAGAGTTTAATATAATAATATATATTTATAAGTATATATATATATATATATGTGTGTGTGTTTAATTGTATGCACATTAAATTCTATTTGTAATGTTACTCTAAATACATAGTAGTAGGATCAAATATAACATATACTTCAATAAGTTTAATGAACGATATTTTTAGTTCCACTGGTAACTGGTATGATCGGCATTGTCCGATATTGACCGGTATTGAGCTAGTTTGACCGGTATCAAGACTGATACGGAACGTATACCTACTCTATACTATTTTAGATGACGAAATAATACATACCGGCCGGTATTCCTTCCTAGGCTATAGTATAAGGCAGAGGCAGGCAAGGCATTTTGGTGGACGGGAAGTGCGTGCATGCTATACCTACCGTGGAGCGTGCGTGGGGACGGACGAGATGCCGGGTCCCCCATGGCTGTGAGCGGGACAGGCTATCTCACTGCTAAACGCACCCACGAGTCAGTGGGCCATCGTCGTCTCTCTTTATTCACGCTTTCTTTCCTGCACGGTCCCCACGCCGCAGGGAAGACAGAGAGTGCTTCGGCTGCGCGGACGTCCGTGCCTTTGGTCGGGCATGGCAGAGCTTTAATGGGCGCCGCGGGTGGCGCCCGGCTACGTGTGACGTGACGCCTGTGATCCCGTACCAACAGTCGAGCCTTCTCCAAGCTGTGGCCCGGTCGGCTGACCGGTTGGGCCCCGGCGTATTATGGTCTACACAATATAGATGGTGTTTAGAGGGCCGGAACGTGACATCTCAAATTTGGCTCCAGTTTAGAGCTGCATGATTTTTTTTTATGAGTTTAAAAACTTTTGTTGCGTATTCAAAAAATTCTAGAAAAAACTTTTGCCTTCTAATTAGAAATTTAGAACAATTTCATTGCCTCAATTTTTGGTCTTGCAAAAAAAAAATCTAACATTGAATTGTGTGCAAACCAAAAATATTCGAACCCTTGTATTGCAAAACTATTTCAAAGTTTGAATTCAAATTCAAATCATGGACTCTAACTCTATGGTATATTGGGAGATTGCGAACTTATTATGGACTCTATGGTATAATAAATTCGCAATCTACTGTTGATATAGCCCAAAGGCACACGGGCCCACGCGGAGTCCTCCTCAAAATCCATGTCTAATTCGGAATTTAGGTGGGCTTGAATTCGAGCACAACTTGGAGAAGCAGAATTACAATTCGGATTGAAGTCCAATTCATATTTTAACTTCACATCAAATTCGGAATCAATGTTGGGCTGAATTTGAAGAGTGTTTGTTCTTCAATTTGGATTTGATGCCACCTTGATTTCGGACAAGCCAATTAGACCCCAATTCGGATTTCCCTCTTCCTTTCTTTCTTTCGGCCGAAATTGATGTGGACTCATCTCCTTGGGCCGCATGCACTCCCACACCGGCCCCTCCATGCACTCCTTTTCCCTCTCGGCTTGCACCTCCTTCCCCACTCTCGGCTTGGCTTGCACTTGCTTTGCTTCCCTCTTCTCCCACACAAATTTAGCTTGGCCTTTCAAATATTTCAAAGCTTTATGATCATATTGTATAACATACTCTTTAGACCAAAGGTCAAACTTCAAGCACACGAACTAAAGCATAAAACTCTTTATCATAGACAGGATAATTCAATTAAGCACCACCAAGTGTTTCACTAAAGAATGCTACAAAGTTACTCTCTTGCATTAAAACACCTTCAACGCCTATTTCACTAGCATCACATTCAATCTCAAATGTTTTTATCCAAATTAGGCAAAACAAGCAAAGGTGTTTCAGTTAAGCATTTATTTATTCAACAAAAGCAAGATCTTGCGCCACCCCCACCCAAATTCAACATCTTTTTTAGTTAATCCATTCAATAGGAGCAACAATAGTACTAAAATCTTGCACAAATCATCTATAAAATCCAGCAAGACCATGAAATCTTTTAATCTGACTCATGTTAGCCAATGGTGCCATTAGAACCCCGTTGGGGTGTGGATACTCATGCGCGCACTGCCCTGTTGGATTAGTCGCCAACTTACCGCCTCCGCCGGTTACCAAATCGCCGCCATTGCCACGCGTAGCCACACCACCATCATGAGCCGTTGTTGCCCTCGCCGCTGGGCATCGGTGTCCTTGGGGTTGTCGAGGATGCGAGAACCCATTTTGGGGCTCCCGGGTTGTCCCTGAGGTGTCGCTCACCGACGTCGAGCTTGGCCGAGCGCGCCTATGGTGTCTTCCCTGTTCCAGTAGGAATTAGGGGAGAAGCACTATAGCAAGATCATTAGGGGTAATGATGAGATTAATTAGCATTTAAGTATGTTGTTAGCAAATAATATAATTATTAGTAATGTTAGTATGACATGTGGCCTTAAGGTGATTAAAAATCTAATTAGAGCCTAATTTAAATTTTGAGTCTATCCCCACCCTTTAAATCGCACTATGTAGACATGTCCATAGACCCGTAACGCTGACCTGTGAGCCCACGACCCGAGTACTTGTTGATGATTTAGTATCGATCTTACGAATGAATATTTGGGGGTCTTATAGAATCAGAACTACGTAGAGAATGACATATGGATTTAGACAGGTTCAAGCCTTCTCCTAAGGGAATAACAACCCTACTCCTGTATTGCTGTATTAACAGTGATGATTATAATCAAAAGGAAAGCTAATGTCTAATGTCTTCTCCCCTTGTTCTGCCCCGATCCTCAATGACTTGAGCCTTTATATAGTGCATGAAGGGGTGACAGTTTCTCCAGTCCAAGAGGTGTCTCAACGTTTCATATAATAAGCACGTTGAGGGGAGTTATTATTAGAGAAATGATTCATCCACGTTGCTTGGCAGTTATTGTCAAAGACAAAGGAGTATTATGTGCAGTTATTGCAGAGAATAACGGCATATACTAATTGCTCTGTGTATGGAACATAGTGCGTAAGAATCCCTACTCGTTTGGGCCCACATAACTGCAGGCTTTATCGATTACAAGGTGGTCGTGGCTAACCTAGTCGGTCGTGGGAAGTCTTACGACTATACGGTGGTTGTAGAAGGGTTTACGACTATGGGGGTGGTCGTAGAAAGACTTACGACCACTCAGTTAAGCTTATCTCTTATGAACACTAAGGGGTATACATACGACCCATGTGATGGTTTTATTATCTATGATAGGTCTCAGTCCTATGAAGGTAATACTCCATCAAACTTCTCCATGTTCATTGGTCGAAACCACAGCGGCCAGCGAACTGCTCGAAGGTTAGGCAAAAATGCCCAACATCCAGTAATAATATCATGACACGCGCCTTCTTTGTGAAAAAGAAAGGTTGATATCACTAGGCGATCGTATTCGATGATACCCAGTGATTGGTGGACCTAACCTATGATAGGTCTCAATCCTACGAGGGTAACACTCCTCGTATTCCATATGCTGTTGTAGATTCCTAGGTCACAGTGGTGAAGGATCACCTCCCCTAGGAGCTTGTTGGTCACCGGATGTTCGAAGGACTCTTCTCTGACTGGAGTTGTGGTTAGGGGAGCGGCCAATCCTGTTGCGGTGCTATTCTCCATGAGGAGTGTTATTCGAACGACTGGTGTTTAACGGAGTCGTTTCAGTACGACTTCCAGAAAGATGTCGGCAAGTTTGCTCAAGCTTGACCATTGCACCCCAAAGTCTTCACACGATCTTTTTAGCGAAAAGGTCGTAGCCTGTTGCTTGCCCAAGCTCTTGAGTTGGGTTCTCAATCAGGTCGTTTATACATTGGAGTTCTTGAGCTTCCTCTGGTCGATATTGAATATGCCTAGGTAAAGTTCTCTGGGATACAATTCTTCTCCTCTAGATGGTCTCTAGATCATCCACATCTGAGTCTGCCAGAGCTTGTCTCAGTGGAGAGTGATCATTTCTAGGATTTCCCCTATGCTCATGAAGGTGTTGATCCTGTTTATCGTCGGAGGTGTCATCGCCATCACCACGAGACATCTGAGTGAGTGAGCGACGGAAGCCTCCCCAGTCCTGTCTCTCACAGAGAGATTAGGATCTTAGGGGAGGACAAAGACCTCCTGGATACGACTTTCACTTGTGCCTGAGTCCTCCTAGCTTGAGGAGTAGTCGAACGATAATGACTCGTGATTTGGAGCAATTCCCTCTAAGAAGGGGAATTCTGGGTTATAACTGTGAGGACCCGGGTATTTAACTAGTAATACTTAACCTCCATATAGTTCTAGCATTACTAATCAAATATCCAAAGCCTCGATGGACATGTGCTTCCCAGAATTGCAGCACATGCTCATCATCACAAAATTATACATCATTTCCATACAACATTAATACTAAGTTCAACAACGACGTACATAAAGTAAAGTTATTACAAAAGAGCCGACCGACCAAATAGCACAATATACAAGAATGACAATGAAGCAAAGCGCCATAAGATGGCTAAGAACAAAAGTCGACGGTTAGCCAACCCAACCCACAAGGCAACCGAGGGCGCCAAGCTAGTCGCCCATAGCTACCACAACACTGACTCACAAAAGTGAGGCCCATCGAGCTCACCTTCTTCCTCTCGCAACAAATACATTTAAACAAGACAACCGAGTACACTAAGGTACTGCATAAGGCGACGTGTGGAATAGCGACCTATTCATATGCTACATGCAGCTTATTTAAGTGGAGGTTATATGTCTCATTTTGCACAAAGCCAACTTTATTTGCAATAATGTAATACATTTAAAAGCAAGTTTACAAATCTGTTTTATTGCTAAAATAACAGCGAAATAATGATAAATACAAGTAACCACATGGAAGTGACTAACCCAATAGCCACCACAACATAGCACGAATCCCCGATTCGTACCACCCGTCAAGTTTTAATTAAAAGGTTGTAGTCTAACTCTTGAAAAGTTTACCCAAGCATGTCCATAACCTAGGACGAGGTTATTCGAATAGTTTTAACCCTGCAGGGGTGTACCAATGTACCCACACTTTAGACCGCCTTTAAGCCACAAAGCACACTTCCGAAGGTATGTCGGCACGACTAAGTCCTACGAGACGTTTCCAATCTTGTGCATTAACTACGAGCCGCTCGTATGGATAGAAACCCATACGCTTACATTGCAAGCCGAAAGATAACCAGCCATCACGGGGGAAGCCTTTCGGACACTACAATGCTCCCAGCACCATCCCTCCTGCGACTCCCTGCAACCCGAAGCCAATACACGCCAAAGTACTAAGTCAAGAGAGGTCCCATACCCTCTAGTGTGGTTAGCACGCTCAAATTGCCTGGATAACAGGTACTCACAAGATGTTCGGTCCTTAATTGACACGGGCACCATTCCAGTCACACCCAAGATCACACTATCTTACTATTGTGCCCAAGTCCAAATCCTTTTGCTTTTAGTTTTTGGTTTTTACAATTTGAACATAGCATCAAGCCGAAATATAGATACATAGTAAGCATTTGTGTGATCAAGGTTATCGACAAGTCGATAACCGCCCATTTCTACCGGAAGCTAAGCATGGCTAAGCAATTAATCCGCAAAACTACTAAGTGACAAGAGTTCATCCACGAACTCTAATCACAGCAATAACCTAGGCTCATGGTAGTATAGGATAATCATTTGCCTAAGAAAATGCATCTACTTGGTCAACTAACGACAATAGTTAAACACAAACTAGCAATGCATACATAGAATTTGTAAACAACATAAATACTTGAAAATACAGGGATTAACATGATCAAACTGCTTGCCTTGCTGGGATGTGTCTGGCTGCAGAGGGGAGTGCTCAGGTTCAATATAATCTTCAGAACCTAACGCGAAAAGGCGATAAAACCAATAAAAACGAAGAACACCAAACAAAACGCAACAGCAAAAGACATCCAAATCCCATGAAATTTATACAGCAGCTAGAGGTTGATTTTAGACAATTTCAGGAACAAGAATTACTTCATTTGGACCTAGCATGAAAAAGTTATGGCTAAACTAAGTTCTCTCAGCCTGAAAAATCCTAATTAAATTAATTTCGGTTACTGTTCATGGCAAAAATTTCTAGAATGATCTGGAATCTAAAATTTTTATGGTAGGTAGATAAGGTCATCCTAAGAACAGTAAAGTTGAGTTCACATCATTTGGAGTTATAATGAATTAGTTATGATTTTTTGAAGTTGTAAAACTAGCATATCTCACTTTTCAGGAACATAAATAAGGACAAGGCCTAGTTCATATTAAAGCATGTCCACAGATAAATTTTACCAAGTTGAGTTTGCTCAGTTTGGAATTACAGAGGAAAAGTTATGTATTTTTACAAATTTGAGATAATTTCTAAACATGCTTCCCTATTGAACATTTTAATACATCCTAAACCAATTTCCAGAACAGCATAGTGACTATATCTATTCTCAGATTAAAATTTATCCTACCACAAAGCTACTGTGATTTGAATCATTCAAAAAGGAGCTAAGACGATAAAGATATGCACAAATGAAATTCTGAATATTTAAAAGACTTTGAAAACCAGCTCTCGGGGGAGGTTCAAATGAACTGAAGGAAACGGGAGGTCATGGCCGTTGAGATGAGATCCAACGGCTACGAACAGCGCACGCACAGCGCACGGGAAGGCCTCTTCCCGCACTTGGGAGGTCGGGATCGTTAGATCAAGATCGGCGGCCGGATCTCAGAGAGAGTCCTAAGGCTAAATCTACGGAGGGAGGTGCAGACGGCCAAGATCTCGCGGGAAGGTCCTAACGGTCTAGATCTCCGGAGGAGGTCCTACGGCTAAGGTTCACCCAGGAGGTCCCGGCGGCTAAGATCTCGCAAGGGAGGTCTTAACGGTCACGATCAGCGAAGGAGGTCTGGGTGGTAAGATAACAGAGGAACACCGGGGCGGCTAGGATTTCAGAGAGGTTATGGATGGCCAAGATCTAAGCGAGGAGGTCCTATCAACGAGGACTTTGCGGGAGGAGATCTAGACGGCTCAGATTAGATCTAGGGAGGTCCTGAACGGTCCGGATAGACGCAGAGGAGGTCAGGAGGTTTTCTTTATAAAAGACCAGGGGTGGCCTTTTACAAAGAGGACCCCAAGGGTGGTCTTAGGGGTGGTTTTCGCAAAAGGACCATGGGGAAGATCTGAACGGCTAGGATCTAACCAGGGTGGTCCTAGACGGCTAGGATCGACTCTAAGGGGAGGTCCTAGCACTTATAGTTTCATGAAACAAAGATCCAACGGCCTAGAGCTAACCTAGGAGGTCTTTAACGTAGAGATTGATCCAAGGAGATCCGTGACTAAGCGCTTTTACCGACAAAGGCTCTACGGTCCAGATCTAATCGTGAGGAGGTCCTGGACGGCTGAGATTCGGCGGAGGGTGGTCCAAGACTTACGGTTTTTACGGACATAAATCTAAGGCTCAGATCTAAACCTAAGGAGGTCATGGACGGCCACGATTAACCCGAGGAGGTCTGGTGACTTGACAAAATCGCGACAAAGTACAGAGCTCAACGTTGAGCTCGTCGGCACGTCGCCGACGACCAAAGCCACGGCGGCGCTAACTAACTAAGCCAAAATGTTCGCAATACTATTGCGAACCTAATCTGAACATCCTCGGCGGCGAGCAAGCCTAGAACGCCGCGAGCCGAGAGGAGGCGGAGGACCGGTTTGGCAAAACCAGCAACGGCGAAAACAAGCGCCACGAGCTAAACGGCGAAAACAAGCGCCACGAGCTAAACTAGCTAGACCTTAAGCTCTAAGGGACTAATGTGAACTTACCCGAGCGGGGAGGATCGAGGAAATCGGAGGAGACCCGCGCGGAGCGATTCACCGAGTGGAGAGGATGGCGACGACAAAGTGCTCGAGTCAACAGAGGCAAAAAGAAAGGTTAGGATAACCCGCGATGACCAAGGGTGGTCAAGGAGCAAGGAATTGCACAGGGACACTCACCGAGTTGGGAACGATGAAGTTCCACCTCACGCCGTGAAACCCGAAAATCCAAATCCATTGCTCACGGGAGGCAAACCAAAAATGGGATTAGGGCACGGCTGACGACGACGAGAGGTGCTCGAGAGGGTAAATATTAGGGCAAGAGATCCATCGAGACACCGCACCGTGTGAAGAGCTCGGCTCGAAAATGGCGGGGTGAGAGGCACTCGGTGGTTTTGCACACAACTAACAACGAGAGGGAGCTGGGGTGACTGGGAGTGTGAAGGGGCTAGAGGAGGACCTCGGAGGTGCTCAAGTAGCTTGAAAGCCAGCGAGCACGAGGACTAAGGCTTTAATGGCGACGGACAAAAGGTCTTGCCGAGAAAGCGAGAGAGGAGCAGTGCGGGTCGTGTACTGCTCGACATGGGCAAAAGCGGGGCTCAGAGCCGTTGCCGGGCCCCACAAGTTGACCACACGCTGCCCTGCTCACCTGCACACGCTCACACTCGTTGTACGGCGAGAAGAGGAAGAAGAAGAACAGCGGAGGAGCTCGGGGAGGTCGTGAGCCCTTCGATCGAAATCGGACGGTCCAGAGCACCCGAGATCGCCCAAGACTAAGAAACGGTGGGGAGGTCGTGGACGTTGGATCTCAATCCAACGGCCAGAGCATACGCACCCAAAGTCGCTTATGGACTTGGCTCGACCGAGTCGGGTGACTGGGCTTTGACTCGAGCCCGAGTCTGGCTCGCACCCGAGGAACAGTGAACCCCAGATTTGGGATTTTAAAATGAGCTGAGACTTTGGGGATTTATTAGAGGTAGCAAAACAACTCCAAAAATTATGAAATTTTTACAGGAGCTTGCTAACTGAGTTATTGACCTTGTGTAAATTTTGCAGAGGTTTTTGTGCTATACATATTCCTCCAAAAATTCTATAAGGTGTTGGTCCAAGGTTTGACCAGGGTTTAAATTGGTTTGACCTGACTCCAAAAGTATTCAAACAACTTCCAAAATTTGTGAAATTTTTCAGAGGTATCTCACCACAACCCTAGAACTTTGGGAAATATTTCCAGGAGATGATCACAAGATTTGACAAGAATGTTTCGAAAGACTATGATGTTGACCAACATGACTTGTGATCTTTGTATTTCCATAACCTCTTTACAACAATTGTCCAAAGCATACATGAAATACAAAATGTAAGAAAAGTTTTAATTTCTACTCATTTTCTTACATTGGAAACACAAGTCTGAAACTTGGGATGTTACAACTCTCCCCCCCCTTACAAGAATCTCGACCCGAGATTCCGTTTGCTAGGAGAAGAAGGATGGATAATCTGCACGAAGGCGATCTTCTCGCTCCCAAGTCGCTTCATCTTCAGAATGGTTTGACCACTGAACCTTAAGGAACTTGATGACACGGTTCCTTGTTCTTCATTCAGATTCTTCGAGAATACGAACAGGATGCTCGCGGTAGGTCAAATTTTCTTGCACATCGAGAACCTCCAACGGATTTTCCTCAGTTGGGACACGGAGGCACTTCTTAAGGTGGGATACATGGAACACATCATGCACACCCTCAAGTGTAGCTGGCAGCTCCAATCTGTATGCCACAGCCCCGACTCTCTCGACGATGCGATAAGGCCCAACATACCGAGGAGCTAGTTTGCCCTTGATGCCAAAACGCTGATGGCCCTTCAAAGGTGAGACTTTGAGATACACAAAGTCATTGGGCTCAAAGCTCAACTCACGGCGACGACGATCCGCATAGCTCTTCTGCCTGGACTGAGCCGTGCGCAAATGCTCGCGGATCAACTGAACCTGGATTTCGGCCTCGTTGATCGAATCTGGGCCGAAGAACTGTCTCTCACCAGTTTCTGACCAGTTCAATGGGGTTCTGCATTTCCTCCCATACAAGGCCTCAAATGGTGTCATGCCCAGACTAGCCTGAAAGCTGTTGTTGTAGGAGAACTCAGCAAACGGCAAGTATTTCTCCCAATTCTTCCCATAGGAAAGAACACAAGCACGGAGCATATCTTCCAACACTTGGTTGACTCTCTCCGTCTGACCATCAGTTTGGGGATGGTAAGCTGAACTGAAAGAAAGACGTGTCCCCATGACCTCTTGCAACTGATGCCAAAACCGTGAGGTAAACAGAGAACCACGATCTGACACAATCGTTCGTGGCACACCATGCAGGCACACTATGCGAGATACATAGAGATCCGCCAACTGACTGACACTGAGGTTGGTACGCACCGGCAGGAAATGCGCTACCTTTGTCAACCAATCAATGAAAACCGAGATGGCATCCTTCCCGGAAAAGCACGGGCAACCCGGTGATGAAGTCCATGCCAACGGAATCCCACTTCCATTTTGGCACAGGCAAAGGCTGAAGAAGACCTGCTGGACGCTGATGCTCGGCCTTCACACGACAGCACACGTCGCACTCGGCAACGAACTTGGCAATCTCGCGCTTCATTCGGGTCCACTGAATCTCGGCGAAGGTCCCGATACATCTTGGTAGCCCGGATGGATAGACAAGGGAGAATCATGGGCCGTGAGAATCAAATCCCGCAATTCCATGACCTTAGGAACTACAAGGTGCTGCCCAAACCACACAACTCCGTGCTCATCCTCTAAGAAGCACTTGGCTGTCCCATCCTTGATGTTACGCGGATTTGACTCACACCAACATCCGCTGCACGTGAAGCCTTGATTCGGTCCACCAAGGTTGGTTGCACAACCAAGGTAGCAAGAGAACCGTGCTCGATCAAACCCAAATTGAGGCGCTGAAATTCTGCAACAAGGGTAGGTTGCTGCTCTTGAAGCATTAACATGTTGCAATACACCTTCCGACTGAGTGCATCCGCAGCGACATTGGCCTTGCCGGATGATACTGGATGCCCATGTCATAGTCCTTGATCAATTCCAACCATCTTCTTTGCACGAGGTTCGGATCATTGGGTGAACAAGTACTTCAAGCTCTTGTGGTCGAATACATCTCACAACGGTTACCAATCGATAATGCGCCAAATCTTGAGTGCATGAACCATCGCACTAACTCCAAGTCATGAGTAGGATAGTTGAGTTCATGAGGCCTCAATCGCGCGATGCATAGGCCACAACCTTGCCCTCCTGCATAAGAACACAACCAAGACCCTAACGAGAAGCATCACAAAAGATATCAAAACTCTTGTGGATATCGGGAAGAACAAGCACTGGGGCTAAGGTCAACCGCTTCTTGAGTTCCTGAAAACTCACATCACAAGCAGCAGACCACTCAAACTTCTTGTCCTTCTTGAGCAATTCAGTCATAGGCTTCGCAATCTTGGAGAAATTCTCGATAAAGCGGCGATAGTAGCCGGCCAAACCAAGAAAACTCTGCACCTCGGTGACTGACTTGGGCTGACCCCAAGATAGCATATCACTGACCTTGCTAGGATTACAGCCACACCTCCTGCTGAAAGAACATGGCCCAAGAATGCCACTTCCTTCAACCAGAACTCACACTTGCTGAATTTTGCATCTGGTGGTGCTCGCAGACTGCCCAACACAAGCTTGAGATGCTCGGCATGCTATTCTTCACTCTTGGAGTAGATAAGAATATCATCGATGAACACCACCACAAACCTATCCAAATACTCCATGAATACCGAGTTCATAAGGTTTATGAATAAAGCAGGAGCATTGGTCAAACCAAACGACATGACGGTGTACTCGTAAAGACCATAACGAGTAGCAAAGGTCGTCTTTGGAATATCCTCGGCCCTGATCCTGACTTGATGATAGCCCAATCTCAAGTCAATCTTGGAGAACACCGTGCTCGGTCAAGCGATCGAAAGATCATCAATACGGGCAAAGGATACTTGTTCTTCACCGTCACTTCATTAAGCGGACGGTAATCAACACACATGCGCAAGGTCTTGTCCTTCTTCTTCACAAAGATAATGGACAGCCCCAAGGAGATGAGCTAGGATGGATAAAACCCTTCTCTTGCAGCTCACCTAGTTGCTTCTTGACTCCTCCAACTCATTAGGAGGCATGCGTCGGCCTCTTTGAAATCGGGCGATGCGGGGCAGCAACTCAATAACGAACTCGTGTCTCGAGCAGGAGGCATTCGAGCAAATCTTCGGAAAAATATCCACAAAATCACATCTGTGGGAACATCCACGAATCTCAAGGTGGCTTCACTTCAAGTGCACAAAGAAGGGCTCTGAATCTGAGGAAAACCCAACCTGTTCACTGAAGGATCGTTGAGGTAGACAATCTTCCTGGCACAATCGATTTGCCCCAAGTGTTGGGACAACCAATCCATGCCAAGAATCACATCCAGGCACGCCGAGTCGAGTAGGATAAGATTCGCCAAGAATCCCACTCCTTCGATGTGGATAGGAACGTCCCGGCATCCTTGGTCAGCCCTCATTTCCGAACCCGGAGAGCGAATAAGCAATGGAACCCCCAAAGGAACACAGTGGAGACCACTATCAACAGCAAACGATATCGAAATAAAAGAATGCGAAGCTCCCGAGTCAAATAACACTGCAGTAGGACGTAAATTGACAAGAAGCATACCCAACACCACGTCGGGCGCCTCCTGTGCCTCCTCAACAGAGATGTGGTTGACTCGGCCGCTCCCCATGCCCTGGGTCTTCTGGTCAGGTGGGTGACCACTCCCTTGCCCGCGTCCTCCATTAGGACGAGGGGCCGCTCCAATCTTCTTAGGGCAACTACTCGCATAGTGACCCTTGTTGTGGCAGTAGAAGCAGGTGACGTCGGCAGCTGGGTTGCGGAGAACACCCTGCTGCTGGATCGCAAGTGCACGTGACTGAATCACAGCCTGCGGAGGACGTGGAGCTGGTGCCGAAAGCCTCGGTGGTGGTGCAGCCTGAGAATGGGCCCCTGGTGCTGGCCCAACACGAGGACGAACAAGGCCGGCCCGAGCCGACTGATGGGCCTCCCACTTGCGCTTGCGGGACTCGCCCAACGCTCTTGCCTTGTGCTCGGCGACGATGGCCTTGTCCACCAAGGTCTGGAAGTCTGCAAAGTCCACAATGGAGAGCTTGTCCTGAAGCTCCTCAGACAAACCCTCCATAAACTTCTCCTGCTTGGCCTCATCAGTGGCCACCTCAGCAGGAGCGTACCTCGCAAGATGGTTGAACTCATGGAGGTAGTCGGTCACAGATTTACGCCCATGTTTGAGCGCAAGGAACTCCTTCTTCTTCAGCTTCATCAGGCCGGCGGGGACATGGGCCCGACGGAAAGCTGACCTGAACTCCTCCCACGAGACCACGTGTCCCGCGGGCTACATGGCGAGGAAGTTCTCCCACCATGAGTGCCGCACCTCCAAGCGATGGGATGCGAAAAGTGCCCGCTCTGCTCCCGGCGAGCAGCGTTGAGCTTTCGCTCAACGGACGCACTTGATCATCCGCGTCAAGGGGATCCTCGGACCGGGAGAAGGTAGGAGGCTGAGTATGGAGGAACTCCGCAAGCCCCCCACGAGTCTGATGTCCACCACCTCCAGATCCAGAGGCACCAGAGGGAGTGGAGGTGTTCCTCGCGATGACCTCCAACACCCTACGGTCCTCCGAACGGTTGCGTTCGATCTGCATAAGGACTTCAGCCATGGTCGGAGGAGGTGGAAGCTCCTCATCGGGACTACCCGGCTGATTCCGACCACTACGGGTCCCTCCAGCTATCCTGTTTCACTAAGACAAGTTAGCTACAACTCGAGACCCAAAGCACGGAAATCCAGGAGATGATCACAAGATTTGACAAGAATGTTTCGAAAGACTATGATGTTGACCAACATGACTTGTGATCTTTGTATTTCCATAACCTCTTTACAACAATTGTCCAAAGCATACAGGAAATACAAAATGTAAGAAAAGTTTTAATTTCTACTCATTTTCTTACATTGGAAACACAAGTCTGAAACTTGGGATGTTACAATAACTCTCTTCAATCGAAGGTGAGCCCTGCGAGGGTATGGTCGAATTTGCAGGAAAAGTAGGCTCGACCATGCACCTCGTGGGGCTAACCACCAAAGGGTGACGACCACTAGATGCTGGTTGAGTCCCAGAATGGTGGATTCCAGGATTTGCCGTGTCAGATCGGATTGTCTCAAATGGACTCGAATATTTGGAGAGGGAACCCTCACTATGCTCAGTACTTGTCTTGGTGTAGTCCCGATTATTGCCGGATGGACTCTTGCCCTGTGAGGAATCTGGTCTCTCATCTAGACATAATGTTGTGGGGAAAATGATCCCTCATCAACCTTGTCTTGTGCATGATCTCTTGGATCTGGTGAAAGATCCCTGAAGGTTGTATTGCCATTGGACAAAATAATGCTCTGCTCATAATCATAGCAAGCATCCATTTCGAGTTCTGTGTAGTCGGTCAAATCGAACCAGTTCTTCTCGTTCCATTCTCTTGCCATGAAAGCATCAAAATTGAAAAAATTGAGAAAACTTAATGAAAAAGAATCACCGAAAGATCCCCATGGACGACACCAACTGTCAATGATCTAGTATCGATCTTCCCTCGTCGATGATCTAGTACCTTGGAGGAGAAGCAGCAAGGCCGGGGAAGGGAGGGGAGGCAGCGACGACGCACGAGGAAGAGACAGAGACAAAGGCGTCCTTCCCTCTCGCGCCTTAGGGAAGAGTTGTTTCGTAGCAACACACAAACACTTAACTAGTGCTAGTTTAAATATCTTCGTTCAATTTACATTTTACGAAACTACCACCGATACGATGGCAGATGTAGTGGAGGTGTATGTCTCATCTAGGTGCGCTTCGTCTCAAATGTTTTTTTTTTGAACAAAAAAAAGGAAAATAAAAAGCAACCTAACCTAGTTTTGTAGCTCTAAATACAAATTTTATTTTCCAATTCTTTTTAGTATGGAGATGAGAATTCCATTAAACCGAGGTTGCAACACAATCGTCGGTCACTAAGAGGTTACACCTACCGGTCCCATATTACAACCAAAGTTAGCCAACTCATGGGCTATAGAATTACGAGCCTATTTGGTTTGTGACCGTAGGGAGTCATACCAAAATTTTAGCAATGCCAAAACCCAGGCAACATCAAAAACTTGGCAAAAAAATGTTGTTTGGTTCGTATCCATACCAATTCACGGGTAATGTCGAAATTGATGTATTTGGATTGCAGCCATGCCAAAATTTGCCAAAATTGTAAGTATGACACATGGGTCCCACATGACATATATTTTTGCCCCAAAATATGCCAATATGGGTATTGTCTTGTTGATAAAATGACAAAGAACACAAGAGTTCAAACAGATCACAAATCGGATACTCGGTTTAGAAAATATGGTCATTTGAAACGGATTAATCAAACTAACTAAGCATTTAATGCCACAGCCTCGTCCTATCATCATCTGCCACCTATCCAAGTGCATGCTACCTGCCATACCAAAATTTGGGCGAGCATTTTGCTCGCCACACCGCCAGGCTTTGCACTGTGATGCATTGGCTCAGCCAAATTTTTGTTGGCACGTCAAAAAATTGGTACCAATCTAAACGTTAGCTAAATTATGTGGGTATTACTAAAATTTTGGTATGACATGTTAGGGCTATGAACCAAACAGACTCTGTACCCTATAAAGTTAGAAATGAGCATGAATTTCGCTTGAAGCGCCAATTTCAGGTTCACAGCATTTGTTTCGAGTTCAATTCGACCTATGCCTAGGTCAGAAGCCAAGGACAAGGCCTAGAGTGGAGACACACCCCTGTCTTCGCTTGAAGAGGTTCATTGACAAGTGACAACAGGAGGTATGCTCCAAGAACATGGCCAGCCGAATCTCTTGTAACAAATCCCCGACCTCCTGAACGCGTGCTTTCTGTGAACGACGCATCGATATTGGGAATTTTTTAAAATAATATTATTTTAAAAGATAATTACAAAAATAAATAGTCGTTCCAAAAAATTACAAAAATATGTCCCTAATGACAGTAACATATCACTAGTTGAACTGGCGACAGGGACCCTATTTAGCCCTGATCGCTGGTCCAACTATCTATCGCCAGTTGAACTGGCGATAGGAAGTTGAATAGTGCTCCTGTCGCCAGTTGAACTGGCGATAGGTTCCTGTCGCCATTTGAACTGGTGACAGTTAGCCAACTATAAAAACGCCAAAAAATAAGTCCATAATTCATTTTAATTCTAGAAAAAAAAACGAGAGAGAGAAGGAGAGGGAGAGAAGAAAGGTAGCAAAGCTCTATCTGTTTGTCGCAGAGGAGAGATTGTCATTAGAGCACCGAGTCCGATCGATTATCTCACAGGTATATTTTTTAAAAACTTTGTACATTATATGAAAACCTTGTTGGTTAGCAAATAAAAATAGCGACATAGGATTGAGTAGATTAGATAAAAGTAGTCAAATTGCGTAGTATATATTTTAAGTTGCGTAGCCGGTAGTGAGAGCATAATGGCAGAATCAGAATAATTCCAGCTTTATTAAGCTCCCTATTTGTGCGCGGTAATTATATTATTAATGTAGGAATTATCTTTTAAACTAGAAAATTGCATGACACATTTGAAGATTATAAAGAAAATCCGGAGTAGCTGAGTAGGGTCGGAAGAGCAATGAGAATAATTCCCAAAATAGTCGAATTATGTAGCCCTGGAACGATTTAGGATCAATCTCTAGAAATAGGAAGATGTCTATTATAAATCTATTAAAAATGTATTGAGTAGCTAAGTAGAGTAATTATTTTGTTAGTGCCGAAAATACCACTTAATCTTTGAGAATAGCCTGACACATGAAAATCGTAAAGAAAATCTGTAATCGCTACATATCCTACGTAAAGATGCATGAAAAAATTATAAACTTTGTTTATTGCTACATTTTTAGGTATGGAGGATGCAGGCCAGTACGAGTTGCTTGACCCGGTGGTTGACACACATCACCGTAGCCGACTGAGTATCGTGCTCCCCCCGGAGGGTGAGGCGCCGATTGAGCTTGGCGCATTGCGGCTGCGCACGCCCATCAGGGCATGGAGACTGCACCTAGACTGGGTTCCGAGGTTCGTAGATTTCTAACCTAATGCACTCCACCACAATTTGTTTATTTTACGTGCAGTCATGTTTGTTCTTAATCGTTTTGACGCAGGTTGCGAGCGGCAGGCCTCCTTCCACTCGCGAGGATGGTGGAGGCGACGTGGGAGGACGACCAGGACCGCGGCCCTAGTCGTACATCTTGGCATTTTTACGACCGGGCCCTACTGATGGCGCTGGTTGACCGCTGGAGGCCAGAGACGCACATGTTCCACCTTCCGTGCGGGGAGATGGCACCAACGCTGCAGGATGTGGGCTTCCTGACCGGGTTGTCGTGCATAGACTCCCCCTGGCCGCGTACGACATCCCGGTCACGTGGCGCACCGACCTCCTAGCTAGGTTCCATGATGCGCTTCCACTGGGCAGCGGGTACACGGAGTTCAGCAGCCCGCACGGGCCAACGTTGAGGTGGATCTGCCAGTTCTACGTAAGTCTTTGTAACTATTGTCCTCTTGCATAAATTCGTATGTGAACCTTACTGACGTGTACATGTCTTCTTGCAGTCCGAGCATATGGCGTAGAACGCCGTCGACGTCGTTGTTAGGAGGCACTTCGAGGCCTACCTGCTGTGGCTTTTTGGGTGGGTCTTGTTCTTGGGGTCCCACGGTGACAGCGTCGACAAGCACTACGTTCGGTACACGCGTGAGTTGGCGACTTGCTGGTGGACGAGATCCCGGAGTACGCTTGGGGTCCGACCGTGTTGTCGCAATGTACCGCACACTGTGCGACGCGTGCCCCCGTGCCCCGGACAGCTCCATCCTCTCCGGATGCCCGCTACTTCTGCAACTGTGGTCCTTGGAGCACTTCCAGATCGGACAACCACAGCTGGACTTCGGAGCGTACGCGGTCAGCTTGTACGTCCAGGACGACGATGTGGACATGCCGACCATGGGCACGTTGTTGTGCCGTCGACGGGTTAATTTCATGATTATTTGTTATTTTCGTACTATAATCACGATTTCCTATACCAAGTTTACGGTGTTTTATTACACAGGTCACCTATACGTCGATCACTTCGCAGGGGTCCTACCCGGAGTATGTTGCGATGTTCGATCAGTTGAACGGATGACCATGTCATCTGGACACTGTACACTCCAGAGAGGGTGGACGCGCGTGCGCCCAGGGACCATCGAGCCTATGCACGCGAAACTACGTGTACTGGTACACGCGGAGGGCATTGGTGCATGATGTCTTCGTGGAGGAGTACCAGGTGCAGCGGGTCATGCGCCAGCTTTGTCTGTGATAGGAGATCCTAGCCCCCTTGGGGGGGATGTGGGTGCCAGCGCACGTTCACTTGTAAGTTCACGTTTTACTACTTTCGTACAATGTGCTTTACATGCCGACCAAATAATTATCTTTCCGTACACAGGTACACTAGGAAGGGAGTACGGGGCACGATGTCCTAGGTGGACAGGATGGCCCCCTTGGGTTGAGACTTGGAGTGGCGTGCACGACGACCGCATCTAGTGCGACAATGATCCCTACGACTCGAGACGTACGGGGAGTACATGGAGTGGTACACTAGTCGGACGAGACTTCGCTGCGTCCGTGTCGTGGTCGACCCACCATGACATGAGGCTGCGATGTCCGACACGTACCCCACCCAGCCGGACTACACTTTCCACCGCTCTATATGTATTGAACTGTCCTTAATTTGTATGTAATTTGCCATATTTATGTTTTTAACTTGTTCATTTGTGTAGACGGATCTACACCGGGAGATTATCAACTTGGCTGACTCCGTGCAACACATAACACTGGGCGCCATGAGAGGGGTCCTGCAGCGGATCAGGGAGGTCGCGAGACGAGGGGTCCAGATCGCGACTTGTCGCACGCTAAGGGACCCGGTGGATCGACTAGTGCGAGGACGAGGGGTCAGCCGAGGTGGTTCACGGCCACGGGCTCCTACCACGAACGTGGCAAGCTCGTCGTCGTGGCATCATGGAGGGAGCACCGCGGGACATTTTGGAGGTGAGTAGGACACATTCAGTTTCTCTTCTTTATTTCGAACCTCACAAGTTAGTAACGACGATCTTCTCTTGTAGGTCCCGAGCTTCACACGTACGCAGGGCAGGAGTACACCGAGTAACCAAGTCTCTCTACCTACCACAGTCTCCGCCGCGCCTATGCGACTTCAACCAGTGGATCGACGACAAGATCCACCCCTACGACATGTGGTGGTTGCTGACACAGAAGAGTTGGGTCAGGGAGGACATTGAGACCCGTGAAAGTCGCCTCGAAGAGTTGTAGGCTGAGGAGGCCGAGTAGGATAGGTGGGACAGTTGCACGAGGAGCAGGAGCATGCTAGGCGACGGGAGGCCGAGAGGGAGCAGAAGAGGGTCATTGCGGCGAGAGCTAAGGCGCAAGGCGATGAGTACAACACCGAGATGGGCCGCAAGGGCAAATGACCACGTTCCACGCAGTAGTTCTACCATCTTCGTCCACATATCTCATGTATTTCTATTTTCCTAAAGGCATACGTGTACCGTCCTCGGTTCGTTAGCCTGTGTGCCATGTAACCCCCTTGTCCGATCAAATGTCGTGTTGTTATCATTGCGTTATTTCCCCAAAGTTCTCCAAGAGAGTTGTGTTGTCGCTATTTCTTCTAGCTCATTCGTACATTACAGTCCTACTCGCAGTCAAAATCACTATTGGCCATCTCATCAGCCAAACATCGTGTATGAATTCCCGGACACATTGTAATATCACTTGGCTTCGTACTTACGAATCATTGATACCTCAATCGTCCTCAAAAAAATCTTTAAAAAAATCACCGTACTAGACCAATACACGACTATCACAAAATCCTATTGTCAGTTTAACACATTTTGTACCGTTGAAATTCTACAAAAATCACAAACAAAACAACTTGTCTAGGGTTTCAGTTTTCTGTCGCTAGATGAAACAGCGACAGAAACCTATCGCCGTTTCAACTGGCGACTGAAACATATCACCGGTTCAACTGGCGACAGAACCTATCGCCGGCTCAACCGGCGACAGAGAGTTCGATTGGCATGTGGTGAACAGGTCCCCGCCGCGATTCAACTAGCGATAGATTCTCGCTGCGCTTGAACGGCGATAGGCACATATTTTTGTAATTTTTTTGGAATGACTATTTATTTTTGTAATTATCTTTTAAAATAATATTATTTTTTTTAAAAAAAAATTCTCGATATTGGCTTGTTTTCCTCCTGAAAAGCTGAAAATACCCTTCAGTTTTGATAGGGAAAATGACACGTACACACAAGACGAAAGGTCCATCCATCTGGCTTCCTCCACTTGTGCACCCCAAATCCTCCCCCAAGCTGCCATGCCACTGTTTGTCAAACAAATAGCCCAGCAATCCATCCACAACTCCCACCAAACCACTAGTCTGTTGAAGTATAAGTGAATTGCCTGTTAGCTTAAGTTTTTGGGTGAAATGATTGGTGCATGCAACTCAATATGGTATTAGAGCCAAGAGGTCTTGAGTTCAAGACCCCGCTGGTGCAATTAAGAAAAATAATTGCAGTTAATTTCTATTCCACATCTTAGACGCGAGAGAGCCTACATGTGAGGGGGAGGTTGAAGTATAAATGAATTGTCTGTCTTTCCTCGTCAACGTAAGCTTTTTGGTGAATTGATTGGTACATGTAACTCAATACAACCATCCAAGGAAGGCAATCTCGCGAGGTTTTTTCTTGGCTCATTTCGCATCCTTTTGGAATGGAATAACAAATCTAGCCCATCCGTGAATGAAATGGCAAAGATGACATCCCTATTGCACAAAAACGCCGCGGCAGGGCACCCGCACCCCCAATGCGTGGTAGGCCGAAAAACGGTCACGGTGGGTGAAAGGTGCATTGTAGCTACAGTACAAGGCAGGTCCCTTATGTTTTTTTGGGCTACCGCGCATTGGGGTGCAGCAGGTCCCCTGCCATGCACGGGGGGAGTAGTAGGTGGTTTGCCACGACATTTTCGCACGGTAGGGGTGCTATTTTAGCCATTTCATTTGTGTGAGAGCTATTTTGCTATTTCTGTTGGAAATGTGGACAATATTTTAATTCCAAATTTTAGTATAAGGCAAAGATCACAAATAACTAGAGATGCATAAAATGATATCAATAGCAGACAGCTCATTGTAATTCTAAACATACTCAATAGTCGGATTATAACAGAAAAGAGTGGTCATACGACCAACTTACAGTTGGGTTCGATGAAGAACGCGAAGCAGTGCAGACTTGAAGTAGAGCAGATCGTAGATGATACAGCGCAGCAAGCGGTCGCGCAGATGCGCTGTCCAGAAATCTTATTGCCGCCCCGTGCAGGTGAACTCTGCGAACAAAGGTTCGGAGATACCCACTCACCCTCCTTCTCGGCGCATGCCGAGGAGAAGGGATGGTTTGGTTTGACAACACAACCCAACAGCACAAGAGAATAGAGAGAAAGAAGATGGGAAAAATGGAAGTGTTCAAAAATCACATCCGGTCTGGACGTCTCCAGATCCTATTTGAGGCCGAATCAATTACTATCTAGTAACTGAACAATAAAGCACGTATTAAACAACTGGTAACTGCTAATTCAAAACCAATTAATAGTAATTAAGTAGTGTTTAACAGATCCTGGTCTACAGCTTCGACTAGTGTAT
This sequence comes from Ampelocalamus luodianensis, assembly GCA_036346255.1. Taxonomy (NCBI): domain Eukaryota; kingdom Viridiplantae; phylum Streptophyta; class Magnoliopsida; order Poales; family Poaceae; genus Ampelocalamus; species Ampelocalamus luodianensis. Next base: position 52,652,514 of record CM070629.1, on the reverse strand, counting down.
TGGGACCACACTGGTCTTTGGATCTGACCATATTGGTCTAAGGCTTCGACCCCATTGTTCTATGACTTTGCCACTGGTCTAAGAAACTTTGATCACTTAGTTTCGACCACTCAGTTTCGACTACTGAGTTCCGACTACTGAATTTTGACCACTCAGTTTCGACCACTCAGTAAAAAGCACGATCAGAAAAAGAAAGACTAAACCATGTATGCTTTAGAATTTCAGGAATGAACGAGCCTTTACACATAAAAGACCTAATTCTAACAATTTCATCACACAATAATGTTATTTTAGCCAAAAACTCTAATCCTGCCACCAACACCAAGAACCATGGCGACCTGTTTTGTGCAGCCGTCGCCACCACCTGCCGCCTCTCCGTCTTCCCGCCCGGCGTGGCGTGGTGACGGTGCAGGCAGAGACGGCCGCGGTTGGAGGCGGCGGGTTTAACCCGGCCGTCCGGAAGGAGGATGAGAAGGTGGTCGACGACGTCCTGGCCGGCAAGCTCTCCAAGTCGCTCACCCCCTACTGCTGGTAGCCTGGTACAGCTTCTCATCGTATTATTTATGTCTGAACGTTTGATGTTTGGTGGTGCAAGAATCGTGACGTGAGATGCGTAATTGAGTTGTAGTTTTTTTAAAAGAATTTATTTGCAAGGAGTTTTGTAGAGCATGCCATTTCACTCATTAATACAAGTTTGTAATATCTAATTTTGGTTCTCATTACAACTACTAAATCAGTATGTTGTGCAAGTAGCTTATCTCGAGAGGACGTTCCGATTCGATCAAACAAGATGTTGTCATGATCATACAGGATGATAAAAAAATTGCTGGTTCTTAATATAATCTGAGACAATGTTTTCGATCCCAGTTGAACAGAGTGCGCTCCGAGTACTTGACCACTCTAAATGTACTATTTAGATGGCACCTTTTCATCTCTTATTTAGTTCACTAGAGCTTTGAGTGTACTCTGCATAACTTTCGTATGTAAGGCTCAGTTAATCATCTACGGTACTCTGATTTGTTATGCCAGGGGAAATTTGTAGTGCTATGACCTCACTGCGTTTTTTTTTTTTGCAGTAACTGCACTGGTCTTCTGATCCGTTGTTTTTAACCCTTCGAATGGTCAAAAGAAGGAAAAGTAACTAAAGCGAATACAGAAGAGCGTGTTGTGATTGTGTAGATGTTCTTATGCTCTGTTATGTTGGTTCTCTGAAGAATTTTCCATGTTCATGCGAAAGATACTATGTCACATGGGATGGTAAAGAGCCTGAGAACAGGATATTTCCATCGAGTTGGCATCTCTCCATCAAAAGCAACTGCACTCATACCAATAATTCTGCTGAATTATACTATTAAGAATGTGCAATCTGAACCCAGTTTATATATATATTTTGCACAAAAACTTAATGGTATTCATGCTGTGGATATATGCATTCGCACGATTCTGCATGGTTAAAGCAATTCAGATTACAAACTTCATGTTCCTTGGGAATGCATTATTTGCATGCCATTTACAACTATTACTGATCTTGATTGGTTTCTTTGTCACAAGCTGCTGGAGATCAGGCACATTTCCACTGTGCGATGGAAACCATGTGAAGCACAACAAAGCCACGGGTGATAATGTGGGGCCCTTGCTTCTTAAGAAGTAGAATGAGTCTTTTTCATGGCTTTATGTTGAAACGAACACTATTTGTATGTCGTAATTCATATAATTTTTTTTGGTAAAAAGTAATAATATTATACTAATACTTCCTCCGTTTTTTTATAGTTAACGTTTCATTAACTAGTAACTAGTAACTAGGACGAAGTAATTTCGACCGGAGGGAGTACCACGTTACAGCAGCCTTATTGATCCTTAGACCAGAATGAAGCGAGAAATGGTCGTGTTACGATAATCAGTTTCAGATCTCTAGATATCAAATGGATATCTGTACTTCTGAGAGATTGATATTCATCTTTAGAATTGTTAGTGATATGCCCTAGAGGTGATTATGAAGATGATTGTATCACTTCTATGATTATGATTTTTTTTAATAATATGTTATTTTGTTCCTTGAATAAATGTATTTCATATTGATAAACAAGTATGTAACTTGTTCGTAGAATTCTTTATTTATGTTTTGATATTATTCTAAAATTATCCCTGATTTTATATCATTATGTGGGACAATTATGATTTATAGATCAGCATATGTATTGAATGATGATCATGTTTCACGGATCATGGATATGGTGATATCAAATTAATAATGTGAACACATGTTAGATAACACGGTGTTGGATTGACCTACCATGAGACACTGCGGGAATTATTATATTCTTAAGTATCATCAGTTGGTCTCATGCATAGTATATGTAGGATCTTTAGACCTAAGATCGTCATAGTTTTCTATATGTGTAATAGTTTACTTAGGGGTTACCAAACACTACTCTGTAACTGGAGGGGGTGCATAAAGGTAGCTTTCGGGTTTTATGAAACATGTGAAGGAATGTGAGCGTTCAAGATAGAACTTGCTCCTCCTATATAACGGGAGAGATATCTCTGGGCTATGAAATATGTGAAGGAATATGAGCGATCAAGATGAAATTTGCTCCTCCTATATAATGGGAGAGATATCTCTAGCTCCTTCGATGTGGTTGGATTAAGGAAGTGCATGGCCATGCCGAATGTGGTTGAGGAGTCAATCACAACTGAGTAATCCACTGCAGGTTCAAGTGAAGGATCGAGCTATCAAAGGATGATACGCTTCTCGCCTTGAGTTCGATCTGGTATCGCGAGGCAAAGGGATCGGTACATAAGCACTATATAGGTTTGTCCGATATGATCTTTATGCATATTTTTGGAGTAGCTATGTTCTGCTAGGGACCGATACCGACTTATGGACCGGAAAGGAGTTTTTGGCTTATGACCGAATATACATGAACCTACAGGGTCATACACTTAATGGGTTGGAACGACAAGGGTCCGGATGATAGTCTTCGAGTAAGATATGATCCTGTGTAGTACTCGTATCAGATGAGGATCCGATTGAAGGCTATATAAAGAGATACGCGGGGCTGAAGGAGTGATGTCGAGACACACCTATCGAAACCCTAGCTGCCACCTCTCAAAGCCCCTGTCGTGCGCGCTAGTGCTGGCACACCAATACTCTGATAGTTTCTTCTGGATTGGTCCTATATGGTGCGCGGTTGGGCAGTGATGCGTCGGGAATTAAATCAATTTGATGCTCAATCCCTCGAAGCAGAAAGACATTGTTGTACTCCTGCAAAATGTTAGTGACAACAGGAGGCAAAGAAGAAGATGTATCCTCAAATGAAAACAATGCTTCTTTGCAAACTAATGCATAGCAAACAGAATTACTAGCATCCAGTTCAGTCATATCAGATTTGGTAGCAAGAAAACTAGCACCTTTCAATTTAATTTCTTTATTCTTCACATGAGTATATTTAGGTTCTTTTTTTTATGTTGCTCAAGTTCTTTTGCTACAATCTGATTTTCGCTCTTAGCATTCTCCTGATTCTTCTCTCTACTAGATCTAGCAAGTTCATCCTTAACAATTTGTTCAGGAGTCATAGGATGCATCACAATTTTCTTTCCCTTGAACATGAGAGAGTATTGATTATTCCTACCATGATGCACACAATCAGTATCGTATTGTCAAGGTTATCCTAATAACAATAAACAAGCTTGCATAGGAACAACATCGCAATCAACATAATCATGGTATGACTCTTACCATTCGTGTTACCTTCAACTTACCACTGTTGTTGAACCATTGAATATGGTATGGGTGGGGATGAGGGTTGGTCGGCAAAGCAAGCTTCTCCACCATATCCATACTCGCCAAATTGTTGTAACTCCCACCATCAATAATTATGCGAATCGAGCGTTCCTTGACAACGCCCTTGATTTGAAACAAATTATGGCGCTGATTTTGCTCGGCACGAGAAACTTGAGCACTTAGTACGCGTTGCACTATAATGCTCAAATACTTGTCGGCATCTTCGGCGCCAACATGTTCCTCCTCATGATCAGATTCATCATCAAATCCTGCAGAGTCAGTTGCAAGCATAGCATATGTTTCATCATCAAAATCACTAGCAGATGAATACCCACCATCACCGCGTATGATCAGTACGCGCTTGTTTGGAAAATCCCGCATCATGTGTCCATAGCCTTTGCACTGATGGCATTGAATATCCTTAGTTCGTCCTGTCGAAGCAACGGAAGATGAGGTTTTTGCAGACGCTTGTGGTGCTGATTTGGTTGCTTCGGAAACTCGTGGTGCTGGATTTGAAGTAGCGGGGTGCGGCTTGTTGTTGAAGGGTGGCGGTGGGGTGCAGCGATGGCCGTGGCGAGAGGTGCGGGGTGTCCATGAGTTTGTGCGACCTGCAGAAGAGTTAGATCGTGTCCTCGTCTGGTGTCTATGCACTTCACGTTCAGCTTTGCAAGCAAGATGAAACAATCTAGTAATGGAGTTATAATCTTTATAATTAAGGATGTCTTGAATTTCTCGATTCAACCCTCCTAAAAACCTAGCCATTGATGCCTCCTCATTCTCATCTAAACCACAGCGCAACATACCAAATTGTAATTCTTGATAGTAGTCTTCCACATACTTTGTATCTTGTCGTAAGCGTTGTAATTTATTTAACAAATCACGAGCATAATATGAGGGAACAAATCGATGCCGCATAAGCAATTTTAAAGCCTCCCAAGTGTTAGGTATGTTATTGGGATGTTGACGACAATGTTCTTTCCACCAAATAGAAGCAAAATCGGTAAATTCACTAGTGACAGCCCTAACTCGCCTAATCTCAGGAACTTCATGGCAAGCAAATTTTTGATCAACAGTTAGTTCCCAATTAATATAACCATCAGGATCATATTTACCATTAAAAGAGGGCATAGTGAATTTAACCTTAGCAAAAGAATCATCGTGGTCACGTACCTCACGTCGTGGGGGGTCTCGTCGCATACCTTGTCGGTTAAAACGCAACTGTCGATGAGCTCGATCGTTGTTATTATTACCCATGTCATTGGCCTTGGTATCAGTCACATAGTCGAATTCATCTTGTACCTCTACCACCGGGGCAGTAGGGGGAACAGCAGTGGATGCATGGGCCATCTCGTCAAGGCGCGCCATAATACCTGCCAAAGAAGTGTTAGTGACGCCTTGCGCTCTCTCCATCGCGACGAGCGTGGCGTTTGTCTCAATTTGGACGCCCTTAAGTTGAGCAAGTCGTTCATTCATGACCCTGACATATTCCTCAAGACCCTCCGTACGAAGGTTCATGAGGCGCCAGAAAATGTTGTACGATTCCCTTCATACGAGGAGTATGAGATGTATCCTCATCCGAATGCTCCGCAGAACCTGCCATTGTTAGCAAATCACAAGTATATATCCCTAGCAAATTAGCAACTACTAGGATGGGGTGGTTCAAAAGTAGCTCACACTCAAGCCTTCTATTAAATTCTTACCAATTCCTACCAAGCAAACAAGGGTGATCGGCAACCAGCGGTGTCAATTTATCTCCGAAGATTGGATGGAGCGATTGCTAGGTGAAGTTCAGCCTGTACGATTGTACAAAAGGTGTAGCTGGGAAGGCTCAAGTATGGTAGCAATGGATTAGCAACTATCAAATCAGATAATGCAAGCTGAAAAATCGTTCAACGCCGGTTAGTGCTGGTCCTAGGCTAGACCGTACTAGAGACGCAAGCCTAGAACACAAACGAAAGCACGATGCGGCAGAAGCTCGAAAAAGGATGCCGTCTTCACGGGTAACCTTAGAATCACTTACAAAAGGGCTCTGTCAATTTTGAGCAAATTCTGAGAAACTTTTTTTTGTTGCTCTTTTTTTTTTTGCAAATGTGCACCTCACTCAAAACTCTTCAAAGTCCTCTTCTAGGCCTAGAGAGGTATATGGGTCACAAACTTTTTCTAAAATGTAGAGGTAAAAAGGTAATTAAAAGATACTCTCTCTCTCTCTCTCTAAACTTTGATTTTTTTATCACGTTGCCGAAGTCAGATGAATCTTATGTTTCCTTCTGGCAGCACGAAACAACCTCTTTTCTTTTCTTTTCTTTTCTTTTCTCTTTTCTTTTCTTCTCTGTCACAAACCGAAACGAAGTTTTGTTCTTGGTTAGGGTTTCCCTTGGTGTGGCGGTGGCAGGAGGATGGTGGCTTGCCGCGGCAGGAGGATGGTGGCCATGGTTGGACGTGACAAGGGATGGTGGCAGCGCTGGTGGTCACGGCAACGGCTCTGGTGGTCGTGGCAGCACGAAGGCAAAGACAGCAGCGGCTCTACCGGGCGCGACAAGGACTGGCAACGATGGAGGTAAGCGGCAGATTGAACCCAAACGCAACGGTGCGACCAAACGTGAGAAGAACTCGAAACTCTAAAGGAACTAGACACTAAGACCAGCAAAAGACACGACGATGTAATCGAAAGTTCAACAATGCAATGCACTGAAAAGAAAGATGCAATGGCGCAATTGGTCTTGGACAGATAGGTGATCTAATCCTATAAATTTTTTTTGGCTTTTTCTGGACTTTCAGAATTAAGCAACCTAACTACCAAAACAGTAAATTCTCACCGAACAACCTTGAGCTCTGATACCACTTGATGGAGACAGGGTTCCCGATCTTTCGATGAGATTGATAACTATCGATTTTGGTGGAGGTGACTCTCGCGATCCGACTACAACCGTACGACGACGCTTGCGCCTTAGCAATAGTTGAACCAACTCCGCGATGTTATTGACCGTGCTGGAAACACGATCAACCTAAACACGAGGTTCAATTCCTGCGAGCAATCGAAGAACTAGCAAGAATAAAATATAGGCAATCTGATATTGCAAATAGAAATTGTAGTATAGATGGTATTAAAAAACAAATGTAGGATCCCGAAGGCTGTCTTGACAGGTGGTCGTTCGACACAACTGAAGAACAAAAGTTTGCACAATGGCTAAACCTAAACTCAACGAAATCCGAGTTCTATCCAGGGGAATGGCGGCTCCTATATGGGAAGACGACCAGAGGTGGCGGCCAGAGAAGTGGACGCACGCCCCTAGGGTTACAAGGCCCATGGGCCCAAGAGGAGGTGGCGCAACACCCTTTTTGACTCGGACAAAAAAATAGACGTGGATTGCTTTGTGGCCGGCTCAGTTGGAATTTGAAGCTGAGGTTGGATCCGTTAGAAAGTAGACTTGATAATCTTTCAATGAAGTCCAAGAACGTCCCAAACGGAGTCTGTATGAAGAAGTTACGGCTGTTTGAACTTAGTGCTGTCGCAGCAGTCCGAACTCGAATCCAGAAGAGCCCAACTCGAACTCTTGCTTGGATCGGACCCAAAGTGACGTGATGACCTCCATTATGCCTCCTATGCTTGTCTATGACTCCACATACCTCTCCTTGGTCCTTTCCCATGTTCCTAAGCACAATTAAATCACTTGCATTAGGTAGCGATCTATTCTCAGTATTATATAAACCTATGAACGAATTCACCTGGTGATTACGTTGGCGAGCACCGAGCTCGAGTAATTGGTCCTTGTAACATTTGTTGTGGATCAGCTGTGTGTGTAGGCGCGGTTGTATCCAAGTTAGGGATGTCCTCATCGGTTCCATCCCTGGACGTGTGGAGTTCGGTAGAGGTGTTGCTGCGACTGCGGCACTACTTGGGTCGATCACAAGGAGACGGTTGGGTAGAGGATGATCGACTACTTCCACTACACCGACGCGCGCTACGTTGAACCGGCCACTTCAACTCTACTTCCGCTGCACTGCGCGTCTAGTGGTAACGATCTATGATCTCTTACTTGCATAGCTTTCTGGTTTACATGGTAGAAATTTTAATCTGCGCTAGTGTAGCCTATCCGTATTCCTTCAGCGGTATCAGAGCCATCCTGTGTAGTATTTGATCTGAATTGGTCGCATATAGTTGATATGTTGTAGTAGTAGTATATTGGATCTATTACCGGTCTAATATGGTAGCTTAGATGGAAAATTTGATCATATACCCTCCCCTTAGATGGAAATTCAGGATTTACCCTCCTGACCCACATGTCATTGACCTATGGTGACCCCACATGTCATTGAGGTGGGAGGGTAAATCCTAAAATCCTGAAATTCAGGGAGGGTATATGATCCAATCCCCCAGCTTAGATTGGTTCATTTTAATGGATCGGTTTAGGCATTGGTTGATGAGATCAATAGGTTTCGGTGATAGTAGATGGGTTTGCAAGATGTATGAATTGATAGCACAGAGTTGTTGTTCTTTCTGGAAACCTCCTGTGTCAATCAATGGGAAATCGGGCCCGATTAGATTGGTTCAGAATTGGGTTAATGTGATTAATCCGATGAAATTTTCAAGGGTAAATTCGTGAATAGGATTCATGCCCTGATTTTTTTTTTTGCAAGGGCGCTGCCCTCGACCCGTGAGAACTAGGTAATCGTACCACGCGTTATAGGTATTATGTGTTCATGCTGCACGATAGAATCAGATTCTATGCATAACTCGTTTTTGCAGGGTTTGTGTGAATAGTATTACCCATTGTGTATGTGATGCATGTATGAGTTTTCATGACCCGTGTGTCATGCTGATTTATGGCCATGGGCTGTATATTATTGTATAACGGTCTGCGTGTCGACTTGTGATGCTTGATATTCTCATATGTAATTCATTACTAGTTGTTAGGAGTAATAGCTCAATAGATGTATGTGGTGACTTCAAGCGTGATGGCTAGGTGAACAAGAAGCATGGTGATAAAGATTGTCATGCTAAGGGCTATACTATCTCACAACTTAATTTGATTATCTATGAATGTTTTTATGTTCCTGTTATACTATTATTCATGTTATTATTTTGGGTGTTTTTAACATGATAAAATAGTATCCCTCTAAAAAAATTAAGTAAAACTTGATTCCCTTCCAATTGTTGCACCTATCAATATTTTGATCGTTACTTGGTATGTCTACCAAAGTAAGATGCCATTAATTATCTTAATAAAATAGGGAAGTGTTGGACACGTTCATGCATGATATTGATTTAACATCACTAGGCTATCAAAATAGTTTTGGGCCTAGGGGTATGGTGCTGAGGCCAAGACATGTGGATGTCACTCAACAAACAAAAGTTGCATGTGATGTAATTAGCAAGGGGTTGCTTACCTAAATCACTAGGTTTCTAGCAGTGATGCCAAAGCTCACTAGGACTTAATGATCTATGGATCTTGAACCCACTATATGAAGTTAGAGGGAAACTTGGTTTAGAATATATAGTGGGAGTATCTTTTATTAAAGTGTTTAATAGAATATCTAACATAAACATAGTGCTGATTTTTCATATACATATTTTGTGTTGTAGATCATGGCACCTAGTACTTCCTCCACACCTATCTTTAACTTACAATCTATTCTTGAGAAATAAAAACTGAATGTAACAAATTTCATTGACTAGTTTCGTAATCTGAGAATTGTTCTTAAACAATAAAAGAAAAGAAAGAATATGTTCTAGAGGGTCCCTATCCCGAGGAACCAAATGCAGATACTACACATGCTGAAAAGAATGCTTATAAGAAGTATTGCAATGACACAATCAACGTACACTGCCTTATGTTTATCACAATGAACTCTGAGCTTCAAAAGCAATATGAGACCATAGACACTTACAATATGATTGTGGATCTGAAAGGTATGTTTCAAGATCAAGCAAGGGCAGAGATGTACAATACCTCCAAGGTATTGGTTTCTTGTAGACTTTCAGAAGGTGGCTCGGTCAGTCCTCATGTGATCAAAATAATTGATCACATTGAGAGCTTGGAAAAGCTTAGTTTTCCCCTTAGCCAAGAGTTGGCTACTGATGTGATTCTCCAGTTGCTCCCTACGAGCTTTGAGCCCGTCATATTGAATTTTCATATCAATGGCATGGAAAAGTCAATGACTGAGTTGCATGGCATGCTAAAAGGTGCTGAGGAGAGCATCAAGAAAAATTATAATCATGTGATGATGGTTCAAAAAAGACTACTAGCTTCAAGAAGAAGGGTAAGTCTTGGGGAAAGGGAAAAGGCAAAGAAAAAACTCAAGATGAGATCGAGAGTCTCAAGGCAAAGGTAGCTTTTGAGTTTACTATGAAACATGTGAAGGAATATGAGCGATCAAGATGGATCCCTCGATGTGGTTGGATTAAGAAAGTGCATGGCCATGCCGAATATGGTTGAGGAGTCAATCACAACTGAGTAATCCACTACAGGTTCGAGTAAAGGATCGAGCTATCAAAGGATGGCACGCTTCTCGCCTTGAGTTCGATCCAGTATCATGAGGCAAAGGGATAAGTACATAAGCACTATATAGGTACGTCTGATATGATCTTTATGCATATTTGGGAGTCGCTATATCCTGCTAGAGACCGCTACCGACTTATGGACTGGAAAGGAGTTTTTAGCCTATGACCGAATATAGATGGACCTACAGGGTCACACACTTAACGGGTTGGATTGACAAGGGTCTGGATGATAGTCTCCGAGTGAGATACAATTCTATGTAGTACTCGTATCGGATAACGATTCGATTGGTGGCTATATAAAGAGAGACGCGGGGCTGAACGGGTGATCCTGAGACACACACATCGAAACCCTAGCCGCCACCTCTCAAAGCCTTGTCGTGCACGCTGGTGCTAGCACACCGACGCACGACGTTTCATCCTTGGACTTGTGGACTTCGGTAAAGGCGCTGCTGTGACTGCGGTGCTGATCGGGTCAATCGCAAGGAGAAGACAGTTGGCCAGAGGATGATCGACTACTTCCACTACATCGGCGTGCACTACATTGAACCGGCCACTTCAACTCTACTTCCGCTGCACTGCGCGTCTAGAGGCTTCCTGGTTTACGCAATAGAAATTTTAATATGCGCTAATGTAACCTATCCGTATTCCTTCAGAAATGCTTCCGAGGATGCACTTTAAAACAAACTAGAATTGCTATATATCGTTTGAATGATAATTTTTGTGCAAATCATTCAAATTTTTGACATTATGATTTGGTTGGAGATTTGTGCTCCGGCCGGCGAGGTCATATTCTCCGCGCGAGCTTGTCATCCTCCTCCACTCCGGTGCTGTCGTCTCCCGCCGTCGTCGGGTTAGGGTTCTGGGTTCACTGGAGCCCCCGAACTTAAGAGAGGCAGCGGAGGGGGAGGAATGGCGGTGGGTGGCGATGGCGACACCAGCCGTGGGTGGGAGGAGGGCGGGGGAGGTGCTAGAGATAGGGAAGAAGGGTGGGGCGAGGGAGACAGAGGCAACCGGCGGTGGGAAAGGAGGATCCGAGTGGTGGAGGCTCGCAGGGGGAGGAGACATGGTGGGTGGTGGTGAAGGCTCGCCGGAGAGGCGATGGGGCGCTAACGTGTTGGTGGCGACAGGGATGGTGCAGGTAGGAGGTGGCGGGGTGGAGTCGGGAGGGAGGAGATGAGATTGAGTCAGGGGTTATAGAAATGGGGGAGGCGCGGAGGGTGAAAAAAATCGATTGATTTTTACTCCCAAATCATTGGAGTGATGTTTAGACAAACCCAAAATCAATTATGTTGAACTTTGTTAGTCATATTAGTAGTCTAGTCGAGAATTCCTAGGAGACAAGACTTATGCTGGACTCTACTATATTTTTTTGTAGCAAGTTTATGAATGACACAAAAGAGAAGTGACTCATCCCTTGCTCGGACGCCAGGCACGGCGAGGGCAATGGCAGGGTGGCGGTGCTCGTAGCCGCACCGAGGCGACGTCACAGTGTCCGTGTCCGCACCGTCGTTGACACCGTCTCTCCTCATATTCCTCTGCTCCGGCTACCATAGGATCCAATTTGCTGTGCTGCCGACCTTTTTGTTCCTTATTGGGCGACTCACAATTTGGTCCTTGTCTTGTGGAATTTTTCCACATCTTCTTGGAGATTTCCCTATTTTTTTAGATAATAGAAGAGAAATCCTTTCTCGATTTCTGTATTCGAGGATACATACAGTCCAAAGTTTATTATACGAACCGAAAAGATTTTAACTAGGCGAAACTATAGCCCCAAAATCATAATGAAGCGACAAAACAAACACCGAAAAAGCATAAACCAACGGTAAAACAAAAACCATAAAAATAGCAAGTATTCTCTGAAAGTAAACAATGACGTAACCCTGTGGGCTGAAATTTCCTTGGAAAATGGAGTGGATCTCGATCGGGATTTGGACTACCACAAAGGCCCTAATATTTACACTCATAGTTAACCATGATTACAACCTGAATGTAAAATGACATAATGGTACGGTATAAAGTGATGTGCGTCCCTACGAACGAAACAAATCTTGGAACGACACTATGGTCGCGACCGTGAACGTATGGAGGTGTCCTGGTGCAATTACATCATGAACTGAATCCATTTTTTTATTGCTAACCGTGTGTTTATCTCTATCTCTATTTACCGGATGAATTACACTGGTCGGAAGACCAGACCAGTGAGGTCAGAATATATTGGTCGGAGCTGTAGACTAGGGTGTAGTCAGGAGCTGATAAACACTACTTAATTATCATTTATTGGTTTTGAATTAGACCAATCTAGACCTAAAGACCAGCAACTCAAGCAACTCAACATGACAATGGACACAAATTCCACAAAGCAAAGTCAATAAAAAATCGCAAATGTTCAAAGGGGGTTCGGACAGGGATTAAAGTGGTGCAACAAATATTTTTGTGGGATATTTTCTGGACTGTAGGCATGTAAAGAAAACCAATATACTAAACTAGGGTACTAAAATTCTCACCGAGCAACTTGTAGCTCTGATACCAACTGATGAGTCGCGCTATGCCCAATCTTTCGGTGAATTTCATAACTACAATTTGTGGAGACGACTTTGATGATTCAGGCTATCAACCGAATTGACTGGATCACCAAGCAATCGCTAAATCACACTCCGAGTCGTTATCAACCTTGCCAAGACGCGGTTGACCTGAACACGAGGTTCAATTCCTGCAAACAATCGAAGAACAAGCAAGAACAAGGATAAAAGCAATCCGAATTGCAGATATATTATGAAGATCACAAAGGTGAGGCTCTGTAAATCAACACTGTTGGTCTAGCCGACACAAGAGCAATTGACGAGTTTCACAAATGGTGGAAACAATCCAAACAAAACCTAAAACCCAAAAGAGAGGGATGCGACGCCTATATGAGGGAGGAGAGGGGCGGTGGCCATGAGGTGGACGGCTAGGTGGGAGGTTGAACTAGGGTGGCACCTTCCCCTTGGGCCCAAGCAATATAAGGCCCATGACCCAAAATAAAGGTGTCACAGCACCGTGGATAATTAGCCTAAATTTGTCAGCCTGATGAAGTAGACTTGAATGCAGTCGAATTGGAGGAGGTGGCCAAATTAGGTAAAGTCCTTGTTGTTCCCCTTGCCGTGAGTTGGCTCCTCCTCTCTATGATTCCTAAGTAAAATAAGATCACATGTTTTAGGCAATAGTACATGCTCCATTAAGAAAGTATTCACTCCTAGGAAAGAGTTCACATGATAATTCAACTGTTGTGCTCGTGCTCTAGTAATCGGTCCCTATACCACTTCAAGATGAGTAGTAGTGGTTGCATCCATAGGAGAGATGTTCTCATCAGATACCATCTGTAGTTTTGTGTGGAACTGCAAAGATGATAGCAAAATCTAGTAGACGCAAAGGCGCAGGTGCGAGCTGTTTAAAGAAGGAAGATGTGATGGGACCAACCACGCGACACCAATGAGCAGATGGAGCTTGGAGGCTGTACAAACCTATGGTATGGAGAGTCGTAGGAACAGAAGGTGTGATTAACCAAACTACACAACAAATGAGCTCTCAGATGTTGTTTTTGGGTAGGTTAGCCCAGATACCGACACACACATTGCGGTGATGTGCATGAGACCCCGTGGTAGGGACATTCCTAAAGGTGGGAGAAAAGAAAAAAAAAATAGAAAAACAAAAATAGTGAAGCCGACTTGGAGCGATGTCTTAGAAGAGCACTATAAGTTTAACGGATAGCAGTCAAGGTGAAGATCGTTGAGTATGCATGACTCATATCCTAACCTATTAGGATTTGAAAATATGTTCTACAATTATTCATATCCTAATTATTCATATCCTAATCCTATTAAGGACTATGATTCCTACTTTCTTTTTCTTTTTGAGGTGAGCTAGGGACACTATCCAAGATTATTCTGGTACGATCAAGATTATTCTGGTACGATCATATATAGGTACGGGTCAGGAGCGTGCATGTTTGGAAAGTGCAACTATAGCTGGGCATTGAGCAAGAAGATAAGGCCCAACTAATCGGACTGAAGACTTAGCCGAACTCCAAGCATAGCTCCACTCAGCTTGCCGCTGCCTGCAGTCTTAATGTATTGGGCTTGCCGTGTACTATGTACAAAGTTTATTAATGTATTTGGCTTCTTTGAAATAGTCAGGAACACTAACATCACACTCCCAAATCCCATATCGTATGCAGGACTTGCCCGAATGCAAACAAAGCAAGTTTGAATCCGTCACGGCCGCAGTTACGACCCGTCTGCATCGTATAGCCAGCCGAGAGCATCGCGGTGGAGTAGGATGGCGCCGGCGGCGGCGGCAGCAGCGGCAGCCATTTCCGGAGTCGTCTGCACTGCACTGCACTGACCAGCTGGTAGTCTCTTGGGCATGCATGGACAGGCTCAGTTCCGCACCGGTACAAGATGTTAGATGTTAATTTATTTTCTTGAAGACAAAGTCCAAATGGAATTTGGCAACAGTGAAGTGCATGCATGCTTGATGTTGCTACCGACTCAAGTCAGAAAATTCTAGTGATGCGTGCAGATGGAAGGGCAGTAAAAAAGGAGAGAAGCAAAATTGGGTTTTGCTCGCATCTTAGTTAGTATTTGCTAATTGATGAGTTGTAGTAAGAGTATTAGAGATTATCTAGCTGCTAGCCTGCTCTTCAGCTGTCTGGATAATTTTGCTTGAGTCGGTCGGCCTGTAAAAGTCTATAAATAGACTTGTGCACTATGTTGTAAGAACAAGCTTGATATACATGAGAAGATCAATAAAGCTTCAATACAGTGTGTGCATGTATATGTGATATGATCGACGTAGTTCAGTTGAGTTAGAATACTACAATGCTCTTGCCTCCCGCTGGAATTGAGTTCCAACACAGGAGAGCCCAGTCAGCGGCCCTGACCCGACGCCGTCCTCTCCAATAGAGGATAGCTCCCCCAGTGGATGAGTTTGTGTAGCACATCTCTATCCCCATCTCCCCTTCCATCCATGGTGGCCGGCCGTCCTCTGCCCCATCGACGCCGGCGGCACATCCCAGCGGACTTCGCCACTAGAAGAAGCGGTAGAATCGCCGCCAAGAGCAGCGGCGAGCGTCAGCACTCCGTCCAGAAGGCGCAGGTCCAGGTGACGCGGAAGCTAGGCCTTCTCGAGGAGAACGAGCCGGCATCCGAGCTCAACATCAACCGCTACATCGAGCTCAGATTGCGGCTTTGGCGGTGCTTTTGTGGTCTGCAGCTGCCAAAGGAAGGAGACGATGGCGCCTTGGTTTTGGGTGATGGTGCCACTGAGTTTGGTGGTGGTGTGCCGTGTGCAGGTGCATTAGGAGGCAAATCCAACACGCTGGTGTGGGATGTGCGGGGATCCGGATCCTCCCAGTAAATGCAGAGGGCATTGTGTAAACAGTGCTATGTATATAACTGTAGTTAAGCATTACAGCAACAACCGAGAAGTACTGTATTAATGGATCTTGCATTTCCTTTCGATCGGATGGTTGAGACCGCTATTAATTTCTGTGTACTGTAGTGCTCTGTTAAGAGCAGTAACACAGAGATCCCATCCGATGTGCGGGGTTGAACTGTCCTGCTAAGCGTTCTTTGGTGAGGGGGTTTGTTAGTGATTCCAATGTATACGTGGCATGTATCCAAGAATCTAAATTGGCTGTGGTTGATGCATCCATTCTTGCTCAAACGGTGGGGAATAGACTGGATGGATTTGAGTACTTGCCGGCAACAAACACCAGCCGCGGCATCATTTTTGCCTCACGAGATGATTTTTTCTTCACTGTGTCTTGCATTCACAAGGGGAATTGGTCCTTAACGGTTAAAATCACCCTGCGCCAGAACAATCAATTGCATAACCTCGGTTCATGGATCGCAATTGGACTCAGACAAGGTTGAATTCCTAACAGAATTAGAGGGAGCAGGAGCGTTGAAGTATAAGTAAATTACTCGTCTTTTCTTATCAGCTTAAGTTTTTGGATGAACTGGTTGATGTATGCAACTCGATATGGTATCAGAGCTAAATGGTCTTGAGTTAGATCCAGCTGGCACAATTAAGAAAATAATTACAACTCATTTCTATTCTAAGTCTTAGGCCTGAGGAAGCCTACACGGAAAGGAGAGTGTTGAAGTATAAATAAATTGTCCGTCTTTCCTCGACATCTTAAATTTTTAGGTGAATTAGTTGCTCAATAGAGAGCAATGATCAGGGAGGCTAGCTAGTGGCAGGATATTTTGTCACGACCTCCACTCGCGCGACATGGGAAGACCAGACTGATGGGAGAAGAAAGGGCCAGCGGGAGCGCAAGCCCAACTTGCGATTTCCAGCAAATGAATGGGCCGAGTAGAACTGGGCTGGCTGAAGGCAGTAGCATGAGGGGCAAGAAGCTATGTTGTCGTTTCTTAAATACTCAGGCATGAGTTCCTAAGGGGGCATGGAATGTAAAGACATGACTTCTAGACCTTGTCTTCCTTCTCTCCGTCTCCAACAATCTCATTTCTTCCCTTCCTCAATCTCCGATGTTATCTCTGTCTCCTCCATATTTGGGAACGTAACATTTTGGTATCAGAGCCACCAATCCTAGAGCCAAAGACAATCTAGAGAAACCCAAGTATCAAATGCGAGCCCAAGGAAAACCGCTGGCCATGGAGCAAGAAATAGCAGCACTCACCAGGGTGATCCAAGCACAGAGTGCCACCATGTAGACGCTGGTGGAATCAATGGCGGCGATCAAGCCAGTGGTGATGGAACTGAAGGAATGGAAACCGATGATGGTTGCTTCGGTGGATGATCTGCGCGACGAAGTGGGTGTGTTGCGCGATCAAGTCAAGCAGATGGCTCGAGATGCGGCCCCAGTGTTCAAGACAGCGGAGATGCCTCCCTTGTTACCGATTCTGGAGCACCTGAAACCCAAGGAACCAAAGGAAGAGGATGACTATGGTCATAGGCCAAATGGCAACTGCATGTCAACCCAAAAACGGGGAAGGGCCATGGAAAATCTCACCCGGAGTTACCTTTAGGCGATGGTATGTATGTGAGGACCCCCAATTTACTTGGCTTGTAATGCTTAACCAACCACCTGGTCCTAGCATCACAAATCAAATAAATTGATCCTCGAGATATGTATACTTCCTGTAGCAAGATACACACCCCTAGTACAAAATTAGACATCAACTCTATTCCAAACATAGAGTCCAAACACCACACTACCAAACAGAAGATAAACAAATAGTAGTGTTATTATGCACAAAGGCCGATGTGCCAAGATACACAAATAAACAAGACGGACAATGAAGCAAAGTGCCATAAGATGGCTATAAACAAAGCCAATCGCGTGCCTCCAACCCACAAGGCATCCGACCGACCGCCAAGTCTAGTCGCCCACGAAACGGCAACACACTCACGTAAGTGAGGCCCTTGGGCTCACCTTCTTCCTCTGCAACAAAAACATTAAGCAAAGCACCGAGTACAAAGATTGTCTTTGTACCGCAAGACCGACGTGTGAACTAGCGCACTGCTCATAAGCTACATGCGAGCTTATTTGGTGGAGGCCATATGTTTCATTTGCACAAAGCTAGATTTGTTTGCAATAATGTAATACGCTTTAAAGGCAAGTTTGCAATTCATTTTATCTTGTTGAAATAATCAAAATAAAGATAGATACAAGTAACCACCTAGAAGTGACTATCCCAATAGTCACTACAATATAGCACTAATCCCCGATTCGTACTCACCTACAAGTTTTAATTTTAAAGGTTGTAGTCTAACTCTTGAAAAGCTTACCCAAGCGTGTCCATCACCTAGGACGAGGCTATTCGAATAGTTTTAACCTGCAGGTGTACCAATGTACCCACACTTGCATCGCCTTTAAGCCAAAGCACACTCCAAGGTATCTTTGCACACTAAGTCCTACGAGACTTTTTCCAATATTGTGTATTAACTACGAGCCGCTCGTATGGATAGAAATCCATACGCTTACATGGTAAAGCCGAAAAGACAACTACCCACTCGTGATAAAGCTTTTCGGACAACTACCATGCTCCCACCTCCATCCCTCCCGCGACCTCCTGCGACCGGAGCCAATACACGCCAAAGTACTAGGTCAAGAGAGGTCCCATACCCTCTAGTGTGGTTAGCACGAAATGTTCGGATAACAGAACTCACAAGATGTTCGGTCCTTAATTGACCCGGCACCTTTCGATCACACCCAACAGATCACACCAATCTTACCATTGTGCCCGCCTAAATCATTTTTGTTTTCGCTTTAGTTTTGCAATTAACATAGCACGAGCTGGAATACAAGAACAGTAATAATTTTATGTGATCAAGACCATCGACTAAGTCGACGATTGCCCAAATCTACCGGTTGCTAAGCATGGCTAAACAATGAACTCGTAATCTACTAAGTGACGAGAGTTCATCCGCTAACTCTAATCACAAAAATAACCTAAGCTCGGTAGTAGAGGACAAATATTTACCTCAGATTATGCATCTAAAGGTTTAACTAACCAATTTAACACAAAATAAGCGATGCATACATACAGTTGAAACAAAATATTAGACTTTAAAATACGGGATAAAATGATCAAACCGCTTGCTGGCCGCCAGCCGTTGCTCAATTTGTTGCGAGGGTCGTCCTCGTGGTTGTCGCAAATATCGAATCCTAACGATTGAACAAAACAGATAATAAGACCGAATAACACCGGCAAAACTCAATAATCAAACACAAACACCAATTTATACACAGAGGCTAGACCAACACAAAAGGAGTAACAATTAACTGCTACAGGGATGCTTCAAAAAGACATGCTTTCAAGTGATTGGTCTATCCACTCACTTATTTATCAGGTTAACCACAAAATCAATCCTCTTATATGATTTAAACTTTGGATGACTTTGATGGTGATTGTGTGCACATCTATTATTTAATCATCAAGTTAGTATATCAAAACAACTAGCTACTCTAAAACAACCATTATCGGTGAGAGCACGTAACCTACAAGGAGCTATCGAACACTAACTAATCAAGTATTCAACCGTGAGATGCTAACAACCTTTTCTATCCAAGATAGGATTTAAAGATACTCAGCTATTCATACTCCTAAGCATCACACCAAGATATCAGCAATGCTAACGATTTTCAAAGATGCGCTACTACAAAATCTTACCTTCTCGAAAATACACCACAAGTGCAGAGGCAAAACCTCAAATTCGATAATGACTTCATAGATCAAAAGCCAACTAGTGATTTGAAACCTATAGAGATTATCTAATTAACTTCTTGCTAAGCACCACTTCTAAGGGAGTCACCAAGCACTAACCAGATATGAATAGCATAAGAATGAACCCAATTTCGCCATCGACAACGAAAAACGACAACAACAAGCATACAGAGAACTAAAATATTTTCAAACTTCCAATACCAATCTTTGATCATGCAATGAGAGTGAACTAATGAACAATCATAAGCATGATAAGCAGCTAACTACCAAGCCTCGTGGAGGTGGGCCCCACCGTCGCCACAACAACACAGGAGCACAAGGAAGAACAGAGGCTCGACTGGATTCGACGCGTGAAGGAGTGGCGGCGCGGCAGTCGCGACGCCAAAATGGGTCGCCTGGGGTTACGAAGCTAAGGGTGGTCGCGGGTTCGACGGAGAAGACGGCGGCGGCGGCGACGGAGCGGCGGTCGGCGGCAATGGGGTGACAAGGTGCGCTGCACCGAGAGGTAGACAATGAAAATTAGCGCGCATGGGCATCGCGAGTTACCAGAACTCACCGAATGACGCGAGCTCAAGAGGTCGCGGAGATGGCCCGCGACGAGAACCAGCGGCGGCGATCAAGGGGTCACCGAGAGGAGCAACCTTTGAGCAAAAATAGGGAAAAGAGAGACGGAGATAGCTTGAGTGAGTGCACTAGATGAGTCTTTGGCGCGAGCATTGCCCTAGGAACCAACTCACCGGAGACGAGGACGATGATCCAACTTTCGGCCGAAGAAGAGGGACTCCAAAATTCAATGGCCCCCTGCGAGTGAAACTCAAAATTAGCTGAGGGGAAATCATGATAGGGATCTGGAACACGATGTGACGCGCAAAAGAAGGGATGATCTTCACTGGTTGTGGTGTTGACACGGCGGAGCGGCACGGCCGTGAACCAGAGTTTGAGCACTACTATGATTTGAGCTCAGAAGGAGCAATGGGTGATAGGGGATTGTTTAATGGTGTCTAAAGAAGAAAGAGGGAGCTTTGGGTGAGCTTAAGTAGGGGCGAGGGCGGAGGAAAACGAGCGGCGACGCTTTCGGCACCGAGGAGCTCAAGAACGGTGCTGACAAGCTGGTGAAAGGAATGGTGGGTGATTAATGCTGCGCAGGGCATGGCCTCTCAGCGGAAGATGCGCCAGGGCAATGCGCGCGAAACCGAAAGCGGTGACGAACAATGAGGCGAGGTGGCGACCATGCGCGATGTCGCCGCACTCAAAGACTCATGCGCGAAGGTAGGTGACGACCTGACAAGTGGGGCCCGCCCGTCAGCGATAGCAGCGAAGCGGCGCGAACCAGTAGATCGCGCACGGTGCGGTTAGGTGGTTTGACTCGATCAGGAACGTGTCGACCGTTGGATCTGAGATGGACGGTCGAGATCTCTGTATGCATTCGGACGGCCGACAGATACGCGCGCACGCGGATCGCTCGATTTGCATCGGACGGTCACGGTCGATTGGACTCGGGCGGTGCGATTAGTTGACGCGACCGAGTCCATTAGTGCGGTCGGACTTCGAGCCCAAGTGGGGTTCGGGCCCGACAAACGTTGTTTCCGATTTGAATCAGAAAGACAGAGAAGGTTTGGGAAATTTTTAGAGATAGCTCCAGGCTCCAAAAATTTCGAAATTTTATGGAAGCTAACTGGAACAGAGGACCACCTTGTGTAATTTTTCCAGGAGTTTTTATGCTCTAGATTTCTCCCACTAAAATTCACAAGCTGCTGAACAGAAGTTTGACCAGATTTCAAACTAGGTTGACTTGGTCATTTGAAACGCAAATAAAATCTAAAAATTGTGAAATAATTCAGGAGGTAGATAGGATGATCAAGATGATAGGAAAAATAATTTCAGGGATGATCACAAGTTTGAAAGCTAAGAACTGATGACCACAATTTCCAATCACAAGGATTACATTCTAAAATTGGAAATTGCTAGGAAAATTGTAGAAATTCTCAAATGATTTCATGAGGCATCAAAAGTTTTTATTTCTCCTCATAATTTACATTTGAAATACAAACCCTAAGTTAGGGCTGTTACAATGTACAACTTGCATTCCTTACCTGTGCCTCCTTTAGATGTAGGGGAGTTGGGCAATCGATTTCAAGGAGCCTATCACCATCACCCAGCGCCGCCGAAACTGGATTTTCCCCAATTTGATGGAGAAAATCCAAAGGCATGGAGGCTGAAATGTGAAGTGTATTTTCGGTGTATGCTACTTGTATGGATTTATGGATTAGTGTTGCCGCCATGCATTTTGTGGGAAGCGCGATGCTATGGTTACATTCGACTCAAGCTCATACTGGATGCACTAGATGGGAAGAATTTGCCGATGCGGTTTGTTTGCGTTTTGGTCGAGATGAGTTTCAACAACAACTTCGCCACTTCAATCGCCTTAAGCAGAATGGAACAGTCACAGAGTTCGCTAAGAAATTCAATGAATCCATGCACAATCTGCTTGCTCATCATACTTGGGACCCCATGTTTTTTGTGAAACAATTCACGGATGGATTAAGAAGTGAAATAGAGCTGCAGTGATTCTACATCAACCGAAGAACCTAGATACTACGGTTTCTCTGGCGTGTTTGCAGGAGGAGGTTCTAGAGACGATGCGACCTAAGACGCACTGGCCAGAATTTTCGAGGGGGAGGGGGGCAGGCCTCGACACGTACAGTGTTGCCATTACCTGCACCACCAGGTAGCACCAGAAATCGAGCAGATAATCGGACTGGTGTAGATGGTGCATGAGCGAGTAGACCCGACGACAAGATAGCAACACTCAGGGCATACTAGCGAGCTAAGGGCTTGTGTCGCACCTGTGGTGAAAATGGAATCGGGAACACCGATGTGGACCTACCGTTCAACTTCACGTGGTTCAGGAAATGTGGGAGTTAGTTCAGGAACCAAATATGGAGATTACACTGTCAGAAGGAGGAAGTTCGCAAGGGGAAGAAGTTCTGGGAATTTCGGTAGCAGCAGTGAATGGCTCTAAAACACTGAAAACAGTTAGACTCAAGGGCGTCATCCAAGGGATTGATTTTACGATCCTGATCGATTCAGGAAGCACCCATAGTTTCGTGGGGGAGGCCTTGGTCGACAAGCTGCAAGGAGAGCAGAAACCGCCAAGAATGATTAATGTAAAGATTGCAGATGGGGCACACTGACGAGTAAAAGAGAGTTTCTCGATTGCCACTAGCAAGTGCAAGGCGTGAAGTTTAGAACATCACTGAAGGTTCTGACGCTTGGATGCTATGACATTATTGTGGGAATGGACTGGTTGGAGCAACACAGTCCGATGACTATTCACTGGCGTAAGAAGATCCTAACATTCTTATACTTGGCTAAACGGGTTGTCCTATAGGGATGGAAGGGAGAGATTCCTAGCGGTGAGTTAAAGACAACACAAATAGAGCAGTTACCCTCAGAAGATAGAGTCCAACTGTGCTCAGTTCAGCCGTCTATTGTCGGGGTTTACAGATGTGTTTGAGGTATCGCGGGGCCTGCTGCCGCCACGCGAATTTGATCATGCCATTCTCTTACAACCAGGAGCTTAGCCAGTTAACCTACAACCATATCGTTATCGCCCAGCACAGAAGGACGATATCAAAAGACAAGTGAAGGAAATGCTCAAGCAAGGAATTATTCAACTCAGTGCTACTCCCTTCGCGTCGCCCGTGTTGCTTGTTCCAAAAAAAGGATGGGACGTGGCGCTTATGTGTGGATTATCGACATCTGAATGCCATCACGGTGAAGAACCGTTGCCCATTGCCGATCATTGATGAGCTGTTGGACGAGTTGGCCAGCTCGTAGTGGTTTACCAGTTTGGACCTGCGAGCGGGATACCATCAGATACGTATGCAACTCGAAGATGAATATAAAATTGCTTTCAAAATGCATCATGGGCACTACAAATTCAAAGTGATGTCGTATGTGTTGACCAGTGCTCCAGCCACCTTCCAAGGAATGATGAATACCATTCTGGGGCCATACTTGCGTCAAGGGGTTCTAGTCTTTATTGATGATATACTCGTTTATAGCCCAACAATGGAAAATCATGTGACACAGCTTCAGCAAGTGCTGGAAATTCGGCGCCACAAACTGAAGATCGAACAATCAAAATGTGCATTCGCTCAAAGGCAATTGACATACTTAGGACATATTATCAGTCAAGAGGGAGTGGCTACTGACCCAAAAAAACATTTTGGCTATCCGGGAGTGGCCAGTTCCAGATAATGTTAAGCAAGTGCGAGGGTTCTTAGGCTTGGCAGGCTATTACCAAAAAATTGTCCAAAATTTCGGAATGATCAATCACCCACTCACTGATTTACTAAAAAGAATGTGGTATTTGTTTGGACCAAGGACAAGGAGGATGTCTTTCAAGCTTTGAAGGATGCTCAAATCTCAGCGCCAGTTCTGGCTTTGCCAGATTTTTCGTAAGAATTTGTGGTTGAGACTGATGCATCAGAGAAGGGGATAGGTGCAGTGCTAATGCAGAACAAACATCCAGTTGCTTACCTTAGTAAGGCCTTAGGACCGCGGGCACAAGGGCTGTCCACATACGAAAAGGAAGGATTGGCGATTCTATTGGCAGTAGAGCATTGGCGAACTTATTTGTAGACTAGAGAGTTCATGATTTGAACAGATCAACGTAGCCTATTGCATCTTGGGGATCAATGTTTGACTACCTTGTGGCAACAAAAAGTCATGACCAAGCTATTGGGATTGTAATACAAGATTGTGTACAAACCTAGCATAGATAATAGAGCCACAGACGCTCTATCACGCAGAGAAAAAAAGGGGATGGGGAAGTGACAACAATATCTACCGTCATACTAGACTGGTTGGAGGCAATAGCAAGTGGTTATCAACATGATCCACAGGCCAGCAAATTGCTAAAGGACCTGACGCCAGCTACAGGGAGTTCACTAGTACGCACGGGTCGACGCAGAAGTAGATTTGCTAGTTCTACGTAAGTAGTTAGAACTCTTGTATTTTCGCTTCAATTGCTTTGTTCAACTTAATAACGAGTCTCTATCTTCTTGCAGCCACAGCGTATGGCACAGGATGCACCCAAGCATATAGTGAGGAGGCACTTTGAGGCCTACCTGCTATGGCTGTTCGGGTGGGTCATATTCTGTGGGTCCCATGACGATAGCGTCGACAAGCACATGATCTGTTACGCACAGGAGCTGGCGGAGATGGAGGTGGAGGAGATCCAACTATATGTCTGGGGCCCAGCGGTGCTGTGCGCGATGTGTCGCGCCCTGTGCGACGTGTGCCAACGGATCTGGGATAGTTTCGTCTTCTCTGGATGCTCGCTCCTACTTCAGTTGTGGTTCTTCGAGCGTTTCCAGAGTTTTTTGAACCTTTAGTCTACCAGTTGTGGTACTTCAGTTGTGGCCATCTCCATGTACTCCACCGCCGACGACGTGGACGGCATGGATACAGTGTGCTGTCGCCGATGGGTGAGTTTTTTGAACCTTTAGTCTGTTTCATAATGTGCTTTATTTGCATGTGCTCTGGTTTTGTTGTTCTCTTCCACAGGTCACGTTCACACCGATCACTACGCACGCATCCTATCCGGACTACGTTGTGATGTTCGACCAGTTGACAGATGACTGCGTCTGGATACCATACACAACCGAGTGGGTGTATGCACGCACCCTAAGGCCTGTCGAGCTTGTGCCAACGAGACTCCGGGTACTGGCTCATGTTGCCTCGCTTGGTGCACGACATCTTCGTGGAGGAGTACCACGTACACCGGGTGATGCGCCAGTTCGGACTATGACAACATGTCCCAGTGCCCTAGGGGGAGCCTTTGCTGCCAAACGTTCGTCGGTAAGTTAACGTTTAATTTTGTCGTAGCCTTTGCCTTGCGTACTTACAAATTTATCGTTTTGCCTTCCATGGGTGAACAAGGAAGGGAGTATCTGGTCAGACTTCCCAGGCTGAGAAGCTGATCCCTTTGGATTGCATAGTGGCTCCACACCTCAGAGGACGTAGTCCAGGAGGATGCTCCCTACGACCACTAGACGTACGAGGAGTACATCGAGTGGTACTCCACTTAGACGAGGGTCAGCTGTGTTAGGGTGGTGGACGACCCACCACGACGTGAGGCCGCGATGACCGACACATACCCTACTTAGCCGGACTCCGCATTCCATCGCACTGTACGTAGGTTCATACTTGATATTTACTTCTCATATTTTCAGTTTCTAACTTATTACTTTTGTTTACAGAATGATCTACAATGGGAGGTGTACACGTTGGCGAGCTCCGTGTGTAGCCTGTCGCTCAGGGAGCGCATCAACATGACGGCGCACGACCTTAGACAGCCCATGGATCAGATCATGTAGAAGGCGAGGCAAGACATCCAACTTACATCGTGTTGGACCAACCAGAGTGTGGACGGGGTGAGCCAAAGTGCATCACGCCCCACGACTCCTCACCTAGACGTGCCAGGCGGATCCTCGTGGCACTGTGCCGGAAGTATCTAGCACATTCTGAGGTACACTTGAAACATTCATGTCTGCTTGTTTATTTCAAATTCCACTATTTACTAAAGTTAATTTCTTCTGATAGGTCCTTAGTTCCACCCACACCCGGGCAGGACTACGCGGAGCCGTCCGCTGCGATGCAGCGACCAGGTATGTCTATCTTGTTTACATGCATAACATACTATTTCAGTATTTTCATTTTGTTTACATGCATAATGTACTATTTCAGCATTTCCATCTTGTTTTCATGCATAACATACTATTCCACAAGTCGTACACCCCTTTGGGATGAGCTAGTGTCGCAAGAGGGTGCACAGACTGGGGACTACGACTTCGACGAGGAGTGGGCGCTACGGCGAGAGGCGGTGGGCCTTCGCACGGCGAGAGCACTCCCAGTCAGGTCTCCATTGGGGCTTTTCAGCTGTACGGTGCGCTCGGAGCGAGCCAGCCGACGTAGCCCCCTCTCGTGACACCCCCTCTCGCGATATCCGTGCAGGCTACTCATGTCGGTAAGGTACCTTGGCTGCTAGAGCCTTTGACGTACTCACACCAGTGCTTGTAGCCGACCTAGATGAGGCTAGGGACCACACGTGGGTTATACCCCAATAGGGCCCGCAAGTAGTTGTATCACTAGTGTTATTTTGTGCACGACTTACATTATACTAGTCTCGTGTTTACGATATTATTTGTTCTTGTTGTGTGTACAAGTAACTATGTGAGCGAGTCAGCATTGCAACATCCCACACCACCCTAGTTCTAGCATTTTCGTATGTGAAATGACCACACCCTTGTTCGATCGTTCCCAAGTCATTATCTCTCTCTAAGATTTCATTTTGTACACTCAAATAAATTGATTCAACAAAAGGACAATTGCATTAGAAAATGACACTTCAATACTTCTGTTGTTGCACCACTGAAGGGGCTATTCTTGTTATTGCATCGGCATCGCATTCCAAATATATTTGGTTAGACCGAAACTATTAAATTGTTCTCTACTTCATATTTACTTATATTTTCAAAATTATCGGTTGTGCGGGCACTTAAAAATATTACCAAAATATAAATTTAATTTAATTCCAATTTCGATCTCCTGTTGCCATTTGAATTTGCGACAGAGATCCTATCACTAATTCAAATGGAAGCAGAACTGTTTCCACGATGATAGGGTTACTGTTGCCATTTCAAATACGACAACAACCCATTTTTGTAAAAAAAAACAATCGACTATTTATTTTTGTAGTTCTTTATTAAAATAATATTATTTTAAAAAAATTCCTCAAAGGTTCAGGCTCCAGACCATCTGGACAACTTTTGATGGCTTCCAGAGCTGGTCCAGCAACGCTGAACCCAAGAGGTACAGAGCAATGCCCCGTACGTTGTGCTCCAATGCAAGCTCAGCAGGTTAGCCAAAACCCTTTCCTCCTGAGGACCAAAGAAGATCAGTGGATTGCGCTTCCAGTTGCAAATTGCGCATGAGATCATCCTCCGTTTGGATCAAGCCCACATCAGGCCGTTAGCAGCGTCTGAAACGAAATTGCGAGCTCTTCCTAGTAAAGGGTCGATGCCACTAGACGCAAGCACAAAAGAGTGTTGGACCGTGTTAGCGACGAGAGGGGGTGAATAGAAGCCCACTTTTTCCTTCTGGAATTCTACTTCCTTTTCACTCAAATAGCTATGTGCAGCTATGAAAATCAATGTCTCACAATCACTGCGAAAGATTTGAGTTTAAACCAATAAACTCCAACAACAACTCCTCTCAGCCGATTTGACCGCTCCCTCTGACAGACAGTAAATTAACGCGATATTGGATGCCCAAAGAGACCTAACTTTTTATCTACAAGACCAAATCACTTCAGATTTCACACATGACTCAACAAAAAGGTTAGGAACCTATTGCAATCGAAGATCAAAATAATCCTAGTGAAGGTTCCATGAATTTCTTATTTGAGAGAAAGGGGGCTCAAAACTGAGTAAAAATCTAGCCTTGATCCAAAGGCTTGCTCGTCGACGAAGATGGTCAAGATGATATTAGATCAACTTCCACAAGTTCTAGCAAACTAGATCACAACAAAAGATAAGACAAAACCCTAGAACATAAGAACTCAAAATCACAAGAAAGAGAGCAAGAACAAAAGACAACTCTTCTTTGCACAAATTTGATTGGACTGATATTGAGGAATTGAGGGTTTAGAGCCACTACATCATGGAGGACAAATGCTCACTCATGAACATCGAATCCCACAAATATTCTCTCAATACATCTCTCAAACTCTAGCCTCCTCTATTCTATTAGCTTCCTCCAAATCTCAAATTATGATTTCTATGCTTAGTTTTTGCACAAATCCTACACCTCCCCTTGTATAGTGGAGGTTAGGACTAGAGAGAAACCTTAATGGGCACCCGTTAAGCCTATACATAAACGGGTCTCTCACTCACGTATACTTTTCAAAGCGGATGACGATCCAGCGTATCCGAATCCATCTTTTCATAATCTTGTCCTCCTCATGACCTAAACCACTTCTCATTTATGCCGTCATGTGCCACAGTTTCTACATGGTCACCAACCCGGTATTTTGGTGAAGATACCAAAATACCCCTTATCGATCCTTACATCCTTGACTGAGTCCAATCTTGTGAAGCAATCCCATGCTTCGCCACGCATAGGTTCATCAATGTCTTTCCTCGTGCCGGGAAATCTCTTCCATTCGCATTCCACCGAACTGTCTAAACACTTGCATCGGCTTAAGCCACTTGATCCAGCACGTTGCACCAAACTTCATATTCTTATCCATCTTGCGCCTTGTTTGAGACTAACCACTTCACCCGACATCCTTGATTGTTCTGGACATTGATTTCACCAAACCAAGTCCCAGTAATCCTCGCTGTTGACCGTAGTTGACTCTAAGCGTCCTTGCACAATAATAGACCAAGAAATCGATTTTGGACACTAGTTCTTCGCAACATGACCTACGTTAGCCAAAACATGTGATCATGCAACACATATGCAACAATTCCATGACCTGTGGTGCATACTCACATTACATGTGTAATGCACACAGTAGATTAAAGTTAAAGGTTCCTTGAGCATTTCATTTGCATGTGAGATGTTTGATGTTGATCTTATTTATACGTATGTTGATGTTATAGTTTCGTTATGTACTTGCCGAGTCATGTGGACTCACTCTTTTTATTGTTGTTTTAGGTACAGAGCCAAGAATGACATGCATGGGGAAGTGAAGCGCTAGTCACTCACACACCACATGAACTAAATAAAGTTGAATGTTCTTACGAACGCAGATTGATTTTAGAATACTACATCATGACTTATGCAATGGATTGATGTAATAATGATGAGTAGTGATTCTTTATGATTCTCTAGTTTTGTTGGAATCCTAGCATGTCACTCTCAACCTTTTGATGACTTTGGATAAAAGTTTTAATTATTATTTGATTACCTTGTGTGTTGGAACCTCAGTGTAATTAAATTTACAAGGGAGGTTCTGCATGAAATTTATTAAATTGTCTTCTTTAGAGTTATTAGAGTTTGTTTAGTAGCATTCCGTGCTCATGATAAGTCAGTGTTACATTTGTATCGAGCGAGCGTGAGAGTCCGTGGTGATTGGATTTACAACCTAGGCAACTTGAATTGCTGAAATTTTGTAATGGTTAATGAACTTTTAAACTGACACATTCGGTGCACTGAGGATGGGATGGGTCAAGCATTGCATTTACGCATCTGTTGAGTTGTATTAATGATTCTGTTTTGAGATGACTGATGTATCTATAGTATAATACTATGGTTATTATGTGTGGGGTAACCCATGTTGAGAGGTGGAGGTAGTGGTTGTGGTCCTAGGCTATACAGGTTACACCACTGTTAGTGGTATAGGAATAGCGAAGTATCCACATGAGAGATCGTAGTACAAAGCGTTTGGTAGCGAGTAGACTTAAAAGAGTTGTTCTCTTCCAATTTGAATTTGGTCAACTCTTATCCAGTTGAGATTGATGATTTTCTCTTGGGTTATTCATTCTTGTGGTTGATAGGTTACTTTGAGAAAAGTTGATGCGTTTCCATTGGTTTACTTTGCCCTTAAAGCATTTATTGTTTTCCCAATGTTGAGTTAATCTTGCGGCACGAATTTGGTTAATTGTAAAGATTGGCCTTTGTGTTGGAGTTCATTTGTCTTATTGGAAAACATGACCCATTTATTTTCACTTGATGTTTTGGTTAATAAAATTTTCGTTTTGCAAGTCCTTTAGTACAAGAAAGCTTTGAATCAATGTAACTCTCTTGGGTATTTAGTGTTGAAGTTGATTGGTTCTCTTTACGAAAGAAAATATTAAATTCTTTAGCGATGTCTTCTTGTGGTTAAGATGGAGGTTATAAACAAAGAAATTGATGGGAATGATATGTGTTATCGGTGAGGTCCGCAGAGTGTGCATGATCGATCATAACTAAGATCCTTCAAAGGAAAGCTCATAAATTTGAAAGTGTCTTGTAGTAGTTCTTGATGAGCCGTGCTAAGTTAGATCTAAAAATTTAGCACACCTCACTATGCACTGAACCGCCATGGCGCAGTTAGACCGCCACCACTAGGCCACTTTGACCATACCCACTAGTAACAGGGGACCGGTCTGACTCCCAAAACCATAAAACACTCCTCTCTAGACTTTTCAGTTAATCTCTATCTAGTTTCGTGTCTAGTTCCCATATTCAATGGCACCTGGTGTTTGATGTCCATTTGCCCAAATATGCACCTCGGTCACTAGGCTGGTCTGACCTCTCAGGCATGGACAGTCAGACTTCCCCCTGATGGTCGGTCAGACTGTCTGAAGCCTAACAACGTGCCATTTCATCTCTATTGTCACTGCTATTGGTTTCTCTTGGTTTCTCAGCTAGTGATCACGACCTTGCTCTCTTTGTTCACACCTCCTCTCGTGGTCGGACGCTTCTTCTTCTCTATATGGATGACATGCTCACCACTGGAAATGATCTTCAGTATATTGACTTTGTAAAAAAAATGTTTCAGTGAGCTGTTCCAGATATCTGATATGGGTCATCTTCACTACTTCATTGGGATTGAGGCCACATCCATGCCTGACGGCTACTACCTCTTCTGGCTGAAGTACATCTAGGATCTCATGGATCCCGTTTGTCTCACTGACTAACGCATGGTGGACACTCCTATGGAATTTCACCTTCAACTTCAACCTACTACTGGTACCCTCTTGAGCATCCCACTAGCTATCGTCACCTTGTTGGGAGCTTGGTTTATCTTGGCATCACATGTCCTGACATATCATTTTTTTCACATCATGAGTCAGTTTGTTTCTACTTCCACTCAGCTTCACTATAATTACCTTCTTCAGGTTCTGCTATATCTTCATGGGATCATCACTCGACATCTTTTCTTCCCTCGCTCAAGCTCTTTGCATCTTCAGGCCTATTTTAATACGACCTGAGCTAGTAATCCTTCTGATCGTCGGTCTCTCTCTGCCTTCTATCTTCCTTTGTTTTTTCTTGATTACCTCGAAGACTAAGAAGCAAACTGCAATTTCTCGTTCTAGTGTCGAGGCTGAGCTGAGGGCTATGGCTTCTGTGACAGCTGAGATCACCTGGCTACGGTGCCTCGTTGAGGATTCTGGTGTTCTGGTTTCTGCACCGACTACATTACTATCAGACAACACTAATGTAATTAACATTGCTCGAGATCCGATGAAGCATGAATTCACCAAACACATTGAGGTTGATGTTTCCTACATGCGGTCACAGGTACAACATCAGGTTGTCACTATTCAATATGTGCCTTCAAATCTTCTACTAGCTGATTTATTCACGAAGGCGTAGATTAAGGCTCATATCAACAACTCAATGTTGTTGATCCACTATGACTTTGAATGACTTTGAAGGTAGGTGCTAGAAGTATATGTATATATTTGTACTAGTCCATTGTATAAGGGTTTTCTGCTATTTGCTCGTGTCTTGCACATGACTTATTATAGCCCATTTGACCCATGGAATTTATCCGTTCATTCCAACAATGTGAAGTTCCATCCATCCTTTATTTTGACTGTCACCTTTGTTGCGTGTTTCATAATTCATGTACAGTTTCGTAAATCGGTTACAACCTATATAACCTATGATGATGTAAAATGAGAGAAAGCGAGAGAGTAATATCACGAAGTCTCGTGTGTAACAAAAATGTTATCAAAGGTCTTACTCGAATGCAAGCCTCTGTGTCCCAACAAGCGATGCATAATGGCCTCCCTTGGCAACCAGTTCAGCGTGTGTCCCAAGTT
Organism: Ampelocalamus luodianensis; assembly: GCA_036346255.1. Taxonomy (NCBI): domain Eukaryota; kingdom Viridiplantae; phylum Streptophyta; class Magnoliopsida; order Poales; family Poaceae; genus Ampelocalamus; species Ampelocalamus luodianensis. Next base: position 52,620,165 of record CM070629.1, on the reverse strand, counting down.
CCGCTATCTTGCCATCTGAGCAAACAGCAATTCGATGCGCATTTTGCACGGTGCTTAGCCTGTGGGCGATCACAAGAGAAGTCCTTCCCTTCATCAAGTGATTGAGAGCTTCCTGCACAAGCCGTTCACTAGTTGCGTCCAGTGCACTGGTAGCCTGTAAATAGCAGAAGTTTCTTGAATGAATACAAAGCTAATCATCATCTCATCATCCTAACACAACTAATGGAAAAGAGTGCTAATGTGTAATTTGCAGCCTGACCTATTCAACAACAGTGATTGATAAAGAGGGCTCACCAGTGCATGCTATTAGCATTTTGGGACGTTTAGAAAATTAAGGTTGATCTACACAAAATTTATCTTTTAAATGTGTATCCACCTATCACGGCTTTAGTATGAACCTATTGCTCACATCCATCCATATAGTACTGTCTAAAGAAGCTGTAAGCCACTCGAGGTTACTCGAATTTGGCCTCAGCCAGAAATTATTTTGAACTTGAAACCTGATTCCATGCTACATTGACCAGCTTCACTCGAATACATATGCACAACATGTTTTATGAGTTTCCTAAGTCCATACTCCAAACGACCAAACCTATAAAAACCAGCCGTGTCTCACCCTTCTCAACATACCAACTCACCATTCCCTTTGTTCACACCGGCAACACACGGAAGGACACCCCTTGTCATCCCCAAGTACTGCTCATCACCGTACTGCTCATCACCGCCAAATTTTGCCCAGGCACCATGTGGCACATGACAGCGTGTCATCGAGTGAGCAAGCATTGCGGACTTTCGCTGTTCCTGTGTGCCTGGATTTGTCCAGTGACCTACCAAGTGAATAGAAGATCTAGGTATTTTTCCCAAGGAATCTTCATCCTTCCCTAAATCTCACTCCAACTATTTGCTTCCAAAATCCTGTGTTGTGATCTTTCTCTGGGAGCATCCTGTGTTATGATCTGATAGGTATAATGGTATACGATTTTATTCTTAATACCCACAAGGTGGTCCTTTGCTAATCTCCTCTGGTATGTTTGATGCAATCTATGAGTAATTTTATACAGTTGCAAAGCTCGCCCATGATCTAGCTTGTGTAAAACTCAGTTGACCCAAAACTAGCTGAGCTCGCTCAATACAGTTCTTTGGCAGCCGCACCCATGGAGTGACTTGGTTCCACCCAAACAGTGATGGGAGGCACTAATGGCATACCATAGTTATACTTTAATGGCACTATCTCATCCAAACAGTTATGGGAGGCACTAATGGCATACCATGGTTATACTTTAATGGAACTATCTCCTTTCCCAACACAAATTGATCCGTTTAATGGAAACTGGAAAGCAAAATTAAGTGAAGTGCATCACCACTGCCTTAAGATATGCTATGCAAATTCGCTTCATAGGGCTCACTTTTTCTCTTATAAGAAAAAAGTATGCGTTCGATCTAGATCCAATGTTCAAAAACTATGCAGGATAGTGTTAAGAGTATTGTATATTCTACTTTCTCTCTTGGCCCATGTAGCCCATGAGACTCATATATCTATGTCTATATATATCCCCTCCATTAATGAATAAGATATAGAGTTGTGAATAGTAAACTCTAGTTTTCATCTTCTAACATAGTATCAGAGCCTAACCCTAACCCTAGCCTCAGTTCTACCGCCACCGCCGCCTGGTTCTGCTAGCAGAGCTTTCGCTCAGGCCGGCGGGCCTGAGCTGCTCTTTGCCTCTCTGCTTCACCTCCTCGCAGCGTCGGCGCCGAAGTTCTCGTCGATCCTCGCACGTCCTCTGCGCCGGGTCTTCCACCTCTCCGGATCTGCATCGTCCGACCGCCCGGAGACCACCGCCTGATCCTCTGCTCGACCTCCGCCCGGATCTTGCGCTCGACTCGCCTGGAGGCCACGCTGCGTCGGATCCTCTTCCTCGTCGACCGCCGGATCCGGATCGAGCTCGACGCCCGCGCCTCACCTTCCTCTTGGACTCCCGTGGGTTCTTCGCCCGGATCTTACGCCGTCCGTTGTTCTTGCGCCACCTGGAGGCCATTGCTTGTCTTCGATCCTCTCCAGATCTGTGCGCCGCCCGGATCTGCAGTCGTCCTCCTCAGCGGCCTCCTCAGCTCCAGCCCGGTGGTCCTCCTTTGCATTCACACCGCCCGTGACTCCTCCAACATGGTATTTGCTGCATTACGTATCGTGATTAGTGCTGGCGATGCGCTCTTCGTATTCTTGCTCTTAGTTGCTCTCGTTGATCTGCGATCGCATCGTGATTAGTACTGCTGTGTAGTATGGCTAGATCCGACTCAATGTTTGGGGGTAGTTCATCTCTTGTGTTCATGGACATAAAGCTTGATGGGTTGAACTACCGGGCATGGGCATTCTCAGTCAAGACTACTCTCAGGGGTTATGGTTTGACCTCTCATTTGACTGATGATCCTCCTGATCTGAAGACTGTTGATGTTGAGGTATTAAAGGCTTGGCAGAAAGAGGATGATCGTGTCATGACCGGCATTGTGTTGAGTGTTGATGTTTCCCTGCGGATGAGTCTTGAGTATCATACTTCAACCAAGCAGATGTGGACATACTTTGAGAAGAGATATGTTCAGTCCAGTGGTGCTCTTCGCTTCACATTACTAAAGAACATTCATAGGCTTCCGCAGCAGCCGGATCAGTCAGTGGAGGAGCATTATAGTGCTTTCACTCATATCACTGGTCCTCTAGAGTCTATGACACCGAAGACTGCGGTTGCCTGTCAGTCTTGTGCTGCCAAAGATGAGTATGCTCGGCAGACGCTCATGTATCAGTTTGTGATGGGGCTTCGATCGGAGTTTGAACCTGTTCGTACTCAGTTGCTCAACTATCCCACTCCACCAACTTTGACTGATGTGCTCTCTAGTTTGATTGCAGAGGAGACTCGTCTTCATTCCCTTATGCCTATTTCAGGATCCTCACCACATGTTGTCCTGAGTTTCTCACAGCGGTTCGGATCTACCAGAGCGACACCCACAGGAGTGTTGGTTTGTTCCTATTGCAAGAGGACTGGTCATCATGTTGACACATGTTTCAAGTTACATCCAGATCAACTTATTGCTTATCGTGCTAGACAGCCATCTGAACGTCGTCGTGGAGCACCTACTGGGCCTTCCAGAGCAGTCACTGCTGCCACATCCACATCTACTGTGACTTCTGGATCAGTGTCTGCTATGACATCAGTTGCACCTTCTACTTCTAGCGCTACTCATCCTTGGGTTTTGGACTCAGGTGCCTCTTTTCATGTCACATCCGATGACTCTCGCCTTGTTGCTCGTGGGCGTGGATCGATGCTACATATGTTCACACTGCTGATGGTACACTTTGCTCTAGTACCCATCAGGGCATTCTCTCTACATCTCGCTTCTCTGTTCCTGATGTGTCTTTTGTTACTCAGTTATCTATGAATCTTCTTTCTATTAGTCAACTCACTGATATGAACTGCTTCATTGGATTTGATGATTCTTCTTGTTTCATTCAGGATCGTCAGAGCAAAAGAGTGATTGGTTCTGGCCATCGCCGTAGAGGCTCTCCTAGTCTCTATGTCTTGGACACCTTACATCTTCCTTCCACCAGTACGTCGAAGGCCTTAGTGTCTTCTGCTATGTTATCATCTCAGTCTCTTGTTGGGTCTTCCTTCAGCAAGTGGCATCATCGACTTGGTCATCTTTGTGGAGCTCGCCTCACCACTCTAGTTCACCAGGGTTCCTTAGGTCATGTCACTGTTGAGTCTAGTTTTCATTGTACTGGTTGTAAGCTAGGGAAATAGCTACAACTTCCATATCCCAGTAGTACCTCTCAGTCTTCTGATCCTTTTGATTTGGTGCATTCAGATGTATGGGGTCCATCTCCTTTTGTTTCGAAAGGTGGTCATAGTTATTATGTCATATTTGTTGATGATCACTCTCGATATACTTGGATCTATTTTATGAAACATCGCTCTCAGTTGATTTTCATTTATCAGTCTTTTGCTAAGATGATTCATACACAATTTTCTTCTTCCATTCGTGTTTTTCGTTCTGACTCTGGAGGAGAGTATCTTTCCTCAGCCTTTCGTCAGTTCCTTTCTTCTGAGGGTACTCTTCCTTAGTTCTCATGTCCTGGTGCTCATGCTCAGAATGGTGTTGCGGAGCGCAAGCACCGTCACATCATCGAGACTGCTCGTATTCTTCTCATTTCCTCCTTTGTCCCCTCTCACTTTTGGGGAGAAGCGATCTCTACAGCAGTCTATCTTATTAACCGTCCGCCCTCTTCCAAGCTTCAGGGCAAGTGTCCTGGTGAGGTCCTGTACAGAGCACCTGCTCACTATGCTCATCTTCGTGTTTTTTGTTGTGTTTGCTATGCCCTTCTAGCACCTCGTGAGCGCACAAAGCTGAGCCCTCAGTCAGTTGAGTGTTTTTCTGGGTTATAGTCCTGGGCATAAGGGCTATCGTTGCTATGATCCCTCAGCACGTCGCATTCGCACCTCTCGTGATGTGACTTTTGATGAGGGACGACCATTCTTTCATCATCCTTCTACACGCCCGATTTCTCCTTCCACAGATTCCACTTCCTTTTTGTGTCTACCTACATTCCTTCATCAGACTTGCCTTCTCCAGATACATCTTCTCCACCAGTTTCACCTTCTAGTGTGCCTTCTCCACCAGCTCCACCAGTTTCTCCACCAGTTCCATCAATTTCTGACACTTCCACTTTTCCCTTCCACTATAGTCGCAGACAGAGAGTTCCTTCTGATCCTCGGTCCTCCTCTCCTTCACTTGATCCTCCGGCCAGTACCATCGACTTTGACGATCGTTCTACTACATCAAGATATGCCCTACGTGATCGTTCTTCTATTCAGGCACCAGAGAGATGGGGTTTTTCTCGTGCAGGTGCAGTAGTTGAGCCGAGTACCTATCAGGAGACTGTCAGTATACCTGAGTGGCAGCTGGCTATGACAGAGGAGCTCACAGCACTAGAGTGCACCGACACTTGGGATCTTGTTCCGCTACCATCTGAAGTTGTTCCTATCACTTGCAAGTGGGTGTACAAAATAAAGAATAAGTCAGATGGGTCAGTAGAGCGATACAAGGCTCGTCTTGTTGCAAGAGGTTTTCAGCAGGCTTATGGTCGAGATTATGATGAGACTTTTGCTCCAGTTACTCATATGACCATAGTCCGTACTCTTATTGCAGTTGCAGCAATACGCACATGGACTATATCTTAGATAGATGTCAAGAATGCTTTTCTTCATGGTGATCTACATGAGGAGGTCTATATGCAGCCACCCCCAGGTGTTGACGCTCCTACAGGCTATGTTTGTCGCCTTAGGCGTGCTCTATATGGTCTCAAGCAGGCTCCTCGTGCTTGGTTCGAGCATTTCAGTTTTGTGATTCGATCTGCTGGTTTTACTCCGAGTGAGCATGACCCTACCTTGTTTATTCACACTTCTCAACGAGGTCGTACTTTGCTTCTTCTGTATGTAGATGATATACTGATCACAAGAGATGACATGGACTACGTGACTTTTTCAAGAAGAAATTGAGTGAACAATTTATGATGTCCGATTTGGGACCATTGAGCTATTTTCTAGGAATTGAGGTTCATTCTGACGGTGATGGCTACTATCTCTCTCAGCATCGCTATGTTCAGGATCTGCTTGCTCGCTCTGGGATGACTAATATTCGTACTGCTGCCACACCCATGGAGCTTCACTTGCAGCTTCGACCTACAGATGGTGTACCTCTGACAGATCCTTTCCGCTATCGTCAGCTTGTTGGGAGCCTTGTCTATCTCATCGTCACCGGCCGACATTGCTCATCGCCGTTCATGTGCTCACCGGTTTGTCGCTGCTCCTACCTCGATTCACTATGGTCATGTTCTTCGTGTCTTGAGATACTTGAGAGAACCGTGTTGGGCGTCGTTCTATGCCGCTCGAGTCGCCTTCACTCCACGCTTACTCTAACTCCACTTGGGCGAGTGATCCTGCTGATCGTCGATCTATCACTGGCTACTATATCTCTCTTGGTACTTCGCTTATTGCCTGGAAGTCCATGAAGCAGACTACGGTGTCACGCTCTAGTGCAGAGGCTGAGCTTCGAGCACTTGCCGCTACAACATCAGAGATCATTTGGCTTCGATGGCTCTTGATTGATCTTGGTGTCCCTTACAATCCTACCCTCTCTTTTGTGACAATACAAGTGCCATGCAAATTGCCAGTGATCCAGTCAAGCATAAGCTGACAAAACACATTGGTATTGATGCATCCTTCATACGATCTCATTGTCAGCGGTCGACCATCGCCCTCAAGTATATTCCCTCAGAGCTTCAAGTTGCAGATTTCTTCACTAAAACTCAGACTCGAGAACATCATCGACTTCATCTACTCAAACTCAGTGCATCAGATCCTCCTGATCCACCTTGAGTTTGAAGGGGGGGTGTTAAGAGTATTGTATATTCTACTTTCTCTCTTGGCCCATGTGGCCCTTGTAGCCCATGAGGCCCATGTATCCATGTCTATATATATCCCCTCCATTAATGAATAAGATGTAGAGTTGTGAATAGCAAACCCTAGTTTTCATCTTCTAACAGATAGAACACGGCAAGTTGCATAGTAACTAGTTACCAATATTTGCCTCCTTGCCTTGGGAGTAATGTATAAAAACTTCAATTTTTGTAAGAAAGAGATACCTCATCAAGTATTAGAATAGGAGCATTTTTCAGAAGAGCTCGTGCAATTGCAATTCTCTGCAAAGCAACAAAATAAGCGTACAGTATTTAGAATAATGCAACAATGATGTAATTCCTTTATCAAAGTACATATTTATATAGCAAATTACCTGTCTCTGCCCCCCACTTAGGAGGCTGCCACGTTCGCCAACAAGAGTGTCATAGCCCTAAATTGCAAATAAATGACAAATTTGAATTACTGGCATATCATTGAGGCATCAGGGACTAAAACTAGTGAAAATCAGTGATAGGCTAAAATGTACAAGAAAAGTTGTCCAAACCTGTGGAAGAGAGATGATGAATTCATGAGCATTGGCAGCTTTAGCAGCTTTTATTATCTCATCCTTGGAGACAACATCATCCGGGAGACCATAAGCAATGTTTTCTCCAACAGACACCGAGAACAGGACAGGGTCCTGAATTTTCATACAAAAAACCTTATTAAAATTAATAACTGCAGGACAATATGTTTCGTTCAAATCCAGCAGTTCAAATGCTACTCAACCGGAGAAACTGAAACTTGCATACTACTACGAACTACTATGTAGATGTAGCAGGATGATTAGGCTGTGTGCATCCTTGATGCAGAGGCTGGAAGAATTTTTTCTCTTCTATTATCTAAAAAAAAAAAAGATGTAGCAGGATGATACATAGTATGAAAAGATAGATACTTTGTATTAGTATACCTGATTCACTAGGGATACAACTCGAGACCATTCTCTTTTATCATATACACGAATGTCCTCCCCTGACACAGTGATGCGACCTTGAGTTGGCTGCAAGAAAGGAACAAAACTGAAATGTTGCTACATTTATGAAAAACCATCGTAGTGTTACTACAAGTATATAACAGTACCTCGTAGTACCGCGCTAGAAGTTGCACCACTGTGCTTTTCCCAGCACCACTAGGCCCTACGAGTGCTGTGACTTTTCCACACTCAATTGTAAGATCAAGCTCATTTAAGATCTCCACATCAGATCTCAGTGGGTAAGAGAAGTGGACATCTGCCAGAAATACATGAGCATCAGTTGCATGCCAGAGGTCCAAGGATGTTATATATTGGTGTAGAATGGGTTTGTGCTGCTAGTAAAATTTTGGGCATTTCGAGAAACACATGAGCAACAGTAGCATGCCAGCGGTTCAGGAATGTTATAGATTAATGAAGAATGGGTTTTGTGCTGCAAGTAAAATAAATTTTGGACATTTCGGAAAACACACTCAAAAGGAAAATTATTGAACTGCTCATTAAAGTCAAACACAGGAAATTTCATAGTTCATAACTATGCACTTAATTATTCATGAATATGTCACCTGAAAACATACTCTCTTAAATTTTGTCTTTTACACAAAAAAGGTGAAACTTGAGGAAAATATGACGAGCTTATTACAAAAACACAAACTAAGTTGCCAAGGCATTCATACATGAAACTTAATCTTAGAAACAATAAGCTCCACACGGACACATAATATAGAGAAAAAACGAAAATAGCAGATGGTAACATATAGTATGTATAGAATATGCATCTGAATAACATGGAGAGAACTTCTGCATGTATTAAATAAATATTAATAGTGACAAACAGACCTTCCAGATGAATGTCACCAGACCAGGCTAGGTTACCACAGCTGCTGCATGATTTCAGTGCTGACATGTAATGTTTGTTAACAGTGCCATTTTCATGCACTGCACCATTGTAATCTTCAAGTTCTTTGCTGTCAAGTTCTTTGGCTAAACCATATGCAAGTGAGTCATCAATGTCCTTTGCTGACAGAATAGAATTTATCCTCTCTATAGAAGCAAATGTTCCACGTAGATCACCAAGGGTATTAACAGCTCCTTGAACCTAAAATGCATGCACAGTCACAACTAAATATGCAATAAACAACAAATGAAGCTACAAAAAATGGCTCAATAAGCAAGATTCGCTACTTACAGCAAAGGTCAGTGTGAATGTGTAACCAATAAAAGATGCCATAGTTCCAACAGACAATTTTCCCTGAAATAGTAAAGTATCATATTTTTCTGATTCCAACCAGCCAGTCCAAGCGTGATGGTATCAAATGAAACTATAACACAAATAAAGTATTAAAATACCACACTGACAAGTAAAACTGAGTGTTCCATGCATGTAACCCTAGGATAGGCAAAAAATATGTTTCTAAAAGTAAGACAAATTAAGGATTTTTATACAGTTTCAATTCCAGAGGTAGAAGAGCTGACAGAGCACTCAAGAGAATCAATTTTTCATTGATTCTGAAATATTTGGATGATTCAACTGATAGAAATTGGTGAAATTATGTACACCAATAATGTAATATTGAGAGTAATTCCTACATAACCCATGGTAAACCTAAAAGGTGGAGGGAATTCGTCTTCATCAATTATAGGGAAAAAAAGGAAGCGAAGCTTGTAAGCATTGGTCCCAAAATCTAGCACTGCAGTATCATTGCTGTCAGTGGTATTAAAAAAGTTATCCGAACTACTAGGAACCCACTCAAACAGTAGCTATTGTTGGAATTGAACACTTGATCTATTCCAATAGGCCTAAGGAAAAAATATACATGTTACATGTAGGTAGATATGCAAATAACACCCTATAAAAGAGACATCTAACAACCCCCTCAAACTCATGGTGGATCAATAACACTGAGTTTGAAGAGGTATAAATAGCGCTGAGCTCTAGTCTGTGCCTTGGTAAGGAAATTTGCTAACTGAAGCTTCGAAGGCACATACTAAAGAGTAATAACTTGGTCATGCACCTGTGATCTCATGTACGAAGCATCTACTCCAATGTACCTAGTGAACTCATGCTTCACTAGATCTCGAGCAATGCTGATCGCATCAGTACTGTCTGATAAGAGAGGAGTCAGTGCAGAAGCTGAAACAGCAAAATCCTCAAGTAGCCACCGAAGCCATGTGATCTCAGCTATCAACGCCGTAAAACTCGCAACTCAGCCTCAACACTCAAATGGAAAACGGTAGTTTGCTTCTTGATCTTCCAAGCAACCAGAGAGGAACCAAGGAAAACACAATAGGCAGAAAGAGACTGACGATCAGAAGGATTGCTAGCCCAAGTTGCATCAGAGTAAGCTTGAAGCTATAGAGTGCTGGAGCGAGAAAAGAAAAGGCGACGACTAATGGTCCCACGAAGATATCGCAGAACACGAAGATGACTATAGTGGAGCTGAGTGGGAGCAGAAACGAACTGACTCAGAATGTAAACTGGATGAGAAATGTCAGGTCGAGTGATTCCAACGTAGACAAGGCTCCCGACAAGGTGGCTGTAGCGAGTCGGCTCCTCAAGAAGCTCCCCATCAGTGGGCCGAAAAACACTAAGCTCCATAGGAGTGTCCATGCGCTGATCACCGAGACAAGTGTGAACAAAGATATCCTAAATGTACTTCTGGAAGAGATAGTAGCTCTCATGCGTAGAAGTGACCTCAATCCTAAGGAAATAATGAAGAGAATCCAAATCAGACATCAAGAACTGCTCACTGAGATGCTCCTTCACAAAATCAATTTACTGAGTCATCCCCGGTAATAATCATATCATCCAAATAGAGGAGGGTCCGACCCCGAGGAGAGGTGTGTACAAAGAGGGCAGGGTAGTGAACACTGCCGGAGAAGCCGACAGTAGTGACAATAGAGTTAAAACTGATCAAACCAAGCACAAGGGGCTTGCTTGAGCCTATAGAGAGAGCGACGAAGGCGACAAATCATACAATTAGGGATAGAATGCCCAAGGGGCAGCTGCATGTATACCTCCTCACACAGCTCGCCTTGAGAACATTCTTGACTCTAGCTGAGAGAGGACCGCTATCGAACTGAGGCCACAACAAGGAGAGTGCGCATAGTAGTCGTGTGGGTGACAGGAGCGAATGTCTTATCGTAGTCACGACCATGCTCCTGTTGAAAGTCAAACGCCACAAGACAAGCCTTGTGGCGCTCAAGAGAGCCATCCAAGTTGGTATTGATCTTGTACACCCATTTGCACATGATAGGAGTGACGTGCAGGTAAGAGCACAAGATCCCAAGTGCTAGTACGCTCTAAAACAGTAATCTCCTCAGACATCACGAGCTGCCACTTAGGGTGAGCAGCAGCTTCACGGTAGTTCGTAGGCTCAGAACGAGAAACGACTGCAAAGTCGTAGCAGGAGGCTTGACAGTGCGACGATCACAAAGATCGTATCTGGGAGGGGAAAGTGGAGAAGGACCTAGCAAGGACGTAGAAGAGCTAGGAACAAGACTCACCAAAGACGAAGGCTCAACTGGAGGAGGCCGAGGACTAAGAGAGCAGTGCAGGGGAAAGAGGAGAATCTCAACAAAAGAGCTGGAAGGAACCTCTGAAGGAGAGCTAGGGATAGGGCCCAACAAAGACGGAGGCTCAACTAGAGAAGGAGTAGACCAAGGACGACGAAAGTAATACAGGGGAAAGGGGGAATCTCAACAAAAGAGCTGGAAGGAAACTCCGAAGGAGAGGGAACAGAAGAAGGTGGAGGCGGAAGCGAAACAAAAGTGGAAAGCTGAGGGTCAGCGAAAGTTAGAAAGGAGATCGACTCAACAAGAGAATCTAAACTGACAGTAAGGGGACGAGGGTAGTAAGGTCGGGACTCATCGAAGGTGGCATCCCGAGAGATCCTCATCCGGCAAGTAACAGGGTCGTAGCAGCGATAACCCTTACGCTCTACACTGTAGCAAAGAAAAACACACTCAACTGACTGAGCAGTCATCTCGGCGCACTCACAAGGTGGAAGGACAAAGCAGACACAGCCGAAACAACGAAGGTGACTGTACTCTAGAGCCCGACCGTAGAAACGCTTGACAAGAGTAGAACTCTAAAGAGCAGTGGAAGGCTACTTGTTGATGAGAAAAACAACAGTGGAGACAGCCTCAGGCTAGAAATGAGGTGGAATAGAAGAGGCAGGCATGAGAGCACAAGCTGTCTCAAGCAAAAGACAAGAGTACAAGGGAAGAGTACCCTGCTTAGTGAGAAAGCGACGCAAAGCAGCTGATAGGTATTCACCAGTAGAATCAGCACGAAAAATATGAATGGTCGAATCAAACTAAGTGCAAACCATGGTGTCGAACATCTGGTAAATAGAGCGAACCTAACTGCGAGTTGACAAGAAGTATATCCAAGTATGACGAGAATAATCATCAATAAAAATCACATAGTATCAATGACCCACCCCAAACATTAGAGTGAAGAAGATCAGAAGGATGAGTAAAAACAAAATCACTACAGGGATAGGGGAGCTGCAGCCACTTGCCAAACTTGAAAGTTGCAACCCATACAGTGTAAAGAAGTGTCACTAGAAATAGACCCAAGGATACCACGACCTACTAGTGACGACAGACACGATCTACAAAGATGACCCAAATGATGGTGCCATTGAACGAAGGAAGCAGCAGAAGACGCACCAAAAACAGAGGCGGTGGTAGTAGCTGACTGGCTGATGGAGACAGTAGGAGTGTGCGGCCAATCGAGCTCCCAAAGATTATGTGAATCACAGCGCCGAGGGCTAGTACCAAGCAAAGTCCCCGTGCGACGGTTCTAGACAAAACAAGAGTCGGACTCAAGAACAAAACGACAGATGTGATCAATGATCTAACCGGCCGACATAAGCTATATAGTAAGCTTGGGAACATGAGAGACGATAGAAACATGAAAGGAAGAAGTAGAAAGGATGCCTCGGCCTGCAACTAGAAGAGAGGTACCATCGGCATTCTGAACCGTGGAAGGAAGAGCTGTGGGGACTCACAGAAGTGAGGTGAGTAGAATCTGATGTCATATGAAAAGAATTACTAGAGTCCAAGATCCACAGAGACAAGATACTGGACAAGGGAGGTGGTGGAGGTGAGTTAGACTACTAAGGAGGAAGAGCCAGACGAGCAGAGCCCGAGGAATCTGAAGACGAGCTGACACCGAGGCGCTGGAGCAGAAAGAGGAGCTGCTACGTAGCGTCAGGAGAGATTCCGAGGCAAGAGCTCGGTGTAGGGGCGGTGGCGGCGGCCCGAGACAGGAACAGGGGCAGTGGTGACCCAGAGCACAGGGGCAGAGCTGGGCAGCCGGGCGGAGGTGGCGGCGTTGGGAGCCCAAGGCGATGGTGGCGGCGGTAGGACGCCACGAGCTCGAGGCGGTGCGACAACCCGGAGCAAAGGAGAGAAGCCGGGCATGCGAGCTCAGGGATGCGAGCTCAGGGCGTCAGGGCATGTCGGGCGGAGCAGAGGCGACGCGGTAGCAACCCAAGGAGCAGAGTAGGCCGTGCAGTCGGGGCGGCTGGGCAAAGCAGGGGTGCCGAGCAGCCAGGCGGAGTTGGGACAGCCGGGTGGAGCAGAGGTGATGTGGCGATGGCCCGAGAGGGCGGTGGCGGTGGCAGGACAGGCGGGCATAGAGGCGCAATGGAGTTGGTTGGGCAGTCGAGGTGGCCGGGCGGAGCAGAGGACCGGTGGCATGGATTCGGACAGGGGAGCCACCGAGAGGAAGGCGGCGACGGTGACGGCGACTCAAATCCGAGAGGGTGGCGGCATGAATCCGAGCAGGGGAGCAGGCAGCTGCTCCTCCTGGGTGTGGCGGCGTGGATCTAGGCAGGGAAGCGAGCGGCGAACAAAGGAAGCTGCTGCGGCGGCGGCGCGAGGAAGCCTGTGGATCAGAGGGGAGAGGGAAGGCGGCGGCAATGGGGGTCTATGGCTAGGGTTGGAGAGAGAGCGATGACTCTAATACTATGTTGGAATTGAACACTTGATCTATTTCCATGGGCAAAAGGCAAAAATATACATGTTACTATTATGAATATTGTGTGTATATTGAAGAGGCCCAATAGGCAATATATATAGGGTGTACAAGGGTACAGATAAGGAAATATAAAAGACTCTCTATTCACTAAAATATGGAAAATCCAAAGTCCAAGTATATGCAATAGCATTGCATTTTGAATGTTGACACTAAAATATGGAAAATCCAAAGTCCGCTTGATAATGTCTTGAAAAATATGAAAAATCGATAAAAGATCTCCTCCCATCCAAGGTCTCGCAACAAAGTCGACCGTGGCAACATGACGAAGAAGATGATGACATCGACAAAAAGATAAAACTGTCAAGTCGAATAGGAATAGATAGAAGCATGACGACGCAGATCGAAACCCAAGACGACAGCGGTGCAGTGCACAAGAAGCGCAATAAAGACGCGGTGCATAAGAAGCGCAATAAAGACGCAGAGAGCACAAGAAGCGCAACGGATGCACAGTGCAAAAGAAACGCGACGCAATGCACAAGAAAGCGCAATGAGACGCAGATGCGAAGAAGCGCAGTGCAATGCACAAAAAGTACACCGAAGATGCGATGCGAAAGAAGCGCAGCGGCCTTAAAAGCGCGGCGACGGATCTACAGCGGTTCGAAGAAAAGAACAGCGGCAGCTGTCATGCAAAAAGAATTATTATCCTTCTATGACCGACAACAAATTTGTGGACTCGCATGGCTTAGACGAAACTAAAAGATAAAGATTTACGGACTTTGATGGACGCAGCGGAAATAACGACACAAAAAGATAGCTAACCGTAGACAATAGCAAAACTAACAGCGAAGAATGCACCAAATCACAGTCAAGATCCGGGAGAGAGCGAAGACACACGCGCCGCACGCAGCAGAGGCAAAGCATGCGCAACATAAGCACTGCAGGCGGCAGAGGCAACTCAAAGATAAAAGTTGCTTTCCTCTCCTCGAACCAGAAAACCAATGCATCTCCTCATCCAACTGGAAGCAACAGTGCACATCCACAGAAAAGGCAGGAACCTGCATCCACGGAAGAAAAGAGACTCACGACAACACACATCTGCATCCTGGGAGAGAACAAAGCACACGCCAAGGAGAGGCTGCAGCAAAGACACACACAGGAGAGAAAAAGAGCGAAGCCAAGGCGAAGGCTCGCTCCTCCCGCCAGCGAGTAGGCTTCGCGTGACGCAGATCCGGGCATCGCCGATCCGTAGCAGTCGGCCGGTGGCTTCGTGCGATGAAGAAGGCCGAGAGGATGGTGCCCGAGCGCGCACGGATCCGAGGTCGCCGCCGAGAGAGCGGCGGCGGCGGATCTCGCATAGCGGCGTAGATCCGGTGATCTTGCCGCGACGAGAGGCGTCTTGGCGATCTCCACCTTCAGCGGCGTAACCCCAGCCGGTCGCGTGGGGACTCGTGTTCGCCGCCAAGCCGCCGATGCCCGACGGCGCCGAGGAAGATGTTCGGCAGAGGCGGCGGCGGTGGCTCTCCCGCGCGACGACGAAACCTACCGGAGATCCGGCAAGAATAACGAAGGTCGCCGGAGCGGAGAACGCCTCCTGTGGGCAACAGCAATGGATGACGAGCGGCGGCTAGAAGACGGTGGTGGCAAGAAACCCTAAACCTAACCTGGCTCTGATACCATATTATGAATATTGTGTGTATATTGAAGAGGCCCAATGGGCAATATATATAGGGTGAACAAAGGTACAGATAAGAAAATATAAAAGACTCTCTATTCTATCTCTAACATATCTCTAACAGTTACAAGTGTAGGTAAATATGCAAAAAAACACTCTATACAAAAGACATATCTAACAGCTATGTCTTATGCTTCAGTACTGTAGCTGATCTAGCGTTGTGCATACAGAGACATCCCAAGATCCGTGGAAGTGGCCAGAAGCAACAAGAAATCTATGCAGTAATCTACACTAGATAGTCAGACATACTTAGGGTTTGACCATGGGTGCATAAGATTGCATCCTCTAAAGCTAAAGAACTGCTCATGGCTTCATGCATCTATTAAGTTTTCCATGTATGAAACCCCTCTGCCAAAGCTTAGTCCTTCCATGTTACACAAGCAAAAACTACAGGATGCTTCAGAGACACAGAATGGCATGGAACTTATTCTATGACAGAACTAACAACCAACCACACATGGGTGGATCCATGTTGGGCCAGGGGGTGCACAGGACATCGTGTCCATTTCAATTTTTCCTCAGTCCAGTGACCCTAGAGGCCCTAGCCCAGTGACCCCTGGATGTATTTTGCCGATGCCGACCATCTTTTATCCTCATTTTGGTCCTTTATCCTTCATTCCTTCCCTATAATTAGTGGATCTCTTTATTTTGCTGATTGCTACTTCTTTATCATTATACATCACTATCGGTCATGTTGAACTGTTGATGCTAAAACTTGCCTGCGTTACTATTTAGTACTGTTGGAATGAACCTTGATCTATTTCAATGGGCCAAAGGTCGATATAAACATGTTACAAGTGTAGGTAAATATGCAAAGAACACCCTATACAAGAGACATATCTAACAAGTACAACATTGCTTGATAATTATACATGTGGTTATACCCCCATCGTTTTTGTTCTGTATAGTCCTCCCATGTTAATATGTTATACAGGTAAAAATTAAAGGATACTTCACAGGATGACATGTTCTTATTCCATGACAGAACTAAACAGCGACCACAGTTGCAGTCTTTAGAAATGGAGATTACATGTAAGAACAATGTAACAAATATCTTACAGTTGCAAACGATTCAGAGGCTTACCGCATTGACCTTGCTTCCACCAAGAATGTAAAGCGCCATTAGGGAAACATAAACAACCACCCGAGTCAATGACTCATTGGCAGATTTCAGCACTCCTAGTTTTGTGCCACTATCTTGGAAAGCAAGTGCCTATCAGACAAAAAAAAATTGAATTAACAAGCTGAGAAGTCTGTACTCTTAATGAGAAAAATATTTTTGTCAGTAAATCGTACTATTTACTTCCCTCCACTATTCTAAAAACCAGCCGGTCAGGCCGTTTTAAGAACCTGCTAAAGTGGTAAGTGGACGCCTCTTTGCTTATTGCTTATAAAACACACGGTTAGTCACTCAAAGACAACCGAATAAATGGAAAAAATATTTCTAATATTATTTGGTTCCTTTCTTCGTTTCTATTAATCTCTTTAAAAAACACACTGTAAATATTATTTTTTTAATAGTTGTGAATATTACCTTGTTTTCTGTTGAAATGCAATGCAATGTGATTAACAAGGTTATCAAGATAATCTTGTTTCTTACAAATACCCAAACCACTTATAGGCTTATAGCTGTTAGTGTTAAGAGGTGGGGTGACAGCTTGCTTACCACTTTACCGCTTTTCAAAGCATTGCTTCCCACAGTTAGATAAAATGGAAGTTTACGAGTTCAGATCCTATCCTTGAACCGCAGGATAGTTACTTTGCTAAAAATTTTAATTGAGTTTTATGTGCAATTTCAGAATATCCTTTGTTCGTAAACACAAACAGGCAGTATCTACTTTATTATGCACCCCTAATCAGAACCATTAATAGAAAGTCACAATGTTTGCTAAGCATTAGAGAAATAAGAAATGAGAAAGTCGTTATTCTTATGGATGGCCTGAGAAGTGCAAACTTGACAAGACTTACCAAACTGTCGAACATAGAAATTTGTCGTTTTTCACCACCAAAAGACCTAACCTGCAAATGTATTTTTTAGTGAAATAAGGATTAACAGGTGTCTAGAAGAAGAGAGGAGATTATCTTCATTGAGATGAAAGAATAAAAAAATATGAAATTCAAGGAAGGTGTAAATGTGCAACTCTGACAAAAGAATGGTACTCACAGTACGAATGGCTGAAAACGTTTCTGACGCACAGTCTGATATACGTGCTTGGACAATTCCGTACGATTTAAAATTGGGAACAGTTGACCTCTTGAAAAGAGCTGATTAAAAAAACTAACTTGTCAAAGGATAAATAAATGTTTTTTGAAGACATGCCATGACAACTGCTAATACCACTTCAGCAAAGCATTTCTTTAGAAGGACACAATATGTTCATTCACCAAAATAGGAAAAAAATATTTGGAGGGCAGAATTATTCAATAGAACTATATAAGTGTATAAAATCCTATATAACTAAATTCAGCTTGTTCAAGACTCAAGAAGCAAGATCTCGGTAGTTTCTACAAAAGGGCCGACGATCTATGACAATTGACAAAAATAAAGCAGCCAGCAGGACAAGATAATTGTAAATAAAACATCAACAGAAAAAGATGGTTTCTTACTGCAAAATCCTGTATCATCTCATGTCTGTCCAATAAATCAATTTCTTGCAGGACCAAATAATTCTACGTAAAATCAGTTGACATTATGGAAAATTCCAACAAAAGTTCCCAAATCAACATAATTTGGGGAACTATGTATACAATGCCTAAACAGAATAGGTATTTGGCTATTTGCGTTAATTTAACACAGAAGATGGGTGAGATTTTCAGCCTAGGACCCAATGTTCCTCAAGACATCCAAATACCTTCTCAGAGAAATCAGAAATCTAATGCGAAGATTAAATTTAAGCTCATTTCAGAGTATCAAAACCAAACTAGAAAGGTATATGATATGAGGGATCAGCTTCCACAATTAGGTCCTGATAAAGCTAACTTGCTTCACATTTACCATGAATATCATTTTGTTTTCAAAACATACTGTTAAATTTCAGAATGATGAAAGCCATTCTAGTCATCTGAAAGAAATGTAATATATAGTATGAACAGTAAACGACATATCTTGTTGGCACAGTCAGCCTTTAGAAAATTACCAACTAGCAAGGAGACAGAGACCATTAGGAGCCCAAGAACAGGAGCTAGCTCAGTGGATAATGTGAAAAGTATACAAAGTGTACCAATGATCTGAAAAATAAAACAGTAAAAAATGCTTAGAAGACCCTCAGACATGAGACAAACTGCAAGTAATTGTAATTACGAAATTTATCAACTATATGGTGTGAATAGAATAACAGGTCAACAATGGTTGGAATGAAGTCAGCATTTTAAGAGAATTACTAATAGCCCTGAGAGATTGTGTAATTGTTTTGATCAAACTCTAAGCACTTAGCAGTATCAAGCTTACATTCTCATAATGTAAAGTTTCTTGCCTCAGAGAGTGCCCTTAGCCCACGATCTCTTGATATGTTGTCACTCACAACACTCTTCAAAGAGCCCAAATCAGATGTCAACAAACCAGTTAACTCGCCAACCTGCCATCAAATGATAGTAAGATATTTGCCTAAAAATATGAAGCCGACCAATTCTTGCCAATTGATTGAGACAAAAACAAGAATACAGCACCATTTTCCTATGTTGTCAGGGATGATACATAGAACTAAGAGTGTATGCTTGACACAAAAGTTAAGTAACAAACATTCGAAAATAACATCATGTTCTAGCTTGATGGAGGTGAAATATCTAATTGGCGTATACTACCTAGTTTGTCATAACCAAGGGTCACATAACCGTTCCCGGGCAATTTCCCGGCCAGCCACCGGTACTGGTAACCGGCCGGTAACCGGCCGGTTACCGGTCAAACCGGATTTTGTCCGGATGAAATTCACTTGAATCTAATTTAAAACCATTTGAAATTTGAAATTTTGAATTTGAATTTGAAAAAACCGCCGGGATCCCGTATCCCGGCCCCCCTCCGGTAAGCGGTTACCGGCTGGTAACCAGCCGGGATTTTAATCCCTGGTCATAACTCAGAAGTCAGTACACATTAGACTTGGTCATATCCATCA
Source organism: Ampelocalamus luodianensis (assembly GCA_036346255.1). NCBI lineage: Eukaryota > Viridiplantae > Streptophyta > Magnoliopsida > Poales > Poaceae > Ampelocalamus > Ampelocalamus luodianensis. Next base: position 52,600,856 of record CM070629.1, on the reverse strand, counting down.
ACACATCATCTGATTCACATAATTTTCGGACAAATATACTTTTCTATGAAAATGTACGCTATATAATTTTATGACAGACCAAGCTAAACCAATGCCATTGTACTAGGACTTGTCAGCACAAAGAAGCAAGATGATTTTATCTCCTTTTTTTACTATATTCATACATGCATAATAAATAAACCATATTCACCATTTTGCTCAGCAATCTTAAATAATCCTGTGCTGTTCTTCAATATTCACGCAGACACAAACTAACTTTAATTCCCTGTCTTTCATAATGGAAGACCAGTCACATATTAAGATTCTGCGTGTCACCTCAAATAATAGGAACAAGTGACATTTAACAAATTTCCCATATACAGCATTATTGCTGAACTTGTAATAGTACACAGAATTTGATTGTGTGAAACATATAGTTTACTATTGAAGTTTTCGTTCTCTAAGTAACTACAAACGTGGTATGGTAATTGGTAGATCAGTACCTTGTAACGATCGAAAAATACCATCTGCAAAATGCCAAACAAGAAGATCATTTATTACCAGTTTAAATAACGAAGTATGAATAACGAGAACTAATATAAATTTGTTTGGTAAATGCAAAAATGGCCAAGATTATGAGACATTGCCTTCTTATGACAACCTTGTAGGATACATGTATGTGTTAGCAAAAAAAAGGGGGAAAGAAATTGCCATGGTAAAAGGAGCTTAGTAGGGCCATGCACTAATGGATCACTTCCCTGCATAGTAATTAGTTCTAGTTACCCTTGAGGTTACATAACTATCCACGGTGTAAACCATTGTCACATTACATCAGCACAACCTGTGTTAACTAGCACACAACATGTATCTAGCCCTTATGATTTCATTGTGTATAATGCCTAAAGCATAGTTGACTCAAAGGAAAGACTTTCAAATAACTTGTTAACACCTGTCAAGTACATATGATTGTTAATGGTAGAAGGGTAATAGTCATGTAAGTGTTAGAGGTAGCTATGGAAGTGTAGTCTAGCACACTATATATTACCCCTTGGGCTCTTGCAATAGAACTAAATATTCAACCCCCAGTCCTCTCTCCTCTCACAAATCTAACAATGATGTCCCCCTAGTAGAACCGTACAAAGTGCTGGTGCAACCTAGGAATGGGACGACATGAATCATTTCATCATCGTATCAAGACTAATGTCATGTTCAATGGGTATTAAAAGGTTAAAGTAACAAATCAGTGTTTGAGAAACAGTTGGAAGAACTGGTGGACAATCTACATATTTGCATATGAACTGCAATCACTAGCCACTTGGCAGTTGTTAAATTTGTCATCATCAAGACATTAATGGTACAAGGGCAGTCCTCCTATTTATGTACAACTACAAACTAAATCAGCTCTATGGACATGATAAAAACAGCTGCATAACAAATAGTAAAAATAACTAAAAGGCACTCCCACCATTCTTATCTAAGTTTGGTAACTAGATAGCAACAATAGAGCAAATCCGCAGTCTATATTGCCATACATACTATTCCGCGTGCAATAATCGGCACAGAAACTAGAGCATTCTGTCCAGGCAGGCACATACCTTTTGTATCAGAATCCTTCGAAATATCTGGCTCCGCAGCCTCGCCATCACCTTCTCCCAGACCACGGTCATGTTGATCACAAATATGATGGTAAAGATGGGCTCCAGCGTATACAGCACAGCGATTTTGGACAAGAGCCTCCACAGGGTCTCGGACCCCCTCCCTATCAGGGTCTCGAAGAACCTCCCTGCCGCACAAACCAGCCACCACATTTCAGAACCAGGCAAGCATGGAACAACGCCGGGGACAAGAAGGCTGAGGCGTACATATGTATACCACCTGAGAGGAGCGGCATGGAGAGGGTGCAGGTAGTGCACGCGATGAGCGCGGCGACGGAGACGGCGATGCGGGCCTTGTGCCGCGACAGGAGCGCCCAGACGCCGGGCCAGGTGACGGCGTCGGAGGAGGAGATCGCTGCGGCGACGTCCGCGGCAGCCGCCGCGGCGTCGAGGGAGAGGGACGGGTGCGTGGCGTCGGGCCCGGACGCCGGCGCGGAGATGTAGGCACGGGGCGGGCGGGCGAGGCGGAGGCGCGGCGGCGGGATGCCGAGAGGGAGGAAGGGAGGCGGCTAGAGCTAGGACTTGGGATGGAGCAGGAGGGCGTGAGGAGGAGGCGCGTGCTCCAAGTGGAGATCGCCATGGCTTTCCCCTTTTCCTCTTTTCCGGCGGGGTTCTGGTCGGGTCGGTGCTGTGTGATGCGGAGATGGGGTGGGAGAGGAGAGGAGAGGAGAATGGGAGATAACGGTCAGTCCAGCCGCTTGAACCATGACAGGAAAATCGGTCGAAATTTGTTGAAAATATTGGACGGATTTTTAAAAATAAATTTCGACGCAAATTTCCTCTATATTTGACAAAATTCACGTGAAATAAACTTTTTGGAACCGGTTTGAAAATTTACCGGATAAAAACGATTTTCAATTTTGAACTTTGAACCATGGACATGACATTGTTGGAGGTGTGTATCGGCCCGGAAATCAACCTACTTGTTGCGTCCTTCCTTGGTATTCTGTTGCTTGCCTGTTCAAAATTCTCTGCCAATTTACATCACTAGCAGTTGATCTGCCAGGTCGACGTGTTTACCGTGTGGTGCCACCTATTGATTCCCGACGGGCTCGCACGACGAGGGTGTGCGGTTGTAACGGGAGCCGGTCTCAGTTTTGTGGTCACGCGCCGGGAAGAAGTAGAACTTCTTGGAATTGGTTAAAGACATGGTTTTCAGTACATATGATGCATGTTTGATGTGAAGAACTTGTGACTGTAATTGATTTATTGGTTTATTATTGTGCAAGTGGTTTGGAGTCAATGACGGTCAACGGTGAGAATAATCAATACTAGGCTAGCAGAGTTGGATCTAGAATGATCACGGATGTCGGTGAAATCATTGAACTCAAGTATGGCGCAAGATGAGTAAGAATGACCGAACGGAAAGTACGGTACAATGAGTTGAATCAAGTGGTGTGAGGTCGGTGCAAGTGTCAAGGTGGTTCTAGTAGAAGTGGATGGGGGAGACTTGCCGACATGAAAAAAGTCATTGATCAACCTACACGTGGCAAAATATGGGATTACTTCATGATGATTGGACTTGATCTTCGGAAAAGGATTGAGAAGGAGTACTTTGGTATCTTCGCCAAAATACATGATTGTGATCGTTGGAGAAACTGCGGCGTAAGACGACGCAAGAAGAGGTGGTTTATGTCAAGTGAAGATGAAAATCACGAAGAGAGATTCGAGAGATCTAGTTCGTCATCCGCTTTGAGAAGCTTATCTGAGTGTAAACTCATTTGTGTGTGGACTTAACGGGTGCCAGATAAGTTTTTCTCTCTTGACCTAGCCTCCACTATAAAAGGAATGGGCGTATGATTTGCACCTCTTGAACCCTTGCAAGAAGAAACTCTAATTTGTGATTTAAGGAAAGCGAAAATAGAGGAAACTAAGGTTTGAGAGAGATGGATTGATTGAGTACTCAAGTGTTGAGCTTTTATCCTCCATGGTAGATTAACTGTAAATCAACAATCTCTTCAATAAGTCCAAACAATGTTTGCTCCAAGATGAGTTCTATCTTAATCTTACTCTCTCTTTGATGTCTTTAGGATTTTGCACGTTCCTTCGGTTTTCTTTTGATCTTTTGTTACAATCTAACTTGTTAGGACATATGGGAATCTATCTAATCATCTTGATAATCATTCACCACATGCAAGTCTTTAGATCAAAGTTCGAATTTCTTCGATTCTTATGCCTTTTGATCTCATCTAAGAAATTTGTAGAACCTTAGTTTCGATCTTGATAAGCTATAGTTGAAATCTCAGGGGATTTTTATCACCGGATTAATATCTTAATGATAATTGAGCTATTAGACTCTAATCCTCGAACTTGGACACTACCCTTTGCCACCCTAAGAATAATTGTATACATAACTAATTACTAAGTTTGTATCTAAGTGTCATGCTTAGACTTGATTAGATACATTGACATGTGTGCATTAATTTTCTCCAACATCTTTCAAACTACAAAGAATGGATTTGGGCAGCTGAGGTGGGAGCCTGGCTAGTATATTGAAACTAGAAAGGATTTTCCAAACAAAAAGAAATCAAAAACCGATTTAGACTTGGACATATGGTAAGTCGGGCGGTTGTGGATAAGAGCACACGAGATGGGAATATGGAAGCACCGCTTGAGTCAATTATTGACCCGGTTCTTGTAATGCTTTCTCGTGCACTAAGAGTGCAACCAAAAGTCTATAATAGGTACGACTTGGCTAATTAATTTATTCGCCTCAGCGTTAGCTTCACCACTTGGCTAACTGTGGCATGGATAAGGGTAAGGGAGCCACAAGTAAACCACACGGCTCAAGAGGGGGCTTTCGGGAGGGTGTGGCCCACAACGGTGAAATATTAGCGGGTGGGGTTGCATTGGGGTGGGGCATTGCAAAGGCTTTGTGATGATTATCTTAGTCTCACGTCTATGGTAGCGTGTTGACAGTATAAGACGATTGTCTCTTATAGGTAAAGTTGTACTATCTCTACAAATTGAAAACTATCCGGATAATCGTGTCCATGGTCATGGGTGATGCCGAGAACTTGTTTGAAGTAACTTTAATTTTTATAAAATAATTTGTGGGTAGGATGAAATGTCGAATTGGAGCCCGATGATTTGATTTATCTTGGTTGCAACCTTGGAATCACTGGGTGGATGGAGCCACTCGGTGTTATATGGGGGTTGGAGCCTCCAATATTATTATACAACACTACTTATTTCATTGAAAACTAGTTTAGTCAAAATGCTAAGTCTCATGACTTCTTACTATTTAATCTAATTCAACATTAGCTTTGTGCAAATAAAAGAACCACAAGCAATAGCTAGAATGATTAAGATAAACTTGAGCGTAACAACGGACGAGAAGGTTTCATCATAGTGAACACCTTGAACTTGTTTGAAACCATTTGCCACCAATTATGCTTTATGAATGTGAACATTTCCATCCATATCTACTTTTTTTCTCGAAAACCCACTTGCATTTCATGGTTTTAACACCATCAGGTGGATCAACCAAGTTCCAAACTTGATTGTCATACATAGATTCTATCTCGGATTCATGACTCCAAGCTATTTCTCAGAGTCTGGGCCTATCATCACTTTCTCATAAGTCTTAGACTCATCATTATCTAATAATAAAATGGCATGCCTATACCCTATTTAATGTGAATACAACTATTTCTAGAGCGTATTCCCATAAAGACAATGGAAGATTGGATTGGCTCAACATAGAACGAACCATGTCCAACACAGTCTGGTTCTATCGTTTAGATACCCTATTCCATTAAGGTGTTCCCGGCGGAGTTAGTTGTGGAACAATTCCATATCGCTTTGATGATCACCAAACTGTTTACTCAAATATTCATCCCCACGATCTTATCGTAGAAGTTTAATTATCTTGTTAAGTTGATTTTCTACCTTATTATGAAATTCCTTAAACTTTTCAAATGATTCAGACTTATGCCTCATTAAGTAGATATAACCATATCTACTAAAGTCATCAGTAAAAGCTATGAAGTACTGAGAACCACCTCTGGTTGTTCAGCTCATTGGTCCACATACATCCGTATGTACAAGGGCCAATAAGTCATTTGCCCTCTCACTTATACCCGTGAAAGACGCCTTTGTCATTTTTCCAAGTAAACAAGATTCAGATGTATCAAATAATTCAAAATCAAATGAATTTAGAAGAACATCTTTATGGTGCTTCTCATTTATATGACCTAGATGACAATGCCAAATAAAAATAAGATTCAAATCATTAGGCCGAAGCATCTTAGCATTAATGTTATAAACAAGCACATCTTCAATATTCAAAACATATAATCCATTCACCAATGGAGCATGACCATAAAGCATGTCATTGAAATAAATTGAACAAAAATTGTTCTTTATTCTAAATTGATACCATCTACTCCTAAATATGAAGCAGAAATAATGTTTTTTTTGCTTAAGGCAGGAACATAACAACAATTATTTAATTCCAAAACTAATCCTGAAGGTAAAGATAGTGGTAAAGTGCCTACAACCACCGCAACAACTCTTGCTCCATTTCCCACACGAAGATCAACCTTGCCTCTCACCAAACTTCTACTGATTATCAGCCCCTACATCAAATTGCAAATATGAGCAATCGATCTGATATCAAATACCCAAGAACATATAGGAGAAGTAGAAAGATTAATTTCTATAACATTTATACTTTAATTGAAAGTCTTACTTCCCTTATTCTTTTCAACTTTGTCAAGTACTTCTTACAATTCATCTTCCAATGCCCAGTCTCATGACAATGGTAGCATTCAGTGTTAGTCTTGGGGCCTAGCTTGAGCTTGGCCTTGAGACTCATAATCTCATCTTGATTCTTGCCTGTGTCCTTTTCCTTGTCCTAAGATTTACTCTTCTTCTTGAAGCTAGTAGTCTTTTGAACTATCATCACATGATTAGAGCTCTTTTTGATGCTCTCCGCGGCAATCTTAAGCATGCCATGCAACTCTGTCAATGAGTTCTCCATGCCATTCATATGAAAATTCAAGATGACTGGATCAAACCTCGCAAGGAGCAATTGAAGAATTACATTAGTAGCCAACTCTTGGCTAAGGGAAAATCAAGCTTTTTCAAGCTCTCAATATGCTGAATCATTTTGATCACATGAGAATTGATTGGGCTACCTTCTGACAACCAGCAAGAAAATAATGTCTTAGAGGTATTGTACCTCTCTGCACTTGCATGGTCCTGAAACATGCCTTTCATACCCACAATCATATTGCAGGCATCCGTAGTCTCATATTGCTTGTGAAGCTCAGAGCTTATGCTGACAAGCTGATACGGGGATGCCCAATCTTCACGACGTAGGATCGATGATAACTTCGGATCCGTGCAACCTGACGAACCGATGGCGCCAACCACTGTCAAATAGCAATCCGCGACAAAAGAATTCGCTCAACCACACGCTCGTGATCCCGTCTACCGACCACACACGATGACGTGTCGCCGCTCTGCAAAACACAAGGATTCACAAGAACAACGGAACGACACAACAGATTGAAACTCCCAATTCTAGTGGGGGCAATATTGCTCAAACCCTAGAATCAAGAATATATTGAAATCTGAAAAATATCCGTCCCTTTTACATGGCAGCGTAGCTTCCCCTTTAGTAGCCAGCCAAACCGTGCGCACAAAAGGAAACACCCCAATACCTAATTGGTCCGGTTTGGAGTTAGCTATTTGCACGGCCGAAGCTAACACGTATTCGGCCCAAGAGATGGCCGACCGCATGCAGTACAAAAATATAGCAATATATTTCTATGTGCTGTGTAACCCACCTAGAGCATTTAATGCAACACTTCATTTGCTAATAACACCACATGCATGCAGCACCTCCACGTCCTTAAGCATCTCACGTAACATGTGTGTGCATGCATACATTTTGATGCACCTTTCCCTTAAGCACCTCGTAACATGTAACACACATGCATGATATGCATGCATGCATGACCCGGATGGCAGGGAAGGCCTCGCGTGGCACATCCAAATTAAACTTCCTGCTGCAACTAACAAAGATCTTGTTCAATGCTTCTTGCTCCATTGTTCTCGGTCATCGCAAGCTTTTATATGTGTATAACTGCACAAACAAATCATGGAACTATTAGGCAGTACCATATTCTCATTAGTAAGATTAAAATCATTTAAGAGCGAGTTCACCTGTTGGTTAATTAATTTAGCTCGAGCTCGTGCAATAGGTCCAATCGGCAGGATGTCCTCATCATCTTCCCCCTCTTGAAAAGGAGTCGTCCTCGACTCTGATTCTTCCGGTTGTCGGGACCCAAAAATGCAATTCTGGACCCTCTGTGTATTCTGCACTAGTCCAGATCACGCTAGTGCACACAATGTAACATAGGTGAATATCAATCCACACAGCTTAAATATAACATAAACGAATAGTTTGAGTAACAACTTAGAGTTTTGACCTTAAGTCGGGTTACAACTTATTAAGCCACGCAGTGCTAACACTAAAGAAATACCGCAATGAACGAAATAAACTCGCAAACTCCAATCAAGACACCACAGTGCAACCGATCGGGATCGATGACCTAGCGATCAACCTTCTTCCACAAACTCCTCCTCGAAAGCGGCGAAGACTCCTCCACTTCAGAGGTTTGGACGCAAGTTTTACAACAAGCGTGAGTACACAACCGTATTTCGCAAATCATACCACGTAATGCAATATATAGATGCGAGCTTATTCCAAAGGAATGACTTCGTGGTTATTTTGCGTAAATGCAACATTTGCAATTGATTACAAATAATAGATTGAAAGCATAATTTAAAACAAATAAGAAATATTAATTTAACAGTTGTTTCCACAAAGACACACAAACTAAACCGATTGATTCACACGACCATATGATTGAGATCACACGGCTCCCAATCCCACATTTTATGAACACTACCCTCATTTGAAATCCTCAGCGTTGTCCATGACCGAGGACGCGGCTATTCGAATAGATTGATTAACACTCGCAGAGGTTTGTACACTTTACCCACACGATACAACTAGTGTAGCTAGCACTAATCGTAACAAAACAGTTCGGCAACCGTCTCAACATTGACGTTCTTATTCACACACCCCATATCACAAAGCTTAACCTATTCACGAACCCCAATGTTGAAACTCCGTAACCTACTAAGTTAGGCTGTCACGGACATGCGGTCGACAAAGATAGCTCGATTCAATGACGCACAAAGTTAAGTCCTTAATTGACCAAGGCAAGACTTTCGATTTTCTAACTAAACCACACAGATAAATCCCAATGACAAAGCCACCAGTTCACACAAGATCCACCACTTGCCTCGGTCTAAATCTTTTACCACCCAGTTGGTTTAGTGCAACACATGCCATCACGAGTAATAGCACATCACACACAGCTTTATCACACAGTTCCATAATCACTTAGTCAATTTCATAATTGCACTCACATGAGATGATGACTCGTAGCATGGCTAAGCAATTCTAGTCGGTCTAACCAACCATGTTGGCAATATGTTAATACCAACTAAATAATAAACCAATCTAGGCGACAAAAGATTAAGGTATACAAGTAGGCAAGGTGAACATAACAGTTTGGATCAATAACTAGCCCAAAAGCGATTAAACACATAATTAAAGTAAATGCAATAATTCAACACAATATAATTTGGGAAAACTGGATTCAATATGATCAAAGGTATGACTTGCCTTGGAATAGGTCTATGTACTGGTCTTGAACTTGGTTGAAGCCTTCTTCGACGAAAACCCCAAGTATCGGCGTCACGCACAAACGAAGCAAAACAACCAAAACAAATAAATAACAGAGGCAAAACAAACTCCAAAAATTAAATAAAAATAATAATTAGATAGATCTCGAATTTAGACAAATTTAGAAATTTGAATGGGCTCAATCGGAGTTCGGATGTAAAAGTTATGGCCTTTGGAAGATTGAAAATACATAAGATGTTTGAAAATCGAGATTTCATGAATTTCCCGAATTATTTTCCTAAAGGAAAATCAGATTATTGCGCAAGCTGACGTCAGCGAGGACGTTCGGACGGGTGATATCGGCTGGCGGTGGGTCCCACTGCCGGTGACACGCTCACGCAGATCGAGTCACCGAGCCTCGGCTCGGGAACCGGTGGTAGTGCCCGCGTCGCGTCGACGCAGGCAGACACGCGACGCCGCGACACGCAGCGGCGGTGAGATGGCGCCGACGTGGGCGGCCACGTCGGCCGACAACGGGCGCGCTGGACCGCGACGGCACGCGAACGGCGGCGCTCGGCGAGGTCCGATGGTACGAGCGGAAGCCCTTGTTATTGCGAACCGATGGTGCACTCACGAGCGGCGAGGCACCGGAGATGGCGTGGCGGCGTTCGCGGAGGAGCAGCCGGTATTTGTCGGATCGGAGTTCGGCGATGCTCGGCGGTGGACAACACCAGAGGTTGCTTATGCTCGTGCGATCTTTGGTGGTGCGATCGGCGTCTTCGGCAGATCGACGGCGGCGGAAGAGCTCACCGGAGACCTTGCGGGTGAAAACCAAAAACCGGCAACGGCGGCGCAGAGGCTCGGGTGATCTAGGGTTGGGGTTACGATGCGGGAGAGAGCGTCCTCGGGGCCTTTTATAGGAGTCGGGAGGGTGCGGGGAGGCGCGGCAAACCCTAAAAAGGAGTCCGAGGTCAGCACGAACTCAATCTCGCGTTTAAAGGAATTCGGGATATGATTTTCCTAAATAGGAACTGGGGATAGGAGATAAGATTTGGCAATAAAACAGGAAGTTTTAGTTAGAAAGCTCGTTGTCGGATTGAGCTTCTAGAAGCTCTAATGGCGGCAGCCCACCACTCGGGCGCGGGAAGAAGCCGCTACGAGACGACGACCTCGCGGCCCACCGGCAACACGCGAGGCGCGGCGGCAGCCATGCGGCGGCGAAGCGGCAAGGGAGTCGGGTCACAATCGGTCGCGTATGAAACAGAAATGGGCCGGGAGATTAGGCTCGAAAGGATTCAGAGATTTTAATTAGTTTTTCTAATTTAGAAAATACCGAAATTGAAATAGGCAATAGAAAATAGCAAATGAACTCAAAAAATTCTAGAAAAATCTAGAAAATATATCTGAGCACATAGAACCCAAATAAAATAGTTTTGGTTATTGTTCATGTTGGGATTATTCATATTAAATATTTTTGATTGTAAAGTCCAATATTAAGCTTTTGAAATTAAAATCAAATAAAACCAAATGGTGAATTTTTCCCTACTAACTATTTAAAAGATTTTTAAGCTCTGAAAATTTGGGATGTTACACCGGTCCAAAGAATGGTGAAAAATCAGCAACATTGAATGTAGAGCTCACAGCATAATCATCACCCGGAAGCTCTATCTTATATGCATTGTCATTGATCTTCTCAAGTACTCTGAATGGACCATCTCCTCGAGGCATCAACTTGGACTTACGCTTGTTCTAAAGCGTTCTTTGCGTAGGTGCACCCAAACCAAGTCACCTGGTTCAAATAGCATCTTCTTTCTTGACTTGTTCGCCTTCTCAGCATAGTAGCGCGTCTTCTTTTCAATTTCTTCTTTAGTCTTGACATGAATTTGCTTCACATATTCAGCACGCTTTGACGCCTCCATATTAGCATGTTCGTGTACCGGCAGTGGCAGCAAATCAAGTGGCGTAATTGGTTTAAAACCATACGCCACCTCGAACGGGCACAATTGAGTAGTAGAATGTACCGCCCTGTTGTACGCAAACTCCACATGTGGCAAGCAATCTTCCCACTCTTTTATATTCTTCTTGATCATCGTTCGTAGTAGCATTGAAAGTGTTCGATTCACCACCTCCGTTTGTCCATCCGTTTGTGGGTGACAAGTTGTAGAGAATAACAACTTTGTCTCAAGCTTGCCCCACAAAGTCTTCCAAAAGTAGCTCATGAACTTGACGTCATAATCTGAAACAATTGTCTTTGGCATGCCATGCAATCTTACAATTTCCCTGAAAAACAAGTCAGCTACATGCGACGCATCGTCGCTTTTGTGACAGGGAATAAAATGTGTCATTTTAGAGAACCTATCCACAACTACAAAAACTGAATCCCTCCCCCTCTTAGTCCTAGGCAATCCTAAAACAAAGTCCATACTAATATCCTCCCAAGGTACACTAGGAACAGGAAGTGGGGTATATAAACCATGTGGATTAAGTTTAGATTTCGCTTTGTGGCATGTCACACATCGTTGTACAAACCTTTCGACATCACGCCTCATTTTAGGCCAATAAAAATGATCGCTCAGCATCATGGAGGTCTTTTCTCTCCCAAAGTGTCCCATCAATCCACCTGCGTGAGATTCCTGCAGTAAAAGCAAACGTACAGACGAATCTGGAACACATAATTTGTTAGCACGAAATAAGAACCCATCATGAGCATGAAACTTGTCCCATCCTTTTCCATCTTTGCATTTAGAATATGGTTCTGAAAATTCATGGTTAGAAGCATATAAATCTTTCAAACTCTCTAATCCGGGTACCTTTACTTCCAATTGAGTTAAAAGCACATGTTTTCTAGATAAAGCGTCAGCTACCACATTCTCTTTTCCTTTGTTGTACTTAACAACATATGAGAAAGTTTCAATGAATTCTACCCACTTAGCATGTCTACGGTTTAGTTTAGTTTGACTTTTCAAATATTTCAAAGCTTCGTGATCAGAATGGATAACAAATTCTCTAGGCCAAAGATAATGTTGCCAAGTTTCGAGCACACGTACCAAAGCATACAATTCTTTATCATACATAGGATAATTCAATTGAGCACCTCCTAGTTTCTCACTAAAGTATGCTACGGGTTTCCCTTCTTGCATCAAAACACCACCAATACCTATTCCACTAGCATCACACTCAATTTCAAAAGTCTTAGTGAAATTAGGCAAAACAAGCAATGGTGCTTCAATTAAACGTTTGTTTAACTCTTGAAAGGCTTTTTCTTGTGGTGCACCCCATTCAAACACAACACCCTTTTTAGTTAACTCATTTAATGGGGCAGCAATGATACTGAAATCTTTAACAAAACGGCGATAAAAACTAGCAAGACCATGAAAGCTTCTGATTTGACTAACATTCACAGGGGTAGGCCAATTCTTAATTGCTTCAGTTTTAGATTCATCTACCTCAATACCTTGTCTAGAAACAACATAGCCTAAGAACACAACTTTATTAGTACAAAAAGTGCATTTATCAAGATTAGCATACAGTTTCTCATTCCTAAGCACTTCTAGTACTTGTCTAGTATGATCAATGTGCTCATCCATCGTTTTGCTATAGATCAAAATGTCATCAAAGTATACCACAACAAATTTACCAATGAATGTTCTTAAAACATGATTCATTAATCGCATTAATGTACTAGGTGCATTAGATAAACCAAAAGGCATAACTAACCACTCATACAATCCAAATTTAGTCTTAAAAGCAGTCTTCCATTCATCACCAAGTTTCATCCTAATTTGATGGTATCCACTCCTCAAATCAATTTTAGAAAATATAACAAAGACCACTAAGTTCATCTAGCATATCATCTAACCTAGGAATAGGATGACGATATCTAACATGATATTGTTAATGACACGACAATCAACACACATTCTCCATGTACCATCTTTCTTAGGAACAAGAATTACAGAACAAAGACAAGGACTAAGACTTTCGCGTACATACCCTTTCTCAAGTAGCCCTTGCACTTGGCGCTGAATTTCTTTGGTCTCCTCTGGATTGGTACGATATGGTGGACGGTTTGGAAGTGATGCGCCGGGAACTAGATCAATTTGATGCTCTATTCCGCGCAATGGCGGAAGTCCTGCTGGTATCTCCTCCGGAAACACATCCTCAAATGCCTGCAAAAGAGAGGAAACACCACTAGGGAGAGAGGTCAAGTCGTTAGTTGAAAACAAAACAGTTGCATCTTTGTACACAAGTACAACGTGCATCTTTGATGGGTTATTGCTCACATCTCTCAAATATGATTTTGTGGCTAGCATAACCAACCCTCCCTCACTCTTACTTTTTTCTCTCATATTTGGCTTGTGGCCCTCACTCACCGATGTGTGGAAATCACTCTTTTTCTTTCTTTTTACTCTCATTTTCAGCAAACTTCTTTTGCTGAAATTCAGCATGTATTTGACTAGGAGTCATTGGATTAAGCTCCTTTGTCTTCCCCTTCCACTTAAAGGCATATCTATTGGAACAGCCATCATGTTGCACACTTCTATCATATTGCCATGGCCTTCCCAACAGCAGATGACACACAGTCATAGGCACTACATCACACTCAACGGTGTCCTCATAATCACCAATCTTAAAAGTAACATGCACCACATACTGAACCTTCACATCTCCACATTCGCTAAACCATTGCACATGATATGGACGTGGATGTTTCAGCTTCTTTAAACCAAGCTTCTCACACAATTCAACACTAGCCAAGTTATGACAACTACCTCCATCAATAATGAGTTTGATTACCTTGTTGTTTACCTTGGCTTGTGTTTGAAACAAGTTGAATCGCTGCGGATGTGCATCTCCTTCTTGTACAAGCATGCTCAAATTTTTAGTGACTACTAGTGCCTCTCGCGTTTCATAACTCAACACATCAATCTCATCATCGTCATGGGATGCATTTTCATGACTGGGCTCAACCTCATCTTCACTTGCGGATTCAAACTCTCCATCTTCTGTCACAAGCATGACTCGGTTGTTGGGACACTCCCTAGCTATATGCCCACGCCCCAAACACTTGAAGCATTGAATTTCTCTACTCTTTGCTGTAGCATTAATTGAAGATGTAGGGGATAGAGCCACCTTCTTCTCACTTGATGTAGGTGCTGATTTTGCAATCGAGGGAGAACGAGCATTAGTATTTGAACTAGTACTAGCTGAAGGTGTACCTCGTCCCAAACTGAAGCGTGCTTTGGTGGCATTAGGTGTAGATGATGGAGCTTTCAAGTTGAAAGATGTTGTCCTTGGTGCTGGTTTCATATCTTCTAGCAACTGCTTCTCCGCCTTTGTAGCTTGATGCACCAAATCAACAACAGTATTGTAGGGCTGATATTGCACTATGCGTTTTATGTTTTTATTTAGGCCAAACAGAAAACGTGCAAGTGTTTGCTCTTCATCTTCGTGCACATGCTCCCTAATCATAGCTTGCTCCATCTCCTTGTAGTATTCCTCCACCGAACAACCTCTCTGCCTCAAATTCTGCAATTTATCAAAAAGATCACGTTTATAAGTGGTAGGAACAAAACGTGCTCTTAGCTCTTGCTTCATTTCAGCCCATGATGCAATTGGGGGCTCTCCATTGTCTTCTCTTTGGTTCAACACTTGCTCCCACCAAATCAACGCATAACCATCAAACTCAAGTGATGCCATGTATAGCTTCTTCTCTTCTGAATAATTGTGCATCCGGAATATCTTCTCTACCTTGAGCTCCCATGTGAGATATGCATCTGGATCGGAAGTGCCTTCAAATTTGGGAATATTGAACTTGAGCTTCCCAAAATTTTCCTCCACATGCTGCTCATCATGACGACGACCATGACGTTGATAATTATCATTGCGATGTAACCAAACGTCGTCGCCGAAGTCCTCAATGTGGGCAGCACCACCGCGTCCACAGCCACGCCCACGCCCACGGCCTCTCCCTTGGCCATGGTCAGCACCCAAAACACATCCCCCGCGCCCGGGAAGGGGTGGACGAACCGCGTTGGCAGCAACTCGACTCGCTTGAGCTTCTCTAGCGAATCGTGCAGCCCTCTCCTCATCAGTCTCATCAAGCTCAATGCTTTCTTCAGGGACACCAACTGGACCCCGCTCTTTGCGAAGCTCCTCTAGTATCTCCCTCCTCAAGATGCTCATGTTGTCATTCAAATGAGTGTTGAAATCATTTGTGAGCTTCTCAAGGTCAGCTTGTGTAACATATGCTGGTTCTCCTTCTTTCCCTGACATGGTTAGTGCAAACAAAGAAAAACTATATATGTGGACGTGAAAGTTTTTATTTGTGGAAATCACTCAACCTCACCCTCTCTTACCGACCGAAGTTTTTATACGTCCTTGATGGAATTGAAGAGCTGCACGTACTTTGGTGACGGTAGACAACACAAGGTGATAGATTAAGCGAATTCAATTGCACAAGCACTGTTAGACAATGGCTTATTTGTGGAGCTTGGAGGGAAAAGTGTTTACCTATGCAATCTGAAATTTCTAGATATTGTAAAGCTAGGTAACAATCCAAACTAGAAATCAAAGCCTAGTTGCTGATCTTATGATATAAGCGAAGAACGAAGCAACTCACACACAAAGATGATGGAACTTAGTGCAATCAAAGGAATGAGCTAATATAAAAAAAATAAGTGATGAACAACTAGCTTGTATTGCACAAGTTATAGAGAGATGCTAGCTAATTGCTCAAAGATGTAAAATAGGGCACAAGATTGCTCAAAACAATGAGATAGCACAAACTGAAAATAGATACCTTCTAGGTGTGCTCACAAACAATGCCGCCCAAGCACTTTTTAAATTTTTTTTTCTTGTCTCTGTTTTTTTTTTGTCTTTTGTCTTTCTCCTTTTTTTGTACTTTGGCCAACAAAAATTGTTCACATATGGCAGCACAAGTCTATTAGGTACACCAAAAACTTACAAGTCAGATGGTGCAATGAGATGAAAATGAGCAGCCCTAGAGCAATATCAACAAGCTAGTCTCAAATAGGAGCAAAGATATTTGCAAAAGATTGAATTGGCTCACAAAAAAATAAGAGTTTTTTTCGCTGGGTACTGTAGCACTCGGCCGGGTACTGTAGCAGGCTTATTGGGCTTATTGTGGCAACTGCAGCGCATGCGCAAAGGCAGTTTTCTTTTTCAGCACTACAGCGCACGGATCAACACGCGGCGGTTTTTTAAGCACCGTACTGTAGCCCGATTCCTGTAGCAACAGAACAGTAGTTGGCGAGCACTGTAGCAACTGGATTTTTTTCCCTCACGCGGTTGGCGGCCCAAACCTTGTGCATTAGCGGCAGAACAGCAATCTACGCGCGGACTACTGTAATTGCAAACCGGAGCACTATTTGCGCGTTTTTTTTACTAACAGATTGGAAACAAGCAACTTAAGCTACTCAAAGGAAACAAAGATCAGCGACTAAACATAATTTCTAATGGATCAAAACATAACAAAACTCACAAGAATTAACAGATTGAAACTAGGGTTTGGATTTTTTTGTGGCTTTGTGTATAGGGTAGAAAATAAATCTAACTATGGGTAAATTGATCCTACCGTGACAACCGATGCTCTGATACCAAGATGATACGGAGATGCCCGATCTTCACGATGTAGGATCGATGATAACTTCGGATCCGTGCAACCTGACGAACTGATGGCGCCAACCACTGTCAAACAGCAACCCGCGACAAAAGAATTCGCCCAACCACACGCTCGTGATCCCGTCTACCGACCACACACAGTAGACGTGTCGCTGCTCCTGCAAAACACAAGGATTCACAAGAACAACGGAACGACACAACAGATTGAAACTCCCAATTCTAGTGGGGGCAATATTGCTCAAACCCTAGAATCAAGAATATATTGAAATCTGAAAAATATCCGTCCCTTTTACATGGCGGCGTAGCTTCCCCTTTAGTAGCCAGCCAAACCGTGCGCACAAAAGGAAACACCCCAATACCTAATTGGTCCGGTTTGGAGTTAGCTATTTGCACGGCCGAAGCTAACACGTATTCAGCCCAAGAGATGGCCGACCGCATGCAGTACAAAAATATAGCAATATATTTCTATGTGCTGTGTAACCCACCTAGAGCATTTAATGCAACACTTCATTTGCTGATAACACCACATGCATGCAGCACCTCCACGTCCTTGAGCATCTCACGTAACATGTGTGTGCATGCATACATTTTGATGCACCTTTCCCTTAAGCACCTCGTAACATGTAACACACATGCATGATATGCATGCATGCATGACCCGGATGGCAGGGAAGGCCTCGCGTGGCACATCCAAATTAAACTTCCTGCTGCAACTAACAAAGATCTTGTTCAATGCTTCTTGCTCCATTGTTCTCGGTCATCGCAAGCTTTTATATGTGTATAACTGCACAAACAAATCATGGAACTATTAGGCAGTACCATATTCTCATTAGTAAGATTAAAATCATTTAAGAGCGAGTTCACCTGTTGGTTAATTAATTTAGCTCGAGCTCGTGCAATAGGTCCAATCGGCAGGATGTCCTCATCACAAGCAATGAAGTTTGTTCCATTCAATTTTTCTTGTTTGAGAACAATTATCATATTGTGAAACCAATCAATGAAGTTTGTTTCATTCAGTTTTTCTTTCTCAAGAATAGATCACAAGTTAAAAGTGGTTGTAGAGGAAGTACTAGGTGCTATGATCTACAACAAAAAAATTATATATATGCAAAAATTCAACACTATGTTTACGTAAAATCTTCTATCGAACAATTTAACAAAAGATACTCCCACTATATGTTTTAAACCAAGTTCCCCTCTAACTACATCTAGTGGCTTCAAGCTCCACATTTCACTAAGTCATAGTGAGATTTGGCATCACTGCTAGAGACCTAGCGACTTAGGTAAGCAATCCCTTACTAATCATATCTCATATGACTTTTTTGTCAGGTGGCATCAATATGCCCTAGCTACCAACACTATGCTCGAAGGCCCAAAACCTTTTTGATAGCCTTGTTAAGTTAAACCAATACTATGCATATGAATGTTCAACACCCACCCCATCTTATTAGGATAGTTAATGTCATTCTACATTGGCAGACCTACCAATTAACGATCAAAACTATGATAGGTGCAACAATTGGAAAGACATCAATTTTTACTTAATTTTTTTTGAGGGATACTATTCTATCATGTCAAAAGTATCTAATGATAAAAATATGAACGATGGCATAACAGGAATGTAGATAAACATTCATACATAATCATATTAATCTGTGAGATAGTACGACCCTTAACATGGAAATCTCCATCACCTATCATAGTTTGAGGTCACCATATTCATCTACTAAACTATTACTACTAAAAGCTAGTAATGAATCACATATGAGAATATCAAGTATCACATGTCGACATACGGGTCGTCATACAATAATATGTAGCCACATGGCTATAATTCAACATGACACGCATGCCATGAAAAATTCATATATACATCACATACAAAATGGGCCAAACTATTCACATCAGTCCCTACAAAAAGATTTATGAATAGAATCTAATTCTATCGGACGATATGAATACATAATACTATATAATGTCCAACGATTACCTAGCACAGTGGTCCTGTGCTAATTCAGAAAATCACACCTAAAAATTCATCAGATTAATCATATTAATCCAATTCCAAACCAATATGATCATCGTATTTTCTCATTTACCAATCACATTGATTAGTGCATCATGTTTTCAGAAAGAATAACAACCCACAAACAAAACTGATCTGTTGGCTCCATACGGTTGTGCATCGCAGTTTACCCCGATGGGGAATCCCGTCCAGTAGGGGTATTGTGCAATGCGACCATGAACAAACGTAGCTAATCATGCGATGCTATCAACTCATACCTCCCGCGAACCCATCTACTATCGTCGAAGCCTATTGATCTCAACAACCAGTGTGTAAACCAATCCATCCATATGAACTGATCTAGGTTACCATACGAGAATAGCAATAGATCCAATCTACTACTACCACATATCAACTATATGCGACCAATCTAAATGAACTACTATAAAAGATGGCTTTGAAACCATTGTTAGGATACAGGTAGGCTACACTAGCGCACAATAAAAACTTCTCCCACATAAACCAAAAAGCAATACGAATTAGAGATCATATATCATTACCACGAGATACACAATGCAGCGGAAGAAGAACTAGAGTAGCCCGATCTATCGTCATGCGCATAGATATAGTGGAAGTAGTAGATCGTCCAGCATCCTTGGCCACCAATTGTCTCCTCCAGCAGCCCCTCATGTTCCCTACATATGTCGCGGGTTGTTCTTGATTAACACAATGGCATCTCTACGATATCCACACATCCAAGAGTAGAATGCCATGCGTTGGTGTGCTAGCACCAGTACGCATGGCATGGCCTTCGTGGAGTAGGCGGCTAGGGTTTTGATGGGTGGTGTGACATCATCCTAGAAGCCCCACAACTCTCCTTATAAAGAACCCCTAACGGATCCCTACATTAGAAACCCATTAAGACTCTTAACCACATATGGATTATAATCTGATTTAGACCTCTAACGGATCTGATCCAAACTAGTTTGCTTTAACCTATTAAGTGTGTGACCCTGTAGGTTCATGTGTAATCTACCGTGACTCGAAAACTCCTTTTTGATCCACAAGTCGGTAGCGGTTCTTAGCAGGATATAGCAACTCTGAATACATATAAAGATCATATCGGATAAACCTTTATAAAGCTCATGTCCTGATCCCTTCGCCTCACAATAAAAAGATCAAACTCAAGGTGAGATGTGTGCCATCCTCTGATAGTTCGATCCTTTATTCGATCTTGTAGTGGATTACGTAGTTGTAGTTGACTCCTCAACTATATTCAGCATGTCCATGCATTTCCTTAATCCAACCACAGCGAGGGCCCAGAGATATCTCTCCCGTTAAAGAGGGGGGGTTAAATTCCATCTTGATCGCTCACATTCATCCACATGATTCATATCAAATCACTCATGATCCTCGTTGGTTTTAGAATAAATGAGAATATCATCAATGAATACCACCACAAAGTCATCTAGATACTTGTGCTGCATGCTATTTAGTGTCTCCATGAAAACGACAAGTGCATTAGTTATTCCAAAAGACACAACTTTATAATCATAATGCCCATACCTGGTGGAGAACGTGGTCTTCTCAATATTGTGTTCATGCGCACGGATTTGATTATACCCAAAGTGAAGATCAATCTTGGAGAATACCTGAGTTCCATTCAACTAATCAAACAAGTCCTCAATACGGGGCAAAGGATATTTGTTCTTGATTGTCACCAAGTTAGGAGCACGGTAATCGATGCACGTGCGCCAACTTCCATCATTCTTTTATGTGAACAAAACAGGAGCTCCCTAAGGTGACAGACTACGACGGATCAAATCCTTAGACAATAAATCATCTAATTGCTTCTTCAACTCTTCCTGGAAAGGATGTGCCAAATGGTACAAAGACAAAGAGATAGGTTGTGTATTGGGGATATGATCAATGCGGAATTCCACATCCCGCTCTAGAGGCATCCCTGGAAGCTCAACCGAAAACACATCAGGATAGTTGCACACTATCAGAATCTCCTCAATACACAAAGCTACAACTAGCTATTCAGCAAGAGCCAAGAGTAGTCAGTCTTCACAGCATGTTGACCACGAAACAAACCAGCAAACACAAATAGAGAATGCAGAGGCACACTCCCCTAAAAGATCAACTCCTCTCCAGATGGAGCCTGCAAGGTAATGGTTCTCCAGAAGCAAGAGATCACAGCTTGGTAACAATGCAACCAATCCATTCCTAGAATAACATCAAACGGCTCTAACTGAATAGCTATAAGATTCGCAATGAATTTCTTCCCATATATAGAAATCGAGCATCCAGGACAAACTATAGAACTAGCAATGATACCCCTAGGAGAGCTAACTATAAATACCTGTGAGATCCACTGCACACTCAAATTTGCCCTCCTAGCAAACTCTCCTGATATGAACGAGTAGGTAGCTCCAGAATAAAAAAGAACATGGGCATGATGGGAATCCACAAGTAAAGTACCTGTCACCATGACCAGACGACCCACAGTCTCAATGATAGGCATGACGTAGACTTCAAGTGGCGCCATGGTGAAGGAAGGTGGTGCTAGGGTAGCGAGAGCCCCGACACTCGGCTGAGGAGGTGTAGACACAGCTGGAGCAGTAGCAACATAAAGCAGAGCAGCCGGTGGGGGCTGCTAGTAGTACCTCGCAGGAGGCGCCCAGGGAGGAGGTAGCTGTGGTGCAGGCATGGTTGTCATCATCCGAATAGACCCCTGAGTAGAACCAGTTGAAGAAGATGCATTCACTGACTCCCACTTGATCACACTAGTGGGGTTCTGCTGACAAACCTGCTCCATGTGACCTGACTAGCCACAATAACGACACTTTCCTGTCCAATTGCACTCCGCTGCATGATGACCACCTCCACATTTGAAGCACATCGTCCCTTTCTCTGGAACAAGGCGGAGTGGGACTGTCGTCAAAGAAGAACGAGGCATCGAAGAAGCAAACGGCCACGACTGCTTTGCCTTAGAGAACAGCGGAGGGTGTTGACCCCCCTTAAACTTCTTAGGAGTTAGTCGTTGAAAAGACCCTCGCTGAAACTCTTCTTCTGGTCACCACCAGAAACAATGGAACCTCCAGAACTCTGCAACCCCTTAGTGAACTACATTTCTAACTCTATACCCCTAGCCTGCTCAACAGCAGATTTGAAATCATGGAGTGGTGTGGCATAGAGATGGCAATTAGGCATGTAGGGCATATGTAGTGCTCACCCATACCCATGCCTGTCACCCTATTTTTTGTCCACGGGCACGCCCACAAATGGTGATGGGCAGAGAACCTTGCCAATGCCTGTCGCCCGCGGGCATGCCCGTGTGCCTGCCAACCTTCTACCAGATCCCAGTGGTGACGGAGGCCACAGGAGGTAGGCGAGGAGCGGTGTTGGCGGCCATGGGAGGGAGGCAGGAGCGGCACTGACATCAACGGGAGGCAGGCGAGGAGCAGTGCAAGCATCCATTGGGGGAGGTGAGGAGCAGCAGTAGCATCCATGGGAGGGATGCGAGGCATAGGTGTCCACGAGAGGGAGGCAAGGAGCGTCGCCGCACCGGTCCGCTCCTAGCGCCCCTGCTACGGGGTAGGGGAGATTGAGGAAGAGACTGACTGGGAGAGGCGAGGAGTAGCTGTGGCGTCCACAGGAGGGAGGCAAGGAGTGGCGACGGTGACCATGGGAGGGAGGCGAGGAGCGGAGCTGGCATCCATTGGAGGGAGGCGACAAGCGACGGCGGCATCAACTAGAGCAGGCAGACGTGGGGATGGATTGGGTTTTGCTTATTGAATGCCTGAATGGGTGAGTAAGAGCTAGCATTGGTGGGCTGGGCTGCTGGTTTATTGGGCTAAGCCCACATATAAGCTAGTTGGTGGGCAAATGGATGAAGCGGGCATGGGTGGAGCTCACCCATACCCGTGCCCATTTACCTGTCGGGTAGAGGTTTGCTCCCATGTTCATACCCATGGGCAGAAAAGGAGGAACATACCCACCTCCATTATGGTTTTTGTCCGCGGGTACGCAGGTAATTCCGCACAATTGCCATCCCTAGTGTGGCACCCAGAATGTGCTGGAACTCAAGATTGAGGCTTCGACGGAACCTCTTGGTGATGCGGCTCAAGTACACTCTACTAAATTAACGTGTGATGCGGCCCAAGAAAACCTAGCTGTATGGAGGAGCCAGGGTGCGCAGGTGATGGACCTATGCGTGAGGTGCCGCGTATGAGTTTAATTTAGTAGGAAGCTGAGGAGAACATCTACTAGAGGAGGCACAAGTGCATGCAAAACATGTACATATTTGTACTTCTACGTAGCTATGCATGCATGGGTTGTACAGAAGGGTAAACAAAGCCATGAGATATTTTGGAGTAATCTATGCATGCGACAACAAATAGGAATTCTTTTATATATACATGCACAAAAGGAGTCCAATTCCGTGCGAAGAAAACAATTGAGCAAGTCCAAGCAAAGAAAGAAATGGAGTTCCAGGAGATAAGTCAAGAAAAAAAAAAAGAGGATCTAGGAAATCAAGGGAAATCAGGAGATCAATTATATCTCGGTTGTTCCAAACTGTGAACAAAAGCTTGGGTCAATTGCTATCTATTGTTGCACGATCTGGCATATTCTTTCACTAGAGAAGAACTCACGCCAAGGACTTAATCCCGCAGCAGTTGACCCATGGGTCCCTCCATGAGTGCTCATCAATAGAATAAGTATCGTTGAATTATTCTAGTACAAGTCCTTGTATATGTCGGTTAGGTGCTTGGCCTATGGTCGTAAGTTTGTGTCGCCTATAAAAGGCTAAGGGGCACACCCATGTAAAGGGGAGTTGAAATTATGAATTTAGTTATTTGGCGTATCGTCAGGAGAGTCTACCCCTATTATCATGTGTGTGCGAGTTCTTGAGAGTTTCCCATCTAAGGTATCTCAGATTGCTACTCAGGTTTAATCTCATTGATTGGATTTGAGTGCTGATCTTGTTTGATCTCTTCTCTCATTCGTGTATTGTGGTGTGCGTGGATGTGAGATTTATTTATCTAAGTGCGAGTTGCATCCTATAATTCGTGCTCTGCATATCTGATCAGGAATTACCACCGTAAAAGATCAGGCGACCTACGGATTTAATCTTATCTAGAGGCTTGATCCACATCAGTTGGTATCAGAGTGATGGTTGCTCATGGTGGATTCGTGCCGGCTACCTTAGCCGATGCAATGTTCTTGGAGATGCTACCACTGACCATGCCGAAGCTAGCAACAAAACCCACTTCAGAAGAATACTTCATCTGGGAGGAAGCAATGGAGCAATTCTTCAAGCATCATAATTTCTCTTCTATCAGGAAGATGAGAATTGCGAAAAGAACCTTTGTTGATCATGTTCGCAGATGGTGGGATAACATGCAAGAAGATCATGATCGGAGAGAAGAGCCATGGTGTACCACATGGGAGGAGTTGAAGGTGTTGACATGGTATCAATTTGTGCCGCCACCACGCAAGCCCACGAGGAAGAAGACGAAGAATGAGATCAAGCCTGCTAAAAAATTTTCGGCTCCCATGCAAGCTTCTGAAGATGGTGAGAAGACCAACTCGAAACTGGGAATGGTTTCGCTTGAAGGAGGGGAGGATGATGCGGCCCAATAAATCCTAGAGCATGCTGTGCATGGAGGTCACCGCTTATTGTTGTGCACGAGGAGTTGTGTGTGCATGGACTCAGGCCTGTGCATCTGCCAGACCAGGCAGCGCATGATGAGGCCGTGCATGTTGCAGCGCGTGGGCCTACGCATGTGCCAAGCGTGGAGGCCGCACAAGTGAGGGTGCGGTGCGTGGAACCAGAACCAGGGAAGGCGGTGCGTGGGCAAGAGTTGGTGCATGTGGCGCGTCCGCATGTGTAGGTGCATATGCATGCATGTGTTTGATCCAAGAGGAGTCCAACCATGTGTGTGTGTATTGCATGCATGAGATTGCAATCGAGTCCTATGCACGCAGAAGCTAAGGGGCAGCATGTGGATTTGATTCAGGGAAACGAAGAAGAAGGAAGGTTTAACCATGAAGGAAAAGGAGTTTACATGAGAACAAAATTTGGATATAAATCCATGTGTTTGATAGATGTGGCCGAGCTGGAGTTATTCCTTGTGTGCTGGACAAATTCCAAAGAGGAGATTGATTCAGATTTGTTTGGTGTGAAGATCAATAACAGAAATCGAAGACTACAATCTATTGGAGATTGTATTAAAGATAAGAAGGGAAGGTGGTGGTTTAAAAGGCTAGAAATCAGGACAACGGTTCCAGCCATTTCCCTATGTGCATGGAGATTGCTAGGTTCGGTGCATCCAATTCTTTCACCGTGTGCATTCCTTTCTCTCCAAGCCATGGCGTGGGGCCCACCTAAGGGCTACGATGACCAGATTAGAGATGGTGCATGGGAATTCAAGTTTGAGTTGGGTTTAGGAAACATGATTTGAGATAAAATGATTCCTTTTAGTCTATTTCAAAATTATCTTTTATTTTAACTATGATCTAGTCGGTAGGAGTTTATTTTTCGTGTGGGTCAAGTGTGCTTGTGTGCTGGCTATATAAGCCAAGGGTTGTGCGCCATGTGAAATCAGAGTTGAAATTATGAATTGAGTTATTTGGCGTGTCACCATGAGGATCTACAACTGTTATCGTGTGTGCGGGTTCTTGAGAGTTTTCCATGTTGGATATCTCATATTGCTACTCAGGTTTAATCTCATTGATTGAATTTGGGTGCTGATCTTGTTTGATCTCTTCTCTTGTTCATGTATCCTAGTGTGTGCGGGTGTGGGATTTATTTATCTAAGTGCGAGTTGCATCCTGTAATTTGTGCTTCACATATCTGATCAGGAATTATCACCGTGAAAGATCAGGTAACCTATGGATTTAATCCCATCTAGAGGTTTGGTCCGCATCACTTGGCCTTCGAGAGATCGTTGTTGGCCACCAAAGGTACGAAGCGAACCATGTTGTCGAACTTTGCCTCATACTCAGCCATGGTCCTCTTCCCCTGAACAAAAGTGGACAAGGTGACCTTCATCTTCTCTAGGAACGAATCCAGGTAGAACTTCGCCCGGAACCAGAAGATCTCCCAAGTGACAGGACCTTGAGTAGCGGTCCTAGCAGACAAGACCCCATCCCACTAGATGTCCGCGTGACCTTTCAGTTGATAGGCCACAAAGCAAGCTTGCTGATACGAGGTCAACTCCAGAGCTCAAAACTGCATGTCCATGTAGCATAGCCAGTCCACCACTTGGACCAGCGTGCTAGATTCGTCAAACGAATCCAACCTTAGCGCATCCACTCACAAAGACGCATTCGTGCTTCACGTGCTATTGGAAGAACAACAGGAGTAGCAGCAGGGGCTGTCGGCACCTGCTGACAAAGAGCACAGATCTCTCCCATAAGCTCTCTCAACAATGTCAGGGTTCCCTTTTGAACCCCAACCACAAGCAGGTTGGTAGCAATCAGCGGGTTAGCAGCAACCTCCTCTTCTGAACCAGTTTCCTCGGCAACAGACTCATAACTGCAGGTGGTGGCTCCACTGGGCCATGCCCATGACCACGACCTCCTCCACGGCCTCCTTGACCACAACCTCTACCTATCGGCATAGCTATTCACCACAAGCAATAATACACACAATAAGTTCAAAGCATCAATTCATATCATAAATCATTAACTCGACATAGAAGAAACATAAATGCAATTCTTTACTCATTCCCATCCTACTGTACACCAGTGTGTCAAAGTTGAAGTTGTTTAACCATCCTAAGTCAAGTTCTAGAATTTAATTAACCAAGCAAGCTTTAATTAATTCAATCAATCCCAGAGCAAGTTTTAGTAGATTAAATAAACCTAAGATTTCAAACTATTAACCACGAACCTAAAGCCTGCTCTGATACTAACTGTAACACCCTGGCCTAACATTGAGCCCAGAATATCACCAAACTACTCTAGCTACCAATTTAAACCTTAATTTAACAATAGTGCCAACACACACACATGGAACAAAAATGCATCCACGGGTCACAAGTGAATCAATTAAAACATAATAAATGCATAAAAGGATAAAATTTCACAGCTTGGTAACACGTGCAAAAAAATGCTAAAGATACACGCACTTGAGAAACGGCCGAGATACTCGCACCCAAGAAGCGCTTGGGATACCCTCACCCAAGGAACACTGGGACCTTGCTCTTGGTACATAGGATGGCAACAAGAATAATAAATTAACTAGTAACGAAGCAATTCAAGTCTCAAGCATATAAACTAATCAATAACCAAGTCCATGAGTAAATGTAAAGGATAGTAGTCAATCTCACTAGATTTAAATTAACTAACTCTAAATAGATAATATTTGTGTGATCAATGCATGTGATGCACATGTGCTACTCCATCCCATGCATATCGCCATCAACGGTCACCTAAAAAATCAACAACCAAGCAAGGGTGAGTCCACGACTCAGTAAGTACAAAATAGAACAATAAACAAACAATTCATCTTTCAATTGAAACATTATCAATGTTATAAGAATCTTTCTCATATCTCATGTGCTCAATTATCATCATTAACTTCTCATGTATGTACATGCAACTCATCAGCTGATACCGGTATAGCAGAGTGTTCACCTGCTGATGACACACTCTTCCTCCATCTTCTTTAGGATGGGGTCCCTACCACTGTAGGATTTTATCAAGAGCACGTCGGACTAGCCATATATATGCAGTACTCACTGCCTTGGCTTGTTAATGAATCATAAATGTTATCCATTATCATCCCCATGGTTATGTCATGATCAAGTCATATCGTCATTATCATGACATTTAAAATAAGCATAATAAATCATAAAGAATTATCATATCAATTCAATTGTAAATACAAGGGTCAACAAACTGTTGTCTATCGCTCTATCATACACTTGCCTTTGAGCGACGAAAGTCGAGGCGGTGCAAAGGTGGCATGGAACTTGAAGCAATACTCCCTGGACAAACATCAATAATATATATCAAAATATGCCACAACAGTACACAATCAACAACCAATATGCTATCATACCTACACGCAAACCTGACGCAGTTAACTCAACTCCACCAGACGACCCACCTGTTGTCGCGGTGATCAAACATTAATAACTTTTGCTACTGGACTCCAAATATATCAAACTTCATGTTTTTTGGAATCTACACGAAATTCACACAATATCTTAGTTATGCAAATCCTCTGATGTTATCATCTTGATCCTCTTTTCCAACCCCGAAGGTTTTACTGGAATTTAACAGAACAATAGGCTTCACAATTTAGTAATAAGTTTTCTACAACAGGAAAAAAATAGCAAACCATAATATTTCTAGAATCTACAGGGAATTATCTAGCTAAACTTAGTTATGACGATAATTTAATCCCATATCTAATACACGTAATTACGCAATCTTCACAACAAGTGTCATTGGTGACAGAGTTCTGGATAGTAGTACTTCTGAGGCTATAACTTTTTACTCACTAATCCCAATTTAATGATTTTGGACTCTTTGGAATGATAAGGAATGTATCTTTAACTTTCCTAACCAAGCAAAATCATGATTCTAGATGAATGTACCCCAAAATCCCCCTAGTAAGGTTCTGTAGTACAATTTAATGAACTAGGGCAGCTCGAAACGTTTAACTCCCATGACCAAACCAATCTACAATGTGAATAAACATCCATGTATGATCAATCTAAGGTTGTTTAGATCATTACACACAAAAATTCGACGAAGATCAATGGTGGAGCATGAAACCCTAGCTTATTTCCTTCCTGTCCCTTTTCTTCTTCTTCTCTCTTCCTTCCTTCTTGCTCCTGGTTTCCTTGATGGTCCCTACTGGCCTCCTCCTTCCCCTCCTTGTCCCTCCTCATGACAACAACCACCGTAGCAAGGTAGCGTCGGCTTGGCGTGACAACGTGCGGCGGAGGGGTGGCCTGGCACGAGAGCCGTGTTAAGGATGCAGCAAGGCTAGGGCATGACAGCGGTAGGGGTGGCTTGGCAGGAGGCTGGCAGGGGTGACAGGGTGGGTAGGGGGCTACGTTAGGAAGGGGAAGACAGGGCTAGGGTATTGGCAGTTGGGCTCTTCCCTCTCCCTTCTTATTGGGGCGCTAGCCCCTCCCTTGTTGAGTTCATATTAGACTCAGCTAGGGGGCTAGAGCCTTGGGCCTTGGGTCGACCCAAGCTCTCTCCCCTGATCCACTCCCTTAATTCTCCTCCTAATTCTTTAGTTTAAACGGGGTATTACACCTGCCGCACCCTACTGTAGGGAAACAGGTAGGCTACACTAGCGCAAATTAAAAAATTCTACCCGTAAACCAAGATCACTGCAGTTATAGATCACGGTCTTACCACTAGACGCCGCAGTGCGGAAGTTGATGCAGCGTCGGGCGGGGCAGTCGTCGCCAAGTTGATGCGATGCGTCGAGGCGGAGTAGTCGTACTACTTCCTCGTCCTCGTCCTCGTCGCGGCGTCCCACGTCTGACTCCTTTCTTGCGGTTCGTCCCAACGCCACGCATGCGGCGCTTCCAAAGGTATCCACACGTGCGGGAGAGCGACGCGCGCGGACTACTAGATCCGCGCGGCGACTAGGGCGTGGGAGGGGTGGCGGCGTGGTTTGAGGATGTCACGAAAAACTCAACCCTCAACCGCGCCCTACCCTCCTTTTATAGACGTCCTTATAATGGGCTTCTACAAATAGAGGCCCATTAGGACTCAATGCCGATCTAATTCGGATCCAATCCGAATTAGGCTTCAAATTTCTAAGTGTGTGACCTATGGTTCACATATGTTTAGACATGACGCAGTACACATACTTGGTCAATAGTTGGTAGCGCCTCTAGCAAGGCGTGCCAACTCCTAAACATACGTAAAGGTCATATCGGACGAACCATCACAACGTTATGTACATGCCAATCCCTTTGCCTCACGATATTCGGTCGAGCTCCAAGTGACCACTCTTTCGATCCTCGTGATCCGGAATCCCTTACTAGGTTAACTCTTAACCTTAAGTAGCATGGCCATGCATTTGGATCCGATCACTCGAGGCCCAGATATCTCTCTCGGTAGAGAGGGCAAATCCCATCTCGATCGACCATGCCTCGCAAAGATGCTTCATGACAAACCCGAAAGCTACCTTTATAACTACCCGATTCTGGAGTAGCGTTTGATAGCCCCTAAGTAGGTCGATTCACATCTCAAGTACATGCGGCAATCTCGGGTCTAAGGACAAGGCGTACACATTGTGTAGAGAGAACCATAAGTATAAAGCTATGTCTCATGTTGGGTCGGTCCAACCCCATGTTCTAAACATGTGTCCACATTATTGGTTTGACATCTCCATGTCTATGACACGTGAAACATGGTCATCAACCGATACATGTGCTAATCCATCATTCACGTGTGTCCTCACATGAACTCCGACTAGGGACAACTTTAGAATAACCATACAAGTAAAGAGTTTCACAAACAAGTCACATACTTGTTAATCAACACAAAGGCAATATTCAAGGAACATTTATTAAATCATGGATACAATGAAATATCATCATCAATATGATTGCCTCTAGGGCATATCTCCAACAGTCTCCCACTTGCACTAGAGTCAATCTAGAAGATATCTAATACCCATAGCTCTTGTGTGCCTCATGCTTAGGGCATGGGAGAGGCTTCACAAAGGATCTGAAATATTCAAATCCGTGTGTATTTTGCATATCTTTAAATCTCCTCGATTAAGGATCTCTCGAATGAGATGAAACCGCCGCATATGTGTTTGTTCTTTTGGTGATTCCTCGCTCCTTGGCTTGCATAATGGCCCCACCATTATCACAGTAAAGATCCGAGGATCGCACGCACTAGGAACCACACCTAGTTCGATTATGAACTTCCTTATCCAAACACCTTCCTTTGCTTTGCTTGAAGCGCAATGTACTCGACCTCCGTTGTAGAGTCGCACGATCTCCCGCTTGGAACTCTTCCAACTTACCGCACCACCGTTCAAAGGAACACAAAACCCGATTGCGATTTGTAATCATCTTTGTCGGTTTGGAAGCTTGCATCGGTGTAACCATTTACAACGAGCTCTTCCTCACCTCCGTAGACTAGGAACACATCCTTAGTTCTTCTCAAATACTTGAGGATGTTTTTAATCTGCCATCGATGACTCTCACTGGATCGACTGGTATCTGCTCGTAACACTTAGAGCATAGGAAACATCTGGCGAGTACACATCATAGCATACATGATAGATCCAATGGCGAAGCATATGGAATCTTACTCATGCGATCTCGCTCATCAGTTGTCGAAGGACACTGAGTCTTGCCAAGATTTATGCCATGAGACATGGGCAAGAACCCTTTCTTTGCCTCCTCCATGTTGAACCGTTTCAACACTTTGTCAATGTAATTACTCGGCTTAATCCTATTAGCCTTTTTATCTATCTCTATAGATCTTAATACCCAAAATATATGCCGCTTCCCTAAGTCCTTCATTGAGAAACTATTTTTCGGTGAGGTCTTAACGGACTTCGAGCATAGGAATATCATTTCCAATCGGTAATATGTCATCTACATATAAGATTAGAAATACAGTGAGCTCCCACTTGTCTTCTTGTAAACACAAGATTCTTCTTCATTTTGATGAAGTCAAACCCTTTGACCACTTCATCAAAACGAATGTTCCAACTCCGAGATGCTTGCTTCAATCCATAAATGGATTTTTGAAGTTTGCATACTTTTCTAGCATTGTTTGGATCGACAAAACCCTCGAAATTTGTATCATATACCGTCCTCGGTTAAATTTCCATTAAGGAAAGCCGTTTTGACATCCATCCGCCATATCTCATAGTCGAAATATGCGGCAATAGCTAGAATGATCCGTATTGATTTAAGCATCGCTCTGGTGAGAAAGTCTCATCGTAGTCAACTCCTTGAACTTGCCGAAACCTTTTGCGACAAGTCGAGCTTTATGGATATGAACATTTCCATCCATATCAATCTTCCTTTTATAGATCCATTTGCACTCTATGGTTTTAACACCATCAAAGGTCAACCAAATTCCAAACTTGATTGTCTCCCATGGATGCTATCTCGGATCTCATGGCACTATGCCATTTCTCGAGTCTGGTCCATCATTGCTTCCGCATAGGTCGTAGGCTCATCATTGTCTAACAATAATATATCTCGCGCATTGCGAGCCTTCCGACCTTCGTGGTGGTGGTGCTTCCTTTGCCATAGGTTCCTCAACTTGTTACGCCACATGGGCATCATTCGTCGAGTCTTCCCGATTGGTTCATCTTGAACCTCTTCAAGCTGCACTGTTCTTCCACTTGTCTCCCTATTGAAACTCTTTCTCTAGGAAAACACCACTTGAGCGACAAACACTTTGCCCTCTAGTCGGTTGTAGAAGTAATATCCAAAGGTTTCCTTCGGATATCCACGAAAATGCATTTATCAGACTTGGGTGTGAGCTTGTCCGATGTGAGTGCGACAAACGCCTCACATCCCCAAATCTTTAGAAAAGACAAGCGTGACTCTTCCCGGTCCATATCTCATATGGTGTCTTAACTACGGATTTAGACGGTACCCTATTAAGTGTGAAAGTCTGCCGTTTCTAGGCGTAACCCCAAAGGATAATGGTAAATGATCGGCTCATCATCGATCGAACCATGTCCAACAAGGTCGATTCGCGCTCGGATACCCGTTTCTTTGAGGCGTTAGGCGGTGTTAGTGTGGAACAATTCCGCAACTCTTCGATGATTGCTAAATTCATGACTCAAATACTCGCCACCACGATCGGATCGCGAGCCTTGATTTTCTTGGCACGTTGATTTTCAACCTCATTCGGAACTCTTTGAACTTTTCAAAGTTTGGACTTATGCTTCATTAAGTAGACATAGCCATATCTACTAAAATCATCGATGAAAGTTATGAAGTAATGAAATCCACCTCTAGCGATCGTGCTCATTGGTCCACATACATCGGTATGTATGATTTCCAACAAGTCGGACGCCTCTCAAAAGAACCTTTGAAGGTGATTTGGTCATCTTACCAAGCAAACAAGCTTCACATGTCTCGTATGATTCAAAATCAAGCGAAGTTAGAAGACCATCGACATGGAGCTTCTTCATGCGCTTTTCACTTATGTGACCCAAGCGACAATGCCAAACATAGGTGGGATTCAAATCATTAGGTCGAAGTCTTTTAGCATTTATGTTAAAGATAGGCGCATCATCAAGATTTAAAATAAATAACCCATTCACAATGGGCAAAAGCCATAAACATTCCATTTTAGAGATCAAACAACCATTGTCTTTACTTGCAAATGAATAACCATCTCTCATCAAACATGAGGGGATAAAATGTTTAGACTCATACTAGGAACATAATAACAATTATTCAATTCCATAATAAATCTTGAAGGAAGCTGAAGTTGCATGGTGCCGACGGTCAACGCGACAACCCTTGCTTTATTTCCGACCTAAAATCAACTTCACCTCTTGCGACTCCTCTACTTCTTATTAGCCCACGCATCGAGTTGCAAATGTGAGCAAGCGATCCAGTATCAAATACCCAAGAGTTAATAGGAGAATCTGCGAGAAAAATGTCTAAAACATTTATGACAAGTGTACCATGGGTGGAAGTCTTACTTCGGCCTTCTTCTTGCATTCATCGGAATCCATGTACTTCTTGCGTTTCTCTTCCGGTGGCGATTTCTTTACAATAGAAGCATCTTGTCTCGACTCGAGTCCAAAGATTAGGCTTAGGCGTTGGCTTGAGATCATATCTTTAACCTTGCCCTTATTCTTTGGCCATGGCTTCTTACCCTTTTCTTGAAGCTAGACTTGTTCGCACGACCATCACATGGCTAGGCCACGCACACTTCTTAATGTCACTCTCTGCTTTTGAGCATCCCACAAAGCTCATTAAGGCCCTTATCCCCCATGCATATGGTAGTTCAAATGAAATGCCCATAGCTAGGTGGAAGAGACGCTAAAATGAAATCGATTGCCAACTCTTGGCCAATTGGAAAACCAAGTTTATCCAAAGTCCGATTGTAACCAACCATTTTGATCACATGTGGGCCTACGGGTGCACCTTCATTAACTTGCATTCGAAAAGCCTTAGAGACATTGAACCGTTCGATCTGGCACGTATGCGAACATGTCCTTAAGCGCTATGATCATATCATACGCTTCGATCCTCAAACCGCTTTTGAAGGTCGGGTTCCATGCATGCAAGCATAAGACGACTAATCTCAAGAGAGTCATCACATGCTTTCTTGTAGGCATTTTTAACGACAACAAGCGCATTGTTAGCGGGTTCTTCGGGATTGGGGTGTCGAACGTTTTCCTTTTATCCGCCTGAGAACAATTCTCAGTTCTGGACCAGTCAAATAGTTTGTTCCATTTAATTTCTCTTTCTCAAGAATTGATCGCAAAGCAAAAGGGTGTGCGTGGTTGCTAGATGCCATTGATCTACAATAGGAAATGCAAAATACTAAGACAAATAAAACCATGATAGAGTAAATTGTATTAAACAAATTTAATAGAATGTACTCCCACTAAAATCAACATCCTCTGTTGATTCTTAGCGATTCAAGATCCGCAATTAACGAGTCTACTAGTGAGCTTTTGCATCACCGCTAGGAGACAAGGTAATTGATAAGCAACACCTTGCTAATCATATCTCTATATAACTCTTGTTGTTGGGTGACATCTCTATGCCCAACCTTTATGCCCCAAGGCCCATAACCTTTATGATAACCTTGTTAAGTTCACCAATCCTTATGCATGTAAGTATCAGATACAAAACCCATCTAGTCAAGGAAAGTTGATGGTGCCCTAATTTTATAGACCCACCATCAATTTACAAGACATGGGATGGTGCAAAGTTTAATTGGGAGGGCATATGTTTAACTTAACATTTTGTGAGGATCGCTATACTTCTACCATTCAAACATGCATAGGAGTAAAATAATAGGAATAGCATTCACACGTTGTGACTCAAGGTATGGCCCATTTTCTCATGGTGATCTCCATCGCCATAGAATCATCCACCATGATGATCTCCATCTCCATGGTTCATGTGTGCCATCCCTCCAAGTGATGTGTCCTCAGAGTACTACTATAAGCTATTACTCATAACACTAGTAATAAAATACATGGATACTAGGAATCATCACAAGTCGACACGCAGCCGTTAATACAATACTTTGACAACACAATGGCTCCACTAGTGTTGCACTACCCATGACACGCGAGTCATGCAAATATTACAAACATGCATCACATACACATTAGGCCATACGGTCACATACATCCTGCAAAAACAAGTTAATGCATAGAATCGCAATCTCGGATAGGGGTCGAGGGTTTCCCCATCAGGGTTCGAAGGCGCGCCCATCGGTATCTCGGCGTCCGAAATTAAAAAACAGAGATCCAATCTATGCAATTTTTACATAGGATTTTGATCGGCAAATCATATTTACCACAAATCGACTCATGTTCGATTCGACCAATTTGTATCGATCTTCGCATGCGCAACCGGTTTACGTGTCACTTGTCTACCCGATGGCGAATCCGACCGGTAGGGTATGTTGTTTCACGACCTTAGCGAGATGATCACGGTACATCGATTATTAATCTAGGTTCCGATTCGATCAATCATATTGATCTTCGCATTCCAACCGGTTTTACGTGTCGCTGTCTACCTCGATGGCGAATCCGGCCGGTAGGGTATGTTGTTTCACGACCTTAGCGGCATGATCACGAAACGGATCAATCCATTACGAGAACTATACAATCGATCACATCGATCATACCGATTACATATCGCCATATGCAAATCACCGAACCTATAACATGGCGAAAGAACGCTCACGATACCATCGCGGGAAAGCGGTAGGCTACACTAGCGCAAATTAAAAATTCTACCCGTAAACCAAGATCACTGCGATTATAGATCACGGTCTTACCACTAGACGCGCAGTGCGGAAGTTGATGCGGCGCGTCGGGCGATGTAGTCGTACCAAGTTGATGCGATGCGTCGGGCGAGTAGTCGTACTACTTCCTCGTCCTCGTCCTCGTCGCGGCGTCCCACGTCTGACTCCTTTCTTGCGGTTCGTCCCAGCGCCACGCAGATGCGGCGCCTCAAAGGTATCCACACGTGCGGGAGGAAGCGACGCGCGCCGGACTACTAGATCGCGCGGCGACTAGGGCGTGGGAGGGTGGCGGCGAGGTTTGAGGATGTCACGAAAAACTCAACCCTCAACCGGTAGCGCCCTACCCTCCTTTTATAGGCGTCCTTATAATGGGCTTCTACAAATAGAGGCCCATTAGGACTCAATGCCCGATCTAATCGGATCCAATCCGAATTAGGCTTCACCCTAAGTGTGTGACCTATGGTTCACATATGTTTAGACATGACGCGAGTACATACTTGGTCAATAGTTGGTAGCGGCCTCTAGCAAGGCGTGCCAACTCCTAAACATACGTAAAGATCATATCGGACGAACCATCACAACGTTATGTACATGCCAATCCCTTTGCCTCACGATATTCGGTCGAGCTCCAAGTGACCACTCTTTCTCGATCCGTGATCCGGAATCCCTTACTAGGTTAACTCTTAACCTTAAGTAGCATGGCCATGCATTTGGATCCGATCACTCGAGGCCCAGAGATATCTCTCGGTAGAGAGGGCAAATCCCATCTCGACCGACCATGCCTCGCAAAGATGCTTCATGACAAACCCAAAGCTACCTTTATAACTACCCGATTCTGAGAGTAGCGTTTGATAGCCCCTAAGTAGGTCGATTCACATCTCAAGTACATGCGACAATCTCGTGTCTAAGGACAAGGCGTACACATTGTGTAGAGAGAACCATAAGTATAAAAGCTATGTCTCATGTTGGGTCGGTCCAACCCCATGTTCTAAACATGTGTCCACATTATTGGTTTGACATCTCCATGTCTATGACCTGTGAAACATGGTCATCAACCGATACATGTGCTAATCCATCATTCACGTGTGTCCTCACATGAACTCCGACTAGGGACAACTTTAGAATAACCATACAAGTAAAGAGTTTCACAAACAAGTCACATACTTGTTAATCAACACAAAGGCAATATTCAAGGAACATTTATTAAATCATGGATACAATGAAATATCATCATCAATATGATTGCCTCTAGGGCATATCTCCAACACCTACCCCTATCACACCTCATAGCTACGCACGACAGCACCTGGCATCCTCCCTAACGTGCTGCATGACTTCCCTACCGTGCTGCACAGTCACTAGCCAGGCCCCTTCTCGGCGCACGCCGCCCGTGTATCATCATAGGACTCCTCCGGCCTCGTCAACAACTTCAACACTATGAAGTCGCAGCCACCGTCCAGTAATTGGTACATGGACACCGACGCCACAGTAGACATGTCTTCCAGCTCTGGTAACCACACCTATGTTTTTCCTCTCCCTCCCTCCTCCTCTCATATTGTGTTCGGCGATGGTAACTCTCTTCCAGTCAACCACGTCAGCCACTGTATTTTTTTAACACACACTCATCCAATAATCTACCTCCAAAACGTCCTTGTCACACCTCGTTTAATAAAAAATCTTGTGTCTGTTCATAAGTTTACAACTGACAATCAGTGTGCTGTCGAATTTGACCCTCATGGCTTTTCTGTGAAGGATCTTCGAACCAAGAGCGAAATTCTCAGGTGCAATAGTTCAAGCGAGCTCTACCCTCTCTATCCTACTTCACCTCAAGCTCTTGCCACCTCCACCGATAGCACCACCCTATGGCACTGTCGTCTTGACCATCCTGGTCATTAGGCACTCCGCAATCTCGTCGATACATCCGTTATTTCATGTCCTTCCAAAATAAATGACATCAATTTGTGTCGTGCCTATCAATTAGGTTGACATGTTCAATTCCCCTTTTCTTTCAGAGTCTATGACACAACTTTACCTTTCGAATCAATCCATTGTGATCTTTTAGACATCTCCGGTGGTGAGTGTTTTTTGTTATAAGTATTTTCTTGTGATATTGGATGATTTCACACATTATTTGTGGACCTTCCCACTCTGTTTCAAATTAGAAACATTTTTGATTTTATCCAATTCTCACACTTACATTTCTACTCAATTCTCCATCGCTCTTCGTGCCATCCAATGTGATAATGGTAACGAATTCGACAACAATTCTCTCCACCAGTTCGCTACCTCACACAACATCCTCCATTGTTTTTCTTGTTTACACACTTCCTAGCAAAATGGCATGTCTGAACGCATCATTCGCATGGTGAATGACATTGTTCGCTCACTTGTTTTTCAAGAACACATGCCACCTTTTTTTGGGTTGAGTCACTCCATGCGGCTACATATCTCCTGAACCG
This sequence comes from Ampelocalamus luodianensis, assembly GCA_036346255.1. NCBI lineage: Eukaryota > Viridiplantae > Streptophyta > Magnoliopsida > Poales > Poaceae > Ampelocalamus > Ampelocalamus luodianensis. The sequence goes on along the minus strand of CM070629.1, from coordinate 52,562,426 downwards.
TCTACCCACCAAAACTCTCAATTTCTCCACTCTGTTTCAGACTTCGCTATCCTACTCTCATCTCCGTATCTTTGGTTGTCTTTGCTACCCAAACACTACTACCACCATGCCGCACAAACATGCTCTGCGGTTGGTCCCCTGTGTTTTCTCGGTTACCCACCAAATCACAAGGGTTACCACCGTGTGGACCTCACAACTCGTGGGATAATCACTTCCCGTCAGGTGGTCCTCGATGAATATGTCTTTCCTATTGCTTCTTCTTCACCGGGCTCGGCAACCGACTATGATTTCCTTCGTGCTATAGCCCCTGCTGATCCCTCATCATCTAACATGGTTTCATCCCCTTCTGATGATGACTCTCCTTCCCTACCTCCCCTTCCCAATCGTAGCAACCCTTGCTGCAGTAGGCTCCACCTCTACCGCGGTAGCACCGATCGCCCCTGTCGTAGTCATGGCAGCCCCTGCTGCAGCCGATGTAGCCACCTCTTTGCCACCCGCAGCAGAACCTACTCCTCCTGCTGCTGGTTCTTCTCACTTCTATGCATGCGTCTCCATTCTGGTATTCGTGTCCCACTTCTTGAGAAACTTAACCTACATGTGGCAGCTTCCTTTGATATTTCTAACCTTCCGAAATCCATCCGGAATGCTCTTAAAGACCCGAATTGGCACTCTGCTATGGTGGACGAATTTCAGGCCCTTCTCTCTAACTATATATGGGATCTTGTGCCTCTGCCTCCTAACGCCAATATTGTTTCTGGCAAATTGATTTTTCGGCATAAGTTCCAACCAGATAGTACCCTTGCACCCTACAAGTCTCATTGGGTTTTAGGTGATTTTTTCCAACAGCCTGGTGTTGATTTCGACAAAACATTTAGTCCATCCACTGTTCTCTCCATTGTTGTCTCCTTTGGTTGGCTCATTCACTAGCTTGATGTCAAAAACGCCTTCCTTCGTGGACATCTTTCCTCCATACACATGTATGGTTGTAATCCATATATATGAGAATCAATGCTAAGAGCCAATTGGGGTTTCTTCTCAAACTTACAAGTCTTAGTCTAAAAGGACTAGATTAGAACATGACAGGTTGAGATTTTGACAACAATTGCAGAAAAGTCTTTGGACTTCCGTTGATGGTTTGATCAGTCCTAGTGTGTACTATAGAAAAACGATGGTTGTTTTTGCTCATGGGAATAGAGCCAAGTACAGAAAGCAACTAGCTTGTACTACACTAATAGGTTTGTAGAAAAGTCATGGAGTTCTATCAGATACGGGCCTACAAAATTAGTAGAAATACCCCTCACTGTAGAGTCAAGAGGAAGCATACACGCTAATACCGAACCAATATGGAGCAACAGCAAGGTCTCTCGCATGACGAGCTGCTGCAAGCCAGCAATGAGCTGACACACCACGCCTTAAGCTACGTCAAGTCCATGGCCCTTCGGTGCGCCGTTGAGCTAGGCATCGCTGACGCCATCCACGGCAGCGGCGGCCACGTCTCCCTAGACCACCTACTCACCACGCTCTCTCTGACCCCGAGCAAGCTCCCCTATCTACGCCGCGTAATGCGTGTGCTGACCACATCGGGCATCTTTGCCCAAGAGGCTGACGGCACCTACCGTCTCACTCCCGTCTCCTCCCTGCTCCTGAGCGATGACGGTACCAGCAACTGGAAGAGCCTCGTGCAGATGGTGTTACTTGAACTTTCACCGTTCATCGCAACGCCGGTCATGAACATGGCCGAATGGTTCAAGAGAGACGAGGAGACGGCGTTCAAGATGACGCATGGCGCGGACTTTTGGGGCGTTTGTGGCCGTGACGTGGAGTTCGGCAAGTTTTTCAACGATGCGATGGCATCTGACTCCCGGTTCATCATGGATGCCGCCATCCATGGAGCAGGCCAGGTGTTTGAGGGAATAACCTCCTTGGTGGACGTCGCAGGCGGCACAGGCGCAGCGGCAAGGGCGTTGGCTACGGCCTTTCCGCATATGAAATGCACGGTGTTAGACCTTCCTCAAGTGATTAATGACATTCCGGCCGATGGCCCCGTTGAATTTGTTGCAGGCAATATGATGGATTTCATCCCCCAAGCAGATGCTCTCTTGCTTAAGGTAAAAGGCAATATATATTTCATCCAACCTGTACATTACGCGGCCTTTACGTGACAAATCACTAATTCAACTAGTAATTTTTAGCTAGTAATTTTTAGCTCATTTTCTTGGTCAATTTAAATATATTGGGTAGCAAGCAAGTAAATTTAATGCATTTCAGATTGCAATGACATTGTTGATTGCAGTTTGTGCTACATGATTGGAGTGACAATGATTGCGTAAACATCCTAAAACGATGCAAAGACGCAATTCCTTCTAGAGAAGCGGGAGGAAAGGTGATCATCATAGACATGGTGGTTGGATCCTGTTCCCAAGCAGTGTGCCATGGAACCCAACAATTGTTTGATCTGCTTATTTCAATGTTGACGCCGGGCATGCAGAGGGATGAGAAAGAGTGGTGTAAGCTATTCAAGGAGGCTGGATTCACCGAATATAAGATTAGATCTGTCTTAGGTCTCCGATCTATCATCGAGGTCTTTCCATAGGTCATCATCCATTTTCCAGCTTGATGAGTGCCCAGTATATAGCTGGAGGAGTGTCCAGTATATGGGAATTGAACAGTGTCTTCTATTTTATTTTCTCGTTGATCATCTTCTGTAGCATGCTCCATGTGCGTGTTGTGCTAGCATGTGTGTTTTATTCTTCAATATAAATATTGGTGTCATTACTTCCTTGCTTGTGTTTCGAAGAAGTTTCCATTTTTATGTTGCCTCTTGGGAATAAAAAAATCCTGCAAGACCTCCTGATCTTAGGACATTTTTTTTACATCATTTAAATCATGACCAGGTTCCGACTTATAGCCGAAAATCAGAAATTTCGGTACTACCGGTGGGACCGGTAGGGATACAAACCGGTCCCAAAAAATTCGGTTTGGATGAATTTTGCCAATTTTTTTTTGAATTTGCTTAAATTTTTGCTCAAATTTGATTTTTTTTAAAAAATTTAAAATCCAAAATTTTTAAATTGGCCAAAATTTTCTGTTTTTCAGCCATACCGGCCACCTCCGGTAAAAAAAAACCCCTGATCATGACACATGGGAACTAGGAAGATAAGCATATCATTATGGTTCAGTTCTTTCTGTTCTTACATTCTTGACCACCCTTTTGGGAAAAACAAAATAAGAGGGAAGCGCTCATGTGTGAGGCAAAATTGAGCGTGTCAAAAGATAGGGGAGGATTGTTAGAACATTAATTTTGATCTAAACCAGATGATCAGCTAGAAATTAACAGGATCTCATATGTGGTAATTGCAACACCATAAAATCTGTAAACGCGGAAGCATACCTCATGACGATGCCATTGTTCGTCATAGAGTTGATCTAAAACAGTAGATGAAGCTCAATCTACCTAGGGTTTGGTCTTTCCCAGTAAGAGGTAAGCCACAGGTTCCAACTACAGATAGGGATAGGTGGTATGGCATGACCGCATGAGTTACCCTGCTCAGAGGATCTGCCCTTATTTATAGTCTTTTAGTATGAAATCCTATCCCGTCCTATAATTAGAGATAGATTCCAATTATGCCTCTACATAGATTTGAATCCAAGTCCATATTTTTCCCTAATAGATACTCTGACTCTTAATAAATATTTGATTACTTTATATATTTGAACCAACCAAAATAGATAGCTGATATTTATTTAACTCATGTGGGTCCACATAACGAAAATTAATCCAACAATCTCCCACTTGGACTAAATGAGTAAATACATATCAAAAACTTTATGAGCTCCAAAATTGCTATATATGTCATGAGCATCTTTAAACCAATCCGGTCCATCAATTATATCAATATAGGATCAAAGCGGTCTTCGTCACTTTAAAGCGTAACTCAACCCATCAACGGTGACATATATCAACATATAAAAAGAACGACATTGATCAAATATGGATGTGTAGCATGGAAATTACATGAGATGTGATCATGACATGCCTATTTCCAACTGGTCCAACTTTATCCCTTATGAGATCAAAACATCTTCTCAGAACCAAATGAGATGATATGAATTCACAGTAAAAGAATATAAACTTTATTTCTCTAGAGAATATAACTAAAGGTCTTTATACCAAACTTGATATTGTCACATGACCATAAGGAAAAATTACAAATTCCCACTTGAACTGAATTCCATAAGTGAAACCACACCCATATGAGCAACATGCTCGTGGAACACTTTAGGTGTCAAGCCTTTAGTTAACGGATCCGCAATCATGGAGTCTGTACCTATATGCTCAATTCATAATTTACCACTCTGAATTCTTTTTTTCACAACTAGGAACTTGATGTATATATGCTTAGACTTTGACGAGCTCCTGTTGTTATTAGAATACATAATTGCAGACTTGTTTTCACAATATAACTTTAGTGGTCTGTCAACTTGATCCAAAATTCGCAGCCCTGTGACAAAGTTCGGAAGCCATATCCCATGATTTGAAGCCTAATAGCAAGCAACATACTCAGCTGCCATTGTGGACGGGGCAACGAGTGACTGCTTAGCACTTTTCCAAGAAACTGCACCTCCACCAAGTAGATAGATGTAACCTGAAGTGGATTTGCGAGTATCTTGGCAACCAGCGAAATCAGAATCAGAATACCCAATGATCTCCAACTGATCTGATTTCCTATATGTGAGCATAAAATCCTTCGTCTTTTGCAAATACCGCAACACCCGTTTTGCCGCGACCCAATGATCAAAACCCGATTGCTTAAATATCTGCTTAGTATTCTAACAATATATGCTATATTTGGTCTAGTGCAAACTTGAGCATATATCAAGCTCCCCATCAAAGATGAATAGAGGATACTTCCATATTAGAAATTCGGATCACATATATCCCATATTCAACAATCTCCACCTTGAGATGAATTTCCTTTTGTAGCATAATAAAGAATCATCAATCACCAAATATCTCCACAATAAGATAAAATCACCGTGCGCCAACTAGTCTCTAGGACTAGACTGTAACACCAACTAAGCTTGAGCAAAGCTCAAACTTAGTAGCAGGGACTGGCTTCGTCATCATGTCAGCTAGATTATCATGAGTACTTATCTTGCACACCTTGATATCACCTTGAGCAATAACACCTCGAATAAAGTGATATCTCACATCAATGTACTTTGTTCTCTCATGGAACATCTGATCCTTTGTAAGGTATATAGCACTCTGACTATCACAAAATATAGTAGTGCAATAATTATTTCCACAAAGATCAGTATACAAACCTCTAAACCAAATAGCTTCTTTACAAGCTTCAAAAATAGCCATATATTCTGCTTTAGTAGTAGATAAGGCAACAGTACCTTGCAAACTTGCTTTCCAACTAACAGCACAACCACCAATAGTGAAAACATAACCTGTGACTCTTGTCCAAATCACCAGCATAATCAGAATCAACATAACCAACAAGTCCATCTCTAGAATTCTCAAACTCCAAACAAGCATTAGAAGTGCCACACAAATATATGAAAATCCACTGAACTGCTTTCCAATGCTCTTTTCCAGGATTAGCCATGTATCTACTAACAACACTCAGTGCATGAGATAAATCAGGACGAGAACAGACCATGGCATACATAAGAGAACCAACTGCACTTGAATATGAAACTCTAGGCATGTACTCAATATCATAATCTAACTTAGGACATAAAGCTGAAGATAATCTGAAATGCGAAGCTAATGGAGTACTCACTGGTTTTGCATCATGCATATTAAAACGACGAAGAACCTTCTCAATATAACCTTTTTGACTAAGATATAACTTGCTAGATTGCCTCTCTCTAATAATCTCCATGCCAAGAATTTTCTTTGCTGCATCTAGGTCCTTCATCTCAAATTCATTACTCAATTGTACTTTCAGTTTTGCTATTTCTGACTTATCTTTTACAGCAATCAACATATCATCAACACAGAGAAGCAAATAAATGGCTGAACCATTAACAGTCTTTAAATAAACACAGCTGTCATAATCAAACAGCTTAAAATTATGAGAGAGCATAAACGAGTCAAATCTCTTGTACCATTGCCTAGGAGATTGCTTCAAACCATAAAAAGATTTCTTTAATCTACAAACAAGGTGTTCTTTTCCAGGAATAACAAAACCCTCAGGTTGTTCCATATAAATGTCTTCTTCCAACTCCCCATGCAAGAATGCAGTTTTAACATCTAATTGCTCAAGTTCATAATCATGCATAGCAAAAATATTGAGTAAAGTGCGAATATAACTATGCTTCACAACTGGGGAAAAGACATTATTAAAATCAATACGTAGAATTTGACTATAGCCTTTAACAACCAACCTTGCTTTATACCTTGCTGGTTTAGTAGAAGAAATACCTTTTTTTTTATTTTGAAAATCCACTTGCAACGAACAGGCTTCTTCTCCTTTGGCAATTTCACTAATTTCCAAGTGCCATTCTTTTCAAGTGACTCCATCTCATCATGCATAGCAGATATCCACTTATTACAATCAGTGGAGCCAATAGCCTCAGAGCATGATGAAGGTTCTGTATTACCTTCAATTTCTTCTGCCACATTCAAAGTATAAGCAACAATATTAGCTTCTTCAATCAACCTCTTGGGTGAATTAATCTCCCTCCTAGGCCTGTTAATTGCAATAGACTGTTGTGGTGGCTGCTCAACAATGGGAGTATCCTCAACAATTAGTGCATCATGAACAACGGTATTTTCCTTATCTGATGTGTTACCTGAACCAACAGAGTGCTCTACTTGAACACTTCAATTCTGCTCACTCTCAACAGGAACGATAGTAAACAGTTTATCATGAAGTATAGCAGATTCATTAAAGACAATGTTTCTGCTAATCACAACCTTCCTTGTTTCAGGATTCCACAACTTATATTCTTTAACACTAGATTTATAACCAAGAAAGATGCACTTAATAGCTCTAGGCTCTAATTTTTCATTATCAACATGAGCATAAGTAGTACAACAAAAAACTCTCAATTCTGAATAATTTGCTGGAGAACCAGACCATACCTCAATTGGAGTCTTCTTTTCAATTGCAATATTGGGTGACCGATTAATAAGATAGCAAGCAGTGGAAGCGGCTTCAGCCCAAAAACGCCTATGCAAACCTGCATTAGACAACATACAACGGGCCTTGAAAATGATGGTTCTGTTCATACGCTCAGCTACACAGTTTTGTTGAGGAGTACCAGGAACGGTGTAATGCCAACAATGCCTTCAGCCTTACAATATGATTCAAATTCATCAAAATAGAATTTTATCCCATTATCAGTGCGAAGTTTCTTTACCTTCTTTTCAGTTTGCCTTTCAATCATAGTCTTCCACTCTTTAAATACTGAAAATGCTTCTGACTTATGCTTCAAGAAATAAGGCCACACTCTTCTAGAATAATCATCAATAATTGTTAACATATAACGAGCACCTCCTAGAGATGTCTTGCGAGATGTCCTGCGAGATGTCCCCATAAATCGGAATGTACATAATCCAAAATACCTTCTGTAGTATGAACTGAGGTATTAAATCTCACCCTTTTGTGTTTGCCAAACACGCAATGCTCACAAAATTTCAGTTTGCCGATGCCATGTCCATCAAAAAGTCCCCTCTTACTCAGTTCTGCCAAACCAAGTTCACTCATATGCCCAAGACGCATATGCCAAAGATTAGTAGCATCAGAATCAGATAATGAACATGAAATTACAACAACATTACCTGATATTATAGTACCTCGCAGATGGTACAGATTGACAGATTTAATATCAACTTTCATCACAATAAGAGAACATTTTGCTACCTTTAAAACTCCACCTTCACCAGAATACATGTACCCTTTAGCATCAAGAGTACTCAAAGAGATGAGGTTCCTTTTCAAATCTGGAATGTGCCTCACATCTGTCAAAGTTCTAATAATACCATCAAATATCTTGATCTGAATTGAACCAATTCCTGCAACCTTACAAGATGAGTTATCACCCATCAACACAGTACCACCTTCAACAGGTTCATAGGTGGCAAACCAATCCTTATTAGGACACATATGAAAGGTACAAGCAGAATCAAGAATCCATTCATCATTGGTCTTAGCACATCCAGCAAAGGCAACAAGAATTTGTCCATTAGGACTATCATCAGCAGCAATGGAGGCTTTACCTTCATCATCTGGTTTACCTTTTGGCTTATAATGCTGGGTTCTTTTTTCTTTATTTTGCAGCTTCCAGTATTTAGAGATGTCGTGCTCACTTTTCTTGCAATATTTGAACGACTTGTACTTGCCTCTAGATTTCGACCGGTTCTTGTAGTCGTTCGAACTTTTGTCTCGAGGTCCATTATTTGAGTTCTTCTCCTTTTGCCTGCCACGAATAAACAAGCCTTCTCCTTTTGAACTTGTATTTTCAGAAGACACCATCTGTTTCATCTTCTCCTTGGCATGCAAAGCTTCATAAACTTCACTAAGAGTGAGAGTATCTCTACTATATAATATGGTATCTCTGAAATTTGAAAATGAACTAGGCAGAAAACACAAAAGAATAAGACTCAAATCCTCATCCTCATATTTTACCTCCATCGACTCTAGTCGGTAACGATCTCCTTAAACATCAAAAGATGATCAAGTATGGATTCTCCTTCTTGCAATTTATGACAGTACAACTTCTGCTTGAGATGCATCTTGCTGGTGAGATCCTTTGTCATGCAAATTTGTTCCAGCTTCAGCCATAATGTAGCAGCTGTCTTCTCTTTCAAACCATCATGCAAAATATTATTTGATAGATAAAAGTGAATCTGAGATAAAGCCTTACGGTCTTTACATTTTTTATCCGCGGTCCATGTGGTAGGTTGTTTCGCAAATCCTTCCAATGCATCATCTAAATCCATCTGTGCCAACACAGCCCTCATCTTGACTTGCCACAACGAAAATCTTGTGTCTCGATTCAGGAGTGGAAGATCATACTTCAAAGTCGTCATGAGGAATAAAACCTAAAATTGTTGGTACTGATATGTGTGAACCTAGCAAAAATCACAACCTATTTGGTACACCTTCTGTGTACGCGAATCAAAAACTTCAATACTCCTGGTACACTTCTTGTGAGTTCGTAGCAAAATTCACCAAAACTACCAAACCGTGCACTGCTTCACGTGAATCACGGATGACCAATAGGTGATTTATTAAAATAAGGTTTCTCTTGGAACCTGTGCTATTTGAAGAATTCGGTTTTGGCTTGCTGAGGATGATGCACGCACGCGCGAAGGCTTCGGTTGGCTGCTTCGCTTGCACGCGTCGCTAGTAGAGGACGCGGATCGAGACTTTGCTAGCTTCATCGCGTGCGTGCCTCAGCAGATGCGAACGGACCGAGGTCACTGGCGCTACGGGCGTTGCTGGCGATGAAGGACGGACGACGCCGATCGATGCAGGACGGGCCTCGGGAGCGGATGACGCCGACGATGCGTGACGCGGCTGCTGAAGATGCGTTGCCTCGGGAGCGATGCATTGGACGACGCCGGGACGAAGACCCACTGTGCATGACGGCGGCGCACGGACGGATCTATTTTTTTTCTTGTCTCTCTTAAGACCCTAATCTCCTGTGCTCTGATACCACTTGTTAGAAATAATGCACAAATCAATAGGGACAAGAGACACGAATTTTACGTAGAAAACCCTTGCTGAAAAAAACCACAGACGCCAATCGACGATGATCACTATATGAGGAGTGTTTACAAAACGCCGGGGATTACAATAAGGTGTCAGGCGTCTTGGCATCAACTCTCCCTGTGCGGTTTACAAGAGGTATATAAAGGAGTAAAAGGACTTAGAGTCCAAGTAAGAAACTAATCCGCTAATATGACAACTAATCCGGATACTTCAATATTAGAAATTCAGATCACATATATCCCATATTCAACAATATATCATCAACATACATAATAAAAAATATGAACTTACTCCCACTGAATTTATGATACACACAATCTTCAACTCTATTTACCTCAAAACCAAACAAGATAATAACCTTGTGAAATTTGTGGCACCATTGCCGGGAAGCCTGTTTGAGCCCATAAATGGATTTCTTTAATTTGCATACCATTTGCTTCAGGTCACCGACCACAAAGTTTTTTTTTTCGGTTGCTACATATAAATCGTCTCATTAATGTTTTCATTTAGAAACACTGTTTTACATCCATCTGATGAAGCTCAAGAACAAAATTTGCCACAAGTGCCATAATGACCCTAAAAGAGTCTTTCGAAGAAACCAGAGAGTCTCTTTATAGTCTATGCCTTCTTTTTGAGTTTTTCCTTTTGCAACAAGACGAGCTTTATATCTTTCCACATTGCGCTTCGAATCCCGTTTGGTCTTAAATATCCATTTGCAACCAATGTGTTTCTTTCTTTCTAGCAATAGGACAAGATCCCAAACGTCATTATCCTTCATGGATTTTAACTCTTCATTCATGACATTGATCCAATTAACTGAATTTGGGATTTGTAGGGCTTTTTGGAGATTGATATGATCGTCTCCCCAAATATCACTACAAGCCTCATTCTCCGGAAGAAAGATAATGTAATCATGAGAGTTGCACTTCTTCTTTCTCTAGTGGATCTCCTTAATGGCACTGATTCTTGAGGTTGATAAGTTTGTTCTTCTATAGGAACATCATTTTGTGGAGGAACCTCATAGATATTATTTTGAATTGTATTTTCCTCAATAATACTGGGTAAAAATAACCTCATCCTGATCATTATTGGGAATAACCAAACGAAGAGGAAATAAATCCCCTTCAGAAACTTCTTCAAAATTAATGTTCTTAGCTATATCTCCCCCTTCAAACTCAACATCCTTGAAGAACTAGGCATTTCCCGTTTCAAAAATTATCTTAGTAGTGGGATCATAAAATTTGTAACCCCTTGATCTTTCCGAATAACCAACAAAATAACTACTAACAGTTCTTGAGTCCAATTTTCTCTCATTAAGCCTGTACGGCCTTGCCTCAGATGGACATCCCAATGTACGTACATGCCTGATGCTAGAATTTTTTGCCTATCCATTGTTCGTAAATTGTAACATCTCAATTTTCTGAGTTTAAAAATCTTTTGAATAGTTAGTAGGGAGAAAAAGTCACCATTTGGTTTTATTTGAATTTAATTCAAAAAGCTTAATATTGGATTTTACAATAAAATACATTTAATGTGAATAATCCCAACATGAACAATAGCCAAAACTATTTTATTTGGGTTCTATGTGCTCAGATATATTTTCTAGATTTTTCTAGAATTTTTGTGAGTTCATTTGCTATTTTCTATTGCTTATTTGAATTTCTGGTATTTTCTAAAATAGAAAAGCTAATTAATAATCTCAGATAAGTCCTTGGGCCGAATCTCCTTTAAACCCTGGCCCAGTCCTATTCGCGTGGCCCAACTCCATGCTGACCAGCTCGCCACGCGCTTGTCCGTCTTCGGCACAGTGGACCCGCTGTCGGTCTCTCGATCTTTCTCTCTCTCTCAAATACGCTCGGCTCACCCTCCACCGTTAGATCAAGATTGAGCGGTCCGATGGCGTTGTGCCTTCCGGGCGACCCGAACGGCACATTGATTGTGAGACGTTCGATCAAGGTTTAACGGCCAGATGTGGCTAAGGCGTTAAGGTCCGAACGTCACCTGCGCTTTGAGGTGTTCGATCGTGGATGGACGGCCAGATCTTCAGAGTTCGTTCGCAAGCCGCGCCGTTCGCACGCACCCGCGTACGAGCCACACTCGCTGACATGTGGGTCCCGTCTGCCATGTCAGCGTCGTTCTCGACGCAGACTCTACCTTCCTTCCGATTTCTCCGCCGTCGCGCCATGTTCGTCGCGGGCACGCCTCCCGGGGCTATTTAAGGCCCCGAGGACCCTCGTGAGACGCACCCCGTGACGCGCCGCCTTCGAAACCCTAGCCGCAGCATCGAAGCGCCGCCAAAAGCCCTAGGCGCCGCCTTCGTCTTCAGCGCTGGCCGAAGGACCACTTCTCCACCGTCGCCGTTCCAGACCACCTCGCCGTCAGTGGAGGCCATCTTCAGGACCGCCGCGTCGCCCGCATCTCAGAACCACCGTCGCCTTCGCCGGAGAACCCCTCCAACACCGTCGTCGTCGAGCCCGAGCCTTAGCCTCCGCCTTAACCTCGCCGCCGGTCACCCTCATCCACCTCGAGCACCCGTGAGCACACCGTTGAGATCCCCGTATCCCCCTCAACCTCCCGGTACCATCCGTCGCCGATGAAGGGCCACCGTTCGCCGGCGACCATCGGGTCCAGTGCCGCTCTCGCCGTCGGGTCCGACATGGACGCCATGTCACCCGCCACCTCACCTTGTGCGCCGACGTGTCGCGTGCGTATCTGCTCTGTCAGCGCCCACATGTGCGCCCGCGCGGCAGTCCACCGATCTCCAAATCCTGAGGCTCGGTAAACCTGGTCTACCGTGAGCCATCTCGCTGACATGTGGGTCCCACATATCACTAATTTCTTTTAATTCATTATCCCCGAAAATCCCAGTGCTGACGTCATGCTGGCACAATAATCTGATTTTTCTGTTAAGAAATAATTTGGAAATTCCAGTAAATCCAAACTTAGGGTTTCTTTTAGATTTAAACTTCCAGAGCCCATAACTTTTGCATCCGAACTCCGATTGAGTCCATTCAAGTTCCAAAATTTATCTAAATTCGAGCTCTATTTATCGGAGATTTTTATTTAATTTTTGGAGTTTGTTTTGCCTCTATTATTTATTTATTTTGTTTATTTACCTCGTTTGCGAGTAGACGTCGATACATCGGGGAATTTTGGAGAAGAAAGAGCACCCCAAGATCAAGACCAATACCTAGGCCTTTTCCAAGGCAAGTCATACCTTTGATCATCTTGAACCCAGTTTTCAAATTACTTTGTTTCAAAGTATTGCATTCTACTTTAATTATGTATTTAAATGCTTTTGGGTATAGTTATTATCCAAATTGTTATCATCACCTTAACTTTGTATGCCATAATTCCTTGTCACCCTAGATTGGTTATTAGTTGGTAATATTATAGCACCAACGTGGGTTGGTTAGATGTGAGTACAATTACTTAGCCATGCTACGAGTCTCACATCTCATTCGAGTTGCAAATATTGAATCTGACTAAGTGACTATGGAACTTTGTGTAAAACTGTGTGCTATGTGTTATTACTTCGTGATAGCATGTGTTGCACTAAAACCAACTGGGTGGGAAAGGATTTAGACTGAGGCAAGTGGTGGATACTGTGTGATATGGTGGAAGCTATGTGCATGGGAATGATAATCTTTGTGGCATAGTTAGAGAATGGAAGTCTTGCCTTGGTCAATTAAGGACTTAACTTTATGTGCCATTGAACTGAGCTTTACTATACGATCACATGCCTGATGGGATGGGCCTAACTTAGTAGGTTATAGATTCTTGGCATTGATTACTCAGGCTGTAGGTTAGACTATGGGTGGAGGTGTGTACTACAAGGTAGTCGCATCACGGGGCGGTTCGCCGTGTCTCTGTCTAACGATGTGTGTTATGCCAAAGCGCTTCGTTTGGGTTGGCATAGCGGTTTGTAAGCACGTCGGGAGTGTCAATGTTAAGATGAAGTTTCTAAATCGTTTTGTTATGATTAGTGCTTGCAACACTAGTGGTATCGTGTGGGTAAAGTGTACAACCTCTATAGAGTGTTAAATCAATCTATTCGAATAGCCACGTCCGCGGTCATGGACATGCTCGGGGATTTCACATGAGGGGTAGTTTTCATAAAATGTTTGGGATGAGAGCTATGTGATCTAAGTCATATGGCTATGTGAAATAACCTGTTTAGCTTTGTGTCTTTGTGAAAATAACTGTTAAATCAATATTATCTATTTGTTTTGAATTGCATTTCAATCTATTATTGTATTCAATTGCAAATGTTGTTTTATGCAAAAGAACCACAGAAGTATTTTCTTTTGGAATAAGCCTGCATCTATAAATTGCATTCTGTGGTATGATTTGCGAGTACGGTTGTGTACTCACGCTTGTTGTAAAACTTGTGCTCAAACCTACAGAAGAGGAGGAGTCTACGCCTGCTTTCGAGGAGGAGTTTGCCGAAGGTTGCTGATCGTTAAGGTCTGGATCCCAGTCAGTTGCCTGTGGTGAATTGATGAGATCTACGCTGAAGTTATTTCTGTTTTGCTGCTATTTTATTCTATGTTAGCCCTGTGTGGCTCAATAAGTGTAAACTTGATCATAAGGTCAAAACCCTTATTTGTTATTTGATCTATTGGATGATCTTTTGAAATTGCATTGTGGATTCTTGGTGGTAGGTTTGATGGTTGATCATCTTCCTTATTGTCGTTTTCTTCCACTTGAATTTGACTTGTTGTGGAAGAGGTAGGAGGTTCAACTTGAGTAGAAGATGACGGTTCATCTTTCGGTTTGATGTCACCAATTTGCATATTTTTCATAGCCTTTCTTAACAATTCATCACCTACATCATCCAAATTCTCATGCCCTTCTTGGGAGCCGTTAGTTTCATCAAATTGAACACCGTGTCTTTCCTCAACTAAACCGGAGTTTTGATTAAAGACACGATATGCTTTGCTATTAGAGGAGTAACCAAGCAAGAAACCAACATCACACCGACTTGCAAATTTTGAAAGACGAACACCCTTTTTCAAAATGTAACATTTGCAACCAAAGATACGAAAATAAGAGATGTTCGGTTTTCTTCCAACAAGGAGTTCATAGGAAGTCTTTTTCAAAAGGCGATGCAAATAGAGACGATTTATGGTATGACAAGCGGTGTTGATTGATTCCGCCCAAAAACTATCGGAAGTATTATATTCATCAAACATTGTCCTAGCCATTTCAATTAATGTACGATTTTTCCTTTCTACAACTCCATTTTGCTCCGGAGTGTAGGTTGTGGAAAGTTCGTGCTTTATTCCAAGCTCATCACAAAAGTATTCAACTTTAGTATTTTTGAACTCGGAACCATTATCATTACGGATTTTCTTTATTTTGAAATCAAATTCATTTTGAGCCCGTTTAGCAAAGCTTTTGAAAATTCCGGAGGTTTCGCTCTTGTCATCTAGAAAGAACACCCATGAATATCTAGAGTGATCATCTACGATAACTAAACAGTAGCTATTTCCCCGATACTCTTATAGGTTGTTGGCCCAAACAAATCCATATGTAAGAGTTCCAATGGTCTAGAGGTTGACATGATACTCTTGGAAGGGTGAGAGCTTGCGACTTGTTTACCGGCTTGATATGAGCCTGAGATCAATCTGAGGTTCTTCTGGATCTTCCATCTCCTCATCTGATTGAGCCTGGACTTCTTCTTCTGTGTCAGGCTCAGAATCAGAACCTGACTCATGAGGAAGAGATCCTTCCTCACTTTCAGAGCCATCTGCTGCAGGCCCTTTTCCCTTGCCTAATGGATCATCAATGGGGTTGGCAGAAGGTTGAGTGGAAGATTGCCCTCGGCGAGTTCCAAATCTTGTTCTTGGCATCTTTACAAAGAGAGGACAAGTTACAAGAAGTTCAAAAGATCAAGGAATCTAGAGATAATTTGAATGGAATGATTATCTGTTCTGTCAGTAAAATCGGTAGTATCGCAAGTTTTCAGCCGGTAGTACCGAGGTGCGGTAGTACCGCCATTTTCTGGCCGGTATTACCGCATCCCGGTAATTCCGCACTAAGAACACGATAGTACCGCTTTTACAGACTGCGACCTAGGGCAAACAATTTAACCAAAAATTGATGTTTCTATTGGATTTGAATCAAAGAAATGGATGTAATATCATCATTAAACATCAATAATGTTGTATTGCCCAAAAGGATTCGCAAAAATCACCAACATTTCAAATTTTCTAGAAAGAACGACCTAGGGTTTGATTCGGTGATAAAACAAGGAAATTGAAATATTTTACCTTGAGGATTGAAGGAGATAAGCCCTAGAGATGCAAGGAATTTGCAAAGATCTGAAGATCAACCAAGTTTTGGATGGGTTGGCCGAGAGTTTTTCGGGAGAGAGAGAGAAAGAGAGAGAGAGGAAGAGAGGTAAGAGGCACGGAGAGAGAAACCCTCAGGGGTTACTTTTCTACCGAAACCGATGCGGTAGTTCCGCCCTATGGCGCCGTAATACCGCAGCGGTAGTACCGTGGTTTTTGTGCCGGTAGTACCGCACTGCGGTCATACCGCACTTAACCCGTCGGTCATACCGATTATCCTGGAACTTCAAAAATAGTTCTGGATAAAGATTTGATGGGATTATTTGAAATGACCCTTAGTTGAGCAATCAAATAAGAGTTATTAGGGATCATTATGCATAGAATAGACTAAAGTCTATATGAGAACATAATTTTTATGAACATAGATAATCGTTATAATATTTTTGAAAATATTTTCTTACAAAAACTTTTGAATAACACCAAATCAAAAAAAAGTTTCAACCAACATTTGAATAGTCTATGACATTTAATTCATTCCTCAATTTGCAAAAACGGCCTTCATCTAATGGTTTGGTGAAAATGTCCGCTAATTGATCTTCGGTTCGGATGTGGCTAATTTCAATATCTCCTTTGCCCACATGATCTCTTAGGACATGGTGGCGAATATCTATATGCTTGGTTCTTGAGTGTTGGACCGGATTATTTGCTATTTTAACCGCACTTTCATTATCACACAAGAGAGGCATATTATCAATTTTAATTCCGTAATCCATCAAGGTTTGCCTCATCCATAGCAATTGAGCACAACAACTACCCGCGGAAACATATTCGGCTTCGGCGGTGGATAAAGCTATGGAGTTTTGTTTCTTGGATGACCATGATACTAAGGATCTCCCTAAGAATTGACAATTTCTCGAGGTGCTTTTTCTATCCACTTTACAACCCGCATAATCGGAATCTGAATATCCAATCAAATCAAATTTAGCACCTTTAGGGAACCATAAGCCAATGCTAGAGGAATGCTTTAAATATCTTAGTATTCTTTTTATGGCCATTAAATGGCACTCTTTTGGAGATGCTTGAAACCGTGCACACATGCAAACACTAAACATGATATCGGGCCTAGATGCGGTAAGATAAAGTAAACTACCAATCATAGACCTATAAAGCTTTAAATCTACCGATTTACCTCCCTCATTAAGGTCGAGATGACCGTTGGTTGCCATGAGAGTCTTGATAGGTTTTGCATCTTCCATTCCAAATCTCTTGATCAAGTCCTTTGCATACTTTGTTTGACTTACAAAAGTTCCATCTTTGAGTTGCTTGATTTGAAGTCCAAGGAAATAGCTAAGTTCTCCAATCATGGACATTTCAAATTCCCTAGACATCATATCACCAAATTCTTTGCAAAAGTCTTGATTAGTAGAACCAAATATGATATCATCAACATAAATTTGACATACAAAGAAATCATTATCTAATACTTTAGTGAACAAAGTTGAATCAATTTTCCCGATTTTGAATCCTTTTGAAACTAGAAAATCTCTAAGGCGTTCATACCATGCTCTAGGAGCTTGTTTAAGACCATAGAGCGCATTGGAGAGTTTATAGGCATGATTTGGATTCTTAGGATCTTCAAAACCGGGTGGTTGTTCAACAATCACAAGTTCGGATATTTCTCCATTTAAGAAAGTACTTTTGACATCCATTTGAAATAATTTAATATCAAAGCATGATGCAAAAGCAAGTAATATACGAATTGACTCAAGTCTAGCTACGGGAGCAAAAGTTTCACCAAAATCCAAACCTTCGACTTGAGAGAAACCTTGTGCAACCAATCTTGCTTTGTTTCTTATAACCATACCATTTTCGTCTTGCTTGTTTCTAAACACCCATTTTGTACCGATGACATTGTGTTCTTTGGGTCTATCCACTAATGTCCAAACTTCGTTTCGAATGAAATTATTGAGCTCTTCATGCATTGCAATCATCCAATCCGGATCTTCAAGTGCTTCATCTATATTCTTTGGCTCAAGAGAAGAGATAAAAGAGTAATGTTCACAAAATGAAGCAACACGAGATCGAGTTTGAACACCCTTACTTACATCACCCAATATTTGATCTATTGGATGATCTTTTGAAATTGCATTGTGGATTCTTGGTGGTAGGTTTGATGGTTGATCATCTTCCTTATTGTCGTTTTCTTTCACTTGAATTTGACTTGTTGTGGAAGAGGTAGGAGGTTCAACTTGAGTAGAAGATGACGGTTCATCTTTCGGTTTGATGTCGCCAATTTGCATATTTTCCATAGCCTTTCTTAACAAAAGGCGATGCAAATAGAGACGATTTATGGCATGACAAGCGGTGTTGATTGCTTCCGCCCAAAAACTATCGGAAGTATTATATTCATCAAGCATTGTCCTAGTCATTTCAATTAATGTACGATTTTTCCTTTCTACAACTCCATTTTGCTCCGGAGTGTAGGTTGTGGAAAGTTCGTGCTTTATTCCAAGTTCATCACAAAAGTATTCAACTTTAGTATTTTTGAACTCGGAACCATTATCACTACGGATTTTCTTTATTTTGAAATCAAATTCATTTTGAGCCCGTTTAGCAAAGCTTTTGAAAATTCCGGAGGTTTCGCTCTTGTCATCTAGAAAGAACACCCATGAATATCTAGAGTGATCATCTACGATAACTAAACAATAGCTATTTCCTCGATACTCTTATAGGTTGTTGGACCAAACAAATCCATATGTAAGAGTTCCAATGGTCTAGAGGTTGACATGATACTCTTGGAAGGGTGAGAGCTTGCGACTTGTTTACCGGCTTGACAAGCACTACAAAGTCGATTTTTCTCAAACTTCACATCTTTCAAACCAACAACTAGATCATGTTTGAAAAGCTTTTTAAGTTGAATCATGCCAACATGAGCTAGCCTTCTATGCCAAAGCCAACCCAAAGAAGTTTTTGCAATTAAACAAGTTTGTAAGCATGAAGCATTTGAGGAAAAATCAACCAAGTAAAGATTTCCAAATCTAAAGCCTTTGAAAACTAAAGCATTATCCTTTACACTTGAAATTGACACACCTTCATTTGAGAAGGAGCAAATTAAATCAAGATCACATATTTGAGCAACGGATAATAAATTGAAATTAAGTGATTCAACTAAAGATACATTTGAAATGGAAAGGTCATTTGAGATAGCAATTTTAACCAATCCTATTACCTTTCCTTTACTATTATCTCCAAAGGTGATCTTGTCACTTCCTTTTACGTTCTCGAATGTGGTGAACATTTTTCTATCACCGGTCATGTGTTGAGTGCATCCACTGTCAAGCACCCAATGTTTTCCACCGGTCTTGTAGTTCACCTACAAAACAAGAATCAAGTTCTTTTAGGTACCCAAATTTGTTTGGGTCCTTGGAGGTTAGTGACCAAGGCTTTAGCCACCCAAATAGCATTCTTTTTAGCGCCTAAAATCGAAGTGCCAATAAATCTTGCAATTATTTTACCATCAATGGATTTCTTAAGCATGTAGCAAGAATCATAAATGTCATAGGATTTAACATTAATATTTAAACAAGCATTTGACATGTGTCCTACCTTACCACATTTATTGCAATATTTACCATTTTGCTTAATAAACCTTGGAGGCTTGTTTACCGGTTTCTTACCTTTCTTGGGCACATACCCAAGTCCTTCCTTATTGAATGAGCACCTTTGCTCACTTAATAACTTGTCAAGGGTTGATTTACCCTTGAAGCATCTTTCCAAGCTCTTACTTAGCTTGGTGACTTGCTCTTTTAACTCATGATTTTCAACTATTAGCAAAGGGTCACACGTATTATTCATACCAATAATTGAATCATCATTTGAGCAACAAGATATGGATAGCGAGTCATCACAAGAGGTAGAAATACTAGACATGGTTTTAGCATTTGGCATACTTTCTACTCTTGGCATCTCATTCATTAAATCACAAGTAATACCAATATTTGAATGAGATTTTTCTATATCTTTTAGGAGAAAAGAATCATGAGCTTCCTTTAGCTCCTCATAAGAGTCTTTTAGAGAAATATACTCTTTCTTTAAGACTTTAAATTTTGATTTCTCTTTTCCAATATATTTATTTAAATCTTCAACCATGTCCATTAATTCATCATATGAAGGAGCATCATTATCAATAGATTTTACCTTATCTCCTTTTGCCATAAGGCATGTAGGAGACGTGAAGAGTGACGGAGTTTCCTTTATGGCGATGCCGACAAGTCCTCTTTTCTTAGGAGACTCTTCATCACTTGATTCGGTCGAATCAGAATATTCTTCGTCGAATCCCACTCTCCAATGTGAGCTTCATTTTTGCCCCCTTTGTGAAGCCTTTTGAAAAGCTTCCTCTTTCCATCGAATTCCTTCTTCTTTAATGGTTTATCTTTGTCATCCTTCTTGTTGGGGCAATTTGAGATTATGTGTCCCTTCTCATCACATCCATAACAACGAATGTTACTATATCTCTTGTTGTCACTTGAGGATTGCCCTTTCTTGAATTTGTTGAAGTTAAAGTTTCGATGTGGGCGTTTTCTCATGAATTTCTTCATTTTCCTCACAAGAAGAGCGTACTCCTCATCCGAGTCTTCTTCTTCATCCTCATCATCACTTGATTCCGCTTTAGCTTTGAAAGCGGTAATTTTCTTCTTGGATGAAGATGATTCCAATAGCTCTTCCTTGTCCTTCTTGTATAGCTCGTTAGTGATGAGGTTGCCCAAAAGTCCGGTTGGTGTCATTCTTGGCAACTCGGGAGAGTTGAGAAATAATGTCACCAACGTCTCATATTTATCCGGAAGGGCCCTATGCATTTTGCGCACAACATCAACATCAAGAAGGTTAGTACCAAGACCTTTGAGTTCATTTATAATGTTGTTTAGTTTTGAATACATCTCGGTGATGTTTTCATTTGGCAACATTATGAATGTCTCATATTTAATCCGAAGCCTATGCAACTTGGCTTCTTTGACCGTGGATGTGCCCTCATGAATTTCGGAGAGGGTGGTCCAAATATCATGAGCGGTTTCCAAATTGCTCACTCTATTGAACTCATCCGCGTTCAAAGCACCAAAGAGAGCATTCATTGCTTGAGCATCTAAATGAGCATTACGTTCATCTTGAACCGTGAGGATTGTTGGATCAAGAGGCATAACATAACCCTTATTTACAATTTTCCGTATGTTCGGACTCATGGCTTTTAAGAAAATAGATATTCTAATTTTCCAATAAGAATAATTTGAGCCATCAAACAAAGGAGCCTTTCCTATATGCATACCCTCACTAGCCATCCTTTCTCTCTTAGACGGTAAAGTCTAATAAATTGAGAGACCAAGCTCTGATACCACTTGTAGGATCAAGGATAACCGACTAGAGGGGGGGTGAATAGGAGGTTTTTAAACTTTTAAACAAATTAACGAGATAAGCTAGTTAATAACTTAGTCTAAACAAATTATACTTCTAGCTAAGCAATACAAGCACAAAGATCAAGCTAGAAATATAAATGCGGAAGAGTAAAGACTAGGAATAACCACAATGAGACAACGATGTTTTCCCGTGGTATCGAAGACTTACCGGTCTTCACTAGTCCACGTTGAGGGAGCTTGAACCAATCAAGCCGGCTCCACGTATTAAGCCTTTCCTCGGTCACTATTGGTTGTTCTTCCTCCACTCCAGAGATGGTGAACACCAAACCACTCACAATATGGGCACCGGGCCTCTTCACAATCTTCTTGAAGAGATCATCGTGCAATCACCGCCAAGCCGTCTAGGAGTTCGGCAAAACTCCAAGAGTAACAAACCAAGACCTTCGCTTGACGACACTCAAGTGCAATAGGATCAACTAGAATGATGAATGCACTTTGAATGAGCTCAACAACCTCTCAAAGAGTGAACAAATGAATTTGAGGAGTTGAATGAATGCACAAGGCTCTAAGGATGTTAAATGTGGTCTAGCACTCTGTGCTTGAGTAGGTGGGGGAGTATTTATACCCCCAACAAAAATTATAGCCGTTGGAGAAGAAAACTCCACTTTTCAGCTTCGAGCGGTACTACCGCCAAGTACCGAGCGGTACTACCGCACTTTTCCAACCACTTCAGCAACGGCTATAATAGAGGCATTAAATGTCCTGACATAGCCGTTTTATTTTGCAGAGCGGTACTACCGCCAACTAACGAGCGGTATTACCGCAGAGCGGTCATACCGCAAAGTGAGTGCGGTACTACCGTTTTCAAGAGAGACAAAAGAGGTGCGTACTGGAAAACACATACCGCCAAGTAACGATCGGAATAACCGGCGTGCGGTACTTCCGCTTATCAATTGCGGTACTACCGCATTTCGGTCATACCGCATGAACACTTGCGGTACTACCGCGTTGAGGATTTGGCACCGAAACCAGAGAAGGGTCTCTCTGTAAAAAACATACCGCCATTACAAGTCCGGTCATACCGCAGAGTGGTAGTACCGCTGGTTCAATGCCGGTACTACCGATTGTCCTGCCAAGATGGTATTTGCAAATATAAAAGCAAACCAGATGCTTGCATGATCCTAGATTGATCCATAAGGCACAAGAACATGCTATCAAGCTACTAGTCATGATCCCTCTTAATAGTACGGCATTTAACCTATAATCCGGTCTTCCAACCATAATTGCTAAGACCGGTAAAAGGTAAAAGATTTCTAATCTACTTGTACCTTGACTTTGATCCAATTTGATCTGCACGACATCCTTTATCATGTAGCTTCACGATCATTCTTACCATTTGGACTTAATCTTACAAATATTCAACAAACACATTAGTCCAATTATCACATATTATCATAAATTACCAAAACCAATTTTTAAGGGGCCTAGATGCTTTTCAACGTCAGCAACAACTGGACTGTGAACGGTCAAAACTGTGGAGTCATCTGTCGTCTGACGATCTACGCCAGGAGGAATGACAAGGCGAGCCAACCTTCGCACATCTCTGTGAGGAAGATCACTTGGCTGGAGGGCATCCAGGAGTCGTCACGCTTGGCCATGCTTCGTATCTGCAACATCTACGCACGGGAACTTCAAGACAACGTCTTCCGTTACCACCCCAGAGCTACAGCCGTGGATTTGCCAGCACGCTACCTGTCTACAGAAGAAGAAAGCAACGCTACAGTCGTGCACCTTGCCCAGTTTGCAGCCGCCTAGGAGGAAGCATTGGAGAGGACTATCACAGAGCCGGATCATGTCTATGAAGCCTTACAGCGAGCTGAAGAAAAGGTCGCTACTCTGCAAGAGATTCTCTACGACCAGGATGGCGAAGAAGAGGAAGACCCCGAGGAGGATCCCGAAGAAGATCCAGAGGGAGGTCCAGTTGAGCTAGAAGGAGCCACGAGCGGAGGAGCGGTGAGCGGTTGCAGACCGAACGCTGTTCTGCTGCACGATTCGAGCATCGGGATCAGTTCGCCAAGATGCCGGCTCACTTCCGAGTCTACAGCCGGCAGGAGCGTCGCCGCGGCTGTGGAGGCTTTCTTGAGTAGTTCGTTTTAGGCTTCAGTTTTTCAGGCTTAGCCAGTTTCAGTTTAGTAAGTCGCCCTTTAGGCGGTAGTTTTATGTGCTTAGGTTGTTGTTTCTTTTGTGTGCGAGTATGAGCTGCAAAGGCACTTAGGCATTTGTTGCAGCCATGCTAAGACCCTAATTAATAAAAGTATTTCGTTGGAGTTTCTTGAGCTGTGTTTTGTTGGGTTTAACCTACCCTCTGCTTAGTTCTTAACTCATCTTGTGCTTGCTACCTCATCTAACCCATGGAGCTTCGCCAGATGGTTCAAACTCGCCAAACTGCTGCAAGTGGTTCCGGTACCCCAGCACTAGGCGGCAATGAGTAACCAGCCGCAGGAGCAGTTCCGCCACAAGCACTCCCGATTGACTTGCAAAACTTTGAAGCTTTCATGGCAGCGCAGACTCAACTAATGAATACTATGATGAATCAGATGCAAGCTATGAGCAACCAGGTCAACAACAACAACACTCATCAGTATGGAGCCCCAACTGCCCAAGGTCACCATGGAACATCTAAACTTGCGAAGTTTATGAGGACCCATCCACCAACATTCTCTGGACACGTCTCCCTAGTGGAAGCAGATGATTGGCTTCGGGTTATTGAAAGGAAGCTGCTGATCACCATTCTTTACATGACCATCATTCTTACAAAAGAAATAAGCCAATTCAGGTCCTTGTTTATTCTGTTTCTTCTTTATGGATGGCACACTTGCAGCTTCTTTACTCTTCCTCTTGTTATTCTTGACTTTAGGGGGTCATAGCCAAATGAGCACTTTCTGTTCTATCTTGTTTCCATCTATCCTCCTCTTTCACACAATAGGATATAAACTCATTAAGGGTCCATTTGTCCTTTTGGCAGTTATAGCTCACCTTGAACTGATTAAAGTGTGCAAGAAGGGATATCAAAATTAAATGCACGAGCAAATCCTCAGATAGCTCTAACTTTAGTGCCTTTAATTTTGAAACAAGATGAGACATTTCCATAATGCACTCCCTTATATTTCCTTTACCCTTATACTTCATTGAGATAAGTTTTGCCAAAAGTGTACTTGTTTCAGCCTTTTCGTTTTTTACAAACCTTTGCTCAAGACTTTCAAGGAAACCCTTAGCTATCATGGCCGGTTCTGATGTGCTATCCTGAAAAACTTCTAGGACAACGCGCTTCATGATCATTAGACTCATGCGATTTGAACGATCCCACTTCTTATACTCCTTCTTTTCCTCAATAGAGCTTATCGGTGTTTTAGAACCGATCTTACGTAAAGATTGTTTGATTCAAGGGGTCTCCACAATTGATCACGTAGATAGAAAGACACGTGGATTTTTATACAGGTTCAGGCCTTCTCCAGAGAGAATAATAACCCTACTCCTGTGTGTATTGTATTGGATATGCTGGTTATAATCAAGGTAAAGTCTAATGCATGTGCTCCTGATTGTCTCTGCCCGATTATCTGTCTCAATCGACCTCTCCCCCATTATCTCTGACTGAAACCCTTTTTATAGTGCGCGGAGAAGTAGTCATTTGAGGTCAAGAGGCGTCTCATTATTCTGTATAACAGACATAACAATGGTAATAATCATCGGAGAAGTAACCCCTCCATGTCGCCTCGCAGTTATTTGTCAGAGATAATGGTGAGTTACGTGCAGTTACTCCAAAGAACAACAGCGTATATTAATTGCTTAGATTCCGTAATCACTAGAGCCTACAGACAAGTAGGCCCAATTGCTAACAGGGTGGTCATAGCAGAGTTGGTTGTAGTAGAGCTTATGACCAGGGGGTAGTCGTAGAAGGACTTACGACTGGGTACTGGTCGTAGAAGAACTTACGACCAGGGGTGATCGTAGAAGCAATTACGATCATGACATAATCGTAGAAAACCTTACGACTGAGTACTGGTCGTAGAAGAACTTACGATCAGAGGTGATCGTAGAAGAATTTACGATCACGAGGTAGTCGTAGAAGAACTTATGACTATAGGGGTGGTCGTAAAAGGACTTATGACCACCTGGTTGGCTTCTCCCTTAAGACTATAAGGGTTATACCTAATAGCCGTATGACATCATATTTACCCATAATATTAATTACAGATAAATTGTAAAATGAGGATGATTAGATCCTCGTCATCTAGCCCCCCAACTTCAAGTGAAAGTAACTTACATGGAAAAGGAGTTGTAGATGATCTTACGACCACGAGGTGGTTGTGAAACAATGGTCGAAGGAAAAACTCTTTGACTCGTATTTCATTTGACCAGAAATATGCTTGGTCAAGAAAGTTGTTGGAAGTCTTACAACTACGTGGTAGTAGTATAAAATCTTACGAATACTAAGTGGTCATAGTATGGTAATCGAAAGTAAAACCTTTCTAACTAGTATTTCATTTGACAAGAAAAAGACTTGGTTAAGGAGGTAATTTCGCTTGAGGTGTGAAGATAGCCTCGGTTTTCTCGAACAAGCAAATCTAAGAAAATTTGTCCGTTGGAGCAATTCCCGAAGCAGTGAGAACCGTTGAGTTTCCACTATGTTTGGTTATAAAAACTTACCGCAGGGGTGGTTTAGGGTTTTTACTTTTCCCCAAATCGCTTCGATTGTTCATCGGGTTCTCGCGTTCTCTGATGCCAGCTGTACTGTACGCTTTCTTGAAACCTTTCCAAATCCAGACCTCCCTCTCTTGAGAAGGATGGCCGAAACCGTTTCTCAGTGGGCTAAATCGAAGATGGACAAGGCGAAGATGAAAGCTCTGGTCGCTACCGAGAAGATTCCGAAAAAGTTACTTGTGAAGTGGATTTCGGCTGCTGGGCAACATTGGCCGTTAGGGGAAAGTGGGCAAATCCCTGTCTTTCAGGCGTACTATGAATGCGGCCTCCGATTGTCTGCTCACCCTTTCCTCCCACTCGTACTTGAGCACTTTGGGGTGGAATTGGTGAACCTAGGTCCCAATTCTATCACCATGTTAAGTGTGTTTGTGTACTTGTGTGAGGCATACCTAGGGATTCCAACGGACCTCAAGCTCTTCCAGTATTATTATGGAATGGCCCGACAAGCCGGGATTGCCAGAAGTTGTGGTCTGATGCTCCACGATGGGAATTCAAAGGAGTATATTCAGATGTTCATCCGGTCATCGTGGCCGGGGTGGAAGAAGAGGTGGTTTTATTGGAAGACCACCAGCGAGGACATCCTTTCTTTCGTGGGAAAGGCTGCCGAGAAGATTTCTTCCTGGGATTTGACTCCCAAGGATCTTGATCGAATTGCCCCTTACATTCAAGCCATAAAAGA